>CM035135.1:107466873-108085779 GCA_020205605.1 Panax ginseng | reverse complement strand
ATTTTTTTTACCAACTCAGGTCCCATCATCCGACGTTTACCTACTTCATCCCAACATAGTGGAGTTCTACACTTCCTCCCATACAACGCTTCGTAGGGTGGCATGCCTATACTAGCATGAAAACTATTATTGTACGCAAATTCTACCAACGGTAGATGTTCGTCCCAACTCCCTTTGAAATCCATAACGCAAGATCTTAACATATCTTCAAGCGTTTGAATTGTCCGCTCACTTTGTCCATCCATCTAAGGATGATATGCCATACTCAATCTTAACTGTGTTCCTATTTGCTCTTGCAAACTCCTCCAAAAGTTCGATGTGAATCGTGGATCACTGTAACGATCGAGAAATCTGTAATTTAAATATTTATTGAATTAAATAAATATTTTAAATAATTTATTTATTGAGGAAATAAATAATTGATGTATTGTGGTGAATCAATTAAGTAACCAAATTGATTAGTGTTAATTAAATTGAATAATGTCAATTTTATTTGAAGGATTTAATTTAAGGAAATAATTAAATTAAATTAATTGCTTAATATTTAAGAAAATAATTAAATTAAATGAATTATTTAATTTAATGAAAATGAATAAATTAAATAAAGTGATGTTGCTAATTAATTAATTAAATTAGATATATATAATTATTTATTATTTTAATTACCATTACAAGTTATTTAAATTAATTAATCAACTAAAAGTATGACAAGTAAAACTATATAATATAAATATTATGAAAATAAATTGAGATATGAGAGTTTGTGTTCAGCCAAACATGGCCTTGTGGCCTTTGGCTTGTTTCTAACTGACGCTACCTGTTGGGTTTGTACCTGACGAACGTGGGAGTTATAATACGCGTATTTCTTTTCCTAAGCATAACTTTGAGCAAAGGGTTTGGAGAAAATAAGATAGAAAATCACAGAGAAATTAGGGAGAGCTTGGGTTGGAAGAGAATCACAAAGAGAAAGAGAAGGGATTGCTAGTTATTTTGCTAATCAAGGTATAAACTAGCCCTATTCTAACTTTTAGTCTTGGTATACGTATATATATTCTATGTGATTGTAATCACGTGAATTGTGGTATATAAATATGTTCATATAGTTTTGTAAATATGTTAATCCTCATATATGGTTGATGTTTGTTGTTAAATACATGAAATTTGGTTTGTAGTGATAAAATATATCACAGTGTTTATGTTTATATAATATGGTCTAGAAATGGTCCAAATTTCTTGACCAATATGTGAGGTAATCTGTAATTTGTTAGTGGATATGTGGTATAATGCTAGGGTTTATGTTAAAAATAAGAGGTTTGTATGCTAATTTCGTTGTAGGAGTAGAAATTTTGACAGTATATGAATTGTTCATTTGGTTCATGTAAAGTACCAATTTTAGTGGCCAATTTGGATGTTAAACTATAAATTAACGCTTGTATATATTAGTTCGTTGAGATACGAGCATAACGTAATTTGAATGAGGTGATTTGGCCAAATAATGAATTCACAGTGATGATTTTTGGGTTAGACTATCAAAAATGGAGTTTTATATGAAAAACATGAAAATTGAGAAATTAAAATAGTTTTAGTTGTTGTTAAATTGTGCCAAGTGGTTGAATATGTTAGCAATCATGTTTAGGATAGTTGTATATTTATTTTTCATGTTGTTATCACCGTTTGATGGGTGAAATTTGTGTTTATTGGGCTAAAAACGGCTACATTATTCACCGCTTGCTCTCTGCGTCTTCGAACACGGTCGATTGATTGCGCCGGTGCAAGGCAAAAAATGGCGTTAATTCTTGCCGACGTTAGAATGATTCACGGCCCTAAAGTTTAAGTATGGCTTAAATTGCCGCCATACTACCGGTCTCGAGATAGTGAAGTCTGCTTATTTGCAGATTATGCGTAGTGGGCTTATATTAGTTTAGCATGCATGTTAATGATGTTGAGGCATAATATAAACTATAATAAAAGATTGTCATGCATGGTTATATAAAGTGTAAAAGAATTTAAGTGATTATTTAAATAAGTTATGTAACGAACCAAATGTGGTGTTTTCAAAAGTTAAATATAAATGATAAGGTTTATAGTATGATTTCAGAATCGTTAAGGTGTTAACCATCATGGTTAGGTGCTAGGTTAGGGTTATGACCTAAATAGTGGTTTAAACCCTAAAAGCTAATTTTCATACAATTAATTATTGTTGTGATTTTAATGATATGTGTAGGGTAATTGGAGATTATTTTACATTTGTGTAGTTTACAATCAAGGCAAGTTCTTTAACCTTATCTCTTTACAATTGAGCAAGCTTTCTAACTTCATTCTTTTTCATATTGAATGCAAGTTTCCATTCCTAAATTATTATTGTTCAAGTTCTTAAAATTGAGCAAACTTAATCTATCTTGAATATGTTTGTACAAGCTCTTATAACCTAATTCGTTATATCGAGCGAGTTTTGTGAGACCCCGAATTTTATGAAATAAAAGTATTCAATTTTTCTATTTTGGTGAATAGTTAAATTGATAAAAGTTTAAAGTTAAGGGTGACATTTGAAAATTTTTTAAAGTAAGTGATGATGAAGTTTTGTTTTATTAGTATTATTAATGTAATAAAACAGAAAAGCTTTTTATACAAAATAGAATACTTTTATAAAGTTATTCGTTTTATTAAGCTAATAGTAAAATCTTTTTATATAAAAAATGTAATACTTTTATAAAGTTATACATTTTATTAGACAATAATTAGAATATATTATATTTTATTATGCATAGTGTTTTTGCATAGTGTTCGCATTTTGCAGTCTTTGCAGTTGATAAAATCTTTTATATAAAAATGTAATACTTTTATAAAGTTATTCGTTTTATTAAATTATAAATAGAATATATTATATTTTATTTGAAAGATTTTGTTTTATTAGAATATTTTATAGTAAACCAATCTGGACCATCCGTTTAAAAGTAAATCAATCTGGACCATTTAGGAATTAGTTACTATTCAGTCCATTCTCCTATAAATAGAAGCTCATTCCTTCATTATTTCTTACGAATTCACTGAAACTCTAGAGAGAGAAACTATAGAGAACGTTCTTCTTCTATAATCTTGAGCGTATTTCTTTAGAGTTTAAGAAAGCTTTGAGCATAGTGCAAGTTTTCTTCGAGTATATCCTCGCCGTACCAGTCGGAGTACTCTTCTTTCAAAGGTAAGGGATATTATTTGTTGTACTATTAAGGGGTATTATTTCTTTTATATTCATGAAGAGAACTTCTGTTATTCCATTTTTTATTATTCTATTGGAATAACCTGTATACGTGGACTACCCTATACTTGGGTGAAATTCTTCTGTTATTCCATTCTTTATTATTATGTTGGAATAACCTGTATATGCAAAGTGCCGCATACATGGTGAAATTCTTCTATTATTCCATTCTTTATTATTCTGTTGGAACATCCTATCGGTGCGAATTTCGCCTGACCTGGTTCCGTTATTTATTATTCTATTAGAATAACCTGTCTATGTGAAGTACCATATGCATGGTGATTTCTGTTGTTATTACATTCTTTATTATTCTCATTTGGAACATCACGCTTGGTGCGTAATTTTAAATCGACCTAGTTCCGATTCTTTATTATTCTCGCGTAATATCACATGGTATGCGTTTGCTTGGGACATGGTTCCATTATTTATTATTCATTGGGAATAACACATGCATGCGATCTATCGCATGCATGGTGGATCCTTCTGTTATTTCATTCTTTATTATTCTATTGGAATAACCTGTCTATGTGGATTACCACATGCATGGTGAATGATCCTTTATATTCATTCCTTATTAAATTGTGGAAATGATCTGGTTACGTTGATTATGATGAGAGTCATAATAAAAGCATTAGACTGATGAAAATCATAGGTATATGAAGTATTAGTAAGTGTTATGATGAGTTATGTTGGTTATTATGTGAAAACATGAAAGTTTTAGAAATCACAAAGGGTTGAAAAATTAGATTTTGGTGAACATGGAACATGAAATTCAATTGACCATATCTCCTATTATATTTTGAATTTTTAAGTGTGTTCAAGTTCTAGAGTTAGATCTATGAGTTTCCTAACTTATCCAAGTGAAATCACTGGAAAAGGTGTTGTAGATTTTCGTGTGGACTGATTTTAGCAAAGCACGAAAAAGTGAAAAATAGGAAAATAGCTACTGCCAGAAATTTTAAAAAGGCATTTTCGGCCACTTAGTTTGTGAAAAAAATTCCAGCCTTTTGGGACATGAAAATATATGGTATAAAGTACCTCCTATCCAAAAATGAGCTCATTTCGACATAAAATGCGCAAGTTATGACCATTTCAATATTTAGGTTTTTTCGACGAAAAAACGCTATAACCGGAGTTCTATAACTTTGATGACCATGAAATTTAAACTGGAAGATCACGTTAACATGTGTAAGACCCTGCCAAGATTTGGGAATTTCTGGAGTTAAACTTAAGGTAGCTAATTTCTTAAGAAATTAATTAGAAATTGATTTTTGAAAAATAGTAAATGAATTTTAAAAATTCCGAGATAAATATATGTTCATTATGGGACTATATTCTGCTAAATCCCAGAAAAGAAATATTTTTGGGACTGATTTGGTATTTTTTATGAAAATAGTTTAGTTATGAACATATGAGTTAAATATGTTATGTGAAGTAACAAAGTTGGAAAATGGGATTTTATGGCTTGGAAATCCTATATAAGGTATATGCAGATTTTTGATGCGGGATTTAATCATTGGTGATGAAATCTTATAAGTATGGCATTTTTGAATGATTAAATGCATTATTTGGTAAAGTGTAAACAATTGAAATAAATTGTTTATAAGTTTAAGAAGTGATTAAAATATTGTAATGATATTAATAATATTAGATTATGAGTGGTTGATAATATTTGGATAAATTTAAATTCTTTAATATTAATCCTTGTTTTTGTTTGATTAATACTTATATCATTATCATCATCCTCATGTATATATTATGTTGAAAGTCATCTGTGGCCTGTAGTGTATAGATGGACTTGGTATGATTATGACCAGGGATTATTCGGTATAATCATGACCGTAATGTTACAAATGATGTGGAAAAAGTCCTCATTAGCCGTAGTGCATTGATAGAAAGTTTTTGGTATGATTATAGCTATGAATTCTCTTCGGCCAAGGGTGCAAAGATGAATTGTTTTATGGCATGATCAGGACCGTTGATGAAAACACGATTATATTTGGCCCGTAGTGCATGGATAATTCATGGTCGTGATACTAAAAGAATATCCTTGGCCTATAGTGCAGGGATGAATTGATGATGTGGATTAATTATTGAGCTGAGTCTCAGCAATGAAATATTAATTCATGGATGTGATAATAATGAATATCCTTGGCCATAGTGCATGGATAATTCATGGATATGATATTAACGAATATCCTTGGCCGTAGTGCAGGGGTGATTCGATGATGTGGATTATTTATTAAGCTGAGTCTCAGCGATAAAAGATTGATAATAAACTTTTAAATTCGTAGAAGATAGTAGATATCATGCTCTACTTGACTCTTCTAAAATACAGTTGTATGTCTTTGGCCTGTAGTGCAAAGATGAATTGTTAATGAATATCTTTGGCCATAGTGCAAAGATGAATTTATTAGTATGATTATGAGCAGGGATTGTGATTTGGTATAACCATGATTTTTGATGTTTCAGGTGAAGATAGGTGATGAAAATTATCTTCGTCCTGGGTGCGAAAAGGAATTCAAAATCACAATTATGATTATTAGTTATTCATATGATTGTGGACAAGAATTATTGATTGATGTTACAGGGATAAAACATTATTGGTGGACTTTTAACATGGAGAAGATAATAGACCTAATGGTCTATTTGACTCTTTTAATGGATTGCTCATTCCGCTGCAACTATGGTTGAAAAGTTTTATCATCTACCATATGTTCTAAATCTATAATTTATTATTGACAGAAGCTATTGATAATTTAATTATCTTTAGTTATGATATTCTTTCTTTGGATGAGTTGTGCTCACCCTTTTGCTTCACAATTTCTTTCTGTAATAAGAGTGTATTTGGGTCGGCCCGGGGATAACGAGGGAATAGAAGCGGTGGTGTATAGTCATGTTGAGGTTCTCCCTAAATAGTATGGAAATAATTTTATTTAGAACTTTAGATAAGTGTGTCATATTGTATACGTCATTTGATATTTAATTTTGGTGAACCGAATAGGGTGAAGCGAACCCAACTTTGGAAGGGTGTTTTGTCACTATCATACAAGATGTCTAATGACATACAACCTCGTGTTATCATAAGACAGGGTTGTGCACATCCACTTGCTGAGTATATCTACGAGCACTACCTATATGGTCTTGGAGTTTATTTAAAATATAATTTTCACTTGGAGACAATGGAGATAGTTATATGTCAAGAGAAGACTCACCATTGGAAGGAACATGATAGTAATCTTCTCATTTTTCTTTGGGGTCTATTGAGTCAACCAAGGATAATTCTCTGGACATATGATATCTATCATAACTTAGATTCATGGCCTCCTATGTACGAAGGTTTCCTTGAGCATTTCCCAAAGATTTTAATTTCTAAAACAGTTTTTGACTGTACTTTTATGTAAAGTACCATTATAAGGTTGTGGTCGAGGCACCATGAGAGTTACATACGTTTGCATTAAAACTCACAGTATACCAGTCTATTGAGCAAAGTTGTACGGATTTCCACCTGAACAACTTCTCCTCTGACTTTTCATATATCTTACCTCCTACCACAAATTATTCGTTTCTATTATGAACCCATCTTGCACAGTTAACAAAATAACTACTATCTTTTTCTTAAGACGTCGGCAACCACATTCGTTTAGAATTTTGCACTCACAATCCTTGACCAACTCTCGCTAGTACTTCAACGCATGCTTAAATACCCCTATCTGAGAATATACTTTAGACACTTATGGTCTGTTTATATCTCACACTACTACCCAAAAATAACATCGTTAAATCCAACCACTACTACCTCTAGCTCCGAATCGTGAGTTAGATACCCTTTCACATACAAATTTCAACTGACGCGATGCATATGAAATGACCCTGTCGTCCTGCCTAAACACAAAGCCTAGTATTTTACACGATGCGTCGCTATACAACACAAAATTTCCTGTATTATCTGGTAGAGACAACACATGTGCCACACTAAATTCTTCCTCAATTCGTGAAAATTCACCCTATAATTTCCTGCCCATATAAATTCCACCGATTTTCTCATTAAGTTAGCTAACGAAGTGACTATCATGAACTTTACGTATCCCACACAATATTTTCTTAATAACTTCTTGTTTTACAGCATCGATAAATAACTCTACCGTACAGACGTCTTGCAACTACACGAATAAAATACTACCTTTAACTTCCCCACAGTCTCATAAATCAATTCGGGAATAAATCCATTGACACCACGTTGCCTTTAATACCAATACGACAACTCTACACATTAACTTAAAAGGAATCAATATTCACACTTTCTATACCTAGGGAATAGTCTAACTCTTCCCGAAATGAATGTAGTTTCTAAATTAATTCATCAGGCATAAATTAACAAGTGGCACTTGAATTAAATAACACGCTGCCGTATAGATAACTGATCTGAACCATACCTTGCATTACTTCCTGGATTGTCATGTTGGTTGATTGTTCGGTTGGTCGACTCGACGGAGCTGATTCTACAATAACCAGTTTGCCACTGCCCCCTCTGCTTCCACTTGCTTTTCATACCGCTTTCTTTGGGCACCCTCGAGCCAAGTGCTCTTTTGATCCACATGTGAAGCAGGCTCCCTTCCTCGGTCTAGAACATTTTGGTGCAATGTGGCCCTTCAAACCACAATTAAAGCACACCCTCTTTCCCTTCAAACAAACTCCTACATGTTTCTTTCCGCAGTTGCTACACGCCTCCGCCTTCTTCTTTTCATTTCCTTACTGATTTTCAGCTTTAATGTTATTATCCCACTTTCTTTTTTGAGCGTTACCGATATGACTAACTCCCCCCTTATCATATTCATTCTTCTTTCCCCTCTGCTCTTGATTGTATGTCAGCGTATTACCTTCCAAGTCTACATCAATCGTTCTCTCCAACCCTACTACAAACGAATTTGGTTGGAACATTGAGATTTGATTACACAGCCAGAAATTCAGTTGATTTACCAGTGCTCCCACCAGAAAATTCACCAATTGTGGCACTGGATTTGCGTTAGCTTCCCTATTGTATGCATATTCCTTAGGGCTCTGTTGACGATGCTGTCTTCTTCTAGGCGACATCTTACTGTTTAAAACTCGAACTATTAGATCATCATTCATTCACGCATTAAAATTTTCAAACTTACCTCAATCACTTATAGATAACACATAATATATCTTAATAAACAATGATGTATTTATTCATTTATTACATCACCACATCACAAAATATCCTCACTGCTAATTATATCATTTATCATATAATAATAAAATTCTTGGATTACTTCATCTTCACCCATGTGTCTTCAGCTCTTGCACGCTTTGCTAACTTCTTTTCCCAGTCATTCCTGCGCAATTTCATTCCTAGCTAACAACTATCTTCTTTAATATTCTAACTGAGCTAATAACCGCTCTACATATGCAAGTTGTACAATAAGGTCTTGAGTCACGACATCTTCTTGCTCTAACGTGGCTTGGTGCTTTACAGCTTGACCTTCTAATTTCTCGACCTTCTTTTATAACTCAATGTTATGACCATATACTTCATTTGAGAAGTCCCCCTCTTCGTACTCATCCTTCACCTTGTTCACCTCAAATTTATCCTCGCGTTCAAACTCAAGCTCATACCCACGTGGTCCATTAGAAAACAATGGGTATGGCTTTCCCAATACAAACTATAGTCAGACTGTATGAACTTCTCAGGGATCCTAATCCCTATCTTCCTTCATCAGTCATTCTGACAACAAAGTTTTAAAAACCCCACAACTTAATGTGTATAATACTCACTACTCCTAAGTACTTGCGAACACATAAGTCATTAACGCATAAGCACATAAAGTATTTTATCATTTTATTCTCAATGAATTTCCCTCAATTCATTCCTTAGAACTCGATAAGAGTTTATCACCTCTATATTTTCGATCTCCTAGAAGGTTATAGCCTAAGGTTTTCCCACCTAAGGTTCATAACCTAAGGCTTTGATACCAACTTGTGACACCCCCAAATCCGGGTACCTCAATCCCACAGATTTGGTGTTCAATGTCCAATTAAATCATAACTAACTACCCATAAACAAAGGATATAATTAAACTCAAAAGTTTAAACAATCAATCTCCCATTAAAGGGTTACATAATCTAAAATAAATCCTAGGTCATCTAACCTTTATTACAATCATTCGCAAAAAATTAAAACATTATCATAACTAAATCCATTACATAAGCTTCATAAATAAAAGATAAATTAAACGTTGTCGTCTAATCAAGCACTTTGTCTTTGCCCTTACTTGTAGAAAGCTCTTCAAGCTTCTTAACGTCATCTGCAATGTTTTGTGCAAGAGTGAGCAAACAATTGCCCACAAGAAGGATAATATACAATAACATTTTATGAATGACAATTAACTGAGCTTTCAGTGGTAAAGTATACTTACTGGAATAAGAAACTTTAATTCAACAGCTATGAGTTCAAAGGAATAATGAACATTTAAGTTAACAATAGATAACAACATCAAAGAATACACTGAGGGTCACAAGACCACGAACTCTATTCTAGGTTTTCAAGTATTTCTACTTTAACCTTTAACAGTCTAAAAGACTATAATCATCATCTATGTCCTAGGTTCATAGGTGTTTCTATTGTAACCTTTAACAGTCTAAACGACTATACGGACCATCATTCCGTACTCCAGGTGATCAGCCTTTTGTACTCTGTATTACGTAAACATTTTAATGCTATTGCGTAACTCTAAAATAATCCCCTGATATAGGGTTGTTCATCTCCGCTTAGATTATCAAGTTCCGAACCAAAGGAAGTTTGGTTGGGAATTAACTTCAAAGGAAGTCTAGATTTTTAGAACGATCATCAACTAAGTACTGGTTGAATCAGATAGGAACCAATAACTATTCAAGGGTTTGACTATAATATCTTCATGAACAAGGTATATCGATGAATCAATAAGAGCTAGAGTATTAACAATTTCTAAGTTGAACAAATGTTATCATCGACAACATGCTTTCAAAGTTGTGTGAGTACATAATCAAACCAAAGGAAGTTTGGTTTGGGTAGACTTCAAGGGTAATTTAGGATTTAGAACATTCATCAACTAAGGATTAGTTGAATTGGTAAAGAATCTCTAAGCAACTTAGAGTTCGGTACAATAACATAAGATAGTACAATGATATTGAAGAACGAAGATCAAACAACAGTTATTAGTAGCTGAATAAACACACTTCTTACAATAATAACACAGACTTTGAATAAAAAGATAAAGATTAACTAACTTGCTCAACAATAAATGAGTGCTGACTTTGAATAACCAAGGTAATCTCGATTGGAATAAGGAAACAAAGATTAACTAACTTTTTCAACAATAAATGAGGGTTAAAGAACTTGCATAACAATAATTCGTTAACCAAGAGATTAGAAATAGAGAATTTGCATGAGTATAACATAACAGTGAAAAGTAACCTTGCTGAATAATAAAGTAGCAAAGGTTGGGGAACTTACCTCTTGCGTAAGCTATAATATTAAAATTCACGTCCACCTACACATTATAGTGCAATCACAATATCTGTTAGACATGCTAACATACCAAAACATGTACACTTCTATCTAAGCTTATCATTTTAGCACAAGTCATATGCTATTATATAAATATCAGAAATTCCAAGTGTTAACCTTCACAACACTTAATTACTAATCATTATATACACTAAGTCCTAACATAACGCTTTCACAACTTACTAATCATTTCCAACTTTGAAACTTACTAACCACAATTCACTATGTTATGTTATCCTTAACATTACACATTTAACATGCAAACATAATTTCAGACCATTTTATGATGTTAACCCAAGCTCGCTGCTAAAGCAGTGAAAATCGAGAATCTCAAACTGTAGGGTATGGTAATTGCATTTGCCATATAAAAAACTTCTTTGACCGTGGCAGGCAATTGCTACCGCTTTTTTTTTTTAGCACCGACGCTAAGCAAGGCTTGCGTCGGTGCTCGACATGTGATGCAGAGAAGGTGATGAACAAGAGTTAACTTTAGCCCAACAAACACAAATTTCACCCATCAAATAATGATAATAACATGTAAAATAAATATACAACTATCATAAACATAATTGCTAACATATTCAACTATTTAGCACAATTTAACATCAACTAAAACTATTTTAATTTCTCAATTTTCATGTTTTCATGAAAAACTCAATTTTCTTGACATCCTTTACAAAATTCATCACTGTGAATTCATTATTTAACGAAATCACTCCATTCAAATTATATTATGCTCGTTGCTTAATGAACTACCATATACAAGCGATAATTTACAGTTTCACATACGAATTGGCCACTAAATTGACAATTACTCAAGCCATATGAAGAACACAAACACTATTATTATTTCTTCCTACTGTAAACTGAAATTAGCATGCAGTTATTGTTTAAACATAATCTCAAGCATTATAAACATGTATAACCACAATTATCAACTATATATGTCCATAATTCAACAATCGATTTTACAGAACATAAGAAAATTCTTGCCGTGATATACATATACACGTATATACACATATATAACACTAAGGTTGTAAACATACCTTCAATTACTCAGACAATCGTTGCTAATCACTAGAATTGTTGTGAAGATTCATAAGTTTCATCTCAACTGTTTCTATTCTCTATAATTTTTCTCCCCTTCTTCCTCAATAGACTTAGGCCAAATGATTCTTACGTATAATAAAACTTAACCCAACGCACACACCCAAACGTCTGAAACCGACGTTATAATAATTAGAATAATAAGTTATCAGTTATAATATATATTATTTATTATTTATTTTATTTATTATAGTAAAATTCATAATTAAAAAGAGAAAATCCAAGAGCCATAAGGCTTTGTTTGGCAAATCATTTAAAATTAAAGAGTTTATATCCTTAAGCATTGTTTAGGTAAAACTAGATTAAAACAAGTTTAATTTATTTTTAATAACTCCTTATACTATAGTTATTTGTCACACTTTATATAATCAAGCTTTCATATTTAATTTAATTAATTCAAATAATAATTAATTAAATAAATCATTTAATCACATAACTCAATACAAATAATTAACCATCAAATTGAAATATCAATATAATAATAATTTCCTTAACTCATTAATTATTTATTTAACCAATAAGTAACCAAATAAAATCAAATCAATTAAACAAATATTTATTCAATGATAAACACATCCATTAAATATTTATATAACTCAATAAATATTTAATATTATAATTAAAATTCTGGAATGTTACAGTTATATGTCAAGAGAAGACTCACCATTGAAAAGAACATGATAGTAATCTTCTCATTTTTCTTTGGGGTCTATTGGATCAACCAAGGATAATTTTGTGGGCATATGATATCTATCATAACCTAGATGCATGGCCTCCCATGTACGAAGGTTTCCTTGAGCACTTCTCAAAGATTTTAATTTCTAAAATAGTTATTGATTGTACCTTTATGTAATGTATCAATGTGAGGTACTGTCCATAGTTGGGACATGAGTCACAGTTGGTATTAAAACTCACAGTATATGTGTTGTTGTATTTTGCACGACAATTGTAGTAATAAAATTGTAATTGTTTTCTGTACCATATATTTGGCGACTCAGAATAGGTTGGATGGATTGGACCTATTTTGGGGACGTCACAAAATATTTTATTCTAATTGATGTAACATGAAAATGCATGATAATAGACATGTCATATGGCTAAGACTACTTTACTCATAATGGAATGCCTTAACATGATTTTCTAAAAGAAAACTTAAAGTTTTTGAGAAACGGAAGTTGATGAATTTGGTGTCCTTTGAGTTCTGACCTTGGACCCTATGTATGAATATCAACGAACATGAAATGTAGTTTTAAAGTTACCTTGCATATACTAGATTGATATAGCTTGGTTTAAAGCGTTTTAAAAGAAAAACTTGAAGTTTTGAAAATGAAACTTAACGAACTTTGTGTCTTTTAAGTTCCGACCTTGGATACATGTGAATGTGGCCTAGTTATTTGCGCGGATGGATAAGGAATGTAATTCCAAGATATATTGCACATAAAAGGTTGTCAAGCTCGGTTTAATACGTGTTTTAAAGAGAAATTTAAAAGTTTTAGAAACTAACTTTGACGAGCGTTGTGTTACTTGCATTATGACCTTATAAGCAAGTATGATAAAGTTATTTATGCCTTTGAACATGAATGATACATGCACTCAACTAGTCAAGTATGACATAAGTTATTTAAGCATGTTTTAAAAGTATGAACTATGTTATGTCTATGTAAATGAGATAGATACATGTGAACATGTGTATTAAAGGTTATTAGTACCAATATTAGGTTTAAGAGCTTATAAACATTGAACTATTGTTAAAAGAAGTTGTTAAGCCTTGTTATTGTGAATAATTCAACATAGAACTATGTAATTCAAAACTAAATGATTTGTAATGTGAACTTGAAGAAATATTAGAACCTACTTGATGTATGTGTACAGTACGTATCAGAATACATGTCGTGCTAGGAATTATGTTGGGTAATAAAAAGCCTAAGTCTGGTTTTGGCTGGGAGTAGCGCGGCCGCGCTACTTCCAAGCTTAAATGTAGTGCGGCCGCGTCGTTCTACAGAGTGACCAAGAGCAGTTTGTTAACTGCATGGTCTTAAGTTATGATTATATGTTGTCCTTAAGGACTAAAAGTTATGAAACACGATTATTTAGATAAATATGATAGTAGTATGAGCTAGTCTCATAGTTATCTTAAGTTCAAGTAAAAATGAAACCAAGTTAGGAAACAATATTTGTTCTTATATTAAGAGTGTATGAAATGTATTACTGATGGGTATAAATCCATGATTATATAATTGTGTAGGGTTACACGAAGTGCAATTAGCAAAACACAGTTAAGTTGTAGTTGATAAACTATGAATCATGCAAGTCTTGCAGTTCCTATTTGATATATGAATTTGATAACTATTAGTTGAGCTATATTATGCTATGCAAATGATGATGTATATATATGAAATGCATATGAAATATGTATGAAATTTGAAAGTTGATATTTGATTATATGCTTGTGAAGTAAATCTCTGTGTCTGTTATGTGAGAAGTAACATGCGTAGTAAATATTAATTGATTATGAATGCATGAACTGAATATGCTATTATATGCTATATGCTGCATAAAAACTGTTAGAATTGCTGGGCTGTCGAGCTCACCCTTGAAAATAACCACTTTTGCAGGTTAAGGACTGACGGTAAAGATTACGCGCTACCTGATTGTTAGAGTTCAATAGTAATCGAAGGAGATTGATTTATTATTTAAATAGATTCTCTTGAACCATGTTTAGGTTCTAGTAGATGTACATGATAGTAGTTTATAATGTGTAATATCTGTTAAGTTGTACTATGTGATACATAAAGAAATTCGAATCAAGATGTAAAGATTTATACGTAATTCGAATAGAAAGAATCATAACATAATTTGATTCAGGGATTTGTAATTGATTCAAGTTAAGAAATCAATAAAATATTATTTTTCATAGGAGATTGAAAAAGTTTAAATTATTCCGCATATTTATATAACATTGAATATGATGTAAGAAAGGAATGGTTAATGACCAAGATTTGAAACATATAATAGTTTGGGGTCATTATACAGAGATCCTGGATATGGAAAGAATTTATATTCTAAATTGTAATAAGCAAGGTTATATTCATTTAAGTTATGAATAAAAGATATAATAGTTTGACGATAGTAGTATCGTGGTGGACCAGATTTGAGGTTCGAAGGGACCTGGATTTGGGGGCATCACAGGTTGGTATCAAAGCTGTAGGTTATAAACTTAGGTAAGTGTACCTTAGACTATAACCTAAGAGAGAGAGAAAGATAAAGATTAAAAATATATAATTGAAGATTTAAAGAAGAATCTTAAAGTATCTAGAGAATGAGAATTTAGGAGTTTCCTAACTCCGGTAATAAAAGTGTTAAGATGATGTCTATAAGATGAATATGACAAAGATAATGAGAATGAACTCGAGTGGAGTTTTGTTGATAATAGGGAAAGAACCCTAAGGTAAACCGATGATTACGACGTGATCAGAATGAGCTATAAAGTGATAAATAGTCTGTAATGACTAAGTGTGTATAGCTTGATGCTATAAGAGAATGTACTATGAAATGGTACGATATGAACTCATGAGGAGTTGTATGTGATGAGATACGAAGAATTCGTATCAAGTAAAGTGTAAGATAGAGTTAAGTGAGATTTCAATTGAGGACCCATGTCAGCAGTTGAGTTGTATGATTCCTTTTTATGGGCTGGGAATTGTACTTGGTGTAAAAACCACTTAGTTCTGGCATTGATAATCATTGAAACGTTTGTGTCGTGCTATCTGCTATATACCTGTTGAGAAGGTGATTCTGTTCTCATGTGTATAACAAATAGATAAGTTATAGTTAGAGAATATAAGGTTAAGTTGTGAATTCTTAAAACTCATACTTATGGTACGTTCGTGACTCATGATCTTATGGTTTGAACCCCTCAGCGAATGGACGCCTATGGTCTGACAAGGGTAAGTTCTTAAAACTCATATGATTATGGAAAGTTCCTGGATTTCCAAAGTGTGGTAAGTTTGATGAACTATATCGGGTATATGTATGTTATGAAGTTAGAAATTTTGGTATAGTGAGCATTGATGGTGTCAAAGATTGGTAGAATGAAGCAATGTAATAAAGGTTGAAGTTGATAAAGAAACATGGATTTTCTAAATCTTCTAGCTCTGCTAGATTTTCAAAATTTATTGACTTCGTGCTGATGTTTGCACTTCTATTTTCTTGAAAAACATTGGATCATGTGATTGAACCAATGATGTTTAAAAATAATACCGTTATTCTTATGTGTATGCTAATTGCTTCGGCTAAGACAAAAATGATTTGAAAATTTTCAAAATATATTTCTAACCATGTGCATCATTTGATATGGTGTAAAAATGGTAAACGATGGAGTCATCAATGTAGTCGAACCTAGTGTTGGTTGTGATCGAAAGATCGTCAGCCCACTATGGTATGATGTAATATGATAAAGTCACGTAATGGCGGAATCCTCAATGTACTACTAATCTAGTACGGTATCATGATGTCATAAAAGAATTTTTGGTTTTCTTTTAAATTATGAAGAAGGTCAATTAAGTTGGCCAAATTATTTTGAATGATGTTTGAGTTATTGATACAAGTCTAAGCTATTTGATTCGGCTAGACGGCTATTGAAAAATATTGGTGAAATTCAAGTGTTCTTAAGTATTTATGCCAAACCAAATTGCCCTAGTGAGGATTCAGATGTGGAAAAAAAAACTGAGGTGAACAACCCTATAAGGGGGACATGTTTTCGGAGACAATGGTTTCGAGCGTAACACATGTAGTCGTTACAGAACACTACGTTATGGCCCAACGTAGTGGTACAATAGGATGGCCACATAGTGTACGTGTGGAGAGTGTTTTTAGTCTTTGTGATAGATAAACACTCTGGTTTGTAGTGTGAAGGATTGTGATGAAGCACTAGTTCATGGTCTTATGACCCCTCAGCATAAATTGGAATCTGAGTTATTCATACTACTTCCCGATTATTGAAAAATCGTGGAAGACTTCTAATCTTCTATGTGATGAATATAGTGAGTAGAGTGTTCCTTAGAAAGGAGAATGTGGTAGAATGCAAGTGAGCAAGTTATAATAAAACTTCCGAAAAAGAGAATGGATAAAATTATTCAAAAGAATATGTAATATTCAAAATAGTACCGAGTAGAGGAAGTTTCGGTGATTCCGAGAACGGAATCCTTATAAGGGGGAGAGGATGTAAGAACTCGAATTTTCAAAAAATATTAAAATAAGAATTTAGTAAATAAAATTCTTAAGGCATGTGAAGGGTTCAAATAAAAATATATAATGTGTTACGAGATGTGTGGTATTGTGTTGCATAGGGTAATACGCACTATGTAATAAGTGAGGTTATGTTTAATAAATATATATATCTTTATTATAAATTTGTTATAAATTGTAAAGATGAATTAGTAAGAAGATGGATAAAGTTTTATCTATTGATGTTAAATAATTTATGTGAAATTATTTTATAATTGTAAGTTGGTGGCATTATATATCTTTGATAATCACCAATTTCTCGAGTGTTGTACGAGTGTGTATCAAGTCTAAGGTAGTGCAATCATACTCTTTAATGGTTGACATATAGGAGCTGGGCTAAACAATTCCTTCAGAGAGCGGAGGTATATACAAATTATTGACCGATCTAACTCATTGTGAAAATAGTGTAGATGAGACGAAAACTAATTTGTTGGTTGTTTGTGGGAAACCACTTAGTGTACTATATTGAATACTATTAAAGACTTGATGTGTGCTAGGTTTAGACTTGTATATATGTACTAGTAACTGGTATGATGTAATATGAGTTTTAGTTAGTGCTTAAGCTATCCGTGGATAAATTGAGATAAAAAAGCATAAATTAGTTAATTACGAGAATTAACTAACACATTTAAATATTGGTTAATTTATATTAAATTGGAAGTTATATTATGGAATAATATAATTTGAATATTAAAGCCTTAATTGACTATGGTGATATAGCAAGGGTTCGAAGAATCACTTAAGTAAATAGTGAGTGAATACACGTGTGGAATATGTGATTATAGTAGCTGCCTTTATAAATATTACTTGTCATGGTATTATTTTGAATAGAAAGGATTAATTCACTTACAAAAGACGGTGAATTAATATATGTGTTTAGCATATGAGGAGGAAAGAAATATGTTAATTATTAATTTGATATTTTAAATATATTACATAGTATGTTAATGTTTGAAAGATAAGTGACTAATGAAAGAAAATACCAATATAATTATAAATGAATATTGGTTAGAGATGGAGGGATTAGATTAACACTTAAGGTGTGGCTAATTATAAAGATGGAAGAAGCTGTCTTGGGACAACCAAATAATTATACGTATAGTGTATAATTTAAGTAATTATTAGAGTAAATATTAATTATTCTAAGTGTAGAGGTGGTCCATACTTTAAGTATGTAATTATTTAAGTAAGCTAAATAATTTAGCATTATGATAAAGTGTGACATAAATCTTATATTAAAATAATATGTAATTGGGAAAAAGCCAAACGTGGCCTAGACCCCTAATATTTTATTATAGAAATAATGAGCTTGAGTTATATGTAACTCCAGTAAATAAGGTAAATGAGCCTTGTATGGCCTAAATATTAAAGTTAAGCCAGACTGAATGTTTAACTGAAATTATTAAAAGAGAATCATTATGATATTTATGTGTGATAGGAAATAATGGGTTAAGAGTACCCAATTAATTTATATTTAGCCAATTAAAATATTACGTGGACTAGTATATATGGATTATATGATTATGGGTATATGTACCCCTAATTCATCATATAGTAATAACATTAAGTTATTAAATGTAAGATTGTAAGTCCAAAAGAAAGTAAACATAGATGTCTTAAATACCCATTTTGCTAATGCTGAGAAATCAAATGGGTTGTCCCGTTTTATGAGTCTCATCTCCTCATCACGTAAATAGGCCATTGGCCTAGCCTACCCCTTCAACTCTCAAACTCAGTGAAATCAAAAGGCTAGAAGATGGTGATGATGGCTATGGAAATGGTGGGGACAGAGTGGTTAGTCACTTTCCACCAACTCCTCCTTAACCATCATCTTCTTCAATTTTCCATTGGATTCTACTTTCTAGGAAAATCAATTATCTGGGCAATGAATTCCCTATAAATTGGAAGCTCCCCTTCATAAATCCAAGTTGCTAAATTGTCTGATAAGTAGCTATGGAGAGTGAGTGTGGGAGAATTGAGTGAGCAAACTAATTGGAAGGAAATTAGCAAGTTCAAGCTTTGAAGAGGTAATGTCCTCATATGTGTTCTTACTTTCAAGAATGGTAGCTTTCTAAAGTCTTCATGAAATTACTTATGAATTGGTTTATAAATTGATATCATGATATTATCTGAGTTATATGGAATCATGATAGTTGTTCAGAGTATGTTAAAGTAATGGGTTTTAGTTTGGTAGTAATATATTGCTTTGGTTTGATTTGGAGTCAAATTTTTTTGGCAAATTCACTCTGTAAATGGTAAAATTTATGTTAGATTATGTTAGCCCTCTGAGAAATGAAAAGAACACAAATTAAATGAACCCATTTGGTTGAAAAACAAATTCGTGGTGAATGAATTCACTAAACTCTAGAAAAACATGAAAATTTAGTATGAATATGAGTTTTGGATTAATCATTGGGTTAGTTAATGTGTTTGAAGTGTTATAATTACTCTGTAGATGGGTAGCTAAGAGTTTAACGAGTCCAACGAATCGAAAACCAACTAATTTGGACCTAAAATGAAGAAGTTATGAAGTTTTGAAGTAAAAAACATTTAGGAAACTGTTATCTGTGCGAACCTTCGCGTGGTATGCCTTGACCCGTGCAGTGCAGTAAGTATTTCTTTGGGCTGGGCTATAGTCTTGGTCTTGTCATGGTCATGAGGAAAGGAAATGCCGCGCGCCCATGTGTGTTGATTGTGACTGATTTGGCCTGTTCCGGTAAAACGGCCATAACATTTTCATACACACTCCGATTGAGGTTATTCAAGATGATCCAAAATGAGGACGAATAAACTTACAACTTTTGTTCTTTAAGGTTTTCAATTTGAGGTCATTAGGAAGTGTAAAAATAGTCATCTTTGTGACTGTTACGTATTCGGAGGCGATCGAAGGGCGTCGAACGAGCACATATGTAAGTATAGTGCTTCCGACGATGGAATATGTTATTCTAAGTGATGTCATGATAATAGACATGTCATATAGCCTAAGTCTGGTTCTAGCTGGGAGTAGCGTGGCCGCGCCACTCCCAAGCTTAAATACAGCGCGGCCGCGTCGTTCTGCAGAGTGACCAAGAGCAATTTGTTAACAGCATGTCCTTAATTTATGATTATATGTTGTCCTTAAGGACTAAAAGTTATGAAACACGATTGTTTAGATAAATATGATAGTAGAATGAGCTAGTCTCATAGTTATCATAAGTTCAAGTAAAAATGAAACCAAGTTAGGAAACAATATTTGTTCTTATATTAAGAGCGTATGAAATGTATGACTGATGGGTATAAATCCATGATTATATAATTGTGTAGGGATACATGAAGTGCAATTAGCGATACGCTGTTAAGTTGTAGTTGATAAACTACGAATCATGCAAGTCTTTCAGTTGCTATTTGATATATGAATTTGATAACTATTAGTTGAGCTATATTATGCTATGCAAATGATGATGTATATATATGAAATGCATATGAAATATTTATGAAATTTGAAAGTTGATATTTGATGATATGCTTGTGAAGTAAATCTCTGTGTCTGTTATGTGAGAAGTTACATGCGTAGTAAATATTAATTGATTATGAATGCATAAACTGAATATGCTATTATATGCTATGTGCTGCATGAAAACTGTTAGAATTGCTGGGCTGTCGAGTTCACCCATGCAAATAACCACTTTTCCAGGTTAAGGACTCACGATAAAGATTATGTGCTACTTGATTGATAGAGTTCAATAGTAATCGAAGGAGATTGATTTATTATTTAAATAGATGCTCTTGAACCATGTTTAGGTTCTAGTAGATGTACATGATAGTAGTTTATAATGTGTAATATCTGTTAAGTTGTACTATGTGATACATAGAGAAATTCGAATCAAGATGAAAGATTTATACGTAATTCGAATAGAAAGAATCATAACATAATTTGATTCAGGGATTTGTAATTGATTCAAGTTAAGAAATCAATAGTTTGGGGTAAATGGCATACCATTTTCATAGCATAATATATCTCAACTAACAGTTATCGAATTCATATAACAAATAGGAACTGAAAGACTTGCCTGATTCGTAGTTTATGAACTATGACTTAACTGCTTAAAGCTTATCTGTACTTTGTGTATTCCTACCCAGTTATATAATCATGGATTCATGTCCATCAGTAACATATTTCATGCATTCTCAATGTAATAACAATGTTACATTGTTTCCTAACTAGATTCGCAGAACCTATACTTCACTTTCTTATCATACCCTAGGTATGTATAGGTATACCTTAACCACTCGTATTTGACATCAACATTCATATATATATATATATATATATATATATATATATCACACACTTGACTCGTTAAGTGTTCGACACATTTAAAACTCATATAGGTAAGTTCAACTGTGCACATAACGTCTAACTTAGTTGTGACCTTATACAACATAATCTATATAGCACAAATCAGATTGTAAGACATCACAAATTCAAACAACGTACCATTTCTTTATTTCTTGAAAACATTCCTTTGGACTTTAACATTTTGAAAGTCTTCATTAACATTCATCTTTATCACATAACATGCTTCTTAACACATTACATACCATACTGATCATATATAGTAATTATACAAGCATGCTTCAAACATCAAATCAAAACCAGAACATATTCTAGACTGCAGAATGGCGCAGCTACGCCATGTCTAGGCTTAGGGATGGCGCAGCTGCGCTGTCCCCTGGCCAGACCAAGGTTGAGCTTTGCACTCCTAGTTTCAGTCCATACTTTTAACACATTTAGACACTTACTCTTCTCATGCATACAGACAAAAGGTCTTTACATACTTGTATGACCACTTCAAGATCAACCTTATATGTTAGGGACTTTATTTTAGGATTTTCACGAATCAAAACCAAATAGGGTTATTGTGACGCCCCCAAAACAGGTATACATCACTCATCTTGAGTCGCCAAAATTCATGGTACAAAATACAAATAAAAACTTAATTATACAACTGTCGTGTAAAATACGACAAAACATATGCTATGAGTTTTAATACAAATATTGTCATCTAGACAATATTCACACTCAATGGAGTCCTCATTACATTTATTATCACACTATTTAACAGAATAGTGAGGACTACTAATGCTATCATCTGGACCGTCACTACGTTCCCCGACTAGTCCCAACTATATTCTCATTTCCTGAAGAGAACAATGAAAGCAAAGGGTGAGCTCAACTAGCCCAGTAAGAAATATTATGACTAAGATAATGCAGAATAAATTATCCTTAGTCTTCAACAGTATAACAACTGATAGAATATAATAGACAACAAGTTTTAGATTAACAAGCTGCAATGAATAAGCAATCCATTAGAAGAGTCAAGTAGAGCATAAAATCTACTATCTTCTATGATTTAAAAAGATTTTCATCAACTTTATCGCTGAGACTCAGCTTAATAAATAAAATTGAATCATCCATGCACCACGGCCAAGGATATTCATGTAATCATCAATGGTCATGATTATACCAAATAATCCCTGGTCATAATCCCTGGTCATAATCATACCAACAACTGTCCATCAATGAACTACAGGCCAATGAGGACTTTCACCACATCATTTGTTACATTACGGTCATGATTATACCGAATAATCCCTGGTCATAATCATACCAAGTCCATCTATGCACGTAAGCCACAGATGACTTTCATCACAATATACATGAGGATGATGACAATAATATAAGCATTAATCAAACGAAAATAAGGATAAATATTAAAGACTTTAAATTTATCCAAATATTATTAATCACTTAATAAACTCATAATCTAATATTGTTAATATTATAACAATATTTTAATCACTTCTTAAACTTATAAACAATTTAATTTAATTGTTTACACTTTACCAAATAATGCATTTAATCATTCAAAAATGCCATACTCATAAGATTTCATCACCAATGATCAAATCACTCATCAAAAATCTGCATATACCTTATATAAGATTTTCAAGCCATAAACTCCTATTTACCAATTTTTCAATTTCACATAACATATTTAATTCATATGTTCGTAACTAAACCATTTTCATGAAAAATACCAAATCAGTCCCAAAAATTATTCTTTTCTGGGATTTAGCAGAATATAGTCCCATATTAATCATATATTTTTCTCAGAATTTTTAAAATTCATTTACGATTTTTCATATGGCCAAAACTGCCGAATATTTAGACATTTATCATATGTTTATCATATGATGCTAGTATGTTCAATATGATATAAGAACATTGATTGAAGGACTTAAGTTCATAGTAAGTCATAAGCATGAGAATTTATAGTTAATAAGTTGATTAAGTCATTGACTTATGAGAATAAGTCAAAACCTACATTGATAATAAGTTGGTGTATTAAGTAACTTGAAATGTTCATGTGTTGGTTAAAATCCATTTAGAATGATTAGTAATGAAGCTTTGCCGGAATTCACACGATTGGACGATTATCGTCGAATTCGTGAAATTCTCGGATTGGAAGTCATATTTTGTGTTTGAAGTCAGAAACGTTAGTTTTCGATGGAGACAAGTCATATTTAGCATTATAAAGTTACGGACTCGAAAATGACCGGATTCTAACTTAGAACGAAAAAATGAGCGTTGAAAGTTTACGAACGTTTATCGTTTTCGTTAAAAATGAACTAATAGGTGAAATTTTAGCAAATGAAGTCAAATAGATAAAATTATTGCATAAACACGTAGAGTATGTAATATGTGAACCGTAGGCTTTTGAACGAGCTAAAACGGACTTATAACGAAGAAGTTATGTGTCCGGGAAGTTCACAAAATGAAAAATCTGCAAAAATTTTTTCTAAGGCGAGAGTCAGGCATGCCATGGCCAACCCAAACAAATGATGATAGCGCCTGCAGGTTTGGGGACAAAGTGTCATTACCTACTGCAGAGTCAAGCTTGTGGCGCAAGAAGGAGGAAGTTATGTGTAGAAATGGCTTCGACCCTAGAGTTTCGTCAGACAAGAATGTTTACAAGTATGAATTGAATGATAACTCATTAGTAATGAACTAAGTTGTAATTATAACATTGTTAAGGCATTGTTAAACACTTAATGTATGATGATTAAAGGTCGATAATCAATTGAAAAAAACATCCTTACAAGATATTAAAGACCTTAAGTATTATCACTGAAGGTCGATGGAAGATTAATTGGAGATGAGAACAACGTAATGTGTTAAGCCGGCTATAGAATTTTTTTGACCAAGTTGATTATGAATCCAATGGTTTGCAATACCAGTATGGGTCATGTAATTACTTAATGAACATGATAAGACCTTTCCTAAATCACTGTTATAGTAATGACTTTAGGAATTTAATGTTTTTTAATGAGTAGTTAAACGACGAACGTAAAGTATAAACAATGTGAACCGTATTCAATAATGATATGGATGATAACGTTAAGAGTTACAACTAAAAGTTGTTAAGTAAACGTAAACGGTATGCAATAATTGTACTTAATGTTCGAGTTTCAATTAATAACGTAAGAACGTTAGTAAGCCGTGAGGAATGATGATTAACTAAAAACGAGTTGTATTAATGAAATAATTTCAGTTAAGTTATAAAAGAGAAAGAAGTTGGTAAGAAAAATATAATGGCAAGCTGGAACCAATAATAATAAATCTAATACATGATTAGATTGAGAAGAAAGGTAAGATTCATTAGGAATCATGTATGTTCATTCATGACCTAATGTGGTATGATATGTGGTTATGTGTTGTAGAGACTGTAAAGACTCAAAGGAAAAGTAATTTTACTGTAGCAGACACTGAAGGCAAGTTTTTCTAAACGCTTGTCTAACCTTCGTGTTAGCCAGGTTTCCTGTGATTCATGTTATAAGACGCATGAATTGTTTTATGAAAATGTCGATGCCAGTTTTACCTCGGCTAGACTAATCTTTAAGATTGATTGATTTATTTACAAGTCTTTCAATATAGAATTGATAACGCTATCCTACGCCAATTGTTTGGTATGGATTCAAGGTAAGCCTGAGTAGGAATAAACAAATGTATTTTCATCGAGTATTGGATGGGCACGCGAGGTTGCCAAAACTTAAACGTACATACGTTTAATAGGATGTAGTGTTGATCAACATAGAGTACTATGGGTTGATCACCCAAAAGTGCTCGTAAGATATGCCGGATTTACGGACTTAGTGCCGGGTTGTCCTTTTTAAAGAAATTATGAAACATTCATGGTCTTGGACCAGAATTGATGTTTTACTGAATATTGTTATTGTAAAACGTTTTGAAGGAAAAGAAGTGCTATTTTGAATTATTAATATTACTTCGTAACTATTATCAAGTTACTAAAGATATACGATTCCTATGTTTTAAGCATGTCATTTAAAGAAAATTGTTGTACTTGCTGAGCTTGTTATGCTCACTCTTGCTTGAACCATATGAATGCAGCTTAGATCTAATGGACTAAAGGATTCGACAAGGATAAAGAAGAGGCTAAGGCGAACCTGTAGGTTACTTATGTAATAGTATTGGTTTGTAATGATAATATTTAATATTATGACAAGAACGAATGTAACGGTTATAAAGAACCTGGGGAATGTTAGTATTGTGTTGGAATATTTATAAGTCATATTCATTCTTTTGAGGCATTTCAATTGAATGTTTGTGTGAACTGTAGCACCGTGTAGCACCATATATCGGGTTGGAAGAGACCCAGATTTAGGGGCGTCACATGTGCTATGTGTTTAGGTTATTCTATGTATATATATAATAGTATTATATTATGATGATATTATTCTAATTTATATTTTGATATTATTTATATATTAGGTCTTCAGATAAAGCGTTATAAATTGCGTAGCAGTAATCAACCGGACAGGCAAGTTTTACTTAACTCTACTAAGAGTTGTTTCATTCAAATATGCTTATGGTTAATAATTGCTGATTGCCATTGTAGAGTTGTACTTTGTACATATTGCATGTATAAGTCAGGTATGAAAGGCTGATCACCTTCATTACCAGTTGGTCCAGATATATTTGTTCATGTTCAATACTTGTTCAGTCAAAATTTTGTTCGTGCTAATTCACAATTATATTGATGAATTGTAGCCACCTTATTATTCAGACTCTTTCAATCATGATATATCTTAATAAATTTAAACTTGCTGAGCAACTTTCATGCTCACCCTTGTTATATCATGATAAATATTGAGATAAAGCGAATGCGTTCGAATACAGGAAAAGGTTAAAGCCAAGTTCAGCTTGGGATAAAATGTGCAGCTAATTTGTAATATTATAGTTTGATAAATATGTTATATGTTAGATAGTTTATGAATTGTGTATAAGTTAAGGTTACTCAATTTTGGGGAAATAATGTGTACGTTTAATGTATAAACAATTTATGTTTATATCTTCCGCAATAGTTATAGATTTAGCATACCATGATCTGTGGTGATTTGGGACTTGGATTTGGGGATGCTACAGTTGGTATCAAAGTTGTTGGTTATAAACCTAGGGTATTGATACCTTAGTCTAATAACTGCAGTGATTAGGATAAGTAATAACTCAAATAGAGTTAGTGTGTCGGTAAGTTTCAAAAATGAATCTCGGCAAATTATAAGATACAGAGTTTCCTAACTCTAATAATAAAAGTGAACAGCAGTGATGAGTAGATTGAGTCTAAAAGACTAAAGGTACATGGATAGGAGATCGTCAAACAAAATGATCATAGTATAGAAATGAATCGTAATATATATGATGAGATCACCCTGTGATCTGATGTGGATTAATCGAATGATTGAAAAGTTTAAAGCAAGATTTCTGTGTGACAGTGGTACTACGAATTGGTGCAGATTCAGGAAAGGTTTATTAATACGAGTTGAATGAAACTTGTATTGAGAAGGGAGTTAGTATTAGGTGGGGATTTCAATTGAGGACTCATATTAGCAGCTAAGTTGTATGATTCTTCATATGGGAGTTGAATTGTACTTGGTGTAACAACCACTTAGTTTCTGGCACTGATACTCATTGAAATGTTTGTGTCGCGCTATTTGCTATATGCATGTTGAGAGGGTGATTCCTTTCTCAGGTGTATAACAGATAGATAGGTTCTAAGTAGAGAATATTAGGTTAAGTATGAGTTCTTAAAACTCATATATATGGGATGTTCGTGACTCATGATTATATGAAATGTTTATGAACCCTCAAATGAATGGACCTTGAAGGTCTCGACTAGGAAAAGTTCATAAACTCATATGATTGTGGCAAGTTCCTGAACTCATAATTGTGGTAAGTTTGATGAACTGGGAATAGTTATGTGTGAACGGAGTATTAAGGATAATAGGAGTAGATAGATTATTAAGCAAATGATTATTAGTGGAGACATAAGTTTTCCAAAACTCCTAGCTATGCTAGCTTTCGAAATTTTGACATCAAGCTAAATACGCACTATGTGCTTTTTAAAAAAAAAATGTAGACTCGTTATCATTTTTGAAATGGTTTAAAGTATAGTCTATGCTACTTATTTCAGCTAGACACAAATAATTTGAAATATCAAAATATATTTTTATTTATCACTTATGTACCATGTAACTTGGTGCAGAGATGATAAAAAGGTGATGGAGTTATAAATACAAGAATGCATCATGTGAATTTGATCTAAAATCGTTATTCCACTATTGTATGATGTTTTATGACAAAGTCATACAATGAAGGCATCCTCAAACGGACTGTTAATATAGTACGACATCATGATGTCATTCTCGAAAATGTTTTCAAAATTTTAATTTTCCAACGAGGTTTGGCTACACTTAAATAATTCGATTGAATTGAATTATTGATATGAGTCTACGCTATTCAATTCAGCTAGACTAATGTTATGAAAACTCGAAGTGTTCATTAAGAAAAATTTCCCGAACCAAATTGTTTTGGTACGGAATTATATAATAAGACTGAGGTAAAATTTTTGTGCCTATGGCAATGATGAAAAACAGATCAGACCAGCATTACTTGGCCAGTACAGGGCATACCGGGCTAATTACCCTCTATGTCCGTAAGTTATGACGATTTGCGGATGAATTTCTATAAAACCTTTGCGAAAATGACAGAGAAATAGTCTATGTAACTCCTCAGCACAATTTTAAAATATTACTCTTGTGAGTTCTGTATTGGGTAGCATGTGATCATGATGTGTATGATTGGTGTAAGTTGTATGGTGTACGGTGTAAGTTGAATTTCGGGGACGAAATTCTTAGAAGAAGGGGTGAATGTGACGTCTCGAAAATTTAGAAAATTATTTAAATCTTAATTATTGAATTTAAGGTTAAATAATAAACCTAGACAGAAAATAAGTGAATGGATTTGAGTTTTCTGGTAAGGAATTTTGTGAATTTAAAATTTCTTGTGGTGAATTATTCAGGATTAAGGATATACGAGAATATGTTCTGTTTATTTAGTATTATATTTGTTCAATATGTGGTTAAGGGTCAAGGGTTGACCAGATAAATTTTATCAGTGTTCAAACCCTATGTATATATTTAGAACGTCCACGTTCTATTAGAAAATTTTTACGATTCATAAGAAACCCTAGAAATCGGTTCTGGAAACCCTAAATTCAGTTCCGAGATTTTTTTTAAAAAAACCCTAATTCGAATATTAGAATCCTAATTTGGGAATTTAAATGCTATGTATAAGGTTTTTGTATTTTAATTACAAACCTAATTAGGGATAACCCTAATGATTAATTAGATTTTTCTAATAATTTAGAAAACCCTAATTTTTAAAGTTTTAAACCCTAATTGTTCCGTTTGAAACCCTAATATAATGGACATATTTGCTAAATTAGCAATTTTAATTAGGAATTATTTATCCTAATTAGCAAGATTTAAATTATGATTGGGAAATTAGAATTTATTTAGAAAATCCTAATTATAATTTAGAAATATTAATTTTTCTATTTTGAAAATCTAAATTGAAAATATTAAAAAATTGATTTTGAGAACCTTAGGTTTTAACCCTAAGGGTTGGGGTAAATGACAAGTATGCAATTAATTTTAAAAGCCAAATGTCCAAAATAACCTTTTTCTTAGTTGTTAAGAAATTAGATTTGCAAGATCTTGTGAGTCATCAAGCCTAATGTGTAGCCATGTGCCATAAAATAATTACAAGATCAGATTTGGGCCAGCTAGCAACTTCTTGGTTAATTGAATCCAAAGATTAAACCTAAAACTAAAGAAAAGTAAGTTACTTTACTCTTCATATTATCTAAGACATCCTCTCTCTATAATTTTCAAAATCTAGAGTGAGAGAGAGTGAGAAACTAAACTAAGATCAGTTTATAGCAAGCCCATAACAGAATCATGAAGTTAGAATCAAGATCAAGGCTCAAAAAGGTATAAAAACCCTAAATCTTAGAAATCTTATGATCTGAGATTATATGTTGTAATTGGTTGGATAGATATGTGTAATAAGGTGTCATTTTGTGATCTGGGTTGCTAGGACCCAGATCCATAGCATCAAAGTGCTAGAAATTAAAGATTTATCAAATCTGGAAAAGTTAGAAAAAAGTTGTCTGAGCCATATGTCAGACCTCTTAGATCTATGTGTGTTTGATGTTTAGTGTATTTTATGTTATAGATATGTTCTTTGTGGTAAGGGATTTAATATGGAACTTGAAGCAAGCCCATATCCTGAGTAGATTGAAAGATATGACCGGTCAAAAGGCGTTGACCAAGCACAAAACAACTTTTTGGGCAGCCCAGAAAATTTCCAGAATTTCTGACAAGATATTTGAGGCCTCTGATCTTACTGATTTTTGATGTTGAGGCCATATTGTTGTAATAGAACTGTAGCATGACATGTTGACTATCAATTCATGCTCTTAAAATACTTAGATCCATACTAGAATCAAAGTTATGAAAGGTCAAACCACCGTTGACCACCAACCTGGAACGAAATCTGGAAAACCCAGAAATCGTGAAGAACAGGCGTCCTGACAAGGTTTGACCGACCATTATTTGTTATTTGTGATGTTGTTGTGATGATATGATGGTATAGACTTATAGTCTGACATATCTACTACATATTGGAACCTTAACATCACATGAAACATGACCGAAACATTAAATTAATCAAGTGACAAGAAGGCTACTCGGACTGCCTAGGTTCCTGAAGAACCCAGGTAACGTCTGACAAGGTTTTAGTTTACCTAGATCTTGTTGTTTTGTGGTGGATTTACTAGGATCTTTGTTGATAGTTATAGTATTACACTTATACTATAATTATAACACTTAACCCAATCCAGAAACCCTTTGATCAACGATCTAGCACTGGTCAAAGTGGGCACCTTGGTGTCTGACTTTGAATTCCGGGTTTCCTCAAGAACAACTGAAAAACACTTTCAGTGACGGTGTGTCATTAAATCCACCTTTAGCGACACATAAATTCGGAAAATTATTTATTTTAATTAATAAATAGATAAAAATGGATATTAATTATTTAAAATACATAAAACATTATAAAAAATTATTTTAAAGCCTGAAAATTAGTTTTTAATTATTTAGAGTATATTTCATAACTATTTAATATTTTTGGAATATAAATGGTATTTAATTTATTTAATTATGATATTAAATAAATTATTTAAAAATGATTTTAATACATGAAAAATCATTTAAAATATATTATGGTATAAGAAAATATTTTAAGTTATTTTCAATGACTTTTGATATTTTGTGATGAAATTCATTAATAAATAAATATTAATGGTAATTAGTTTATTTAATAAATATATTAAATAAATTATGGAAAAAATGGAATTAATGATTTAAAAATCATATAAAATGATTTAAGTGTTATAAAAATATTTTAAGTTATAAAATATAACGTTTGATATTTTGTCATGAAAATATTAATATTTTAATAATAAAAGCAATTATCAAATAATGGATTTAAGTGTTTAAAATTCATATAAATATGATTTTAAGGTATTAAAAATATTTTAATATATTATAATTATATTATAATATTGTGTTATGATTTCCATTAATATTTAGTATTAAATAAATATCAATGATAAAGGAATATTGTTATATTTGTATTAGATAAATACGATATAAGTGATTGAAAAATTATGATAAATGATATTAATTATCTGAAAATTATTTTGAGCTTATGAAAATTATTTAGATTGATAATATGATTTTCTAAGATAATTTTTAACTGTTAAGGCAGAATTTAATTGAACTTAAACTCGAGTAAAGGTCCGACTAGATCGTTGGGATGTTAGGATTGTGTCGGGTTCATGTCAGACTGAAATAGTTTGACCTGATATCGAGTTTTATGTGTGTTATAGGCTGATAGGGTTATGTGCTATGTGTTTAGGTTATTCTACATATATATATATATATATATATATATATATATATATATATATATAATAGCATTATATTGTGATGATATTATTCTAATTTTTATTTTAATATTATTTATATATTAGGTCTTGAGATAAAGCGTTATAAATTAGTAGATAATCAACCCGAGACAGTAAGTTTTACTTAACTCTACTAAGAGTTGTTTCATTCGAGATATTCTTATGGTTAATCATTCTTTGATTGCCATTGTAGAATTTGTACTCTGTACATATTGCATGTATAAGTCAGGTATGAAAGGCTGATCACCTTCATTACCAGTTGGTCCAGATATATTTGTTCATGTTCAATACTTGTTCAGTCAAAATTTTGTTTGTGCTAATTCACAACTATATTGATGAATTGTAGCCAGCTTATTATTCAGACTCTTTCAATCATGATATATCTTAATAAATTTAAGCTTGCTGGGCAACTTTCATGCTCACCCTTGCTATATCATGATAAATATTGCAGATAAGGCGAATGCGTTCGGATACAGGAAAAAGTTAAAGCCAAGTTCAGCTTGGGATAAAATGTGCAGCTAATATGTAATAGTATAGTTTGATAAATATGTTATATGTTAGATAGTTTATGAATTGTGTATAAGTTAAGGTTACTTGATTTTGGAGAAATAATGTGTACATTTAATGTATAAATAATTTATGTTTATATCTTCCACAATAGTTATAGATTTAGCATACCAAGATCTGTGGTGATTTGGGACCCAGATTTTGGGATGCTACAAAAAATACCAAATCAGTCCCAAAAATTATTCTTTTCTGGGATTTACCAGAATATAGTCCCATATTGAACATATATTTTTCTCGAAATTTTTAAAATTCATTTACTATTTTTCATTTGGCCAAAACTGCCGAATATATAGACATTTATCATAAATTATACTTTTGTCCAAAAATTACAAAATTTACAGCGTCTACTCCTGTTATATACATGTACTCCCAATAAAAATTTCACCAATTTTGGAGTTAACCATAAGGAGTTTTAAGGGTTTACTTTTAAAATAATCTTTTCCCATAAAATTCATAAATCCTAATCTATACATCCAAAAATCGCCATTTTTGGACACAATCTAGAAAACTAAACAAATTATCATTTCAAATTTTTCCGAATTTTTGAGGGTCGAGGAAAAATTACGAACCGCAAATGGATTTTCACTACCATGCGGTAATCCACGAGATGATCATTTCCATAAATTAATAAAGAATGAATATGAAGGATCATTCACCATGCATGGTAATCCACATAACAAAAAGTTATTCCAACAGAATAATAAAGAATGGAATAACATAAGAATTCAACATGCATGCGATAAACCGCATGCATGAGTTATTGAGCGAATAATAAATAATGGAACTGTGTCGCGTAATCCGATGCATGAGGATATTCCAATGTAATAATAAAGAATGGAACCCGGTCATGCGTAATCCGTGCAGATGGGATATTCCAGCGAGAATAATAAAGGATGGAATAATGAAGAATTTCACCATGTATGCGGTATCAGATAGACATGTTATTCCAACATAATAATAAAGAATGGAATAATGTAAGAATTTCACCATGTGCGTGGTACTTAGATAGAGCAAAGTTATTCCAACATAATAATAAAGAATGGAATAATGTAAGAATTTCATCATGATATGCAAGATTGCAGCGCAGACAAAAGTTATTCCAATGTAATAATAAGGAATGGAATAACAACAACTCTCTTCATGAATACTGAATGAAATAATACCCTTACCTCAAAAGAAGACCTGGATCTGGAATAGTGAGGTAGCGAGACTTTCTTCTTCTTTCTCTCTATAATTTTCTCTATAATAATTGCTCTATAGCTTTAGTGAATTGGTGAGAAATGAAGGAAGAATGAGCTTCTATTTATAGGAAAATATAGTTTCAATAATTGCACATTTTGGGGCTCAAAATATTACAGTATAATACCTTCCTCTTTTTCTTCATTTTTAATTTAGTCCTGCAAGTATTATCAAACTTACACCACCTCCCCTAATACTAAATCATGTGACTAAATAGTAAATCATGTGACTCAATAGTTCTAGATATGTGAAAATACGAATTACAGTATAGTACCTCCATCTATACCTCCATTTTTAACTTAGTCATGCAAGTATTATCAATCTTGCAGCACCTCCCCTAATAGTACATGAATGTGAATCAATAGTACACACACGTGAACAAATAATTATAATCATGTAAATTAATAGCAATTAATTGCTCATTTATCCGGTTAATTACTCGATTGGTCAATATAACCTCCAGACATCAATTATTATCGAAATAAATGTCGATTTTCACTAACACTAATAATTCCAACACAATGGAACAATCAATTTCATCTTTAATTAACACGAACTTATTCATCATTAATATTATAACTCACAATATTTAACAACCAGGTCGTTCCCAAGAAAGAGGGGGCTTTTTGATAAGGATTTCTCCCTATTGGTACGCAATTAGATTATCTAACCTTTCCTTGACAGAACTTCTAGACATTGTCAATATTGCAACTTAGTAATATGAATAATTTTGTCATCTCAATTATTGATTTAATAATATATCATATTATGCAGATGATACTGTGACAATAATTGAATCAATAATATGAGAGATATGATGCAGCAATTACTGTGTAATAATTGAGTATAACTGAGTAACTTTTCACGTAAGCATCAATAATCAATACCGTGTGCTACTATACAACCACGCGTATTACTGTACTTTTACTACCGAGTAGTTCAACATTTTTAACGGTAACACTTCCGCCGTTATTTTTATAAAAAGATAATTCTATCGTTTTCGTACTACGATAATACTTCCGTTGTGGGGTCCACCAATGATTGTGTCATCGTACGAATATTCCCTGTTAAAATGAATATTCCCCGACCAATCGAATATTATATAACCACTTGCTTACTTTGCAAAATTTATAAATACTACCCACAACAATAACACTATCTCAAATCCACACCATAATAATCAAAAACATATTTCGAGGAATTTAAATCTTTATTCATAAAATTTTGGGTCTCACAGTTATGTAATCACTAGGTGTACTAATTAGCCTTATATTCTCATAAAGAGGTTACATAATCTGTACTACACATGCTCATACATATTCACATCTTTTATCAGAGCTATCATCGTCTAACACTTTTAAAAAGTGCTTTAACCTCATGCTTGGTTTACTTCCATTATGTTTAACATATAAGACTTATGATTAGAGATATAATGAAACATAACATGGCATCTCATGCCTTTAAAATCTAAATACTCATATTTAATGCAACTTAAGTTCAAAAACATGCTCGAGGTTGCCTTTAAAATCATTTTTCATGAATGATGCAATATAGCACATATAAATCATATCTAGGGATATTCTAGACATATCATGACATATAAATCCTTTAGAATCTAGATATCCATGTGATGCAACTAGATTTTAAAAATATGTTCCTGTTTACTTTTGGAAACCACTTTAAACTTGAACAATTCCATTCAACACATGCAAGACAACTTCAAAGCTCTAAACATACGTAGTCAAGTCATGTTATCATGCTCGCAAGGTCAGAGTTTAAATCATGTAGTAATGCATGTTACTTCACTATGCTAAACTTTTTCTTGAAAAACTTCTCTAACACAAAGCCTAATAAGGTGGTTATGAACAAAGGAACCATGAATCACATGTCATGCTCGTTTATGTGTGAAATCAGTCATGTGCATAGACCACTAAGCTCAAAATTTACAGAACATGAACTTTAACAAAGTTTGTTTTCGAAACCTAACGTCCAAATCTCCATCTAAACCATATGCTTTCGTTAATCATGCAAATCTATTAAAACATGCTCCACTTAGCATAATATACTTATACATACATATTACACATGCTTGCATGCTAGTTTAAGCCGAAATGATTTCCTAACATTGATCAGATTTGAAAATAGACAACCCAATTGATCTCAGGAACCGGCGTAGCTACGCTGCGCCTCAGTATAATTATGGCGCAGCTGCGTCGTGCCAGGTTCAGGTGCAAAAGCAGACTCTATTTTGCAGAGTCTTAGCTAACTTGATTTCCCTTGACTCAAACATGTTCCAAGCCACTACTAAAGTGTTCATACATGCTAGTAAACTTCCTAAGCACCTTATAACATGTTTACACATATCAATTAACAAATGAATTCAAGAAATTTGAAGAATCAAACTAACCCATCTCAAGAACATAGTTAGAAATTATACCTTCTTGAGCTTAAATTGGACCTCCTACACTCTGAGTATACTTCTATAGTAGCTCAGCACTTAAACTCAGACAATTAGACTATCAAGCAACTTCTATCAACACCAAAAACTGAATTTAAGCTTGTATTTATAGAAGAAGCTTGGACTAGACAATGGCATTACACAAGATAGGAGTCTATGGTGTAATGGGAAGAAACAATGGTTCATGAAGGGTGGTTCAACAACTCCATACCAACCACTTAGCTAGCCATGATCACCTATTCCATAGCCACTTGGAGAATACGTAAAGAGAGTTTCTAGGTAATTGTTCATGTATTTTATGACACTTAATTTGGGACAAGTGAAAAATCTGAGCAACTTGTTATTCTAAGGCTTAGTTTGGTTCTTTTAATTCCCATGATGTAATATTAAGGTATAATTGCTACCATATTAGGAATTTAAAGATAAATTTTATACTCACATCATATAAGCCATGTACATTAACTACACGCGATAAAATATCGCAATTAGGCATTAATGCCTGGGTAATCTGATAATTATCTCTACCACTCACATAACCACATTACAATCTTATTTAATATTAATGTTTATTTATACATTGAATTTCCTTTCCAGTTTCTAGAATACACAAATATTTAATCATTTCTGTATTAAAATCCCTTTTAATTTTATTGTACCACTTGATACCTTGTATCATTAATCCCAATTAAATGACACACTACATGTATTCCTAAGCCTCAGGTATTATATATATATATATATATATATATATATATATATATATATATATATATCACTATCGCCTTTACATTTCCATATATTACACATAGTAATACTATTTAATGATAATGTCAACATTAACATTTCAATTGGGCTAAAAATCATTTAGTTGGGTATTTTCAACCCATTATCACATTTTAATACAACAATTAATTAATATTAATAATCTATTTTCTTTTCAATAATTAGTATGCACTCCACTAATTAATAGAATATAATATTACATAATATCATTACTTAACCATATTTATTCCGGGCCAATTAATTAAATCTTTATTCAAGTCATGTTTTGCTAACTAAGTCTCTTCATGAACACTAAGTCACCATTCATGACCTTATAAGAGTTATTAGTATACATGGCTTGCAAATCACATTTCACAAACTGACTCAGAGTTTTCTACAGACTGGCGCAGCTGCGCTATACCAAAAATCAGAGGCAAACAAGTTTTGCACCAGCAGAAATGAAACCTATGCTCCTAAATACTTTACACACCCTCCTTAAGCGTTAACTCGTCTAATTATAAATCCTCTCTTTGATTTCACATCATCTGTTACTATTTTCCTTAACAATTCAAGGATTACACTTCGAGTTTTAAAACTCTATTTCCCTTATTAGTTTAACCAACTATACATCTCCTTTACGGTTTCTTACCACCAATAACACAACACTCGAATATAACACATAGATGCATACCTTTAATCCTCACTTATCACCGTGTATCAATTTATTTAATAATTCTCTAACCACTTTAAAGGTATATCGATTTCCTTCTCTCGTCAACAACGTACCCGCATACAAGTCTAAACATAGCACGCGTCGAGTCTTTAATAGTATTCAATATAGTAGACTGAGTGGTTTCCCACAAACAACCAACGAATTAGTTCCCGTCTCGTCTACACTATTTTCACAATGAGTTAGATCGGTTACTAATTTGTATACACCTCCGCTCTCTAAAGGAATCGTTTAGCCCAGCTCCTATACGTCAACCATTAAAGAATAAGATTGCACTACCTTAGACTTGATATTCACTTGTACATGTACTCAAAAAATTGGCGATTATCAAAGATATTTTAATGTCACCAACTTACTACAATAAAATAATTCTATAAACTATTTAATGTCGATAGATAAATCTTATCCATCTTTATACAAATTCATCTCTACAATTTCTAACAAATATATAATACTGATATATATTTATTAAACACAACATTACTTATTACATAGCTCATATTACCCTATGTAACACAATACCACATACCTCGTAACACATATATATATTTTTATTTGAACCCGTCACATGCCTTAGGAATTTTATCTACTAAATTCTTATTTTAATATTTTCTGAAAATTCGGGTTCTTACATCTCCAAATTTCGATTTTTAAAATAGAAAATTAATATTTCTAAATCATAATTAGGATTTCCTAATTATATTAACATTTTCTAATCATATTAGGACTTGCTAATTAGGATAACATTTCCTAATTAACAATTAGGGTTCCTAGTTTAGCAATTAGGGTTTCCAAATAGAAATTAGGGTTTCTAATTATTAGAGTTTCTAATTAATAATCATTAGGGCTTTCTTTAATTAGGTTATAATTAATAACACTTAAGCATTATACTTAGCATTTGAATTCACAAATTAGGGTTTTCAACTTCCAAATTAGGGTTTTGGATTCCCAGAATTGAAATTAGGGTTTCCAAAGTTGATTTCTAGGGTTTCTTATAAATAGTAAGAAATTTCTAACTGAAAGTTGACGTTCTTAATATATATTAGGGTTTTCCATTGATATAGCTTATCTGGTCAACCATTGACCCTTAACCACATATTGTACACATATAATACCATATACACAGAACATATTCACTTATATAGTTAATCCTTAATAATTCTCCAGAAAAATTTTAAATTCACAAAATTCCTTCTAGAAAATCTCAAATCCATTCACTTATTTTCTGTCTAGGTTTATTATTTAACCTTTAATCCAACATTTAAGATTTAAATAATTTTTTAAATTCTCGGGTCGTCACATTCACCCCTTCTTCTAAGAATTTCGTCCTCGAAATTATAGTCTACTAATCTATGCTTCTTCTATTCACCAAAAATAGGTTTTCAATTTAACCTTTACATTTTTCTCCTCTGAGAATTTCTCTTCTGTCATCTCATTCAACCATTGCTACCCTTTTTAAGAAGTTAAAAACTTTTCATATTATGATGAGGGATCATATAGACCATGAACACATAGTTTTAACGTTATTCACACCGCAAAACAGTAAATTACTAGGTATGTTACAATCACGAAGAAGGTAAACTACCGCTGCTAGTACTTTAGGTAATTAGCCTATCGTACGCTTACGTCATGTATAACGTATTAATCATGTCTAGCGAATATTTGCGCTACTAGATTGAATTATTTTATCCAATTGGCATTTCCCCTTTTTCAGGGTTGTTCACCTCAGACTTAGTATAAGATTCCGCACCAAAATAATTTGGCTCGGGATAATTTCTCAAAGAGATTCTTGAATTTTCATAAACATTTACCTAGCTAAATCAAGTAGCTTAGACGCATATCAAAAATTCAAGTTTCAATCAAAACGTTTCTGGCCAAATTCAGTTGGCAATAAATTATCTTTAAAATTCTTAAAATCATTTTGACGTCATGATACCGCACTGTATATACAGTCCGTTTGAGGATTCCGTCATTTTGTGACTATGTCAAACTACATCATACTATAGTGGGCTGACGATCTTTAGATCATATCCGACACTAAGTAATTCTGCATTGATAACTCAATCATTTTTATCATCTCTGCACCAGGTTGCATGATGCATCAATGATATAAAAATACATTTTGATAATTCAAATCATTTTCGTCTAGCCGAAATAAGTCGCATAGACTATACTTTAAACCGTTCAAAAATCATTACAAATCTATTTTATTACCTCAACAGGTAACGATGTGTCGGTGGCCCAAAGTCCACTCATACACAATGGTCACCAAGAGTTGAGAATAAAAATTTATTTCAAAAATCACATAGTGCGTTTTTTAGCTTGATGTCAAAAATTTTGAGTCTAGTATAGCTAGAAGATTTGGAAAACTTATGTCTTCACTAATGATCAGTTGCTTAATCAGTCTATCTATTCCTATTATCCTCAATACACATAATTATTCCCAGTTCGTCAAACCACACTCATGAGTTCAAGAACTTTCCATAATCATATGAGTTTAAGAACTTGTCCTAGTCAGACCTTTGGCATCCATTCGTCGAGGGGTTCATAAACATTTTATATAATTATGATTCACAAACGTATCATAAGTATGCGTTTTAAAAACTCGTACTTAACCTGATATTCTCTACCTATAACCTATCTATCTGGTATACACATGACAAAAGAATCACCTTCTCAACACATATATAGCAAATAGCGTGACACAAACCTAATCATAACTCCCTTCTCAATACAAATTTCATTCAACTTGTATTCATAATCCTTTCCTGAATTTGTACCAATTCATAGTACAACTGACACTCATCAATCTTGCTGTAAACTTTTTAATCATTCACTTGATCCTTCTCCATACTATAACCTTATCCGATCACGGGGTGATCTCATCGTATATATTATGATTCATTTCTATACTATGATCGTTTTGTTTTACGATCTCTTGTTCCTATACCTTTAGTCTTTTAGACTTTATCTACTCACCACTACCGTTCAACTTTATTAACAGAGTTAGGGAACTCCGTATCTTTACAACTCGCCGAGATTCGTCTTTGAATCTTACCGACCAACTAATTCTATGTGAATTAGATATTATCCTAATCACTACGGTTATTGGTCTCAGGTATTCCTATCTAAGGTTCATAACCAACAACTTTGATACCAACTATGACAGCCCCAAATCCGGGTCCCAAATCACCACGGATCTGGTATACTAATTCTATAACTATTGCGGAAGATATAAACATAAATTATTTATACATTAAACATTACACACTAACCCCAAGGTCGAGTAACCTTCACATATAAACAATTCATAACATGTCTAACTTATAACATTATTATCATACTATACTATTACAATTATCTGCACATTTTATGCCAAGCTGAACTTGGCTTTGACTTTTCCTTGTATCCGACACATTCGTCTTAATCTGCAATGTTTATCATGATATAGCAAGGATGAGCAATAAGTCTGCCCAGCAAGTTTAAGTTCAATAAATTAAGGATATATCATGATTGAAAGAATTGAACAAAAGCTGGCTATAGTTCTACAATATGATTGCGAACTAGCATGAACAAAATTTTCATAGCTGAACGAACATTGAACATGAACATATCATTTATATCTGGACCGAATGGTAATGAAGGTGATCAGCCTTTCATACCTGATGAATACATGCAGTATGCACAGTGTGCGATTTAATAATTCTTAGACATGGTAACCGGCAATGATTAACCACAAGTATATTTGAATAAACAACTCAAAGTTGAGTTAAGGAAAACTTGCTTATTTCGTTGATTATCGTTACGCATTTTAATAAGCTTTGTCTGAAGACCTAATATATAAATAATATCGATATACAAATTAGAATAATATCATCACAATATTTAAAATATCCTAAACACATTATCACATAATCTTATCCGTCTATAACACACATAAGACCTAACCTCGAGTTAAACTTTTAAAGTCCGAGTCGAGTTCGGCACAATTCTGACATCCCGAGAGCTTAGTCTGATATATATCGAGTTTAAGTTCAATTATCAGTCAAAATATTTTTTATAAGCTCGTAATAATTTTCAGATAATTATTATCATTTATCACAATTTTTCAATCATTAAACTCGTATTTATATGAATTAAATACCACATAATCCCTTTTATCATTAATATTTATTTAATATCAAATATTAATGAAATACATGTCATAATATTATAATATATCAAAGTATTTTTAATACCTTAAAATCACATTTATATGGTTTTTAAACAATTAAATTCATTATCCGATAATTGCCATTAATAATAAATATTAATGTTTTTTCATGACAAAAAAATAGCAAAATTTAAATAATTTTTATATGATTTTTAAATCATTAATTCTATTTTTCCATAATTTCTTTAATATAGTTATTAAATAAATTAACTATCATTAATATTAATTAATTAATGAAATTCATCACAAAATATTAAAAGTCTATAAAAATAACTTAAATTATTTTCTTATACCATAATATAATTTTTCATGTATTAAAATTATTTTTAAATAATTTATTTAATATTATAATTAAATAAATTAAATACCATTATTATTCCAAAAATATTAAATATTTATGAAATATATTCATAATAATTAAAAACTAATTTTCAGACTTTAAAATAATTTTTAGGAATTTAATATTAATTTTTAATAATTAAAAACCATTTTTTTATTTAATAAATAAAATAATTTATTTTAGAAATAAACTGTCGCTAAAGGTCCCTATAGCGACGAAACTGTCGCTATAGGTATTTATGAGCATGCCCAGAAATGCATAGCCAGTTTACAAGGTACTAGGTTTGACCAACTATAAATCATGGATCCTGAGGTATTTGAGTTCGATTAGGTGTTAAGGTTATAGTATTGATGCAGTACTACAACCTGAAACAAACATCATGACCATTCTATATCAATTCAGAGAGATCTGGGCCTCCAAACATACTGTCAGACATCATCTGGGTTTTCTGGGTAACCCAGAAACCCAGACAGTTGCGAGGTACCACTTTGTGGTTCAATTAGCTTAGTGTTCTTGTCATCTAATCCGTGTTCGTAAGGCTCAAATATGTAGTACGCGCGTCAAGGAACATTTATATATCATAATATAACCTTAACAACATCATCAACGTAAGATCTGGACCTGCCAAAGTAGGCCAGAAAAACTGTTCTTGAACATTTCTGGGTTTTCTAGAAATGTTCATCCGATTTATGGTCAACGTTGGTTTGACCACTCCTATCTCTGATTATGTTATGGATCTGGGTAATCTAGAGGCTTAAATGTGTAGTCCTCTTGTCAGGATACAACAACAAAACAACAACTTGGCCAAACTGTAAAACAACAGCAAGATATAAAGCTTCAAAAGTGGCTGTCAGAAATTATGGGTTTCTGGGTTGCCCAGAAACTCAGAATTTCTGATTGGTCAACTTACTTTGACCACTCATAACTTGAGTTCTAGACATGATCTGACAATGATTCAAGTTCCAGAACAAAGACCACATGACATAGAACAAATTCATAACATAAAACAGAACAAAGCATTAACAGAGAAAGAACTAAGGCGTCGTACATTCGGCTGTCAGACAACCATTTTCCAGTTTTTCGAATTTCTAAAATCTTCAATTTCGAGCACTTTGATATTATGGATCTGGGATCTAACAACCCAGATCACTAAATGACATCTTATTACACAACTTTAAACAATAAACAGCAACAAATAACATCAGATCACATGATTTCAAAAATTTAGGGTTTATACATCTTTCTAACATTGATCTTGAATCTGATCCTTGTGATCTGTTCTTAGAAAGCTAAATAATGATATTAGCTTATCTTCTCACTCATTCTCACTCCACATCTCGAAAATTATAGAGAGAGAAGGTCTTGGATAGTTTGCTAAGTAAAGTAAGAAAGTTTTCTTACCTTTTGTCTTTTTTTTGATTCAATGTATGGCTGATGAAATGTGGCTGAGATCATTGCTGATTTGTATGGATTTTTAGTCACATGGCTAGGGCTAGGGTTGGTGAACAACCAAACTAGAGCTAGATCTATAATCCATCTTATAAAAATGCAAAAAGGCTAGTTTGATCATTTGATTTCTAAATTTAATGGCATTTTAGACATTTACTACAACCCTTAGGGTTTAGGGTTTAACCCTTAGATTTCATAATTTAATTTTTCTAGGATTTCCAAATTTTGATTTTCAAAATAGAAAATTAATATTTCTAAATCTTAATTAGGATTTCCTAATTATATTAACATTTTCTAATCATATTAGGATTTGCTAATTAGGATAATGTTTCCTAATTAATAATTAGGGTTCCTAGTTTAGCAATTAGGGTTTTCAAATAGAAATTAGGGTATCTAATTATTAGAGTTTCTAATTAATAATCATTAGGTCTTTCTTTCATTAGGTTATAATTAATAACACTTGAGCATTATACTTAGAATTTGAATTCCCAAATTAGGGTTTTTAACTTCCGAATTAGGGTTTCGGATTGCCGAAATTAAAATTAGGATTTCCAGAGCCGATTTCTAGGGTTTCTTATAAATAGTAAGAAATTTGTAACTGAACGTTGACATTCTTAATATAATATTAGGGTTTGCCACTGATATAGCTTATCTAGTCAACCCTTGACCCTTAACCACATACTGTACACATATAATACCATATACACAGAACATATTCACTTATATACTTAATCTTGAATAATTCTCCAGAAAAATTTTAAATTCACAAAATTCCTTCTCGAAAATCTCAAATCCATTCACTTATTTTTTGTATAGGTTTATTATTTAACCTTTAATCCATCATGTAAGATTTAAATAATTTTCTAAATTCTCGGGTTATCACAATATACACGGACCATAAAAGTTTGAAATATATCTTCACACAAAAGGAGTTGAATATAAGACAGAGAAGGTGGTTAGAATTGATAAAAGATTACGACTGTGATATCTTATATCATCTAGGAAAAGCAAATGTAGTAGCCGACGCGTTAAGTATGAGGGATAGGGAAAAGCTATCAATGTTAACGACTCAGAATGAGTTAATAACAGAGATAGAAAGAATGGAGTTAGAAGTTAAATTACCAATTGAAGAGGTAGGGATGTTATTCAAAATGGAGACTCAACCAACGATAGTGGAGCGAGTTAAAGAAGTACAATTAAGTGATGAGGACTGTGAACGATTGAAGAAAAGGATGGAGGATGAAGAGAAGACCAAGTATAACCTTGATAAAGAAGGATTACTTCGTTTTGAAGGAAGAATTTGGGTTCCAGATAACTCCGAGTTAAAAGAAGAGATAATGAGTGAGGCCTATAGTTCGAGGTACTCGATACATCCAGGTAGTACTAAGATGTATCAAGACCTTCGACAGAACTTTATGTGGCCAAACATGAAGAGAGAGATAGCAGAATATTTTAGTAAGTGCTTAACTTGTCTGAAAGTTAAGGCCGAACACCAACGACAGAGTGGATTATTGCAATCACTAGAGATTCTAGAGTGGAAATGGGAGCATATCACGATGGACTTTGTGATGTGACTTCCAATGAAAAGGAAGGGATACAACGTTATTTGGGTAATAGTTGATCGGTAGGTATAACCTAGAGCAATTGGCTAAACTTTATGTCAAAGAAATAATTTCAAGACATGGAGTACCTGTTTTGATTGTGTCAGATCATGATCCATGATTCACATCAAATTTTTGGAGAAGTTTGCAAGAGCAACTAGGAACGCAGTTGAGGTTGAGTACATCGTATCATCCTTAGACGGATGGACAAAGTGAATGGACAATTCAAACGCTAGAAGATATGTTAAGATCTTGCATTATGGATTTCAAGGGAAGTTGGGACGAACATCTACCTTTGGTGGAATTCGCTTACAACAATAGTTTTCACGCTAGTATAGGCATGCTGCCTTAAGAAGCATTATATGGGAGGAAGTGCAGAACTCCACTATGCTGGGATGAAGTAGGTGAACGTCGGATGTTGGGACCTGAGATGGTACAACAAAAGAGAGACATGGTAAAGTTAATACGTACTCGATTAGTAGCAACTCAAGATAGACAAAAGAGGTATGCAGATCCTCACCTTGAGAAAAGGGAGTTTGAGTTATGGTCGTATGTCTTTCTGAAGGTATCGCCTTGGAAAGGGAAGATACATTTTGGAAAGAAAGGGAAGTTAAGTCCAAGGTTTATAGGATCTTTTGAAATTTTAAGAAGGGTAGGAGAGGTAGCTTATGGAGTAGCTTTATCTCAAGAGATGGAACGAATACACAATGTTTTTCATATGTCTATATTACATCCTTATAAACCGCACTACAAACACGTAATAGAGTATGAATCTATTCAGATAGAAAAAGACTTAACGTATGAAGAACTTCCAATTCAAATTGTTGATAGAAAGGAACAAGTCTTGCGAAATAAGATAATACCTTCGGTGAAGGTAATTTGGAGAAACCACAATGCCGAAGAAGCAACGTGGGAACTCAAAAGTAAAATGAAAGAAAATTTTCCCCATTTGTTTATGTAATTGTATCGAGATTCTGGGGACAGAATCCTTATAAGGGGGAGAATGTAACGCCCGAGAAAATTGGATTTTTGTGTGAATTAAATTTTATTTGATTATTTGAATTAAATGAATTTAATTATTTATTTATGTGAGTAAGCTGTTTGAAGGTCGTTCTATAACCTAGAATGTGCGGATGTGGTTAGGATTCTGGCTATGTGTTAGGATTATTTGTTTTGAATTTCCAAGACGAAAATAAAAGTTTTCCAAAAAATTTCTGTAAAAACACTATTCATCCGTTTCTGTTCGGGAATTAATTTTGAATTTCTGAGAAATGCGTACTGATAGAATTCTAAGACGAGATGGAATATCCAATAATATTTCAGTTATGGCAAATGAAGTTTTTGCCTGCGAACTTAAAACCTAAGGGTTAGGGAAAGTGAGTTCGAGAATGAAATGACTACGTATAATGATTAGGGTTATTATACGTGAGAAATACGACTATGATACTAGTTATTATACAAGTATAGTATGAAGATTATTACGATATATAATACGAATATCATACGAATAATATACGAAAAGAATACGAGAATAATACGAGTAGTATACGATGAAGACTTAATGGATTTTAGTTATTGGACCTAGACTTTGTTAAGCCCAATTAGTAAATGATTGAAGCCCAACTACAGAGTTATGTCAAAGCCCAATGTTAGGCTAAATCAAGCCCAAAGATAAACCCGAACCAAGAAATCGAATCGCGGATCGACCCGATGGATCATCACATGGGTAAAACCAATGGGGGCAACCCATTTGGGACCCAAAAGGCAATGTGGGCCAGCCAATTGGTGGCCAAGTAAAGTGGTTTACTTGGTGGCTAAGCTATGAATAGTAAGGAGGTGGACCGAATGATAATTTTGCCCACCATTTGGAATTTCTATATAAGAAAGGCTTGTGTGGTTACAAACTTTGACCAACATATATTGAGAGAGAGAAAAGAGTAGTAACAAGTAATCAAGTGAGTTCAAAGCAAAACATCCAATTTTTATTCAAGAACGCAAAGAACGTTAAGGTAATAATACGTAAACCTTTGTCTTCGATCCTTTTCTATTTATTTTTCGTAGAGAAGTATGAATTGGTGGAGCATGTCTCTTCCAGAGTAACAAGTACGACGCCTCCAAATTCAGGTACTTGAAACCCGAACTCGGTGCTTCACGATACCATTTCTTTGAGCAGAATAATAATAATAATATAAATATCAAACTTATTATACATATATCAGAGTTGTTTAATCCCAGTTTCTCAACCTTTACTACATTATATTACATGATAGATAATAAATATTATCATCTTAATATAGTACTAACTATTACATAAGATACCACAAAGTTTATTCTGCTAGCTTTCCCTTTCCATTGTTCTGTTTGAACCTTCAGGTTGATCACGCTTAGCTGAAAACATTTACATTTAAAGCAAGAATGAGGGTGCCCAACAAGTAATAACATATAATAATCATTAGCTGAAAGAAGTAAATATTTTCTTTGATAGGCACTTCTATAATGAATCAACAGTTGTGAAGTAAACTGAAACAATTCTAATCAACATATCAAATCTATTTCAAATTTTGAAACTACGTACTGACTATAATAGGTGAGCAGTCGATAGACTACGAATTTTTTTTTCGATTTTCGATATTCAATTGAATAACAATAATTAATTATACACAATAAGAAAATGGAACATCTTCCAGAGTTTAGGCTGAGTGATCCCTAAGGATCTTGAACTTCTCTTCTCAAGTAACTATCAAAGATTTACTTTGATGTACCTAGGTGTATCAGATAACCATAAAGATTAATTCATACCCCTCTGCAAGTATAATAAGTGATCAGCTTAATTATACCCTATATTATGCATAATACTTAAAACGTGTGCAATGGCCGAATATACGACCAAAAGTTTCCCTTTTATAAAAAGGTTGTTCTTCTTAGTCTTATAACCAAAATTTGAATTATAACAACGAAATACTACGATTTCAAAAATCTAATCGCTTTTTCAATCTAGCCGAAATAATTGGCATCGATCTGTTAATAATAATTGAGTTCTATTCTTAAATCTATCAAGTTCTAATCAAATGTTCGTCTAACCAGAATAATTAGCTAAGACATATCTTGTGATGCCCCCAAAATAGGTATACATCACCCATCTTGAGTCGCCAAATACATGGTACAAAATTCAAATACAACTTAATAATACAACTGTCGTGTAAAATACGACAAAACATAAACTGAGAGTTTTAATACGAATATTGTCTTTTAGACAGTATTCAACTCAAATGGAGTCCTCAATACATTTATTATCACACTATTTCATAGAATAGTGATGACTACTAATGCTATCATCTGGACCGTCACTCCGTTCCCCGACTAGTCTCGGCTACGTTCTCATTTCCTGAAGAGGATAATGAAAGCAAAATGGTGAGCTCAACTAGCCCAGTAAGAAATATTATGACTAAGATAATGCAGAATAATTTATCGTTAGCCTTCAACAGTGTTAAACTGATAAAATATAACAAACATCAAGTTTAACTGCAGCGAAACAAGCAATCCATGAGAAGAGTTAAGTAGAGCATAAAATCTACTAACTTATATGATTTAAAAGGTTTTTTTATCACTTTTATCGCTGAGACTCAGCTTAATAAATAATCCACATCATTGAATCACCCACACTTTACTGACCGAGGATATTCTTTAGTATCACAACCATAAATTATCCATGCACTACGGGCCAAGGATATTCGTGTATTCATTAATGATTCTGATCATGCCAACAACTGTCCATCAATGCACTATGGGCCAATGAGGACTTTTACCACATCATTTGTAACATTACGGTCATGATTATACCGAATAATCCCTGGTCATAATCATACCAAGTCCATCTATACACTACATGCCACATATGACTTTCAACAGAATATAAACATGAGGATGGTGACAATGATATAAGAATTCAATAAAACAAGTTCAAGGATAAATTTTTAAAGATTTATAATTTAATTTATCCAGAAATCAATAACGTCCAAATTGTCAACATGATACTGATTTGTGGAGTAAAATTCAAGAATAATATTGTACCAAAAATAATTTGGACCGAAAACGAATCAATTTTTATCATGAATAGTACCTCGGGTGAATAGTACTTGAGTGAATAGTATCCCATGAATAGTACTTCAGGAATAGTAACCCCGTGAATAGTACTCCGGCATGAAATCAAATTCTCTACAACTTTGTGGAAGAAAGTTTTTCCAAATTCCAAACAGAAAATATCCGAAATCCACAAACGGATGATTTTCAACACCTCTTAAAATTCATAACAAATCATACGCTAATTTTTAACGGTTCAAAATTTGTGAACATATACTCAACTTATATATGTATAACATATCCAAAAATCACAACGATCCAACAGTCGGATCAAAATTATAACTCACACAATAGAGCTTTAAGAACACCGATTTGATTTTTTTAATACCTCCAATCCGACAAAATACTGATAAAACACCTCAACATTAATTACTTCATTTATAACTACATAAAATAAATAATTTTCTATCCATCATTTATGTCCACATAAAATAAATATTTCCTTATCATTTCCCACTTTCTTTTTAATCAATACATGTGACTTCATTACTCCTACCATTTCAGCATTCCTAGCCGCCTCCCACAAGAGCAATGCTACTAGAAACTAATTCCATTAATATATTAATTAGTTTATCTGATTAATTGTTCATTTGATAATTTATCAATTTAACATTTTACAATTTTAGAGTAATAATCATAAATTAAATTAGACTTATATTTCATAAAATTCGGGGTCTTACAATCACCCCACCTTATAAAATTTCGTCCACAAAATTTACGAGCGTACCTGGAATTCTGAAGAGATAATAATTTCAAATTTTAGCTCCCAGGCTACTTCCTCTGTCTCATGGTTCATCCATTGCTCAATTCCTGTATTTTAGATATCATTCTAGAATACAGTTTCAAAACAAGGGTTAATTGGCATACCACATATTATCCCTATACTCTGACCGACCAATTAAATAACAAATAAACTAAGGTAGGTCATACTACCGAAGGAATATACGTCTCTCCCCTCCTAGTTCTAGTCTCACATCTCAGCCAGGGATCATATCCCTAAGCTTTGATACCAACTGTGACGCCCCCAAAATAGGTATACATCAATCATCTTGAGTCGCTAAATACATGGTACAAAATTCAAATACAACTTAATAATACAACTGTCGTGTAAAATACGACAAAATATAAACTGAGAGTTTTAATACGAATATTGTCTTCTAGACAGTATTCAACTCAAATGGAGTCCTAAATATATTTATTATCACATTATTTCATAGAATATTGAGGACTACTAATGCTATCATCTGGACCGTCACTCCATTCCCCGACTAGTCCCGGCTACGTTCTCATTTCCTGAAGAGGAAAATGAAAGCAAAAGGGTGAGCTCAACTAGCCCAGTAAGAAATATTATGACTAAGATAATGCAGAATAATTTATCGTTAGCCTTCAACAGTGTTAAACTGATAAAATACAAAAAACATCAAGTTTAACTGCATCGGAACAAGCAATCCATGAAAAGAGTTAAGTAGAGCATAAAATCTACTATCTTCTATGATTTAAAAGGTTTTTCATCATTTTTATCGCTGAGAGTCAGCTTAATAAATAATCCACATCATCAAATCACCCATGCATTACGGCCAAGGATATTCTTTAGTATCACGACCATAAATTATCCTTGCACTACGGGCCAAGGATATTCGTGTATTCATCAATGGCCATGATCATGCCAACAACTGTCCATCAATGCACTACGGGCCAATGATGACTTTTACCACATCATTTGTAACATTACGGTACCGTGATTATACCGAATAATCCTCGTCATAATCATACCAAGTCCATCTATGCACACACTGAGGCCTCGAGATGACTTTCAACATAATATAAACATGAGGATGATGACAATGATATAAGAATTCAATAAAACAAGTTCAAGTATAAATTTTTAAAGATTTATAATTTAATTTATCCAGAAATCAATAATGTCTAAATTGTCAACATGATACTGCTTTGTGGAGTAAAATTTAAGAATAATATTGTACCAAAAATAATTTGGATCGAAAACGAATCAATTTTTATCATGAATAGTACCCCGGGTGAATAGTACTCGAGTGAATAGTACCCCGCAAATAGTACTTCGGGAATAGTAATCTCGTGAATAGTACTCTGGCATGAAAAAATCAAAACTTATCAAGAATGCTCAGAATAATATTTCCATGAAAAGATACTGGATGAAGCGCACATATCAAGGATATTCTACTAATTTCATGGAGTATAGAAGCCAAAATTTTAACAAAACGAGTTTAGAATTTGAAATCTGAAACGAAATAATATTACTTACATACTACAGAGTATGGAAGAAAATATTATTTCAAGCGAATATTGAACAAAAATAACATCCCTTACCTTGAAAAAAAGAGTATTCCAACTGGTATAGCGAGGATATTCTTGAAGAAAACTTTCACTGTTTTCTACGCTCTACGCACACTTCTTTGAAAAAATTTCAGCCACCACAAGTGGGGCCCACTAAAAATCAGCCACCTTTCCCAACAACCAAAAGTGGGGCCCACCATATTTTTCAATTGTAAGACCCCAACTTTTCTTAAATAAAATTTAATTTCCTATATTCATTATTTTGAAATAAAAAGGTGTTAATTGATATAATACTTTGATTATGGGTGAAATGTGCAAATTTTACAAAATAAGCAAGTGGTTATAAAATATTCATTGTTGTCCGGGAATATTCGTTTGGTCGTGGAATATTCTTTTTGTCGGGAATATCCGTACAACGACGCAGTCATTTGTGGGCTCCATAACAGAATAACGCCCGGATGAAAAAAATGACAAATATGAGTTTTTATAAATAACGGTGTAATTATTCACAATTAAACTTTGTTAGATTACCCGGTGGTTAAAATATAAATCATCTACGCATGGTTGCTTGATGATAGCACACACAGTATTGCATAGTATTTTTGAATTATTGATTCTTACGTGAAGGCTTTACTCAATAATTATTACGATGAATTACTATTCAATATTTTATTTTATTGGTTCAATAATTGTTGCGTTGATATTTTATATTATTGTTGTTTCAATAATTGTCCTTTTGCGGTATTTCTCATTATCGGATCAATAATTCATATTATTTGAATAATATTATTAGATAACATTATTGGCAATGTCTAGAAAGTTCTGTCAAAGAGAGGTTTGGTCACCTAATTGTGCGCCGGTAAGGAAATCCTTATTGGAAAGCCCCCTCTTTCCTGGGAACGGCCTGGTTGTCATAATTGTGATTCTGTAATATTATTTATGAATAATTAATTATTAATTTATATGTTAAGGAAATATTTATTTGATGTGGATTAATGATGGATTTGTTTATTTTATGTGGATATAAATGAAGAAATTTTTAGCATGAAATAATTGTTAAAAGTTTGGCATATTTTCTATGGAATTATAATTATTTCTTTGATAAAATATTCATTTAAAATATATATTATGATTGTTTAAATAATATTATATATATATATATATATATATATATATATATATATATATGCATGTGATAAAAAGGGATGGATATGAATTAATTTTAATTTGCATGTTTTTCTAAGTTTGCGGGCGGAAGAAATTTCCTGCATAACTTTATCTTTTGGTGGATGGCTAATACTTCATATCTCCTGCATTTTTTTTTCTTCTACAAAGCTTGGTTTTCAAAATTGTGGGCCCTCAATTATGTAGAATAAAGGCCATTGATTGGTGGAAATGGTTGGTGGGTTTTGCCTGCCAAGTTTGTTTTCAAGCATGGCTCCCACCCTTATGAAAGTATGAAAAGTTAGGCAAACATAGTAGGCAAGGAAGAAAAATGCAAATGTTAGGCAGAATACTTTGGTTTTTCCTCCGTGCGCTGCACTATAAATAGGGGGTAACCCCTCCTTCCTAAATCAAACCACCTTCAAAATTCAGAAATTCTTATTCTAAAGTATTGTGAGTATTTTCTTGAGTATAAGAATATTTTGAGCATAGTTTTTCTGCAAGATTTTCTCAGAATAATATCCGATATTCCAGTCAAATCCAGCTTCTACTAAGGTAAAGGATATTATTTTATTGCAATACTCGTGAGAAATATTATTTTCTTTCATACTCCATATTACGTGAGCAATATTATTTCATCTCGTATTCCTAAATTTGAACTTAGTATGGTAAGAATTGCTTCTATAATTCCTGAAATGATTAGAAATTTTGCTTCATCTAATATCATTTTTTAAGAATAGTGCTTTGAACTTTTTAATCAAATTTACAACTTTTCATGGTTGGGTCTTTGTTCACGAGTCTTTGTTTCATATGTCTTTATTCACTGGTACTATTCACAGTCATTATTCACAATCTTGTTCACAAAAGAATTTTTCTTCTTCTTCCAAGCTATCTATTGTGACCCTTATTCTTGAAATTGAATCCATGTTTTGATCTTCATTCTTGAATTTTACTCCATTATGAAGTATTTCTAAACTTGAATTATCTAAAGTATGAATCTCTAATCTTTGTCCTTTTGTCTCACTGGATTCGTTCTCTAAAATGTATTTCATCGTCATCAGTCTTTAATGGTGATACTTGATGAATATCTTTGGCATGTAGTGCAAAGATGAATGATTACCTGATGAATATCTTTGGCCCGTAGTGCAAAGATGAGCAGTGTTGAGATGAACATGATCAATTGGTGATCTGAAAATGAATATCTTTGGCCCGTAGCGCAAAGATGAATATTTGATGCAAGATGTATATTGATTGATGTTACAGGGATAAAATATTAATGATGGACTTTTAAATTCATAGATGATAGTAGATTTCATTCTCTACTTAACTCTTTTGATGAATTGTTATTTTCGTTGCGAATATTGATCTAAAACTGGTTGTCCATTATATTTTATCTGATTTATTGAAGGCTAACGATAAATTGTTGTTCTTTATCTTAGTCATAATATTCTTTACTGGGCTAGTTGTGCTCACCCTTTTTCTTTTTGTTCCATTTTTCTTCTCAGGAGGTGAGAATGTAGTAGGAACCAGTCGGGGTAAAGAGTGATGGTCCTAGACAGTTATTTTAGCAGTCCTCACTATTTTTGTAAAATAGTGTATCAATAAATGTAATGAGAACTTATTTGAGTGTGGATAGTGTCTAGAAGACAATATTTGTATTTAAACTCATAGCATGTGTGTTGTCGTATTTTGCACGATAATTGTAATAATAAAAGTTGTAGTTGTTTCTGTACCATGTATTTGGCGACTCAGAATGGGTGATGTATACCTATTTTGGGTGCGTCATAGTTGGTATCAGAGCTTAAGGATATGGTCTCTGGCAGAGATCGGGGAATAAAACTAGGAGGGGAGAGACGAGTAAATCCTTCGCTAGTGTGTCCCACCTAAGCTTCTTTATTGGTCGATCATAATATAGGGATATTATGTGATATGTTAATTTATTTAAGTAACCCTTGTTTTATGACTGTTTTTAAGAATGGCAGTTGAGAACGTTAACAATGGAGTGTATGAGACAGTGGAACAACCTTCAATCACCAACGGTAATATTCCTCCTGTAAACAACACTACCGAGCAAATGATGAATGACGGGATGTTTAGAAGCTTTTTGCAGTTCATGCAAAATCAGAAGAGGGAGACTCGGGTACAAAATATGGGTGGAAATGATAGCAATGCGCGGTTTGTCACAGCCAAGCAGTTCAAGGAGTTGGGACCACCAGATTTCTGGGGAAAGCCAGATCCGATTAAACCGGAAACATGGGTCAAGCAAATTACCAAGATATTCGATGTCTTAGGATGCACGGAAGAATAAAAGGTTCTATTCGCCACCTTTATGTTCCGTGGGGAGGCAGATTACTGGTGGGAATCTGTGAAGCGTACCCAGCCAGCCGCACTCAGCATATCTTGGGAAAGATTTCAGAAACTGTTCAATGACAAGTACTTTCCTGAAAGTATTCGTCATATGAAGGAGATAGAGTTTATTAGACTGGAACAAAACAACATGACGATGTCCCAGTACGAGGCAAAGTTCGCGGAGTTATCCATGTTTGCACCTCATTTGGTAGAGAATGAGGAACGTATGACGCGGATGTTTCTGAGAGGTTTAAAACCCGAGATTCGGCAATATCTTATCTCTCATAAATTTTCTTTATATTTAGATGTTGTAAACAGGGCTCAATTATTAGAGCGGGATAATGAGTATGTTCAACCGAGGGACCACGACCAGGGTCATACCGGTGACAGCAGTCATCGGAGCGATGATAACCAGCGAGGAAGGAAATCTACGGACAAAAGTGGTAACAACTCGAGTGGTAATCGTGGCCATGATAATAGGAGAGGTGGGTCAAGTGGAAATTTCAAAAAGAGGAGATTCAACAATAACGGGAAGACATCAGCACCAACACCAACAACAAATTCTAGGGGAGGAGAACGACCGCCAGTTAGATGCTACAGATGCGGAGAGGAGGGACATATAAGTCCAAACTATTCACAGCCTTCCAAGGTGTGTTTGAATTATGGAAAAGATGGTCATATAGCCCGATTTTGTCCTATAGCGAAGTCAAGTTCAACTGGGACGGCGGCACCAAAGGTGACTACGGAAAAAACAAAGTCGGTGGTTCAAGGGAGGGCGTTTGTCGTGACTGGAAACAATGCGAGAAACCCGAATGAGGTGATCACGGGTAAGCTAATCTTGATCTCTTACGAAGTTTATACCTTACTAGATATCGGTTCTACCCATTCTTTTATCTCTCCTGCTTATACTCAACATTTAAACTTGACTCCAGAGAAATTGGACTTTAACTTATCTGTTGAAACTCCATTGGGTGAAACCTTCGTTACATCTACAGTTTATAAATCTTGCTTGATCCAAGTTGGCACCATCACATTACCTATCGATCTTATCTATTTAAAGATACTTGCATTTGATGTGATTTTAGGGATTGATTGGTTAACCACTCATCATGCCAAAATTGATTGTTTTCGTAAGGTTGTTAGTTTTCATATTCCTAACTAACCTGTTATACGAATTCAAGTAACTAAACCACTTAAATCAGTCACTGTCATATCAAGCCATAAAGCTATTCGTTTATTGAAAAATGGATGTCAAGCTTTCTTAGCCCATGTTATGGACTTGAACAAAAACACGTCAGATTTAAATAATATTCTTGTTGTTAATGAATTTGCTGATGTATTTCCTGAAGAACTTCCTGGTCTACCCCTAGAACGTGAAGTTAAATTTATTGATCTTGAACCAGGTACAAAGCCCATTTCTAAAACCCCATATCGAATGGCTCCTATTAAACTTTAGGAGTTAAAAGTCCAAGTACAGGAATTGTTAGACATTGGTTTCATTCGTCCTAGTACATCTCCTTGGGGTGCTCCTGTTCTATTTGTAAAGAAGAAAGACGGGAGTATGCGACTTTGTATTGACTACCGGGAATTGAACCATGTCACCATCAAGAATAGGTATCCCTACCTCGCATTGATGACTGTTTGACCCGATTGCTGAGAGCACAATTCTTTTCAAAGATCGATCTTAGATTACGGATATCATCATTTGAAGATTAAAACTAAGGATATTCAAGAGCGCCTTTAGAACTCGATGCGGGCATTATGAATTCTTAGTCATGTCTTTTGGATTGACTAATGCTCCTGCTGCTTTCATGGATATGATGAACCGTGTATTCAAGGAATATTTGGAAGTTCATTGTTGTCTTTATTGATGACATTCTCATCTTTTCCAAAAGCCGTGAAGATCATGAGCACCATTTGAAGCTGGTACTTCAAAGACTTCGTGACAACAAGCTATATGCCAAGCTGAAGAAATTAGAGTTTTGGCTTAAGGAAGTAGTATTCCTTGGGCACGTGGTATCAAAACATGGAGTATTTGTTGACTCGACGAAGATTGAAGTAATACAAAGTTGGGAGCAACTGAAGTCGGTGACCGAAGTACGTAGCTTTTTGGGCTTAGCTGGTTATTATCGGAGATTCGTGGAAGGATTTTCTCAAATCGCTACTCCTTTAACTCAGCTGACTCGGAAAGATACAAAATTCGTATGGAGCGAGGAATGCAAGAAGAGTTTTCAAGAGCTCAAGAGGAGACTCATTTCGGCACCTGTTCTGACAATACCATCTGGTTCAGATGGATTTGTTATCTACAGCGTTGCTTCAGGCAAAGGGTTAAGATGTGTTCTAATGCAACATGAGAAAGTCATAACCTATGCCTCACGATAACTCAAAGAATATGAGAGGAATTATCCAACTCATGATCTGGAGTTGGCATCAGTTGTTTTTGCGTTAAAAATTTGGAGACACTACCTGTATGGGGAGAAAGTGGAGATTTATATGGATCATAAAAGCCTCAAATATTTCTTCACCCAAAAGGAACTCAACATACGACAACAACGTTGGCTCGAGCTGTTAAAGGATTACGACCATAACATTCAATATTATCCTAGAAAAACAAATGTTGTAGCTGACGCATTGAGTAGAAGATCATATGCGAGTATAAGTGCAATGTTGTTAACACAAAGGCCCATTTTATATGACTTTCAAAGGATGGAGATAGAGTAAAAGGCTCCAAGTATCCACGTGATGATATCAAACATACGAGTAGGACCGACTTTAATCAATAGAGTCAAAGCTGCTCAAGAAACAGACCTGGAGCTGATGCGAATGAAGAAGAAAGTACAAGAAGGTGCTATTCTGGAAGCAAGAATCGATGAAGAAGGAATACTTCGAGTCAACTCCAGAGTTTGTGTTCCTAACGATTCTGACTTAAAGCATAGAATCATGATGGAGGCACACAACACACCATTTGCAATCCATCCTGGGAGTACTAAAATGTATCACGATCTTCAACATACATTTTGGTGGAGGAATATGAAGAGAGAGATCGCGGAGTTTATCTCGAGGTGTTTAACTTGTCAACATGTAAAGGCGGAGCATCAAGTGCCAAAGGGTCCATTGCAACCACTTGAGATTCCGAAATTGAAGTGGGAACACATTACCATGGATTTCGTTACAGGTCTTCCCATGGTTTCTCAAGGCATAGATGCGATTTGGGTTATTGTTGATAGATTAACCAAGTCTACTCATTTCTTGCCTATACGTGAGACTTATTCCCTTGAATGTCTTGCTCGTATGTATGTGAATGAGATTGTGAGATTGCATGGCATGCCAGTATCCATAGTTTCGGATCGTGCCCCAAGATTCACTTCACGATTTTAGGTTAGCTTGCAGAAATCTATGGGCATGGATTTACGATTCAGTTCGGCATACCATCCTCAAACAGATGGACAATCGAAAAGGACTATTCAAACCCTTGAAGATCTATTAAGACTCTTTGTCCTAGATTTCAAAGGAAGTTGGGATAAGTACTTGCCATTGGTGGAATTCTCCTACAATAACAGTTATCAAGCAAGTATAGGCATGGCTCCATTCGAGGCGTTGTATGGACGAAAATGTCATTCTCCAGTATGCTTGGATGAGGTGGGAGAAGCAACGTTGTTGGGACCAGAATTAGTACGCATAACTACAGAAAAGATTCAAATGATCCAGCAACGTATAAAGACCTCACAAGATCGACAAAAGAGTTATGCTGATCTTCATCGAAAGGACGTGGAATTTAATATTGGAGATCATGTACTGTTACGTATTGCTCCATGGAAGGGAGTTACAAGATTTGGGAAGAGAGGAAAGATCAATCCACGATTTGTTGGTCCATTTGAGATTTTTGACCGAATAGGAAATGTGGCCTATAGACTCGCATTACCTCCAAGCATGTCTCATGTTCATAATGTTTTTCATATATCCATGCTTCGTAAATATGTGAAAGACCCAAACCATATTATTACGTTAGAACCAGACTAGATAGCCGATGATTTAACGTACGAGGAGGTACCTGTCAAGATATTGGATAGGAAAAAGCATGTCCTACGAACAAAGGTTATACCATAAGTCAAGGTTTTGTGGAGGAACCATGTTGTTGAGGAAATGACCTGGGAGTTAGAATCAGAAATGAAAGCGAGGTACCCTCACCTTTTCGACATGGTACGTACGTCAATTTCGAAGACGAAATTACATAAGGAGGAGAGGTTGTAAGACCCCAACTTTTTATAAATAAAATTTAATTTCCTATATTCATTATTTTGAAATAAAAAGGTGTTAATTGATATAATACTTTGATTATGGGTGAAATGTGAAAATTTTACAAAATAAGCAAGTGATTATAAAATATTCATTGTTGTCAGGGAATATTCGTTTGGTCGTGGAATATTCTTTTTGTCGGGAATATCTGTACGACGACGCAGTCATTTGTGGGCCCCATAACAGAATAACGATCGGATGAAGAAAATGACAAATATAATTTTTTATAAATAACGGCGTAATTATTACCGTTAACACTGTTGGATTACCCGGTGGTTAAAATATTGTAATACGCGTGGTTACACAGTAGCACACGGTATTGCATAGTATTTTTGAATTATTGATTCTTACGTAAGAAGGCACTACTCAATAATTGTTATAATAATTACTATTCAATATTTTATTTTATTGATTCAATAATTGCTGCGTTGATATTTTATATTATTGTTGTTTCAATAATTGTCACTGCACGGTATTTACCATTATCAGATCAATAATTCATATTATTTGAATAATATTATTAGAAAACATTATTGACAATGTCTAGAAAGTTCTGTCAAGGAGAGGTTTGGTCACCTAATTTGGCGATGAAGGAGAAATCCTTATTGGAAAGCCCCCTCTTTCCTGGGAACGGCTTGGTTGTCATAATTGTGATTCTGTAATATTATTTATGAATAATTAATTATTGATTTATATGATAAGGAAATATTTATTTGATGTGGATTAATGATGGATTTATTTATTTTATGTGGATATAAATGAAGAAATTTTTAGCATGAAATAATTGTTAAAAGTTTGGCATATTTTATGTGGAATTACAATTATTTCTTTGATAAAATATTCATTTAAAATATATATTATGATTGTTTAAATAATATACTATACTATATATATATATATATATATATATATATATATATATATATATATATATGCATGTGATAAAAGGGACGGATATGAATTAATTTTAATATGCATGCTTTTCTAAGTTTGCAGGCGGAAGAAATTTCCTGCATAGCTTTATCTTTTGGTGGATGGCTAATATTTCATATCTCCTGCAATTTTTTTCTTCTGCAAAGTTTGGTTTTCAAAATTGTGGGCCCTCAATTATGAAGAATAAAGGCCATTGATTGGTGGAAATGGTTGGTGGGTTTTGCTTGCGAGGATGGCTCCTACCTTTATGAAAGTATGAAAAGTTAGGCAAACATAGTAGGCAAGGAAGAAAAATGCAAATGTTAAATGAGAATACTTTTGTTTTTTCCTCCGCATGCCAGACTATAAATAGGGGGTAACCCCTCCTTCCTAAATCAAACCACCTTCAAAATTCAGAAATTCTTATTCTAAAGTATTGTGAGTATTTTCTTGAGTATAAAAATATTTTGAGCATAGTTTTTCTGCAAGATTTTCTCAGAATAATATCCGATATTCCAGTCAAATCCAGCTTCTACTAAGGTAAAGGATATTATTTTATTGCAATACTCGTGAGAAATATAATTTTCTTTCATACTCCATATTACGTGAGCAATATTATTTCATCTCGTATTCCTAAATTTGAAATTGCTATGGTAAGTATTGCTTCTATAATTCCTGAAATGATTAGAAATTTTGATTCATCTAATATCATTTCTTAAGAATATTGGTCTGGAATTTTTAATCAAATTTGGAACTTTTCATAACCGCATCTTTTCACTTCACGGTTATTATTCACGGTGAAAATCTCTTGTTCACGGTACTAATCACATCGTCTCATTCACGGGTACTATTCACAAAAGAAAAAAAATATTTTTTTTTCTTCTTCCAAGCTATCTATTGTGACCCTTATTCTTGAAATTGAATCCATGTTTTCATTTTCATTCTTGAATTTTACTCCATTATGAATTATCTAAAGTATGAATCTCTAATCTTTGTCCTTTTGTCTCACTGGATTCGTTCTCTAAAATATTTTTTATCATCCTCAGTCTTTAATGGTGATAGTTGATGAATATCTTTGGCCTGTAGTGCAAAGATGAATGATTACCTGATGAATATCTTTGGCCCGTAGTGCAAAGATGAACAGGTGTTGAGATGAACATGATGACTTGGTGATACAAATGAATATCTTTGGCCGTAGTGCAAAGATGAATATTTGATGCAAGATGTATATTGATTGATGTTACAGGGATAAAATATTGATGATGGACTTTTAAATTCATAGATGATAGTAGATTTCATTCTCTACTTAACTCTTTTGATGAATTGTTATTTTCGCTGCGAATATTGATCTAAAACTGGTTGTCCATTATATTTTATCTGATTTGTTGAAGGCTAACAATAAATTGTTGTTCTTTATCTTAGTCATAATATTCTTTACTGGGCTAGTTGAGGTCACCCTTTTCCTTTTTGTTCCATTTTTCTTCTCAAGAGGTGCGAATGTAGCAGGAACCAGTCGAGGTAAAGAGTGATGGTCCTAGACAGTTATTTTAGCAGTCCTCACTATTTTTGTAAAATAGTGTATCAATAAATGTAATGAGGACTTATTTGAGTGTGGATATTGTCTAGAAGACAATATTTGTATTTAAACTCACAACATGTGTGTTGTCGAATTTTGCAAGACAATTGTGATAATAAAAGTTGTAGTTGTTTCTATACCATGTATTTTGTGACTCAGAATGGGTGATGTATACCTATTTTGGGGGCGTCACATAAATAAAAATATTTAATTTCCAAAACCTCAATAATTCATAATAAATAGCCCTTTTATCAGAAAAATACGAATTTTATGTCCATTCCATACGAAATCGAATTCTCTACAACTTCGCAGAAGAAAGTTTTTCCAAATTCCAAACAGAAAATATCCGAAATTCAGAAACGGATGATTTTCAACACTTCTTAAAATTTAGAGATAACCATGAGCAACGATAACTTTATCAGCCCAAACCGGAGATAACCCCGATGAGGGGCAAAATCATTATTTTTCCACCTCGATCCCACATGTGCGCCATCTCAACACATTTCAACATACATTCTATATAGCAGTGTCCTACAAGAATGTAATAGCTATAATCCCGAGTGACTATTAAACATGACAACACACCAGATAAAATTTGAAGATTTGAAGACCAAGGGCATGGTCCCATCTTCCTGACTTCGTACAACCTCTATTCCCATGTCATTTGCGTATCTCTCAACAACAACGCTCTGTAAGAGGTCTTATACACATCAATCGGAGGCCCGGATTGAAGTTCTGAAAGTTTGAGTGGACAACATATTGTATGCATGTACGTACTTTGAGATGGCAGGACCCGCAGAGAGGCACAGGCACTCCGCAGGCGCAAGCAGTGCTTTTCGGCTACTACCTAAGACGGCTCCCCTATAAATAGAGGGCTTGGGGTGGCCATTTTGTAAGAGAAAACGACGAGGAAGCCTTGTCTAATTTGTTCTGTACACACTATAAACTGAGTGCTTTCTCATTTTAAACACTTGTGAGCTCATATATTGCTATATTTTTACCACTGGGAACTTAGTGTTCATCCATTTAAAGATATAGAAGTCTTCTTTGGTAGTCCGTTGTAAGCTTTCTTACACCTTTTAAAGCCTTTTCTCCACATTTTGCACACACCGTTCTTCACATTGAGACTCGTGTTATGCCTCGATTGAGCCTGGACTCACGTCCGGAGCGTGTATTGATATATATATATATATATACTTATATATAAACTATGGTCGAACTCGCATTAGAGCATTTTTATTTTATATATATATATATATATATATATATATATATTGTAGAACTCTCATTCGATGACGGATTTATATTGAGCGTTTATCGCTTTTTTTTATATATATATATATATATATTTCTGTCAGGCCTAGAGTTTACTTCATTGCCTTTTACTACTTTATTTACATTTCGTCCCACTTTGGAGTGGAGGTTGATTCTTGCTTTCTTTCTTTACATTTTGATCCCCATGGAGGTACTTCGTGGAGGTTGATATGTCCATATATATATATATATATATATATATATATATATATATATATATATATATATATATATATTTATCGCTTTTATATATTTACATTTCAAATTCCCAATGGTGGTTCTTCGTGGTGGTTGACAGTCTGTTTATATATATTTACTGCTTTAATATATATAACTGCTTATAGATTTTATACAAATTGCTACATCATGTGAGCCTAAGAATCATGTGATCATAGATTCAGTCTCATGAGTCTAGATTCGGTTCCTTTGATGGACATTTTCGGCTGTAAACAGCTTGTGCATTATTTACGATGTTCAAATTTCCTTAGATGGCTCTCATGCCCACAAGGAGTTCGGCACTGCTATGTATATTATTTTTCTCGAAGATGCTTCGCATCTCGAAAATAAAAGCAATTAATCCGAACATTTAATAAAATTGAAGTATCAAAGGCCTCAATTACTATTGAGCATAAGGGTTTGAAAAACCTCTTTTACAAAACATCACTGTTATATCTTATTAAAACTGAATTTTTACACAAATTCAAACCATCTATATATAGGTACGAACGAGGCATAACACTACTTCCAAATAATTGCACATTGACCTACACACACATTCATATAACTGTTTAATTGAAAAGTGGCGGTCACCGTGGTAACACGAATGTCGGGTGGTGCCTAACACCTTCCCTCTGCATAACCAAGTCCCCAGACCTTAACGAATCTCGGTTTCACAGACCAGTTTAGCAGTGTTACATCGTACAGTCAATGTGCAAACCTTTTCTCGGTTGAGTTGGTGCAACCATTTAAAAATACCAACTGGCGGCTCTTACAGTCCAATCGTCAACATATAAATGTCGAACTTTTTCACAACTTGTTTTTTCAAACAAATCTCACCTAACATAAGAACACCAAAAGACAAGAACAGAAAAGGGACAGTAAAAATCCCGACGTCGACATTGTATGTGTGGTTCATGTCACACTTAAGACCGATTGGCACCTTCTGACGATATGGATACTGTTTTACACATGAGATAGACATGTCTTACTCCTTTCAGCCAGCAGAGTGTATAGATGCTACATCCTGGTCGGTGTTTTTGGTAGGGATCAGAGATCCATTTGGTATTTTGCCGTGTACAGGATTCAGTATACCCTACAGATTCATTACTCATGCACCTGACATGGATTATCTCCTTCTGGCTGGTTTGAGGGGCATGGCGACTTACCACCCACTGGCTGTGATGTCACAGTTCGACCAGTTTTAGGGCTTCTATCCTTTTAAGGGGGCATTAGGTCAGTGCTTGGCTTCTCCCTACTTCTCAGCAGAGGATAGATCCAGGGTGTATGCCTGTTGGGATCAACATGATCTAGCTTAGTTTTATGTTAGCCATCCGGGCTGTTAATCAGAGTATTCTGCATGGATGGAGACAGAGACTACATCGGCTACGATTGTATCCACAGAGCCAGGGATTGATTCGGAAGGTGAAGAGCCCATGTAGGACATTGATTTTCCCACCGAGGGGGAGCTATTTGCTGAGTTGCCAGCAGCTGTGATAGATTCTCCCAGTACTTCTGTAGCTGTGACTCCCCCTTCAGAGTATTTAGTGCAGAGTCTGCATCTGATGACATTTGAGAGGGATCAGGCTAGGGCCTTGATGTTGACAGCTCTTGATTAGAGAGATGTCGCTCTATTGGAGAGAGAGGATGCCTTAGCTCATAGAGACACCGCTATTGACGAGCGGTATGAGGCTAGATTATCTAGAGATATTTTAATTATTGAGCAGGATGCTGCCATATCTGCCCAGGACGTACCCGTTAAAGATAGTACTACAGTGAGATCCCTTACTACTAGCATAATTGGCGAGATGAGTGCATATATTGATGAGCATCATGTCACCATGCAGTTGGCCGCGGATCTATTGGCGCATCTAGATACCCTTGGGCAGGAGACCACAACATTACCTCCTTTTTCGGAGAGAGATGCTATGTTAGATTTGATAGCCCGCATATACACCAATTTGTAGATGGGCTTACATTTTCTTGCACAAACTAGCTTAGACATTTTGTCATGTACAGTACATATTGTATATATCAAACAACATTATATATGGCAGAGAAATATATTTTGATTCACTTCCCTTTTAGTTGTACCTTGGTACTTGCTTGATATTTGCGTGTTTCTTCAGGGCTTGCGATCTTGATGTATTTTGAACTCATCCTTGATGGATGGACACTGAGATGTCTCAGGCTCTTTCAAAATGGATCATTGATCTGTGTGTATCCCTACCCCTTTTGTTGTCTTGGGACTAGTTTCTGTATGTAGAAATGGAGAGGATTGTGGCTTTCTTCTCTGAGGTTGACCACACCACAGATGGTCGCCAATACTCCTATTGAAGATGAGATCCCTGGTAGTTCCATCTCTTATGGATTGGTGTTGCTCTTTTAGGACTCAACCGCACCTTAGATGGTCGCCAATTCTCCCATTTATGTGGGGAGATCAGTTAGTTCCATCCCTTTGGTCTGAAGTCGATGAAAAGTGGTGGATTGAAGTATGATCTCAGTACCATGTGACAAGTTTTTGTGTTTTGGTAGAGGATAAGACCGAACCATAAATGGCTGCTTACGTACTCCTATTGAAGAGGAGATTGGGTCTACGTAGTTCAAACCTGGCGTAAGAGGTTCAACGCTGTATGTGAAAGGGTGTAGAAAGGTGTAAAAAGTATAAGAGGGTGTAGAGATGTTTTTGTTTTTTTTATTATGACCAGGCCATTAGAAAATGGTTGCCTACGTACTCCTGGGTATCGGGGAGATCAGGTCGACATAGTTCACCCCATGTGCAGAACAAAATGCAGCTGAAAAGTTTAATCCCATGTTCAGGACAAACTGCAGGGGCGAAATTTTGATCCCATGTACAGGATAAACTGCAGGTGTGAAAAGTCTTATCCGTTGTAAGACCCCGAATTTTATGAAATAAAAGTATTCAATTTTTTATAATTACTATTCATGAGTTACTATTCATGAGTTACTATTTATGAGTTACTATTCTCGAGTTACTATTCATGAGTTATTATTCACGAGTTACTATTCACGAATTACTATTCACGAGTTACTATTCACGAGTACTATTCATGAAGCATGATAATTATTTTTCGTAAGAATGCATTACTCAATAATTGTTACAGTAATTACTGTTCAATATTTTATTTTATTGATTCAATAATTTCTACGTTAAAATTTTATATTATTGTTGTTTTAATAATTGTCACCACACAATATTTCCCATTATCAGATCAATGATTAATATTATTTGTGAATAATTAATTATTGATAAGGAAAATATTCATTTTATGTGGTTATAGATGGAGAAATTTTTTTTATTTGACAATTGTTGAAAATTGATATTTTATCTTTTCTGATAAAATATATTATTATATTACAGTAATATAATAATGATGATATTTTTACAATGAATGTGTGATATATGAATAAATGAGGAAGAGTAGTTTTGTTGCATTAAATACTAAACACATGTTTTGTGTGTTACAAAAAATGTTTAACACATGTTAAACATGATGGTGTACACAAATTTTGAAAATCGATTATAGCACGTGAAAATCGCCTGCTTATGAATTTCATCAATTTACATTTTGAATTTGGAAAAACTTTCTTCCGCAAAGTTGTAGAGAATTGAATTTCCTATAAAAGTCTCTTAGATTCAATTTTCCGATAAAATGACTATTTATTATGAATTATTGAAGTTCCGGAATAATTAAATTTTTGAAGTTTTAAATCTTTTTTAAAGAAAAACGTTTTTATCATTGTTGTGGGACCCACTTGCACATGTTAGATGTGAATTCAGATGGTCAAGGTGGGCTAAGGAAAATTTTATATATATATTATTATTATATTAAATTTTACGCTTTGGTGTTCTAAGCAATTTCCTATAAATAGGTGCTTAGGTTAGAATTGAAAATCATACCAGAAACTGAAGTTTTCTCTCTATTTCTCTCTCTATATTATCGAGTGTATTCTTGTGAGTATTTTGATATCTTGAGTGTTTCTATATGGTGCAAGTTCGTTCAACGTTATTCCAGTCAGAAGTACTGCTCTTTTGAGGTAAGGGATATTGTCGTTAGTATGTAAGGGTTATTTTGTTTTTCAATTTTGAAATTTTTCTGAACCTTCAAAAATTCTGGAAAAATTTGAAATGCTAATTTGATGAGTTTTGTTGATTGTGTCCAAAAATGGCGATTTTTGGATATATAGATTAATAGTTATGGATTTTATGAGAAAATACTATTTTAAAAGTAAACGCTTATAACTCCTTGTGGTTAATTCCAAAATTGATAAAATTTTTATTGGGAGTACATGTATATAACAAAAGTATACCGTGTAAATTTCAGAATATTTGGACAAAATTACAATTTATGATAAATGTCTAAATATTCGGCAGTTTTGGCCATATGAAAAATAGTAATTGAATTTTAAAAATTCTAAGAAAAATATATGTTCAATATAGGACTATATTATGCTAAATCCCAGAAAAGAAATATTTTTGGAACTGATTTGATATTTTTCATGAAAATGTTCTAGTTATGAGTAAATGAATTAAATATGTTTTGTGAAGTAAAAAAATTGGAAAATATGATTTTATGGCTTGAGAATCATATATAAGGTATATGCAGATTTTTGATTAGGGTTTTGGTTATTGGTGATGAAATTTTATGAGTTTGACATTTTAGGATGATTAAATGCATTTATTATTAAAGTGTAAACAATTAAAATAAATTGTTTATAAGTTTAAGAAATGATTAAAATATTGTGGTAGTATTAATAATATTAGATTATCAGATTATTAAGTGATTTATAACATTTTGATTAAGGTGTTATGAGATCATTGATTTATGAATCTTACTCTTGAGATTAAATCTATATGTTGATTATATTATTTTTATTATCATATATAACATTCTTATAACCCTAATGATGATATTTCATTTTGACTTGAGTGTAAAGATGGGTAGATTATTGGTATGATCGTGACTATAGGTTCTCTTTGGCGAAAGAAAGGCAAAGTTGAATTGTTGACCGTACGATCATGACCATTGAATTTATAATTGAATATCTTTAGCTTAAGTGCAAAGGTGAATTGATCAACATATATGGTTATAATTATGGTTTATATAAATTTCGAAATGATTATGTATTTATTTGAGATATTAATATATTTGGGCAGAAAGTGCAAATATGAATGTTGATGAATATATTTGGCCTGTGAGTGCAAAATATGAATCTGTTGAGGAATATCTTTGGCTTCCGTAGTAAAAAGATGAATTATTGGTGAATATCTTTGGCCCGAAAGCGCAAAGATGACTGTTGTTGAATATCTTTGGCCCGTAGTACAAAGATGACATGTTAATGAATGTCTTTGGCGTAGTGCAAAAGATGGATTTATTAGTATGATTATGAATATGAACTCGTGATTTGGTATAACCATGATTTTTGATGTTTTGGTAAAGACAGGTGATAAAAATTATCTTCGTTCTGGATGAGAAGAGAAATTTAGAATCACAATTATGATTATGAGTTATTCATATGATTGTGGAAAAGAATTGTTGATTGATGTTACAGGGATAAAATATTGTTGGTGGACTTTTAACATGAAGAAGATAATGGACTTTATGGTCTATTTGACTCTTTTGATGGATTGCTCGTTTCGCTGCAACTATGGTTGAAAAGTTTTATCATCTACCATATGTTCTAAATCTCTGATTTATTACTGTTGAAGGCTATTGATAATTTATTTATCTTTAGTCGTGATATTCTTTACTGAGCTAGTTGTGCTCACCCTTTTTCTTCACAATTCCTTTCAGGTAATAAAAGTGTAGCTGGGTCGAGCGGGGGAATAACAAGGGAATAGAACGGTGGTCTATAAATGTTGAGGGTGAGGTGAATTTAACTTGGAAGGGTGTTTTGCCACTATCATACAAGATGTCTAATGACATACAACCTCATGTCATCATAAGATGTGGTTGGTTTCATCCACTTGTTGAGTATATCTACCAAAGACTATCTATATGATCTTGGAGTCTATTTGAAATATAACCCTGAATTAGAGACAGTGGAGATAATGATATGTCAAGAGAAGACTCGCCATTGGAAAGAATATGATAGTAATCTTCTCATTTTTCTTTGGGGTCTATTGGGTCAACCAAGGATAATTCTGTGGGCATGTGATATCTATAATAACCTAGATGCATGGCCTCCCATGTACGAAGGTTTCTTTGAGCACTTTCCAAAGATTCTTCTAAAACAGTTTTCAACTATACCTTTATGTAAGGCGTCATTATGAGGTGTTGTCCACGGTTTGGACATGAGTCACAGTTGATATATATTTGTATCCAAACTCACAGCATATGTGTTATTGTATTTTGCACGACAATTGTTGTAATAAAGTTGTAGTTGTTTTCTGTACAATGTATTTGGCGACTCAGAATGGGTTGGATGGAATGGACCTATTTTGGGGGCATCACATCCGTAGTGGGAAAAAACTGTAGGTATGAAAGGTTTAATTCTTGGTGGGATAACCAAAGTTGTGTGAGGGGTTTTGAACTTAAGTGGAGTGAAGGATCTGTTGATCCAAAACTAGGTTACTGGCTTGAAGAGTGTGTTTCCCTGATGGGGCAAATGGATAAGAAGAAAGATTGTATGTAGTAAAGGTTAGAAAACCTGAAATGACTGGGGATCTAGTGATCCAAAACCAGGATGTTTTCTTGATGGTAACCTCAGACATAGTACCGTTTCACGGTGTTTGAGTTGATAAGTTGTGGAAATTCATCGCCGGCCATTTCTTGTAATCTGAGAGCACCTCCTGTCAATACCTTTTTGACAATAAATGGGCCTTTCCAGTTTGGAGTAAATTTTCCCTTTGACTGATCTTGGTTGGAAATGGTCTTCTTCAAAACCAAGTCATGTTGTTTAAACTACCATAGCCAGACTTTCCTGTTGTGGGATTTGGAAATCCGCTGTTGTTATAATTGCCCATGGAAGATAGTATCACTTCACCTTTCGTCTATTAGAGACAATTGGTGATACATGTCTTGCAACTATTGGTCTTCATCCAGCTGAGCGTCTATCAACACTCTGAGGGATTCCATTTCCACTTCTATAGGGAGCACTGCTTCCATCCCATAGGTCAATGAGTAGGGGGTTGCCCTAGTGGAAGTATGCATTGAAGTTCTGTAGGCTAATAGAGTCAGAGGCAACAAGTCAAGCCATCATTTGTGATTGGCGGACATCTTTTACATGATCTTTTTAATGTTCTTATTAGTCGCTTCAACAGAACCATTCATCTTTGGACGATAGATGACAGAGTTAAGGTGTTTCATGTGGAATTTACTGCACAACTCCTCCATCATTTTGTTGTTGAGGTTCTTAGCATTGTCTAAACAATTACCTCTGGTTGTCAATATCGACAAATGATATTGTTTCTGATGAAACTAATGATGAATTCTTTGGTAACCTTGGGGAAGGAGGCTGCTTCTACCCATTTGGTGAAGTATTCAATCATGGTGAAGATAAACCGATGCCCATTATTGGCTTTGGGCTCGATGGGCCCGATGGGCCCGATCACGTCCATTTCCCACATTGAGAAGGGATAGGGTGAACTCATATTATCGAGTTCCCTTGGAAGGGCATGGATAGCATTCCCATGAATTTAGCCTTTATAACATCTCTTGACGTGATCATCACAGTCAGCTTTGAGAGAGAGCCAGTAATGCACTGTTCTGAGGATCTTTTTGACAAGTAGAGGGCCGCTCATGTGTGGGCCACATACTCCACCATGGATTTCATCCATGAGCCTCTGAGCTTGGTCCTTGTCCAGACATCTGATGAGACCTAGTCCTGCATCTCGTTTGTAGAGTGCTTCTTCGCTCAGGTAGAATTTCATAGCTATTCGATGGATCCACTTTTTCTCAGCAGGACTCGCCTCAACAGGTGTAGATCCATCTCGTAGATACTCCTTGATGTGCTGATTCCAAGGGTGATAAATGGGAGGTAGCTCATCCAATACTTCTCTAATGTAATTCCCATAGGCTGGAGCCTTTTGCAGGGAAAATGGGATGCTTGGCATAATTTCCTTGTTAGATATGTTGATCAAGGAGGCCAAAGTTTCTATCGCATTCGCAAAGTCATTCCTATTCTAAGGAATGTGGAGGAAGTTTATTTCTTCAATCTCCGAAGAAATTTAGATTACTTTCCGATGGTAAGGCATCAAATGTAGTTCTTTGTTATGATAGATTCCCGTGGTTTGTCTGATTACCAATTTGAAATCCCTAAAGACAGTTAACCGCCTGATACCCATTGATTGGAAAAGTTTGAGTCCTGTGATAAAACCTTCATACTCAGTTGTGTTATTGGTGCTGACAAACTATAATTTGACAACGACGGGATACTACTCCCATGTACCAGATACTAGAACTGCTCCAGCTCTAGAACCTTCCATATTAACAGGTCCATCAAAATACATTTTCTATAATTGGTGTGTATCGTACTAATGGTGTTGTTAGACTGTCATTACCCCTTCATCGAGGAAGTATCCAAAGGTTTGAAAACCCCTGAAGGTGCGACGGCCAGTTGATCCGTAATTCCTTGACCTTGGATAGAATTTTTTGTCACGTAGACAATATCAAATTATTATAGGATCAACTACCATCTGGACAATCGATAGTTTAATATGGGTTTACTGAACACATACTTGAGAGGATCCACGCGGGATATGAGATGGGTTGTATGACCATTGAGGTAATGTTGCAACCTCATGGAATCCTATGCTAAAGCACAACAAGTCTTCTCAATCAGAGTGTACTTGTGTTTACTGCTGCTGAATATTTTGCTGAGGTAGTAGATAGCTTGCTCTTGGCCTCTACGTCTTTTTGTCCCAGCATGCAGCCCATGGCATTGTCATTAATGGATAGGTACATGAACAGGGGAACACCATCTCTAGGTGGTACCAAAATAGGAGCATTGACCAGCTACTCTTTGATTGTAAGGAAGGCTTTTTGACACTCATCATTCCATTTCATGGAAGAGTTCTTCCTTAACAACTTGAAAATAGGCTAACAGGTTGCTGTGAGTTGGGAGATGAATCGGCTGATGAAATTGATCATTCCCAAAAATCCCCGTATATCCTTCTCTGTCTGAGGAATGGGTATTTCTGTGATGGACTGGATTTTAGTGGTATCCAACTAAATCCCTTTGTGGCTGACTAGGAATCCTAGCAACTTGCCTGATTTAACGCCAAAGGCGCACTTGGCTAAATTCAATTTTAAGTTATACTTACGCAACTTGTTGAAGAGCTTTTTGAGATGGTCTAAGTGGTCTTCCACCCTTTGAGATTTGACAATGATGTCATCCACGTAGATCTCTATCTCCTTATGCATTAAGTCCTGGAAAAGAGCTATCATGGCCCGCTGATAGGTAACTCCGGCATTGATGAGGCCAAATGACAACCATCTATAGCGAAAGGTTCCCCAAGGCGTGATGAATGCAGTTTTCTCACGATCCTCTTCAGCAACCATGATTTGATGATACCCCACAAAATAATCAGCAAAGGGGTACATGTCGTATTGAGCAGTATTGTCAATGAGAATGTGGATAAATGGCACGAGAAAGCTATCTTTAAGGCAAGCTTTATTCAAATCCCAGTAATCCACGCAAACTAACACCTTTCCTCCCGGTTTAGGCACGGGGACTATGTTAGATAGCCATTCAGGGTATGTTAACAGCATGATGATGCCTGCTTGAAATTGTTTCATAATTTCATCTTTAACCTTTAAACTCCACTCAGGTTTTAATCGCCTGAGCTTCTGCCTGACTAGCTTGAATCCCTCTTTGATGGGAAGACAATGAATGACGATGTCAGTGGATAAGCCCACCATGTCTTCATGAGACCATGCAAACACATCCTAGAATTGGGTTAATAGTGTAACCATATCATTCCTCTAGTTTGGAGTGAGGTCCGTACCGATTTGATTTGCTTAGGGTTTTCTAAGTTTCTGAGGTTGAAAGAGGAGGTTTTGTTGACTTATGTCACACTCCAGGTTTTGATGATGACCATATTATTCCACTAATCATGTTATATAACATTTCAGGAACATCAAAGAAGAAGGTTCAAAGTCAAGACGTCTTTGAAGAAAGAAAAGAAATTTGAGTCCTAGGAATATATGTAAGATCTTAGCATTTATTACTTTCCAAAATAAGGCTCTAGGACATGTGCATTACATATATACTTGCATTCTCATACTTGATGCAACCTGCTAATTCACTAGTTCATAATATGCATGGCCGATATTACTTACCATAATCTTGATGAACAATATATATGGTAATCTGGAGCAAATGATCGATAATATTAAATTTTATAAAACTATTCATTGTCTTGATTTACGGTAAGCAAATCTCATAAATCATGCTGTATAAATTATGCGTCATAAATCAAGGGTCCTAATTCTAGGAAATTAATTAAGGTAACTAGTCGATTGATTAAAATTCCATAAGTTATACATTCCAAAATCATGCACTATAATATTGTCTCATGATTTAAGATGTCTAATTAGTTGGTATCAACGGTCAAATGTATGATAAGTAATATGGAATCCTGCCAGCAAATGTTTATGGTAATACAAAGTGTTGACTTCCGTCATGTTAGAAATTGGGAAAGTTGAAATCTGCGACATGCCTATCTCCCATGGAAATTAATTAGCCTTAAGTTGCTGATAGCGTGATATCTCAGAAAATAGAATCTCTGTGATGAAAATCGTGTTGTGTATATCACGATTGACATAGAACTACAAGATTTGTGCAAAGTGCTTTTAAACGTACATATTATAGTAGTAAATCTTTGCAATGGTAATATTCTGGGGTGGTCTATATAAACTGAGCTCTTTAACAAAATTAAGACACGAAAAACATATACAGTATATCAAAATCATACAAGCTAAAAAAAGTGTTTTTCACCTTGATTGATATTGATTGCATTAAGAACAGAGGTTCAGCTACAGAGAACGTATAGAATATATTCTGGTAATATTCTTCTTGCATATCATTTCATTTCATACTAGAGCCTTAAGTTGGTGAGTGATAGATCGCTTGATCATTAGACCTCTAGTGTATATCTTATATTTTCATATCTCAATCAATACTTTATTATGATTAATTCTGTTTGAATTGATAACTCATTACAGTCAAGTTTGTGGAAAGCATAGGTGCTTAAGAGTGCATAGGTGCACTGGGAACAAAGGTGTTCAATTTGCTAGAACTTGTATTGTAATTGGATGAGTTTAATAAAAGTGAGTCTCCAATACTAGTTGGTATTGGACGTGGATTAGGCTACTATTCTAGAGGGTAGTAGTTGAACCACGTAAAAATTCTGGTGTTTGTGTGATTACATTCTGTGCTTGACTATTCTGTTATTTATCCAACAGCTTGCATTCTATATCCACTTATATTAGTAAACTGGTTAACTTAATAATACCCTGATTTGAGAATCCAGCTTGCAACATTAAATATCCAAAGGAATTTTTATAAGAAATAAAAATTAGACATAGTTTGTGCCTACACTTATTCAACCCCCCCTTCTAAGTGTACCTATTTAAATTTCATTTGGTATCAAAGCTTGGCTCTACTTATCTTGGTCTTAAAGGTGACTTGTAGGGAAAGATTCTGACATGGCACAACTTGGAAACGCTCATCACGAAGGCCAATCAACAAACCGACCTCCACTACTCTTTGGAACTGAGAACTATAATTTTTGGAAATTTCGAATGAGGATATATCTTAAGTGAGACCCATGGGAATGGTGGGTGGTAGAGAATAGACCGGTAACCCAAGGAAAGAGGATGGCACTCCAAAAACTCTACTCGAGATGGACTCAACCGAAACATACATGGTGTCATATGATTCAAAAGCACTGAACACTCTCCTCAGCGGCATGGTGCAATCCGAAATAGATAAGGTCTCCTCATGCAACACATCAAAGGAGATTTGGGATACCCTAGTGGTAAGTCACGAAGGAACTTCCAAAGTAGAAGAAGTCAAGCTAAGTATGCTCATGCATGATTACGAAATGTTCAAAATGGAAAGAGATGAAACAATCAAAATGGCTCAAGTACAATTTTTGGTACTTATAAATTCCTTGAAGCTACTCGACAAGTCAATTCCACAAAGAGAAATCAATTGTAAGCTACTTCGGGCTATGCCCAAAAGGTTTGCATCTAAAATTACTACTCTTCAAGACTCCATAAATATTTCTTCTATGGATACATTAACTCTCTTTGGTGAACTAGAAGAATATGAACATCAATTGAAAAGATACGATGACGAGGAAGAAGTTCCTCAAAAAAAAGTACTAGCTCTAAATGCAGGAATTGAAGAAGAACTCGAAAACAACTCGGATAATGAAATAGCCATGATATCAAGAATACTTAAGGGACTACTTCAAATAAAGAATCAAAGGAAAAAGACTTTCAATGCAAACAAATACAAAGCCAAGCCAACCGAAGAAAGATGTTTCGAGTGTGGACGACCAGGTCACTTTAAAAAGGATTGCTTCCAACTCAAAAACAAAGGAAAGAAAGGCAATAAGGAGTTCAAAAAGCATAAAGCATTCCTAACGTGGAGTGATGATGAAGAATCCGAAGCGGAAATAGATGCAAACGATGATCTGGCTCAAATATGCTTCATGGGACTTGAAGGTGAATCCAGTGAGGTACCTCTTTTTGATGTTGTTACTTTGAAACAAGAAAATGAAAAATTAAAAGAAAAAATTATGTACTTAAAAGATCTAGTAAACACTCTAATGGGAGAAGTGGAAGCACTAATAGATGAAAAGAAAGAATTAGAAAAGGTAACACACACAAATGAGGAAAAGGCATTTGCAGCAAAGAATGATTATCTAGATAATTACAATAAAATACTGTTCAACAAGGTAAAACAGCTAAATAATGAAGTTGAAAAATTAAAAAATGAGATAAAGATGAGAGATGTGTGCATTGATGCATTTGGCGATGAATCGATTAATAAAACACCTCCAACTAATGACCTACAAAAAGAAATAGAGTCTTTAAAATTCTCGCTAGCTAAATTTGTTCATGGGGAAGAAAATCTAAATGTCATGCTAGGAAAACAAAGACCCAGTTATGATAAACAAGGCATAGGTTACAACCCAACATATAGAAAAGAAGTTGAAATGCTCAAATCTAAATCATCATTTAAATTAAATTATTGCACGCCTTTTACCACTTGCAAAAATTGTGGCATTAAAGGACATCTAGAGATAAACTGCTCAAGAAAGAAAATTGAAGTAAAGCCGCATGGGTAAAGAAAAGTGATTTGATTTCAACTAACATAAGTGGACCCAAAAAGATATGGGTACCAAAAATATAAATTGTATCTCTCTTATACAGGTATGTTTCAAAGCCAAATTATCTTCTCAAAAGTGGATTCTTGACAACGGATGTTCACGTCACATGACGGGTGACGAATCTAAGTTCGTGGAACTAAATGTCAAAAAGAAATATGGAACTATCACATTCAGTGATAATCGGTCATGCAAAATAATCGGGAAAGGTAAAATCGGTAATGGTAAGGTTAAAATTAATAATGTTCATCTTGTTAACGGTCTAGAATTCAATCTTATCAGTGTTAGTCAATAAATGGATAATGGACATCAAGTATATTTTGAAAAAGATAAATGTATAATTTCTCACGGTACTAACAATGTTGCTTTAGTTGCCCGAAGAGAAGGAAATATATATACTCTTGCTTTTGAGATAAAGGAGGAAGAATTATGTCTTGCAACCATTCAAGATGAAGCGAATCTATGGCATAGAAGGATGGGACATGTTCATATGGACCTCATCAAAAAGCTATCATCAAAGAACTTACTAAGAGGATTACCCAAAATGAATTTCGAGAAGAAAGGTATATGCGAACCGTGTCAACTTGGAAAACAAGTAAGAACACCATTCACAGCCAAAAACATGGTATCAACTTCTTCTCCCTTACAATTGCTTCATCTTGACTTATTTAGACCTGAAAGGCATGCTAGTCTGAATGGTAAATTCTATAATATTGTGATAGTCGATGACTTCTCTAGATATACATGGGTAGTCTTTCTTAGAACAAAAGATGAGGAATTTAAAGATTTTGAAAAAATGATTAAAAATTTGGAGACTAAATATAGTTTAAATCTTATAAAAATCAGAAGTGATCATGGTACGGAATTTCAAAAGGATTTTATTATATTTTGTAATAAAAAAGGAATCACTCATGAATTTTCAGCACCTAGAACGCCACAACAAAATGGAGTGGTAGAAAGGAAAAATCGAACATTACAAGGAACAATTAGAACTCTAATTCAAGAAAGTAAACTCCCTAAGAAATTTTGGGTCGAAGCTGTAAACATAGCATGTTATGTGCTAAATAGAGTATTGATTCGTCAAATCATTTTGAAAACACCATATAAATTATTGAATAAGCATCTTCCTAACATAAGTTATTTTAAAGTATTTGGATCTAAATGTTTTATTCTTAATACTAATGGAAATCTGGGCAAGTTTGATGCTAAATCATATGAAGGAATATTCATTGGTTATTCACAAAACAGTAGAGCATATCGCATGTATAATGTGCAAAAGATGTGTATCAAAGAGTCTATACATGTCAAATTTAACGAATCTAACCATGAAATTCCAAAAGAAAGAGAAGAAGATGCAGGAAATTTAGAGACTGCTGCAAATCCAGCCTACCAGATAAAGCAAAACAGAAAAATCATGGAACCAATCCAGCAAGATGGATTAGAAGAGCAGCAGGACCAAGACTTTACCAGAAAGCTGAATACGAAAATCAGGAACATATCCAGCAAGCTAAAATGGATGAACAACAAGACCATAATTTAGAAACTACTGAAGAAGTAATACATGATATTCAACTTCCAAAATCAGTAAGATACATCAAAAACCATCCTCCTGAGAACATCATTGGAAACATAAACGACAAAGTTATTACAAGAAGAAAAGCATAAAATATGTGTGCTTTCTCAACATTTCTATCCCAAATTGAACCAAAGAACGCCAAAGAAGCCATACTTGATGAAAATTGGCTTCTAGCGATGCAGGAGGAGCTACAAAAATTTGAAAGATGTCAAGTGTGGGAGTTAATTCCTCCCCCAAAAGATGTGTCCATTATTGGAACTAAATGGGTCTTCAAAAACAAGCTTGACAAGTATGGAACAATTACAAGAAACAAAGCTAAACTAGTAGCTCAAGTGTACAACCGGCAAGAAGGAATAGACTATGAAGAAACATTTGCCCCAGTAGCTCATTTGGAATCCATTCGTATATTACTAGCATTTGCCTATTTCAGAAAGTTCAAGCTACACCAAATGGACGTCAAAAGTGCCTTTCTCAATGGGTACATAAATGAAGAAGTCTATGTAAAACAACCACCTGGATTCAAGCATGACAAGTTCCCACATTACGTATACAAACTCAAGAAGGCACTCTATGGACTCAAACAAGCCCCAAGGGCTTGGTATGAGAGATTAAGTAAGTACCTTCTATCAAATGTATTCATACAAGGTAAAATCGACTCCACGCTGTTTATTAAATGTCAAAATAAAGATATTATTATTGTACAAATATATGTAGACGATATAATATTTGGTGCTACTAATAATTTCTGTTGTGAGTGGTTTTCCAAATGCATGCACAAGGAGTTTGACATGAGCTTGATGGGAGAACTCAATTACTTTCTGGGCCTTCAAATTAAACAAAATCATGAAGGTATATTCATTCATCAAACCAAGTACACAAAAGAGTTACTCAAGAGATTCGGATTTGACAATTCAAACTCAAAGACCACACCAATGAGTACATCAATAAAACTCATAGCAGATGAAAAAGGTACGGATATAGAGGTAACAAAATACAGAGGTATGATTTCATCCCTACTATATTTAACTGCTTCTAGATCTGATATAATGTACAGTGTGTGTCTATATGCTCAATTTCAGGCCAAACCCAAAGAATCCCATTTACAGGCTGTTAAACGAATATTTAAAGACTTGAGTGGTACTACTAACTTAGGATTATTTTACCCAGAATGTGACAATTTTGATCTAATTGGTTATTCAGATGCCGACTATGCAGGTTGTCAAATAGATAGAAAAAGCACAAGCGGTGCCTGTACATTTTTGGGACACAGTCTTGTCTCATGGCATAGCAAGAAGCAAACGTCAGTCGCCCTATCCACTACTGAGGGTGAATATTTAGCAGCAGGAAGTTGCTGCTCCCAAATTTTATGGATGCGTAAAACACTTTGTGACTTTGATATTATATGTGAAAATGTGCCCATATACTGCAATAATACAAGGACTACCGACATCTCTAAAAATCCAGTGCTACACTCTTGCACAAAACACATAGAAGTTGGCCACCATTTTCTTAGAGACAATGTGTCCAAAGGACTAATAAGATTAATATTCATTCCCACTGAGCACCAATTAGCAGATATATTTATAAAACCTCTAGGGGAAGAACGCTTCAGTACTTTAAGAAGAGAACTCGGGATGTGTCTAATATAGATATGCACTGCATGACTTTAAAGATATCAAACGAACAAATCACCAGCATATCTCTATTCCATAATTACGCAAATTAAAATCTACTCAGATTATCCTTCCCGAACACGGCTTCACAACTTCCCATATCTCGATAACGTGTTCCCAAAATAAATACAGAAGCCTCTTTACTCTTTTTCTCCATCTCTGACTCTCTAGTCTCTTCATATCTCACCCGCTTCTCCACCATCTCAATCGACTCAACCCTACTCTACAACAATGAGAACTAGGCGTGGCAAACAGCTCCGTGATGAATCAGAAGACGAGGTCTCACCTCCTTCTCCACCATCTCAACCACCTACCACTCGAAAACTGAAACGAAAACAATCCTCTGTTACTATCATCTCCGGTGAATCATCCCCTGCCGAATCCGAAGCGAGCCTACCTTCTCCTCCAAAAATCGGGACATCAACGGGTACCAAACGGTGAAAGCTCAAAGACTCTTCACCTGGCCCACCTCCGATAATGGTAAATCCTCTCTATGTTTCCTTGCATGATATTCTAGAAGATTTTTTTTGAGGTCATAATTTCGAACTTCGGTTTAAGTCTTCTATCTGTTAAAAATCCTTCATTTATGAAAAATCTGTTGATATGTTTTATTACCAAAACTCCCCTCTTTAACATCATCTTGAGTCATGTGGTCTGTCGTCCTTAAGTGATCCTCCCTCGAAAGCTTACCTAAAATTAGTCCAGCAATTTTATAACAACCTTGAAAATAATGGCGATTGCTACACCTCGTTTGTTAAGGGAAAATCACTGTTCTTTAATGCTATGGACTTAGGAAGTGTAATGTAAATTCCATACACTGGCGACTGTCCATTTACACTTAAGGGACCTATCTCTACTCCTCTGTCTCCTCTTGTCCAGCTTTGTATTGTCATGGATGACCCCACTGTGCCCACTGTCACCCACCCTAAAACCACCGAAGTATCTCCTCTTGCAATAGTCCTTCACAAATTGCTAAGGTACAATCTTCTCCCTCGTCTCGGTGGTGGGGCTGACTTCACTTACCAAGATTTGGTTTTCGTGGCCTTAATAATGATAGGCCAACCATTCAATTTTGCCCAGATGATGCTTAAACACATGGTTAACTGTGTCAAACATTCCAAAAAGTGCTTACCTTACAACTGCTTCCTCACCAAATTATTTTCTCACTTTAAAATTCCACTCGACAATGAGGGCTCCATCCAAATAACTGATTCCATCGACTCCAAATATCTCAAGGGTGCTCATATCACACTGCTTAAAGGAAAGTTCATACGTGTGATACCCGAAATTCCAAATCCCACTCCTCCTACTTCACTACCTCCCTCCCCTGAGATTCTAAATCTTCTTCGTACCATTGCAAACAATCAAGCCACTATCACTGCTGATATCAAAGACATCCAACTTCATCTGTCTGTGCTCGAAAAAGGCAAACTCCCTATTCGGCAAAATGATCTTCATTCTAGGTTTCGCAATGTGGAGGATGAGTTTATTGACCTCCAAGCTGGATTCGAGTTGCACACTCGAGCTATGGTGGAAGCCCTACAAAGGAAGATGACCGCAATGCCTGTCAATTAAGCACAGAGCTCAAATTCATCAGCAATCAGATTGGGACTCTTGAACTTTTTACCGAGCGACGCATGAATGACCTTAGTGAAAAGTTGCAAGCAGACCAAGTCCAAGCTCGCATACCTGAATGGCCTCAATGCAATTGGGTGGCCGAATATCAAGGCGACTTTTTGGACTTGCCTTTACCACCTCCTATCTTCATCGCTCGACCTCCCAGATTTTCCTACACCCTGTCCCTGGAAGAAATTGAACACCGTAGACTTCACCGGCCTTATTTCACTACCCGCGAAGCCAACCACGTTTACATCGATGACGAGGATGATTAGACACCATGCCCCCTTTTGGTTTTCTGACCCTCTTTTTGATCGATGCCAAAGGGGGAGATGAATTAATATGCTTGCTCTCCAGACAATCTTTTAAATTCTTATTTTTCATGCATAATGATTGCTGCTTCAAAGACTGTGGTTTAAATGGTTGTGATGGTTTAAATAGTCTATGATAATTCTGTGTTTAACATGTTGTGGACTAACCAAACAATGCAGGGTTGTTTATCACTTTTCATATTTACAATTTGAAAGTGAAGGGTTACTCAAACACTGCATATAAGCAGTCAATAGTATGCATAAATTGAGGGGAGTTGTAACTCTCTTGAAATGCATGGTTTTAGGGGGAGCCATAATTATTTTGTTGTCATCATCAAAAAGGGGGAGAATGTTGACTTATGTCACACTCCAGGTTTTGATGATGACCATATTATTCTATTAACCATGTTATATAACATTTTAGGAACATCAAGGAAGAAGGTTCTGTGACGCCCCCATATCCGGGTCTCTTCCAACCCGACAGATGGTGCTACACGGTACTACCATTCATTCATACATTCCATTGAATAGTCTCAAAAGGACTAATATAAACTCTATATAATCAAAATAATATTACATTTCCCAGGTTCTTTGTAACCCTTTCAATTGTTCTTGTCATAATATCAATATATTACAAACATTCATCCTATACTATAACATAAGTATGCTACGGGTTCGTCTTCGCCTTGCCTTTATCCTTGTCGGAGCCTTCGGTCCACTAAATTTTAGCTGTGTTCATATGGTTCAAGAAAGAGTGAGCATGACTAGCTCAGCAAGTACTACAATTCTAATAAACAACATGCTTGAAACATAGAACTCATATATCTTCAATAACTGAACAATAGTTACGAAGTACTATCGATAATTCAAAATAGCATTTCTTTTCCTTCAAAACGTTTTACACAACTATACTCAGTGGAATAACAATTATGGCTCAAGTGTAAGAGCATTCATAAGTTCTTTTGAAAAGGACAACCCGTCACTAAGTCCGTAAGTCCGGCATATCTTACGAGCACTTCTGAGTGATCAGCTCATAGTACTATATGTTCATCAACACTACATTCATTAAACGTGTATACGTTTAAGTTGTGGCAACCTCACGTGCCTGTCGTTAAACGACAAAAACATTTTAGTATACTTGGTCTTCGATTGAATACCATACCAATGTAACTCGGTAAACATTAATCATGCTTGACAGATTCATAATATAAGTCTAGCTGAAAGAATTGGCTTAAGACTTCATCATTCAAGACTTCATGTGAAAGAATACATGAATTACAAAGCTTGTCCAGACTGAACTGGAACAAGGGTTAGAATACTTGCCTTTGACGTCGACATTGATTAATATATACGTCAAAGACTTTAAGTCTTTATGATTCTACAATACATAATCACATAACGTACCATATTAAGTCATACACAATCAAGTATGATTACTATTATATCTTACCCTTCATCTCAACGTAATTCCTAACTTAGATTCGTTATTTAGGGTTTCTGGTTTTCGTTACGTCATTCTCATTCCGCTAATCTTTAATTGATTATTAACTCTTAATCAACATGCATTAGTGTCTTACAAGTACTTAAATGTCTTAACCATGTTATGATTACATCTTAATTCATTACTAACAAGTTCTCTTTCCTTCTATACTTGAAATCATTCTTCACTATCATTTTTTCTTGATGGCCATGCATGGCCAAGGATTGTTTCTGTGACTTCGTGATCATGCGGCGCTAGTTAGCAGTGCACAAGACTCCGGCCTCGCGCTATGGCACGGCCATTCAAGGCTTAGAGTCACGCCGCGGCACGGACTCTGTGCCTCAGAAAATTTTTCAGTTTTGACATTTTTACGAACTTCCCGGAAGCATAATTTCTTCGTTTTAAGTCCGAATTGGTCCGTTCAAAAGCCTACGGTTTACAAATTTCATAATCTACGCGTTTATGCAAAAATTTTATCTATTTGACTTCATTTACTAAAAATTAACCTATGAGTTTATTTTTAACGAAAACGATAAACGTTCGTGAACGTTCAACGCTCGTTTCTTCGTTTCAAGTCGGAATCCGATCATTTTCGAGTCCGCAACTCTATAATGACTAAAATGACTTGTCTCAATCAAAAACCAATGTTTCCAACTTCAAATACAAAATACGACTTCCATTCCAAGAATTTCACGAATTCAACGTTAATCGTCCAATCGTGTGAATTCCGGCAAATATTCATTATTAAGCGTTCTTAATGGATTTTAATCAACATATGATCATTACAAATTACTTATTAACCCATCTTATAAACAAGGTAGGTTTTGACTTATTTTCATAAGTCATTAACTTATTTAGCTTATGAACTAGAAATCTTCATGCACATGACTTATTAATAACTTAAGTCCTTCAATCAAATTTCTCATGCTATATTCAACATACTAAACATCATATGACAACATATGATAGGTTCTTCATGGTCTTAGCAACTTATTAATGTTCAAGTTGATTATTCAACTTATTCAGCTTAAGTTCATTCTTTAATAACTTATTACATGTTATCCTCAAACCATCCCCCTTCTCTATCAATCCTATCATAGGAAAGATGTAGATAAAAGAGATGAGTCTTACCCTTGAAGACTAAGACTTCAATTCACTTTGGAAAACTAGCAAAGGTTGAAGTGACTTATAAGTGCTTAAGTGGCTTATTCTTCCTAACCAATAAGTAGCTTTATATTGAGAGGAAAGTTGGATGAAATAACAACCAACAAAATTAAAATGAGCTTGGTATTTATAGGCTATCAAAAGCTAGGGTAGAATGGTCATTAACACATCCCACCTCCTTATTTCCACCTCTTCAATTACTCTCATTAATTCCACCTCCTTACTATTCACAACTTAACCATCAAGTATTCTTTCTAGCCACTTCTTTTACTTGCTCACCACAACACTTGGTCATCACACTAATTGTTTTCCCATCAAGCTTACCCACTTCCTACTTGGTTTGACCCATGGATCAAGGCTTCTCATTGTGCTTGGTTAATTAATCTAACTACTTTCTTATTGGGCTTGTGCTACAAATAGATTGGACTAATGATTAACAAGCACTTGGGCTTTCATATCCCTTCCTATTGGACTTCTATCAATAAGCTAGCAATTCTACAAGTCCAATACCTTAAATTACTTAACTTAACAAATATACCCCGCGTATAATTCTCGTATGCTATCTCGTATATTAATTCGCAATATACGTTATTTCATTCTTCATACATAATATTACAATACATCGTATTATACTTACATCCATTACTTCATATAATGAATACACATTATATAATTACAACTCTCTTCCTTTAACGCTTAATAACCTAACATTCCCAAATTAAGTCCGCATATAAAATATTACGTTTTCTATACTTAGGTTATTATTACATAATCGATATCACCTCGATATTATAACATTACGTATTTCTCAAAAATTCAAAAATAATTCCCGAACAGAAATCGATGAATAGTGTTTTTTTAGAAAATTTCTCTAAAAACTTTTATTTTCGTTTTAGAAATTCAAACACTTTAATTCTCCCACATAGTTAAAATACTACAAAGTTCCGACGTTTCTAGGTCATAGAACGACAATTTGAATCGACATTTCCTCGTACGTTAAGTCCTTCTCAACATGAGTAGGCTCGTATTCTATCACGTGCTTATAATCTGGCTTATAAGGACGCAATACCGATACGTGAAATACATTATGTATTCGTTCTAAGTCTGGAAGTAATGCTAACATGTATGTTACCTCACCTACCCGTTTCAATACCTCGAAAGGTCCTATAAACCTCAGACTTAACTTTCCAATCTTTCTAAAACGTATCTTTCCTTTCCAGGGAAATACTTTCAGAAATACATACGAACCTACTTCAAACTCTCGATTTTCTCTATGCGGAACCGTAAACTTCTTCTGTCTGTCTTGAGCTGCTAGAAGACGCATCCGAATCTTCTTAACAATATCTGCTGTCTGTTGCACCAATTCTGGTCCCAACATATGGCGTTATCCTACCTCATCCCAATATGATGGCGTTGCTCGCATTTTCTTCCATACAAAGCTTAAATGCGGTGGCATACCTATGCTTGCATGATAACTATTGTTATCATAAACTCCACTAATGGTAGATGATCATCCCAACTACCCTTGAAATCCATGACGCAAGATCTTAGCATATCTTCTAACGTCTGAATTGTCCTCTCGCTCTATCCATCCGTCTGTGGATGATACGCTGCACTCAGCTTTAACTGAGTTCCCAACGGCTCTTGTAGGCTTCTCCAAAAGTTCGATGTGAATCGTGGATCACGATCTGACACAATCGATACTAGCACTCCATGTCTAGAGATTATTTCCTTAATATAAAGTCTAGCTAATTGGTCTAAGTTATACTTAACCCTAATTGGCAAAAAGTGAGCCGACTTCGTCAACTGGTCCACTATTACCCAAATCGCATCATACCCCTTCTGAGTAGTCGGAAGTCCTACCACAAAATCCATCGTGATATTCACCCATTTCCACTACGAAATTTCCAATGACTATAACAAGCCACTTGGTCGTTGATGTTCGGCCTTAACTCTCTGACAAGTTAAGCACCTACTAACGTATTCGGCTATCTCTCTCTTCATGTTCGGCCACCAGAAACTCTGTCGAAGATCTTGATACATCTTAGTGCTACCAGGATGAATCGAAAACCTTGAACTATGAGCCTCTTGTAGAACCTGCTCCTTTAATTCCGTCTCATTCGGAACCCAAATTCTTCCTTCAAATCTCAATAATCCCTCATTATCAAGACTACACTTAGTATCTTTTTCATTTGTCAGTCGCTCCCTCATCCGGTTACACTCATCCGTTTTGAGTTGTACCTCTTTAACTCTCTCTACAATGGTAGATTGCATCTTCATCGCAAACAACATTGGTCCTCCTTCATTTGGTAGTTTCACTTTCAACTCCATCCTAGCCAACTCTGTTATTAACTCAGTTTGAGCCATTAACAAAGACAACTTTTCCCGACCCTTCCTACTTAAGGCGCTTAAGAACTACGATGGCTTTTCCAGGGTGATAGGATTTCACAATCATAATCCTTTATCAACTCCAGCCATCTCCTCTACCTCATATTCAACTCCTTCTGTGTGAAGATATATTTTAAACTCTTGTGGTCCGTGTATATCTCACATTTTTCTCCATAAGGATAATGTCTCCATATCTTTAGAGCAAAAACTACTGCGGCCAGTTTGAGATCATGAGTAGGATAAACTTTCTCATAATCCTTCAACTACCTAGATGCATACGCAATGACCTTGCCATGCTGCATGAGCACGCAACCAAGTCCTCTATGCGAAGCATCGCTATAAACTACAAAATTTCCTGTGTCATCGGATAATGACAAAACAAGTGCTTCACTCAATCTTTTCTTAAATTCTTGAAAACTGTCTTCACACTTCTCCGTCCACACGTACTTCACCGTCTTCCTTGTCAAGTTAGTCAACGGAGTAGCTATCTTCGAAAAATCCTGGATAAATCTTCGATAGTAACCCGCTAACCCTAGGAAACTCCGCACCTCGGTCGGCGTTTTCGGTTCTTCCCAATTCATCACGGCTTCCACCTTCGCTGGATCTACTGAAATCCCCTCATGGTCAATGACATGTCCTAAAAACTACACTTTCTCTAACAAAAATTCACACTTCATGAATTTCGCGTACAACTTCTCCTTTCTTAATGTCTCCAATACTAATCTTAGGTGTTCAGCATGATCTTCTGGCGTCTTAGAGTAGACTAGAATATCATCTATAAACACCACGACGAACTTGTCCAAATATTATTTGAACACTCTGTTCATCATAACCATGAATGCAGCTGGTGCATTTGTCAACCCAAACGACATCACTAAAAACTCGTAATGACCATAACGAGTCCTAAATGTTGTCTTTGGCACATCCTCCTTTCTAACCTTCAGCTGATGATACCCCGTTCGCAAATCTATTTTAGAAAAATACTTAGCCCCTTTCAACTGATCAAAGAGATCATCGATCCTGGGCAATGGGTATTTATTCTTTATCGTTAACTTGTTTAACTCCCTGTTGTCGATACAAAGTCTTAACGATCCGTCCTTCTTATTAACAAATAGTACCGGTGCTCCCCATGGTGACACACTCGGCTGAATGTATTTACGATCCAATAGTTCTTGTAACTGTACCATCAACTCCTTCATCTCCACTGGCGCCATACGATACGGTGCCCTGGAAACTTGTGCCGCTCCTGGCACAATGTCTATCACAAACTCTGTCTCCCTATCAGGTGGAAGACCAGGTAATTCACTCGGAAATACATCGGTGAATTCTCTCACTATAGGTATTTGTTCCATGGTTGCTACAACTCTCTGGGTATCAACAACATGGCACAGGTAACCTACACATCCCTTCTTTAGTAATTTCCTAGTTTGTGTCATGGTTAGACAACACGAACGTCTCGACGATCTATTCCCATAAAATACTACCCGAGGTTGTTTTAATGTCTTAATATTTACACATTTCTTTTGACAATCTATAATTGCCCCATGGTTTACCAACCAATCCATTCCAAGAATTACATCGAATTCTCCTAACTTTATTGGTAATAGATCTACTGATAATTTACAACCCCGTATATCTACACAACAACTCTTATGAATATTTTCAACAGGAATTATTTCTTCATTTCCTACCTTAATATTTAAAGGTATAGGCAACTTTTCGGGAAGTAATCCTAATCGTCTAGCAAAATCGCATGCTATAAACGAACAAGTAGCACCTGAATCAAACAGCACGTACACATTGATATTGTTGATCGGAATAATACTGCGATAACGTCCCCTGATGCAACCGCATCTTGGACTGTCATGTTAAAGGTACGACCCATCGGCCTACTCGGCTGCGCTGGACCCCCAATAGCTAACTTACCGCTATTAGTGCCCCGGTTCCCATCCGTCCCCTTCTTCGGGCAATTCTTCGCCATGTGGTCAGTTGACCCACACACAAAGCATCCATGATTCTTCTTTGGACTTGGACAGTTAGGCGCAATGTGCCCCTCCTGTCCATAGTTGTAGCAGACGGCCTTCCCCTTGAGATAGACTCCTAAGTGAGTCTTCCCACAGGTCTTGAAGGCCTCCATTCTTCTCTTCGGGTCTCCTTGCTTCACTCCGATATTCCCAAAGCTAAATACCTTCCTCTTCTGACCCACACCACTTCCACTGGCTCCCTCAATCTTGACTCTCCCGTCAAACTTTCCCTTATTCTTCTTTTCTTTGTGGTATTGGCTCAACGCCTCACTACCACCCTCGGCGATTATCGCCTTCTCTAAAATGGTTCCAAAAGAAGTACTTTGGAACACTGATATACGGTTATAGAGCCAGGGTTTTAAGCCCTGCTCGAACCGTCGCGTCTTCCTCACCTCGGTATCCACTTGATGTGGAGCGAACCTCGCCAGTTCATTGAACTTGGCAGCGTATTGGGGAACAGTCATGTCCCCTTGTTTCAACTCGAGAAACCGCATCTCCATCCTTCCCTGCATGCTTGTGGGAAAGTAGTTCTCGAAGAATATCTCCTTGAACCTATCCCACGTTAAATTCGCTATCCCAACCCTAGCCTAATTGGCTTCCCACCAAAAGTTGGCTTCTCCCTTCATCATATAGGTCACAAAGGCAACCTTCTGGGCCTCGTCGACATTTGCTATTACAAATGCCTTCTCTATTTCCTTAACCCACGTTTGGGCTTCAATAGGGTCCATAGTTCCTTTGAACTCCTGGATTTACGGGGATATTAGCCTCTATTCTATTAAATGCAGGTGTTAATAAATTTATAAACTCCTGCATTGGGTTAACTGGACCTCCCTCCGGTTGATTTACATTCGCGTCTTGATTACGTTGCACTCTTCTCGGCGGCATTTTGCTGATACAATAAACACATTACGTTATTATTTCTTTCTTTATTAGTTATCATTAATATTAAACAATAACATCAACATCCATAACACATTACTTTCCATAAAAAGAACTTATATTCATTCTTCGTAGTATAATACTACATCGGTTACATACTCAGCCTAAGCTGATTACATTACTTTCCCGCTATCACTTTCCAAAAATTGGGATTTATAAAAGACTACCCTTTACTATACAAAAAGAGCTTTACGTTACTACTACTTACAAAAATATTTACACACTACCTTAAATACAACTAATCTACATCTGCCTCAAGGCATTATCGAAATCTGCCTTGGCAAGACCGGCAATGATATCACAGCTAATAGTATGTCGTGTTTGCCCCACCTCTACAGGATATCCAGCTACCTGCTGCTGAAAATCCGTATGAGAACTCCTATAGATATAGGACATTCTCCTTATCTTCTGCACCTTAGTCTTTAGCTCCTCCTTGAGCTCAAAGACCTCGTGCTTTAAATCATGGACTTTGTCCTTAGCCAAAATCCGTTCATCATGCTCCTGCTCCCACATGGACTCGACATCAGTCTTGTCCTCTCTAACAATTTGGAGCTCTGCCTTAAGCTCCTTAACCTCCTGACAGTAATGGATATTTCTATCCAACACTGACATTAATAGAGACATCATCGACTCCCCATGAGCTATCTCTGCTGCTATAGCCACTGGGTTAAAGGAGACTGTCTCTACCTCCTCCTCTATCATCCCGTCAAACACTGACATATAGTAAGCTTCCTCCGAGTCTCCAGACTCAATAATCACTACATCTGGCTCTGCTACTATAGGGTTCGGTATAACCTCTATTTGGTTCACCGACTCTTCAATAATGGCTTAATCACTAACAAACATCTCGTTTACTCCTGACATCTACAAAAAACAATTAAGTTGATTAGTACATGTCAATAGAATAATAAAAACACATAACATAATCATAATGCATTTTTATAAGGTTATTTTCTTCTTGTACTTCTTTGACTCCTCTTAAGGTTACGACTTAAGGTTTTTAATTCCCTTACTTAAGTTGTATAACCTAATGCTTTCATACCAACCTGTGACGCCCCCAAATTCGGGTCTCTTCCAACCCGACAAATGGTGCTACACAGTACTACCATTCATTCATACATTCCATTGAATAGTCTCAAAAGGACTAATATAACCTCTATATAATCAAAATAATATTACATTTCCCAGGTTCTTTGTAACCCTTTCAATTGTTCTTGTCATAATATCAATATATTAAAAACATTCATCCTATACTATTACATAAGTATGCTACGGGTTCGTCTTCGCCTTGCCTTTATCCTTGCTTGAGCCTTCTGGGTCGCTCAATTTTAATTTGTGTTCATATGGTTCAAGCAAGAGTGAGCATGACTAGCTCAGCAAGTACTACAATTCTAATAAACAACATGCTTGAACATAGAACTCATATATCTTCAATAACTGAACAATAGTTACGAAGTACTATCGATAATTGAAAATAGCATTTCTTTTCCTTCAAAACGTTTTACACAACCATACTCAGTGGAATAACAATTATGGCTCAAGTATAAGAGCATTCATAAGTTCTTTTGAAAAGGATAACCCGACAGTAAGTCCGTAAGTTCGGCATATCTTACGAGCACTTCTGAGTGATCAGCTCATAGTACTCTATGTTGATCAACACTACATTCATTAAACGTGTATATATTTAAGTTGTGGCAACCTCACGTGCCTGTCGTTAAATGACAAAAACATTTTAGTATACTTGGTCTTCGATTGAAAACCATACTAATGTAACTCGATAAACATTAATCATGCTAAACAGATTCATAATATAAGTCTAGCCGAAAGAATTGGCTTAAGACTTCATCATTCAAGACTTCATGTGAAAGAATACATGAATTACAAAGCTTGTCCAGACTGAACTGGAACAAGGGTTAGAATACTTGCCCTTGACGTCTGATTACCGATTAATATACGTATAGTACTTTAAGTCTTTATGATTCTACAATACATAATCACATAACGTACCATATTAAGTCATACACAATCAAGTATGATTACTATTATATCTTACCCTTCATCTCAACGTAATTCCTAAATTAGATTCGTTATTTAAGGTTTCCGGTTTTCGTTACGTCATTCTCATTCCGCTAATCTTCAATTGATTATTAACTCTTAATCAACATGCATTAGTGTCTTACAAGTACTTTACAATGTCTTAACCATGTTATGATTACATCTTAATTCATTACTAACAAGTTCTCTTTCCTTCTATACTTGAAATCATTCTTCACTATCATTTTTCTTGGTCTGGCGCCGCGGCGCCAAAGATTGCTCTGTGACTCACGCTGCGTTGTGAGTTAGCAGTCATTAAAGCCTCCGACCTCACACAAGCACGCCATTCTAGGCTTAGAGTCACTGCCATGGCCTTGAACACTCGTGCCTCAAAATTTTTTTCAATTTTGACATTTTTACGAACTTCCCGGACGCATAACTTCTTCATTTTAAGTCCGAATTGGTTCATTCAAAAGCCTACGGTTCAAAAATTTCATAATCTACGCATTCATGCAAGAATTTTAACTATTTGACTTCATTTGCTAAAAATTCACCTATGAGTTTATTTTTAACTAAAATAATAAACGTTCGTGAACGTTCAACGCTCGTTTCTTCGTTTCAAGTCAGAATCCGGTCATTTTTGAGTCCGCAACTCTACAATGACTAAAATGACTTGTCTCCATCAAAAACCAACGTTTCCGACTTCAAACACAAAATACGACTTCCATTCCAAGAATTTCACGAATTCGACGTTAATCGTCCAATCGTGTGAATTCCGGCAAATATTCATTATTAAGCATTCTTAATGGATTTTAATCAACATATAATCATTACAAATTACTTATTAACCCATCTTATAAACAAGGTAGGTTTTGACTTATTTTCATAAGTCATTAACTTATTTAGCTTATGAACTAGAAATCTTCATGCACATGACTTATTAATAACTTAAGTCCTTCAATCAAAGTTCTCATGCTATATTCAACATATTAAACATCATATGACAACATATGATAGGTTCTTCATGGTCTTAGCAACTTATTAATGTTCAAGTTGTTTATTCAACTTATTCGGCTTAAGTTCATTCTTTAATAACTTATTACATGTTATCCTCAAACCATCCCCCTTCTCTATCAATCCTATCATAGGAAAGATGTAGATAAAAGAGATGAGTCTTACCCTTGGAGACTAAAACTTCAATTCACTTTGGAAAACTAGCAAAGGTTGAAGTGGCTTATAAGTGCTTAAGTGGCTTATTCTTCCTAACCAATAAGTAGCTTTATATTGAGAGGAAAGTTGGATGAAATAACAACCAATAAAATTGAAATGAGCTTGGTATTTATAGGCTATCAAAAGCTAGGGTAGAATGGTCATTAACACATCCCACCTCCTCAATTACACTCATTAATTCCACCTCCTTATTATTCACAACTTAACCTTCAAGTATTCTTGCTAGCCACTTCTTTTACTTGCTCACCACAACACTTGGTCATCACACTAATTGTTTGCCCATCAAGCTTACCCACTTCCTACTTGGTTTGACCCATGGATCAAGGCTTCTCATTGGGCTTGGTTAATTAATCTAACTACTTTCTTATTGGGCTTGTGCTACAAATAGATTGGACTAATGATTAACAAGCACTTGGGCTTGCATATCCCTTCCTATTGGACTTCTATCAATAAGCTAGCAATTCTACAAGTCCATTACCTTAAATTACTTAACTTAACAAATATACCCCACGTATAATTCTCATATGCTATCTCGTATATTAATTCGCAATATACGTTATTTCATTCTTCATACATAATAGTACAATACATCGTATTATACTTACATCCATTACTTCATATAATGAATACACATTATATAATTACAACTCTCTTTCTTTAACGCTTAATAACCTAACATTCCCAAATTAAGTCCGCATGCAAAATATTACATTTTCCATACTTAGATTATTATTACATAATCGATATCACCTCGATATTATAACATTACGTATTTCTCGGAAATTCAAAAAAAATTCCCGAACAGAAATCGATGAATAGTGTTTTTCGAAAAATTTCTCTAAAAACTTTTATTTTCATTTTAGAAATTCAAACACTTTAATTCTCCCACGTAGTTAAAATACTACAACATTCCGACGTTTCTAGGTTATAGAACGACATTCATCTTCTCAAGACATAATAATAATAAATAATATTATTTTATTAATTATTAAAAGTAATTACAAAATGTTCGATTTTCCGGGGCGTTACACTCTCTCCCCCTTATAAGGATTCTATCCCCAGAATCTCGCTTAAAAAAAAAATTACACAAATAAATGCGGGTAATTCTTTTTCATCATTTCTTCTAACTCCCACGTTGCTTCTTCTGCATCGTGGTTCTTCCATATTACCTTCACTGAAGGTATAACTTTATTCCGCAGAACTTGTTCTTTTCTATTGACAATTTGAATTGGCGTTTCCTCGTACGTTAAGTCCTTCTCAACATGAGTAGGCTCGTATTCTATCACGTGCTTATAATCTGGCTTATAAGGGCGCAATACTGATATGTGAAATACATTATGTATTCGTTCTAAGTCTGGAGGTAATGCTAACATGTAAGCTACCTCACCTACCCGTTTCAATACCTCGAAAGGTCCTATAAACCTCGGACTTAACTTTCCCATCTTTCCAAAACGTATCTTTCCTTTCCAGGGAGATACTTTCAGAAATACATACGAACCTACTTCAAACTCTTGATTTTCTCTATGCGGATCCGTAAACTTCTTCTGTCTGTCTTGAGCTGCTAGAAGACGCATCTGAATCTTCCTAACAATATTTGCTGTCTGTTGCACCAATTCTGGTCCCAACATACGGCGTTCTCCTACCTCATCCCAATACAGTGGCGTTCTGCATTTTCTTCCATACAAAGCTTCGTACGGTGGCATACCTATGCTTGCATGATAACTATTATTATACGCAAACTCCACTAATCGTAGATGATCATCCCAACTACCCTTGAAATCCATGACGCAAGATCTTAGTATATCTTCTTACGTCTGAATTGTCCTCTTGCTCTGTCCATCCGTCTGTGGATGATACGTTGTACTCGACTTTAGCTCGCGTTCCCAATCGCTCGCTCTTCAGAGGCTTCTCCAAAAGTTCGACGTGAATCGTGGATCATGATCTCGCACAATCGATACTAGCACTCCATGTCTAGAGATTATTTCCTTAATATAAAGTCTAGATAATTGGTCTAAGTTATACTTAATCCTAATTGGGAAAAAGTGAGCCGACTTTGTCAACCGGTCCACTATTACCCAAATCGTATCATACCCCTTCTGAGTAGTCGGAAGTCCTACCACAAAATCCATCGTGATATTCTCCGATTTCCACTCCGGAATTTCCAATGACTGTAACAAGCCACTTGGTCGTTGATGTTCGGCCTTAACTCTATGACAAGTTAAGCACCTACTAACGTACTCGGCTATCTCTCTCTTCATGTTCGGCCACCAGAAACTCTGTCGAAGATCTTGATAGATCTTAGTGCTACCAGGATGAATCGAAAACCTTGAACTTTGAGCCTCTTGTAGAACCTGCTATTTAATTCCGTCTCATTCGGAACCCAAATTCTTCCTTCAAATCTCAATAATCCCTCATTATCAAGACTACACTTAGTATCTTTTTCATTTGTCAGTCGCTCCCTGATCCGGTTACACTCATCCGTTTTGAGTTGTACCTCTTTAACTCTCTCTACAATGGTAGATTGCATCTTCATCGCAAACAGCATTGGTCCTCCTTCATTTGGTAGCTTCACTTCCAACTCCATCCTAGCCATCTCTGGTTATTAACTCGGTTTGAGCGTTAAAAAAGACAACTTTTCCCGACCCTTCCCTACTTAAGGCGCCGATAAACTACATGGCTTTTCCAGGTGATATAGGATTTCACAATCATAATCCTTTATCAACTCCGACCATCTCCTCCGCCTCATATTCAACTCATACGTGTGAAGATATATTTTAAACTCTTGTGGTCCGTGTATATCTCACATTTTTCTCCATAAAGATAATGTCTCCATATCTTTAGAGCAAAAACTTCATCGCTGGCCGATTCGAGATCATGAGTAGGATAAACTTTCTCATAATCCTTCAACTGCCTAGATGGATACGCAATGACCTTGCCATGCTGCATGAGCACGCAACAAAGTCCTCTATGCGAAGCATTCCTATAAACTACAAAATTTCCTTTGTCATCGGATAATGACAAAATAGGCGCTTCACTCAATCTTTTCTTCAATTCTTGAAAATAGTCTTCACACTTCTCCGTCCACACGTACTTCACCGTCTTCCTTGTCAAGTTAGTCAACGGAGTAGCTATCTTCGAAAAATCCTGGATAAATCTTCGATAGTAACCCGCTAACCCTAGGAAACTCTGCACCTCGGTCGGCGTTTTCAGTTGTTCCTAATTCATCACGGCTTCCACCTTCGCTGGATCTACTGAAATCCCCTCATGGTCAATGACATGTCCTAAAAACTACACCTTCTCTAACAAAAATTCACACTTCATGAATTTCGCGTACAACTTCTCCTTCCTTAATGTCTCCAATACTAATCTTAGGTGGTCAACATGATCTTCTGGCGTCTTAGAGTAGACTAGAATATCATTTATAAACACCACGACGAACTTGTCCAAATATTATTTGAACACTCTGTTCATCAAATCCATGAATGCAGCTGGTGCATTTGTCAACCCAAACGACATCACTAAAAACTCATAATGACCATAACGAGTCCTAAATGTTGTCTTTGGCACATCCTCCTTTCTAACCTTCAGCTGATGATACCCCATTCGCAAATCTATTTTAGAAAAATACTTAGCCCCTTTCAACTGATCAAAGAGATCATCTATCCTGGGCAATGGGTATTTATTCTTTATTGTTAACTTGTTCAACTCCCTGTTATCGATACAAAGTCTTAACGATCCGTCCTTCTTCTTAACAAACAGTACCGGTGCTCCCCATGGCGACACACTTGGCTGAATGTATTTACGATCCAACAGTTCTTGTAACTGTACCATCAACTCCTTCATCTCCACTGGCGCCATACGATACGGTGCCCTAGAAACTGGTGTCGCTCCTGGCACAATGTCTATCACAAACTCTGTCTCCCTATCCGGCGGAAGACCAGGTAATTCACTCGAAAATATATTGGCGAATACTCTCACTATAGGTATTTGTTCCATGGTTGCTACCACTCTCTGGGTATCAACAACATGGCACAGGTAACCTACGCATCCCTTCTTTAGTAATTTCCTAGTTTGTGTCATGGTTAGACAACACGAACGACTCGGCGATCTATTCCAATAAAATACTACCCGAGGTTGTTCTAATGTCTTAATATTTACACATTTCTTTTGACAATCTATAATTGCCCCATGGTTTACCAACCAATCCATTCCGAGAATTACATCGAATTCTCCTAACTTTATTGGTAATAGATCTACTGATAATTTACAACCCCGTATATCTACACAACAACTCTTATGAATATTTTCAACAGGAATTATTTCTTCATTTCCTACCTTAATATTTAAAGGTATAGGCAACTTTTCGGGAAGTAATCCTAATCGTCTAGCAAAATCGCATGCTATAAATGAACAAGTAGCACCTGAATCAAACAACACGTACGCATTGATATCGTTGATCGGAATAATACATGCGATGACGTCCCCTGATGCAACCGCATCTTGGACTGTCATGTTAAAGGTACGACCCATCGGCCTACTTTCTACTGCTACCTTTGGACCCCAATAGCTAACTTCTCGCTATTAGTGTCCGGTTCCCCGTCTCGTCCCTTCTTCGGGCAATTCTTCGCCATGTGGTCAGTTGACCCACACACAAAGCATCTGTGATTCTTCTTTGGACTTGGACAAGTTAGCTTAATGTGCCCCTCCATCCTGATTATAGCAGACGGCCTTCCCTTGAGACAGACTCCTAAGTGAGTCTTCCCACAGTCTTGAAGGCCTCCATTCTTCTCTTTGGTCTCCTTGCTTCACTCCGATATTCCCAGAGCTAAATACCTTCCTCTTCCCGACCTCACCACTTCCATTGGCTCCCTCAATCTTGACTCTCCCGTCAACCTTTCCCTTATTCTTCTTTTCTTTGTGGTATTGGCTCGGCGCCTCACTACCACCCTCATGATTATCGCTTTTCTAAAATGGTTCCAAAAGAAGTACTTTGGAACACGATATCTGATTATAGAGCCGAGGTTTTAAGCCACCTTTCGAACCGTCGCGCCTTCCTCACCCTCGGTATCCACTTGATGTGGAGCGAACCTCGCCAGTTCATTGAACTTGGCAGCGTATTGGGGAACAGTCATGTCCCCTTGTTTCAACTTGAGAAACCGCATCTCCATCCTTCCCTGCATGCTTGTGGGGAAGTAGTTCTCGAAGAATATCTCCTTTAACCTATCCCACGTTAAATTCGTTATCCCAACCCTAGCCTGATTGGCTTCTCCCTTCATCATATAGGTCACAAAGGCAACCTTCTGGGCCTCGTCGACATTTGCTATTACAAATGCCTTCTCTATTTCCTTAACCCACGTTTGGGCTTCAATAGGGTCCATAGTTCCTTTGAACTCCGGCGGACCCACACTCTTGAAATTCTTAAAGGTAGTAGGTCATGCTACTCCTGGATTTACGGGGATATTAGCCTCTGTTCTATTAAATGCAGCTGTTAATAAATTTACAAACTCCTGCATTGGGTTAACCGGACCTCCCTCTGGTTTATTTACATTCGCGTCTTGATTACGTTGCACTCTTCTCGGCGGCATTTTGCTGATACAATAAACACATTACATTAGTATTTCTTTCTTTATTAGTTATCATTAATATTAAATAATAACATCAACATCCATAACACATTTCTTTCCATAAAAAGAACTTATATTCATTCTTCGTAGTATAATACTACATCGGTTACATACTCAGCCTAAGCTGATTACATTACTTTCCCGCTATCACTTTCCAAAAATTGGGATTTACAAAAGACTACCCTTTACTATACAAAAAGGGCTTTACGTCACTACTACTTACAAAAATATTTACACACTACCTTAAATACCACTAATCTACATCTGCCTCAAGGCATTATCGAAATCTGCCTTGGCAAGACCGGTAATGATATCATGGCTAATAGTATGCCGTGTTTGCCCCACCTCTACAAGATATCCAGCTACCTGCTGCTAAAAATCCGTATGAGAACTCCTATAGATATAGGACATTCTCCCTATCTTCTGCACCTTAGTCTTTAGCTCCTCATTGAGCTCAAAGACCTTGTGCTTTAAATCATGGACTATGTCCTTAGCCAAAATCCATTCATCATGCTCCTGCTCCCACATGGACTCGACATCAGTCTTGTCCTCTCTAACAATTTGGAGCTCTGCCTTAAGCTCCTTAAGCTCCTTAACCTCCTGACAATAATGGATATTTCTATCCAACACTGACATTAATAGAGACATCATCGACTCCCCATGAGCTATCTCTGCTACTATAGCCATTGGGTTAAAGGAGACTGTCTCTACCTCCTCCTCTATCATCCCGTCAAACACTGACATATAGTCAGCTTCCTCCAAGTCTCCAGACTCAATAATCACTACATCTGGCTCTGCTGCTATAGGGTTCGGTATAACCTCTATTTGGTTCACCGACTCTTCACTAATGGCTTGATCACTAACAAACATCTCGTTTACTCCTGACATCTACACAAAACAATTAAGTTGATTAGTACATGTCAATAGAATAATAAAAACACATAACATAATCATAATGCATTTTTATAAGGTTATTTTCTTCTTGTACTTCTTTGACTCCTCTTAAGGTTACGACTTAAGGTTTTTAATTCCCTCCCTTAAGTTGTATAACCTAATGCTTTGATACCAACCTGTGACGCCCCCAAATCCGGGTCTCTTCCAACCCGACAGATGGTGCTACACGGTACTACCATTCATTCATACATTCCATTGAATAGTCTCAAAAGGACTAATATAACCTCTATATAATCAAAATAATATTACATTTCCCAGGTTCTTTGTAACCCTTTCAATTGTTCTTGTCATAATATCAATATATTACAAACATTCATCCTATACTATTACATAAGTATGCTACTGGGTTCGTCTTTCGCGCTTTGCCTTTATCCTCGCTTCTGAGCCTTGATGCGCTTTCAATTTTAGCTGTGTTCATATGGTTCAAGCAAGAGTGAGCATGACTAGCTCAACAAGTACTACAATTCTAATAAACATCATGCTTGAAACATAGAACGCATATATCTTTAATAACTGAACAATAGTTACGAAGTACTATCGATAATTCAAAATAGCATTTCTTTTCCTTCAAAACGTTTTACACAACCATACTCAGTGGAATAACAATTATGGCTCAAATATAAGAGCATTCATAAGTTCTTTTGAAAAGGACAACCCAGCAGTAAGTCCGTAAGTTCGGCATATCTTACGAGCACTTCTGAGTGATCAGCTCATAGTACTCTATGTTGATCAACACTACATTCATTAAACGTGTATATATTTAAGTTGTGGCAACCTCACGTGCCTGTCGTTAAACGATAAAAACATTTTAGTATACTTGGTCTTCGATTGAAAACCATACCAATGTAACTCGATAAACATTAATCATGCTTAATAGATTCATAATATAAGTCTAGCCGAAAGAATTGGCTTAAGACTTCATCATTCAAGACTTCATGTGAAAGAATACATGAATTACAAAGCTTGTCCAGACTGAACTGGAACAAGGGTTAGAATACTTGCCCTTGACGTTTGATTAGTGATTAATATATGTACAGTACTTTAAGTCTTTATGATTCTACAATACATAATCACATAACGTACCATATTAAGTCATACACAATCAAGTATAATTACTATTATATCTTACCCTTCATCTCAACGTAATTCCTAACTTAGATTCGTTATTTAGGGTTTTCGGTTTTCGTTACGTCATTCTCATTCTACTAATCTTCAATTGATTATTAACTCTTAATCAACATGCATTAGTGTCTTACAAGTACTTTATAATGTCTTAACCATGTTATGATTACATCTTAATTCATTACTAACAAGTTCTCTTTCCTTCTATACTTGAAACCATTCTTCACTATCATTTTTCTTGGACTGGCGCCGCGGTGCCAAAGATTGCTCTGTGACTCATATTGCGGCATGAGTTAGCGAAGCAGCACAAGCCTCTCCTCCTCGCTTTGACGTATGCTGCTATTCTAGGCTTAGAGTTGCCTTGCGCGCTTAACTCGTGCCTCGTAAAATTTTTCAGTTTTGACATTTTTACGAACATCCCAGATGCATAACTTCTTCGTTTTAAGTCCGAATTGGTCCGTTCAAAATCCTACGGTTCACAAATTTCATAATCTATGCAGTCATGCAAGAATTTTATCTATTTGACTTCATTCGCTAAAAATTCACCTATGAGTTTATTTTTAACAAAAATGATAAACGTTCGTGAACGTTCAACGCTCGTTTCTTCGTTTCAAGTCAGAATCCGGTCATTTTTGAGTCCGCAACTCTATAATGACTAAAATGACTTGTCTCCATCAAAAACCAACGTTTCTGACTTCAAACACAAAATACGACTTCCATTCCAAGAATTTCACGAATTCGACGTTAATCGTCCAATCGTGTGAATTCCGGCACATATTCATTATTAAGCGTTCTTAATGGATTTTAATCAACATATGATCATTACAAATTACTTATTAACCCATCTTATAAACAAGGTAGGTTTTCACTTATTTTCATAAGTCATTAACTTATTTAGCTTATGAACTAGAAATCTTCATGCACATGACTTATTAATAACTTAAGTCCTTCAATCAAAGTTCTCATGCTATATTCAACATACTAAACATCATATGACAACATATGATAGGTTCTTCATGGTCTTAGCAACTTATTAATGTTCAAATTGCTTATTCAACTTATTCGGCTTAAGTTCATTCTTTAATAACTTATTACATGTTATCCTCAAACCATCCCCCTTCTCTATCAATCCTATCATAGGAAAGATGTAGATAAAAGAGATGAGTCTTACCCTTGAAGACTAAGACTTCAATTCACTTTGGAAAACTAGCAAAGGTTGAAGTGGCTTATAAGTTCTTAAGTGGCTTATTCTTCCTAACCAATAAGTAGCTTTATATTGAGAGGAAAGTTGGATGAAATAACAACCAATAAAATTGAAATGAACTTGGTATTTATAGGCTATCAAAAGCTAGGGTAGAATGCTCATTAACACATCCCACCTCCTTATTTCCACCTCCTCAATTACACTCATTAATTCCACCTCCTTACTATTCACAACTTAACCTTCAAGTATTCTTGCTAGCCACTTCTTTTACTTGCTCACCACAACACTTGGTCATCACACTAATTGTTTGCCCATCAAGCTTACCCACTTCCTACTTGGTTTGACCCATGGATCAAGGCTTCTCATTGGGCTTGGTTAATTAATCTAACTACTTTCTTATTGGGCTTGTGCTACAAATAGATTGGACTAACGATTAACAAGCACTTGGGCTTGCATATCCCTTCCTATTGGACTTCTATCAATAAGCTAGCAATTCTACAAGTCCATTACCTTAAATACTTAACTTAACAAATATACCCCACGTATAATTCTCATATGCTATCTCGTATATTAATTCGCAATATACGTTATTTCATTCTTCATACATAATAGTACAATACATCGTATTATACTTACATCCATTACTTCATATAATGAATACACATTATATAATTACAACTCTCTTTCTTTAACGCTTAATAACCTAACATTCCCAAATTAAGTCCGCATGCAAAATATTACATTTTCCATACTTAGATTATTATTACATAATCGATATCACCTCGATATTATAACATTACGTATTTCTGGAAATTCAAAAAAAAAAAAATTCTTAATGTAAATCGATGAATAGTGTTTTTCGGAAAATTTCTCTAAAAACTTTTATTTTTATTTTACAAATTCAAACACTTTAATTCTCCCACGTAGTTAAAATACTACAACATTCCGACGTTTCTAGGTTATAGAACGACATTCATCTTCTCAACACATAATAATAATAATAAATAATATTATTTTATTAATTATTAAAAGTAATTACAAAATGTTCGATTTTCCGGGGCGTTACAGGTTCAAAGTCAAGACGTCTTTGAAGAAAGAAAAGAAATTTGAGTCCTAGGAATATATGTAAGATCTTAGCATTTATTACTTTCCAAAATAAGGCTCTAGGACATGTGCATTACATATATACTTGCATTCTCATACTTGATGCAACCTGCTAATTCACTAGTTCATAATATGAATGGCCGATATTATTTACCATAATCTTGATGAACAATATATATGCTAATCTGGAGCAAATGATCAATAGTATTAAATTCCATAAAACTATTCATTGTCTTGATTCACGGTAAGCACATCTCATAAATCATGCTGCATAAATTGTGCGTCATAAATCAAGGGTCCTAAGTCTAGGAAATTAATTAAGGTAACTAGTCGATTGATTAAAATTCCATAAGTTATACATTCTGGAATCATGCACTATAATATTGTCTCATGATTTAAGGTATCTAATTGGTTGGTATCAACGGTCAAATGTATGATAAGTAATATAGAATCCTGCCAGCAAATGTTTGTGGTAATACAAAGTGTTGACTTCCGTCATGTTAGAAATTGGGAAAGTTGAAATCTGTGACAGGCCTATCTCCCATGGAAATCAATTAGCCTTAAATTGCTGATAGCGTGATATCTCAGAAAATAGAATCTCTGTTATGAAAATCGTGTTGTGTATATCATGATTGACATGGAACTGCAAGATTTGTGCAAAGTGCTTTTAAACGTGCATATTATAGTAGCAAATCTTTGCAACAGTAATATTCTGGGGTGGTCTATATAAACTGAGCTCTTTAACAAAATTAAGACACGAAAAACATATACAGTATATCAAACGCATACAAGCTAAAAAAAGTGTTTTTCACATTGATTGATATTGATTGCATGAAGAACAGAGGTTCAGCTACGGAGAACGTATAGAATATATTCTGGTAATATTCTTCTTGCATATCATTTCATTTCATACTAGAGCCTTAAGTTGGTGAGTGATACATCGCTTTATCATTAGACCTCTAGTGTGTATCTTATATTTTCATATCTCAAGCAATACTTTATTGTTATTAATTCTATTTGAATTGATAACTTATTACAGTCAAGTTTGTGGAAAGAATAGGTGCTTAAGAGTGCATAGGTGCACTGGGAACAAAGGTGTTCAATTTGCTAGAACTTGTATTGTAATTGGAAGAGTTTAATAAAAGTGAGTCTCCAATACTAGTTGGTATTGGACGTGGATTAGGCTACTATTCTAAAGGGTAGTAGTTGAACCACGTAAAAATTCTGGTGTTTATGTGATTACATTCTATGCTTGACTATTCTGTTATCTATCTAGTAGCCTGCATTCTATATCCACTTATATTAGTAAACTGGTTAACTTAATAATATCCTGATTTGATAATCCAGCTTGCTGAATTAAATATCCAAAGGAATTTTTATAAGAAATAAAAATTGGACATAGTGTGTGCCTACACTTATTCAACCCCCCTTCTAAGTGTACCTATTTAAATTTCAGGTTTGATTAAGATTTGGTTTGGGTTTATCCTCGACCCATTCTTTGATCTCCTAAGGTGTCTCAGTGTCCTCTTGTATTTCCATCAAGTCTGACTCCAACTTTTCAGCGAAGTTACAGTCCATGTGGAGAAAAGGCACCTCATCAGCAAGTATAGGCACATCTAAATTCAGAGTCCTGAAATAAAATATGCTTTCACTTAATATATGAAACTGTTCAATCATACAAAGTGTTAGCCTGTAATGACAAAACAACTGCTAATACTGTACAGAAAAGTAAGTAGTTATAGGTATCTACAGGGCAGAGGGAGTTTCTGCCCTTTTTTACCCTTGTCGACAAATGCAAGGAGTGCTGCTCCAATTGTCAAGGGTGAAGTCATGTTGGACTGCAGTGATAAAGGGGCTATTATCGTCCTTCTTTTTCCCTGAATGATGACCATAATGTCTGGACAATCATCGCCTGAGGTGTCTCTATTTGTGTGCTCAACATGAAAAATGATGCATAGGTGAGACAATCTCCTGGCGATGTCTTGTTTACGTCTCTGTTCCCTTTCTTCCACTTTGGGAGACCTCTTTTACTTTAATCGATATCGATTAGGGAAATAATATAGCCATTACATGGGCATGCACCTTTACCGGAGACTGTATAGACACAGTATCTGTAGGTTGAGACAATCGTCGTGTGGCTGAAGCTGAAGGAATCTATTTATGCTTATGAGGATTCCTATTACTGGAGCTAACAGAATAGCCTAGTCCAGCTGTCCTAGTTTGACTATGAACTTAAATTGGGCGCTTAATACCTTGATGATCTTTTCCCAACCCTTGTCCAGGTTGATGACCCAATGAAATCATTTCTTGAGTTGCTGACATTACCTCGGTAGAAATCTTGGGTATGAGAGGTGGCACCCCAATAGGATGATAATGAGTGTTGCTCACCTCCAGGGCATGAAAACTGACCGATTTAACTTCTGCATTGAAGCTGATTAATGGTATGTCACCTTGTTCATGACATTAGATTAGATTAGAGTAAATTAGATCAAAACACTAGTTCTAAATAGTTTTGGAGATTGAAGCAACTTGAAGACCATTGAAGATCAAGAGAAGGAGCTTGAAGAAGATGGAGATTTGCTGACAACAGATTCAATTCTTTACTCTACTCTTATTTTTATCTTTTAATGTTATTTCAAGTGTGGATTCTTAGTTTTAATTCAATGAACTAATTCTTTGTTTGAGATTACAATAGATCTTATTGTGTAGTTTATTTTAATATGCTTCACAGTCAATTATTATGTTCTGTCGTGAGAATTGTCTATTGTGGTTTGGACTTAATTGTTTAATTGACTGGCCATCAATTACCGTGATAATCTATATGAACTCGAGAGATGAAGTATAGATTTAGATTTGATCATGATAGCATGTGTTCAGGATTTTGTTAGTAGCTTAAACTTGATGAGTGTTAAGGTAGAGATATGTTTGACACCGCATGTAATCGAATAGAGAACTTGTTCTTAAACCTTCTTCAATTGTAATTCACATAGAGATATAGTGGGTAAGTTGATTAAGGTGTTTAACGGATTTCTATCTTAATTGTAGATTGACGTTAATACAGTATTAATGCATCGAGAGGTGGTTAATACTACTTTAGCGTTCTTGATTAATAATTCGGGATAGAGAATAATTGATGAGAAGTGTGTTAACTTAAATGTAGCAATAAGTGAAGTTGCGATCTTAAATCTCAATAGTCTTAATTTAATTAGTGGAATTTAATTGTAGTTTAATTTATATAATTTGAAATTCATTCGTTTAAATAAGATTGAGTTGGTTACGGGTTAGTACTTGGTGATTTTTATTAATTAATTCTCTGTGGGAACGATACTCAACTTATCACTTTATTACTTGTTGACCATGTATACTTGCGTATTGTGCATAATTAGATTTTACCCAACAAGTTTTTGGCGCCGTTGCCGGGGAATTAATTTAATAATTATTTACCAATATTAATTTCAATCAAATTAGTCTTAATTTAAACATTTTTATTTTTATTTGTAATTCTCTTCCTATATTTCTCTCTTTTCAGGTACCATGGATAACTTTGCATATCAATGGCCATACACAAACATGACTCAGCCAAGGGGAGCGGAGATTGACAGACTTGCGACACTTTCTGCAATGTCAGCACTGATTGAAGAACTTTCGAGGAGGTTGGACGTTATCGCAGCTCAACAGAGTCGAAGGATGGCAATTATGTGTGACTATTATGCTGGCAACCATCCGAGTCATCAATGCACCGTTAGTTTTGGGCCGGGACAACATGGTGGTGTATACCTCAACCAGTATGCATATGATAATTATCATCAAGTTTGGGTGTATCACTCGGATTCGTCATGGAGCTACAATTATGAAGACCAATACTATGCTCCAAATGGAACATACACACCGGAATTTTCATGTAAACCTCCATTGCCACAAGAAGAAAAGTCAAATTTGGAGGAATTACTGTCAAAGTTCATAGCAAACCAAGAGGAGAGGAGGATTAATCAAGAGCGGTCAATTCAGATTTAAGAGATATCATTTCAAAATATGCAGAACCTGATGGATCAAATACTCAAAGCCTTGAACAACTGTCCTCGAAACAATTGGTGTTATGATGAGGATTCCGAGATTGATGAAGTGCCCGAGCCAAATCTACAACTAGATGAGCCACAAGATGTTGGAAAAGAGACAAATGGGGATAATGACATCAAGGTCGGTGAAGAATTAACTATAAGTACTAACAAGGATGAGCCAATGTTATTAGTGCCCCAATTTCCTTCTTCACCAAAGTTCAAGTTTCTGGTTAGATTTGCAAAACCATGCCTGCTAGGTAGTTATGTCGTCAGCGAAGCTCTTTATGACATAAGAGCTAGTGCAACAATGAAGCCGTGGCGGGACGAGAAAGAGAAGATAGATGAAGAGCCCATTATGTTTGACACACTTCCATGTCCAAATATGATCACAAACACAATGGAGATAACACCTAGTTATTTGCCCTTCTTCATGGAGATTATACCAAAACAAAGCATGCTAGGTGACTTTAATGCAATGGCTATCACAAATGGGAATATACCGAAAGCTACATTATTTCCGATGGATGCAGGGTTCCTCAACTTTCGAAGAGAAATTGGATAGCGTTGACCAGACAAAGTCAGGCTGAAAGACTATAAATCAAGCGCTGACTGGGAGGCAACCCAGGAATTTTTATATTTGTATGCTTTCGTAGTTTATTTAATAGATAGGAATCACGTTATATTCCAAAGTGCTATTCTAATCCATGTTGTCTCTCTTTATTGCAGGTATTGGAGGTTCAAGGGATAGGAAATTAATCGTCGCCGCCATCGCCACCATCACCTCACGCTTAGTTGATTATAGGGAAGTTCTCTTCTACTTATCGCTATATTCTTACAATGAGGACATTGTAATTGCTAAGTTTGGGGGAGTTTAGTTTAGTTCGTTATTGCATGTGTAGTTTCATGTTTATGTTATGTTATTTTGCATATGTTGTGAATTTAGTTTATGTTTATTATTAAAAAAAAAACAAATCAAAATTCAAAAATAATAGTTAGTTACTATGTTCATCTTGCATGAGTCTAGCTGTTAAATAGTTCAGTTTATTTTGGCCAATGATGAGATTGGAATTGAGTAGACAAGTATAGTACTAAATATTAGAACTTTGACGTGATTTCTTGTTATGAATTAAATCTTTTTTTGTTTGAAACTGGTATAATAAGGATAGCACAGTAAAAACAACTTGTGATTGATTGAGTTTAAATTGATCCATAATGGGACTCTAAAGGATAATGCTAGTTTGAATGAAAGAATGACAAGAATAAGTAGTGAGGGCTAAAGTTAGACAAGAATCTTAGTTTGGGGGAATATTTGGGGTATATAAGCGATATTGTAAAAAAGAAAAAAGAAAAAAAAGAAAAGAAAATAAAAAGTATGAATAAACATCGTGGCGTGCTTGTCTAGTTTTGTGGCCTTTGTTACTTGAGTAAGTAAGCCCGAGGGGATTGTCTTTACATCTAGCGCCCTAAGGTCTTAATGGTCTGGGAGTCGTTGGTCAAAAACTCGTTAAGGTAGCATTGAAAAGCCTAAGGGAATAAGACATTACATAGCTATGTGTATATAAAATAAAATAAAAATGAATAAAACGGGAAATAAGAGCAAAAAGCCCCCGTAGATGAAAAATAAAGCATAAGTATCCCATGTTGACCCTCGATATTGGTAATTATTTGATTTTAGTTAGATCTAGCTTATTTTTGGATTTTTTGAGTTTACATTGTATGATGTCTTCAAAGAGACTTGTTATGTGTTAAATTTGATTTTATATCAGTTAACATGGATGTTGAGCACACACGCACTATACCAGTAATAACAGTTTAAGATTTGATGATTGATTAGGAAATTGTTGATTGGTTTCGATATGAAGTATTGTCATGTTTGCTTGATTTCTCTAAGTTCGAGTGAATAGATTTGATTCTATCAATATTGTTGGATTTTTAGGGATATAGATTAGTTTCATTTCATTGCATTGCATTGCATTATGTTGTGTTGCTTGGGGATAAGCAACGGTTTAAGTTTGGGGGTATTTGATAAGTGAATTTTATATACACTTATCCGGTATCTTTTACTTGAATTATTTGTTTATATTCATGTGTCTTAGTTACTTTTCATGCATTTTGTGTTCATTTTGTAGGTTATACGTTTGGGAGCAGTGTGAGGGACTATTGGTAAGGAAAAGCGAAGAAAATGCAAAGAAAAGTAAATCGGGCATTGTTTGGGCTTTCATGTTCATTTCATGTTCTTGGTTTGGAACTTGGCTTACATTGTAGAGCTTCTTCTTAGCTTTCCGAAACATCTTGGATCATTCTAATCGGAGTTCGGATGCAAGAGTTATGATCGTTGTACCAATGGACGTCGAATGTCATTGTTTTGGGTGGTCATTTTCATAGCAATCACTTCCAGCTCCATTTCAACATTCATCTTGCCCGAATTTCTCAATCCTAAAAGAAAGAAAGTTGTAGAGCTCGTCGATATCTTCGATTTGATAGGTGGAAGGCCCCGTAACTCCTCCTGAATAAAACGTTATGGCCATTTTACCAGAGGATGCCCTGACAAAAAAATGTTGCCCGCCGGGGCGGCCTTTTCCTTAGTAAAACCCCCACCGGGGTGGGGGTACGCGTAAAAGAAACGTTTTTTTGGCCAAATTTGAGTTCGGGAAGGATTGTTTTTGATCCAATTGACTCAAGGACTTCCAAGAGGACTTAAAGACATGTACAAAGGCTTATAAAAGGAGGGGAATAACAAGGATTAGATGAGAGATGGGAGAGATTAGAGGAGAAATATGATTCCATTAGATTAGATTAGAGTAAATTAGATCAAAACACTAGTTCTAAATAGTTTTGGAGATTGAAGCAACTTGAAGACCATTGAAGATCAAGAGCAGGAGCTTGAAGAAGATGGAGATTTGCTGACAACAGATTCAATTCTTTACTCTACTCTTATTTTTATCTTTTAATGTTATTTCAAGTGTGGATTCTTAGTTTTAATTCAATGAACTAATTCTTTGTTTGAGATTACAATGGATCTTATTGTGTAGTTTATTTTAATATGTTTCGCTATCAATTATTATCTTCTGTCGTGAGAATTGTCTATTGTGGTTTGGACTTAATTGTTTAATTGACTGACCATAAATTACCGTGATAATCTATATGAACTCGAGAGATGAAGTATAGATTTAGATTTGATCATGATAGCATGTGTTCAGGATTTTGTTAATAGCTTAAACTTGATGAGTGTTAAGGTAGAGATATGCTTGACACCGCATGTAATAGGATAGAGAACTTGTTCTTAAACCTTCTTCAATTGTAATTCACATAGAGATATAGTGGGTTAGTTGATTAAGGTGTTTAACTGATTTCTATCTTAATTGTGGATTGACGTTAATACGGTATTAGTGCATCGAGAGGTGGTTAATACTACTTTAGTATTCTTGATTAACAATTTGGGATAGAGAATAATTGATGAGAAGTGTGTTAACTTAAATGAAGCAATAAGTGAAGTTGTGATCTTAAATCTCCATAGTCTTAATTTAATTAGTGGAATTTAATAGTAGTTTAATTTATATAATTTGAAATTCATTCGTTTAAATAAGATTGAGTTGGTTACGGGTTAGTACTTGGTGATTTTTATTAACTAATTCTCTATGGGAACGATACTCAACTTATCACTTTATTACTTGTTGACCACGTATACTTGCGTGTTGTGCATAATTAGATTTTACCCAACAACAATCTCCCCTCATGAAATTTCGTCCCTGAAATTTACGTACCTGATAATTCAAAGAGTTGCGAAAACCTTGCTTTCATTTCAGATTCCATCTTCCCTGCCATCATGATTTCTCCATTGCTCATCTCCTGTATTTCAGATATCATTCTAGAATAAAGCAACAAAACAAGGGTTAATTGAACAAATTAACATATCACATATTATCCCGATATTATGATTGACCAACAAATAAGCTTAGGTAGGACAAACTAGCGAAGGATTTACTCATCTCTCCCCTCCTAGTTCTATTCCCCAATCTCCGCTAGAGACCATATCCTTAAGCTTTGATACCAACTGTGATGCCCCCAAAATAGGTATACAACACCCATTCTGAGTCGCCAAATACATGGTACAGAAAGCAAACTACAACTACAATAATACAATTGTCGTGCAAAATATGACAACACATATTGTGAGTTTAAATACAAATATTATCTTCTAAACAATATCCACACTCAAATAAGTCCTCATTATACTTATTCATACACTATTTTACAAAAATAGTGAGGACTGCTAAACATATTTCTAGAACCATCACTCCATACCCCGACTAGATCCTGCTATGTTCTCACCTCCTGAGAAGAAAAATGGAACAAAAAGAAAAAGGGTGAGCTCAACTAGCCCAGTAAAGAATATTATGACTAAGATAATATACAATAAATTATCATTAGTCTTTAACAGGGAAAAATCTGATAGAATACAATACACAACAAATTTTAGATCAACAACTGTAGCGGAAACAACAATTCATTAGAATAGTCACGTAGAGAATGAGTTCTATTATCTTCTAAGATTTAAAAGTGCACCATCAATATTTTATCCCTATAACAATAATAAATATACATCTTTAATTAAATATTCATCTTTGCACTACAGGCCAAAGATATTCATTTGTATCACCAGTCGGTCATGTTCATCTCAACACCTGTTCATCTTTGAACTACGGGCCAAAGATATTCATCAGTTAATCATTCATTTTTGCACTACAGGCCAAAGATATTTAGTAATATAATCATTTAAGACTAAGGATGATAAAAAATATTTTAAAGAAAATGAATCCAGTGAGACAGAAGGACAGATATTAGGGATTCGTATTATAGTTTATCCAAGATCAATAATACTTCGTAATAACCACTTGTGAAGCAAAATTCAAAAATAAAGATTAAAACATGGATACAATCAAAGATAGTAACCATAATAGACATCTTGCACAAAAAGGAAAATTTTCATTTTTCGATGAATAGTATCGTATTCGTGAATAGTGTCGTATACGTGAATAGTAATCCCGACACAAAAAGGTAGAAATTCCATAAGAAAAATCATACTTCGTGAACAATACTCGTGAATAATACCGTATTCGTGAATAGTGTCGTATTCGTGAATAGTTTTGTATACTTGAATAGTGTCGTATACATGAATAGTAAGCCCGACACAAAAAGGTAGAATTTCCACAATAAAATTTATACCAAATTTCGGCATAATGATATTGAAAGAATAACATCATTACGAAAAAATAACATCCCTTACCTCAAAATGATAGTACTTCTGATCGAAATATCGGATATAAAGCCGAATGAAACTTGCACTGAATAGCAACTCTCAAAGTATCTAAATACTCACAAAATACGCTCGATAATATAGAGAGAAAGAAAACTTGTTTCTTGTGTGATTTTCAATTCTAACTTAACCCTCTATTTATAGGAAAATGTTAGCCCGCTGAAGCAGACTTAACCTGCTACCTGATGGCTTTACCTGCTACTATTGCCACCTACCACATTTGAAATTCAATTTGAGCACATTTCTCACCAACCAAAAGTGGGGCCCACCAATTCTAGAATTTTTCACGAAAATGATAAATTCAGAAACTTCAACTATTTCTGAACCAATCACCTCTTAAAATTCATAACAAATCATAAGTTCATTTTTAACGATTCAAAATTTGTGGACATATACTCAACTTATATATGTATAACATATCCAAAAATTACAATGATCCAACGGTTGGATTAAAAATTATAACTCACGCAATATATCTAAAAACACTGGTTTGATCTTTTAATACCTCAAATCCGACAAAATACTGATAAAACACCTCAACATTAATTCCTTCTTTTATAGCCACATAAATAAATCCATCATTTATATCCACATCAAATAAATATTTCCTTATCATATAAATCAATAATTTATTATTCACAAATAATATTACAGAATCACAATCATGATAACCAGGCAGTTCCCAAGAAAGAGGGGGATTTTCGATAAGGATTTCTCCTTACTGGTGCGCAATTAGGTTACCAAACCTCTCCTTAGACAGAACTTTTTAGACATTTCCAATAATGCTATCTAATAATATTATTCAAATAATATGAATTATTGATCTGATAATGGGAAATACTATGAAGTGACAATTATTGAAACACCAATAATATAAAATATCAACGCAACAATTATTGAATAAATAAAATAAAATATTGAACAGTAACTACTGTAACAATTATTGAGTAGTGCCTTCTTACGTAAGAATCAATAATTCCAAAAATATTGTGCAATACCGTGTGCTACTGTGCAACCACGCGTATTACTATATTTTAACCACCAGGTATTCCAACAGTGTTAACGATAACAATTATGCCGTTATTTATAAAAACTCATACTTTGTCGTTTTCCTTCATTCAACCGTTTTCCGTTGTGGGGCCCACAAATGGCTGCGTTGTCGTACGAATATTCCCCGATAACAAGAATATTCCACGACCAAACGAATATTCTCCAACAGAAATGAGTATTTTATAACCACTTGCGTATTTTGAAATTTTTTTATATATCACCCTTAACTTTAACTTTTTTATTAATTTAACCATTTACTAAATAGGAAAGTTGAATACTTTTATTTCATAAAATTCAGGGTCTTACATGAGCTGTTGATGAATATATTTAGCCCGTAGTGCAAAAATGAATTTATTAGTATGATTATGAATAAGAACTGTGATTTGCTATAACCATGATCTTTGATGTTTCAGGTAAAGACATGTGATAAAAATTATCTTCGTCCTGGATGAGAAGAGGAATTTAGAACTACAATTATGCTTATGAGTTATACACATGATTGTGGACATAAACTTTTAATTGATGTTACAGGGATAAAACATTGTTGGTGGACTTTTAACATAGAGAAGATAATAGACCTTATGGTCTATTTGACTCTTCTAATGGATTGCTCGTTCCGCTGCAACTATGGTTGAAAAGTTTTATCATCTACCATATGTTCTAAATCTCGATTTGTTATACTGATGAAGGCTATTGATAATTTAATTATCTTTAGTCATGATATTTTTATTGGGCTAGTTGTGCTCACCCTTTTATTTCACAATTTCTTTCAGGTAATAAGATTATAGCTGGGTCAAACGAGGGTAATAGGGGAATAGAACGGTGGTTTATAGCTATTGAGGTTCTCCCTAAACAGTATGGAAATAATTTTATTAAGAATTTGAGATAAGTGTGTCGTATTTTATACATCATTTAACCGTTGATTTTGGTGAACTGAATAGGGTGAGGTGAACCCAACTTTGGAAGGGTGTTTTGCCACTATCATACAAGATGTCTAATGACCTACGACTTCGTGTTATCATAAAACAGGGTTGTGCACATCCACTTGTTGATTATATCTACTAAAACTACTTCTATAATCTTATAGTTTGGTTGAAATATAATTCTTAATTTGATATAATGGAGATAATTATATGTCAAGAGAAGACTCACCATTGGAAAGAACATGATATCAATCTTCTCGTTTTTCTTTGGGGTCTATTGGGTCAACCAAGGATAATTCTCGAGTCATATGATATCTATTATAACTTAGATGCATGGCATCCCATGTACAAAGGTTTCCTTGAGTATTTTCCAAAGATTTTAATTTCTAAAATAGTTATTAACTGTACCTTTATGTAATGTATCAATGTGAGGTGCTATCCAAGTAAAAGGATGAGAGTCACAGTTGGTATTAAAACTCACAGTATATGTGTTGTCGTATTTTGCACGACAATTGTAATAATGAAGTTTTAGTTATTTTATGTACCATGTATTTGACGACTCAGAATGGGTTGGGTGGAATGAACCTATTTTGGGGGCGTCACAGCTGGTATCAGAGCTTAGGGATATGGTCGTTGGCAGAGATCTGAGTCTAGAACTAGGAGGGGAGAGACGAGTAATATACTACGCTAGTATGTGACTTACCTAAGCTGAAATTTCTTACTTGATAAATTGACAAATTGTGATATCTCAATTAACCCTTGTTTTGAAGCTGTATTCTAGAATGATATCTGAAATACACGAGATAAGCAATGGAGAAATCATGATGACATGGAAGATGGAATCTGAAATGAAAGCAAGGTATTCTCAACTCTTTGAAATACCAGGTACGTAAAATTCGGGGAAAAAATTTCATAAGGAGGGGAGATTGTAAGACCCCAAATTTTATGAAATAAAAGTATTAAATTTTTCTTATAATTACTATTCAGTAAATGATTAAATTGATAAAAGGTTAAAGTTAAGGGTGATATATATAAATATTTTAAATAAGCAAGTGGTTATAAAATACTCATTGTTATCGGGGAATATTTGTTTGGTCGTGGAATATTCTTTCTGTCAGAGAATATTTGTACGATGGCGCAGCCATTTATGGGCCCCATAACAGAATAACTGTCGGATGAAGAAAATGACAAGTTTGAGTTTTTATAAATAACGGCGTAATTGTTACCGTTAAAACTGTTGGAATACCCGGTGGGTAAAGTAAAGTAATACGCGTTGTTGCAGAGTAACACACGGTATTGCACAGTATTTTTGGGTTATTGATTCTTACATAAGAAGACACTACTCAATAATTGTTACAGTAATTACTGTTCAATATTTTATTTTATTGAGTCAATAATTGTTACGTTGATATTTTATATTATTGTTGTTTCAATAATTGTCACTGCACAATATTTCCATTATAAGATCAATAATTCATATTATTTGAATAATATTGTTAGATAGCATTATTGGCAATGTCTAAGGAAGTTTTGTCTTCGAAAGGGGTTTGGTCATCTAATTGCGCGCCAGTAAGAAAAAATCCTTATCGGAAAGCCCCCTCTTTCCTGGAAACGACCTGGTTGTCATAATTGTGATTCTTTAATATTATTTGTGAATAATTAATTAGTAATTTATATGATAAGGAAATATTTGTTTTAATGGGGATATAAATGGAGGAATTTTTAGAAAAGTGACAATTGTTGAAAATTGATATTTTATCTTTCTAATAAAATAATTTATTCAAATATATTATTATATTACATTATAAATGTATAATGTGGTTATATGATAATATAATAATGGTGATATTTTTACACTAAATTTATGGTGCATGAATCAAATGAGAGAAATTTAGAAATCAAAAGAAGAACAAAATATTGAGGTTTTTCAGAAACATTAGTTTATTACTTGATTTTGTAAAATTCATAACTCTTTGTGTATAATGAGTTAGGAGATGAGCCAAATATCAAAAGAAAGCCCTAGAAGTAAGCTAAATGAAAAAAATTTGAATAACCCAAAAATTCTTGGTCCGAAAAATCAGTGTTCTTAAGCTATATTGTGTGAGTTATAATTTTTAATCCGACCATTGGATCGTTATATTTTGGATATGTTATACATATATAAGTTGAGTATATGTCCACATATTTTGAACCATTAAAGATTAATGTATGATTTTTTATGAATTTTAAGAGGTGACTGATTCAGAAATCGTTGTAGCAGAAATTTTGGCAAGCCTTTCTCTCTATGTTAGAGGCGGAATTTAGAAAACTTTTCTTCTACAAAGTTGTAGAGAATTAAATTTTCTATGGAATAGACATGAGATTCGAATTTTTCTGATGAAAGGGCTATTTATTATGAATTATTAAAGTTTTGGAAATAAATATTTTTATTAAAAATATGGGTGGGCCTCACTTTTGGTTGTTGTGGAAGTTGGCTAATTTTTTGTGGGCCCCACTTGTGGTGGCTGAGTTTTATTCAAAGAGGTGTGCGTAGAAAAAACTTTTATTAATATTTTATTAATTTAGTCTCCTTTGACGTTCTAACATTTTCCTATAAATAGGGTGCTAAGTTAGAATTGAAAATAACACCAGAATCATAAGCTTTCTCTCTCTATATTATCGAGCGTATTTTTTGAGTATTTAGATACTTTGAGAGTTGCTATTCAGTGCAAGTTTCCTTCAGCATTACATCCGATATGCTAGTCAAAAATATTGTTCTTTTGAGGTAAGGGATGTTATTTTCTTTGTAGATGATATTATTTCTTTCAATATCATTATACCGAAATATTTGTATAAATTTTATTGGGAAATTTTTACCTTTTCGTGTCGGGGTTACTATTCACGTATACGACACTATTCATGTATATGACACTATTTATGTATATGACATTATTTATGTATACGGTACTATGTACGAATATAGAGTACTATTCACGAGTTCCTATTCGTGAGTTACTATTCACGAGTTACTATTTATGAGTTAGTATTCACGAGTTACTATTCATGAGGTATCGTTGATTTATGAATCTTACTCTTGAAATTAAATCCATGTTTTGATCATATTGTTTTTATTATCATATATAACATTTTTATAACCTTGGTGATGAAATTTCTCTTTCACTGGATTGTAAAAATGGGTAAATTATTGGTATGATCGTGACTATGGGTTCTCTTTGGCCAGTTGTGCAAAGATGAATTATTGACTGGTATGATCATGACCATTGAATTTATAAACGATTATCTTTAGCTTAAGTGCAAAGATGAATTGATCAACATGGTTATAATTATTGTTTATATAAATTCTGAAATGATTATATATTTCTTTGAGATATTAATATCTTTGGCCCGTAGTGAAAAGATGACCTGTTGTTGAATATATTTGGCCCGTAGTGCAAAGATGACCTATTAATGAATATCTTTGGCCTGTAGTGCAAAGATGAACTGTTGATGAATATCTTTGGCCTGTAGTGCAAAGATGTCCTGTTGTTGAATATCTTTGGCCTGTAGTGCAAAGATGAACTGTTGATGAATATCTTTAGCCCGTAGTGCACAGATGAATTTATTAATATGATTATGAATAGGAACTATGATTTGCAATAACCATGATCTTTGATGTTTCAAGTAAAGATATGTGATAAAACTTATCTTCGTCCTAGATGAGAAGAGGAATTTAGAACTACAATTATGATTATGAGTTATACACGTGATTGTGGACAGAAACTGTTAATTGATGTTACAGGGATAAAACATTGTTGGTGGACTTTTAACATAGAGAAGATAATAGACCTTATGGTCTATTTGACTCTTCTAATGGATTGATCGTTTCACTGCAACTATGGTTGAAAAGTTTTATCATCTACCATATGTTCTAAATCTCTGATTGGTTACTGATGAAGGCTATTGATAATTTAATTATCTTTAGTCATGATATTCTTTACTGGGTTAATTGTGCTCACCCTTTTGTTTCACAATTCCTTTCAGGTAATAAGAGTGTAGCTGGGTTGAGCGGGGTTAACAGGGGAATAGAACGGTGGTCTATAGCTATTGAGGTTCTCCCTAAACAGTATGGAAATAATTTTATTAAGAATTTGAGATAAGTGTGTCGTATTTTATACATCATTTAACCGTTGATTTTGGTGAACCGAATAGGGTGAGGTGAACTCAACTTTGGAAGGGTGTTTTGTCACTATCATACAAGATGTCTAATGACCTACAACTTCGTGTTATCATAAGACAGGGTTGTGCACATCCACTTGGTGATTATATCTACAAGAACTACCTCTATAATCTTGGAGTTTGGTTGAAATATAATTCTTAATTTAAGACAATGGAGATAATTATATGTCAAGAGAAAACTCATCATTGGAAAGAACATGATAGCAATCTTCTCGGTTTTCTTTGGGGTCTATTGGGTTAACTAAGGATAATTCTCGAGTCATATGATATCTATTATAACTTAGATGCATGGCCTCCCATGTACAAAGGTTTTCTTGAGCATTTTTCAAAAATTTTAATTTCTAAAACAGTTATTAACTGTACCTTTATGTAATGTATCAATGTGAGGTGTTATCCAAGTAAAGGGATGAGAGTCACAGTTGGTATTAAAACTCACAGTAAATGTGTTTTCGTATTTTGCAGGATAATTGTATTAATGAAGTTGTAGTTATTTTCTGTACCATGTATTTGATGACTCAGAATGGGTTGGGTGGATTGGACCTATTTTGGGGGCATCATAGGATTTTTCATCTATAGCGATGCTTTAGGCAGAGGGTTAGGATGTGTTCTCATACAACATGGGAAAGTCATAGCCCATGCCTGACGACAACTTAAAGAATACGAGATGAAATATCCTACTTATGATCTAGAGTTGGCAGTTGTCGCTTTCGCACTTAAAATCTACATGCATTACCTGTATGGGGAGAAAGTGGAGATCTATACGGATCATAAAAGCCTCAAATATTTCTTCACCCAAAAAGAACTTAACATGCGACAAAGACGTTGGCTCGAGCTATTGAAAGATTACAATCATACCATTCAATACCATCCTGGAAAAGTAAATGTAGTAGCTGACACATTGAGTAGAAGATCATATGCGGGTACGAATGCGATATTGTCAACGCAAAGGCCCATTTTGTATGACATACAAAGGATGGAGATAGAGTTAAAGACTCCAGGGACCCACGTGCTGATGAAATATATACGAGTAGAATTAATTTTAATCTACAAAGTTAAAGTTGCTCAAGCTACAGGCCCGAAGCTGATGCGTATGAGGAAGAAATTACAAGAAGGCGCTATCCCGGAAGCAAAAATCGATGAAGATTGAATACTTCGAGTAAAATCAAGACTTTGTGTTCCTAACGACCCTAATTTATAGTATAAGATCATGATGGAAGCGCACAATACACTGTTTTCAATCTATCCTGAGAGTATCAAAATGTATCGTGATTTTCGATATACATTTTGGTGGAGCAATATGAAAAGAGTGATCGCGGAGTTTATCTCAAGTTGTTTAACATGTCAACGAGTCAAGGCGGAGCATCAAGTGCCAAAAGGTCCATTGCAACCACTTGAAATTCCAGAATAGAAGTGGGAGCACATTACTATGGACTTCGTTACTGGTCTTCCCAAGGTTTCTCAAGGCATAGATGCGATTTGGGTCATTGTTGATAGATTGACCAAGTCTGCTCATTTCTTACCTATACGAGAAAATTATTCACTTGAATGTCTTACTCGTATATACATAAATGAGATTGTAAGACTGCATGGTATGCCAGTATCCATAGTTTCTGATCGACACCCAAGATTCACTTCACGATTTTGGGTTAGTTTGCAAAAAGCTATAGGCATGGATTTTATTTATTTAGTTCGCATATCATCCTCAAATGGATTCAAAGTGATGGAGAGGACTATTCAAACTCTTGAAGATCTATTAAGACTTTTTGTCCTTGACTTCAAAGGAAGTTAGGACAAGTTCTTGCCATTGGTGGAGTTTTCATACAACAACAGTTATCAAGCAAGTATTGACATAGCTCCATTCGAGGCGTTGTATGAACGTATGTGTCGTTCTCCAGTATGCTGGGATGAGGTGGGTGAAGCAACGTTGTTGGGACCAAAATTGGTACGCATGACAACAGAAAATATTCAAATGATCTGACAACGTATAAAGACCTCACAAGATCGACAAAAGAGTTATGTTGATCTTCATCGAAGAAACGTGGAATTCAATGTTGGAGAGCATGTGTTGTTACATGTTGCTCCACAGAAAGGAATTACTGTAAGAATATGAATTTTTAGAAAATATTAAAATAAGAATTTAGTAAATAAAATTCTTAAAGCATGAGATGGGTTCGAACAAAGATATATAAATGTGTTACGAGGTATATAGTATTGTGTTACATAGGGTAATATGAGCTATGTAATAAGTGATGTTGTGTTTAATAAATATATTATTATTATATATTTGTTATAAATTGTAGAGATGAATTAGTAAAAAGATAGATAAGATTTATCTATCGACATTAAATAATTGATAGAATTATTTTATCATAGTAAGTTAGTGACATTAAATATCATTGATAATCACCAATTTCTTGAGTATATGTACAAGTATCAAGTCTAAGGCAGTGAAACCGTACTCTTTAACGGTGGATGTATGGGAGCTAGGCTAAACGATTCCTTCAGAGAGAGGACGTATATAAGAAATAGTAATCGATCTAACTCACTGTGAAAATAGTGTAGACGAGACGAAAACTAATTTGTTGGTTGTTTGTGAAAAACCACTCAGTGTACTATATTGAATACTATTAAAGACTCGATGCGTGATAGGTTTAGACTTGTATATATGTATGTTTTTAACGAGAGAAGAAAATCAATATACCTTTAAATTGGTTAGAGAATTATTAAGTAATTTGATACACGGCGAGAAGTGAAGATTAAAGGAATGTATGTATGTGTTATATATATATCTTGAATTATGGAAAGAAATTAGATATATATATATATATATATATATATATATATATGAGATCTTTATAATTAACTAACTATTAAAGGAAATAGAATTTGAACTTTAAGTTAATATCTAAATCATTAACGAATGTTGTGGTAGATGTTAGCTAACTGGTATAGGAAGTTAGTAATTTAAAAGTATGAAGTATTCATGAATTAAAGCTAAGGTTCTGCTCAAGCAGAACTGGTCTTCCTCTAAACTTGGTATCGCGCAGCTGCCCCATTTCCAAGCCCAGTAAAGAATATTATGGCTAAGATAATATACAACAAATTATCCTTAGTCTTCAACAGGGGAAAATATAATAGAATATAATAGACAACAAGTTTTAGATCAACAACTGCAGCGGAAACAACAATTCATTAGAAGAGTTAAGTAGAGAATGAAATCTACTATTATCTATGAATTTAAAAGTCCATCATCAATATTTTATCCCTGTAACATCAATCAATATACATCTTGAATCAAATGTTAATCTTTGTACTACGGGCCAAAGATATTAATTTGTATCCCCAGTTGGTCATTTTCATCTCAACACCTGTTCATCTTTGCACTACGGGCCAAAGATATTCATCAAGTAATCATTCATCTTTGCACTACAGGCCATATATATTCATCAAGTATCACCATTAAAGACTGAGGATGATGAAAAACATTTTAGAGAACGAATCTGGTGAGATAAAAGGACAAAGATTAGATATTCGTACTTTAGATAATTCAAGTTTAAAAATACTCCATAATAAACCATAATGGAGTAAAATTCAAGAATAAAGATTAAAACATGGATACAATCAAAGATAGTAACCATAATAGACATCTGGGATAAAGAAGAGAAAATATTATTTTTCGGTGAATAGTGCCGTATTCATGAATAGTGTCGTATACGTGAATAGTAACCCCGACACAAAAAGGTAGAAATTCCACAATAAAATTCATATCAATATTTCAGCATAATGATATTGGAAGAAATAATATCATTTATGAAGAAAATAACATCTCTTACCTCAAAAGAACTGTATTTCTGAATGGAATATCGAATATGATGCCGAAGAAAACTTGTACTGAATAGCAACTCTCAAAGTATCTAAATACTCAGAAAATACGCTCGATAATATAGAGAGAGAAAACTTATTTCTGGTGTGATTTTTAATTCTAACTAAACACCCTATTTATAGAAAAATGCTATAACGCCAAAGGAGAATAAATTAATAAAATAATATTTTTTTTCTTCCTTCTTTTACGCACGCAAGCCTAGACCAGCCCTCCACATTTGAAAAAATTTTCCAGCACATGTTTTCAAAAAAAAACAAAAGTGGGTCCCACCCATAATTTTAATAAAAATATTTAATTTTTGAAACTTCAATAATTCATAATAAATAGCCATTTTATTAGAAAAATATGAATTTTATGGCCATTCCATAGGAAATTGAATTGTCTACAACTTTGTAGATTTAAATTTTTCCAAATTCCAAACAAAAAATGCTCGAAATCCACATACGGACGATTTTCAACACCTCTATTCCGACAAAATACTGATAAAACACCCCAGCATGAAATCCTTTATTTATAATCACATAAAATAAATATTTCCCTCTCCTTCATTTATATCCACATAAAATAAATATTTTCTTATCATATAAATAAAAAATTAATTATTCACAAATAATATTATAGAATCACAATTATGACAACCGGGTCATTCCCAGGAAATATGAGACTTTCCGATAAAGATTTCTCCTTACTGGCGCCCAATTAGGTGATCATACCCCTTTCCTAGACAGAACTTCATTAGACATTGACAATAATGCTATCTAATAATATTATTCAAATAATATGAATTATTGATCTGATAATGGGAAATACTGTGCAATGACAATTATTGAAACAACAATAATATAAAATATCAACGTTGCAATTATTGAATCAATAAAATAAAATATTGAGCGAAAGAATTATCGTAATAATTATTGAGTAGTGCCTTCTCACGTAAGAATCAATAATTTAAAATACCGTAATACCGTGTCAAATCGTATAATTAACGCCAGACATCGTATTTTAACCACCAGGTAATCCAACAGTATTAACGGTAACAAATACATCGTTATTTATAAAAACTTAAATTTGTCGTTTTCTTCTTCCGATCGTTTTTCGTTATGGGGCCCATAAATGGCTGCGCTGTCGTACGAATATTCCCCGATAGCAAGAATATTCTACGACCAAACGAATATTCCCCGACAAAATGAATATTTTATAACCACTTGCTTATTTTGCAAAATTTGCACATTTCACCCATTACCAAAGTATTATATCAAATTAACTCCTTATTATTTCAAGATAATGAATATAGGAAATTCAATTTTATTTATAATAAGTTGGGGTCTTACAACCTCCCCTCCTTATGAAATTTTGTCCTCAAAATTGACGACGATTCGGGTGTGTTTCAAAAGGTGAGGGTACCTCGCTTTCATTTCTGATTCCAACTCCCAGGTCATTTCCTCTATAGCATGGTTCCTCCACAAAACCTTTACTTGTGGTATAACATTTGTTCGTAGGACATGCTCTTTCCTATCCAAGATCTTGACAGGTACCTCATCGTACGTTAAATCTTCGGCTATCTTGTCTGGTTCTAACGCAATAATGTGGTTTGGGTCATTCACATATTTATGAAGCATAGATATATGAAAAACATTATGAACAAGAGACATGCTTGGATGTAATGCGAGTCTATAGGCCACATTTTCCTATTCGGTCAAAAATCTCAAATGGACCAACAAATCATGGATTGAGCTTTTCTCTCTTCCTGAATCTTGTAACTCCCCTCCATGGAGCAATACATAACAGTACATGATCTCCAATATTAAATTCCACGTCCTTTCGATGAAGATCAGCATAACTCTTTTGTCGATCTTGTGAGGTCTTTATACGTTGCCGGATCATTTGAATCTTTTTCATAGTCATGCGTACTAATTCTGGTCCCAACAATGTTACTTCACCCACCTCTTCCCAGCATACTAGACAACGACACTTTCATCCATATAACACCTCAAATGGAGCCATGCCTATACTTGCTTGATAACTGTTATTGTAGGAGAATTCCACCAATGGTAAGTACTTATCCCAACTCCCTTTGAAATCTAGGACATAGAGTCTTAATAGATCTTCAAGAGTTTGAATAGTGCTTTTTGATTGCCCGTCCATTTAAGGATGGTATACCGAACTGAATCATAAATCCGTGCACATATCTTTCTGTAAACTAACCCAAAATCGTGAAGTGAATCTTAGGTCACGATCCGAAACTATGGATATTGGCATTCCATACAATCTCACAATCTCATTCACGTACATACGAGCAAAGACGTTCAAGGGAATAAGTCTGACGTATAGGCAAGAAATGAGAAGACTTGGTTAATCTATCAACAATAACCCAAATCGCATCTATACCTTGAGAAACTTTGGGAAGGCTCATAACGAAATCCATGGTAATGTGTCCCCACTTTAATTTTGGAATCTCAAGTGCTTGCAATGGACCCTTTGGCACTTGATGCTCCGCCTTTACACGTTGACAGGTTAAACACCTCGAGATAAACTTCGTGATCTTTCTCTTCATATTGCTCCACCAAAATATATGTCGAAGATCATGATACATTTTAATACTCCCAGGATGGATTGCAAATGGTGTGTTGTGTGCCTCCATCATGATTTTATGCTTCAAGTCAAAATCGTTAGGAACACAAAGTCTGGAGTTGACTCGAAGTATTCCTTCTTCATAGATTCTTGATTCTGGAATAGCACCTTCTTGCACTTTCTTCTTCATACGCATCAGCTCCATGTCCGTAGCTTGAGCAGCTTTAACTTTATCGATTAAAGTCAGTTCTACTCATATGTTTGATATCATCACGTGGGTACTTGGAGCCTTTACCTCTATCTCCATCCTTTTCAAGTCGTACAAAATGGGTCTTTATGTTAACAACATCGCACTCGTACCCGCATATAATCTTCTAATCAATGCGTCAGCTACAACGTTTGTTTTTCCAGGATGATATTGAATGCTATTGTGGTAATCTTTCAATAGCTCGAGCCAACGTTGTTGTCGCATGTTGAGTTCTTTTTGGGTAAAGAAATATTTGAGGCTTTTATGATCCATATAAATCTCCACTTTCTCCCCATAAGGTAGTGTCTCCAGATTTTCAACGCAAAAATGATTGTTACCAACTCTAGATCATGAGTAGGATAATTCCTCTCATATTCTTTGAGTTGTCGCGAGGCATAGGCTATGACTTTCCTATGTTGCATGAGAACACATCCGAACCCTTTGCCTGAAACATCATTGCAGATAACAAATCCATCCGAACCAGATGGTATTGTCAGAACAGGTGCCGAAATAAGTCTCCTCTTAAGCTCTTGGAAACTCTTCTTGTATTCCTCGCTCCATACGAATTTTGTATCTTTTCGAGTCAGTTGAGTTAATGGAGTAGCGATTTGAGAAAATCCTTCCACGAATCTCCGATAATAACCAGCTAAGCCCAAAAAGCTACGCACTTCGGTCACCGACTTCGGTTGCTCCCAACTTTGTATTGCTTCAATCTTTGTTGGGTCAACAGATACTCCATGTTTTGACACCACGTGCCCAAGGAATGCTACTTCCTCAAGCCAGAACTCGCATTTCTTCTTCTCGGCATATAGCTTGTTGTCACGAAGCCTTTAAAGTACTAGCTTCAAATGGTGCTCATGATCTTCACGGCTTTTGGAATAGATGAGGATGTCATCAATAAAGACAACAACGAACTGATCCAAATATTCCTTAAATACACGGTTCATCATATCTGTGAAATCAGCAGGAGCATTAGTCAATCCAAAAGACATGACTAAGAATTCATAATGCTCGTACCGTGTTCTGAAGGCAGTCTTCAGAATATCTTCAGTTTTAATCTTCAACTGATGATATCCAGAATGAAGATCAATCTTTGAAAAGAATTATGCTACTTGCAACTGGTTGAACAGGTCATCAATGCGAGGTAGGGGATACCTATTCTTGATGGTGACATGGTTCAATTCCTAGTAGTCAATAGAAAGTCGCATACTCTCGTCTTTCTTTTTTACAAATAAAACAGGAGAACCCCAAGGAGATGTACTAGGACGAATGAAACCGATGTCTAACATTTCCTGTAGTTGGACTTTTAACTCCTGAAATTCAATAGGAGCCATTGGATATGGGGTTTTAGAAATTGGCTTTGTACCCTGTTCAAGATCAATAAAGAATTTAAATTTATGTTCTGGGCGTAGACCATGAAGTTCTTCAGGAAATACATCAAGAAATTCACTAACAACAGAAATATTATTCAAATCTGACGTATTTTTGTTCAAGTCCATGACATGGGCTAAGAAAGCTTGACATCCATTTTTTAATAAATAAATGGCTTTATGACTTGATATGACAGTGATTGACTTTAGTGGTTTGGTTGTTTGAATTCACATAACAGGTTGGTTAGGAATATGAAAACTAACAACCTTATGAAAACAATCAATTTTAGCATGATGAGTGGTTAACCAATCAATCCCTAAAATCACATCAAATGCAAGTATCTTTAAATAGATAAGATCGATAGGTAATGTGATGGTGCCAACTTGGATCAAGCAAGATTTATAAACTGTAGATGTAACGAAGGTTTCACCCAATGGAGTTTCAACAGATAAGTTAAAGTCTAATTTCTCTAGAGTCAAGTTTAAACGTTGAGTATAAGCAGGAGAGATAAAAGAATGGGTAGAACCGATATCTAATAAGGTATAAACTTCGTAAGAGATCAAGATTAGCTTACCCGTGATCACCTCATTCGGGTTTCTCGCATTGTTTCCAGTCACGACAAACACCCTCCCTTGAACCATCGACTTTGTTTTGTCCGTAGTCGTCTTTGGTGTCGTCGTCCAAGCTGGACTTGACTTCGCTATCGGACAAAATTGGGTTATATGACCGTCTTTTCCACAACTGAAACACACCTTGGAAGGCTGTGAATAGTTTGGACATATGTGTCCCTCATCTCTCCGTGATCAGTAGCATCTAACCAAGGCATCGTTCTCCTCCCTAGAATTTGTTTCTTTGGTCTTTGTGTCTTCGCCGATATCTTTCCATCATTGTTGAATCTCCTCTTTTTAAAATTTTCACTTGACTCACCTCTCCTATTATCATGGCCACGATTACCACCCGAGTGGTTACCGCTTTTGTCCGTATTTTTCCTTCTTCAATGGTTATCATCACTCCGATGACTGCTATCACCGGTATGACCCTGGTTGTGGTCCCTCGGTTGAACATACTCATTATCTCGCTCTAATAATTTAGCCCTATTAACAACGACTGAATATAAAGAAAATTTGTGAGAGACAAGGTATTGATGAATCTCGGGTTTTAGACCTCTTAGAAACATCTGCGTCATACGTTCCTCATTCTCTACCAAATGAGTTACAAACCTGGATAACTCCGCGAACTTCGCCTCATACTAGGACACCGTCATGTTATTCCAGTCTAATAAACTATACCTCCTTCATATGACGAATACTTTCAGGAAAGTACTTGTCATTGAACAGTTTCTGAAATCTTTCCCAAGACATGTTGAGTGCATCTGGCTGGGTATGCTTCACAGATTTCCACTAGTAATCTGCCTCACCACGGAACATAAAGGTGGCGAATGGAACCTTCTGTTCTTCCGTGTATCCCAAGACATCGAATATCTTGGTAATTTGCTTGACCCACGTTTCTGCCTTAATTGGATCCGGTTTTCCCCAAAAATATGGCGGTCCCAACTCCTTGAACTGATTGGTTGTGACAAACCACGCGTTGCTATCATTTCCACTCGTATTTTGTACACGAGTCTCCCTCGTCTAATTTTTTATGAACTGTAAAAAGCTTTTAAACTTCCCACCATTCACCATTTGCTCAGTAGTGTTGTTTACAGGAGGAATATTGCCTTCTTGTTGCACGTTCTCTTGGTTGGGGATTGAAGGTTGTTCCACAGTCTCATACACTCCATTGTTAATGTTCTCAGCTGCCATTCTTAAAAACTACCATAAAATAAGGGTTAATTAAATAAATGAACATATCACATAATATCCTTATATTATGACCTACCAACAAATAAGCTTAGGTAGGACATACTAGCGAAGGATTTACTTGTCTCTCCCCTCCTAGTTCTATTCCCCGATCTCCGCCAGAGACCATATCCCTAAGCTCTGATACCAACTGTGACGCCCCCCAAAATAGGTATACATCACCCATTCTGAGTCGCCAAATACATGGTACAAAAACAACTACAACTTTATTAATACAATTGTTGTGCAAAATACGACAACCCATAAACTGTGAGTTTAAATACAAATATTGTCTTCTAGACAATATCCACACTCAGATAAAGTCCTCATTACAATTATTGATACACCATTTTACAAAAATAGTGAGGACTACTAAAACAACTGTCTATGGCCATTACTCTATACCCCGACTAGTTTCTGCTATATTCTCGCTTCCTGAGAAGAAAAATGGAACAAAAATGAAAAGGGTGAGCTCAACTAGCCCAATAAAGAATATTATGACTAAGATAATGTACAACAAATTATCCTTAGTCCTCAACAGGGAAAAATCTGATAGAATATAATAGACAACAAGTTTTAGATCAACAACTGCAGCGGAAACAACAATTCATTAGAAGAATTAAGTAGAGAAGGAAATCTACTATCATCTATGAATTTAAAAGTTCATCATCAATATTTTATCCCTGTAACATCAATAAATATACATCTTGAATCAAATATTCATCTTTGCACTACGGGCCAAAGATATTCATTTGTATCACCAGTTGGTCATGTTCATCTCAGCACCTGTTCATCTTTGCACTACTGGGCCAAAGATATTCATCAGGTAATCATTCATCTTTGTACTACAGGCCAAAGATATTCATCAAGTATCACAATTAAAGACTGAGGATGATGAAAAACATTTTAGAGAACGAATCCAGTGAGATAAAAGGACAAAGATTAGAGATTCGTACTTTAGATAATTCAAGTTTAAAAATACTCCATAATAAACTATAATGGAGTAAAATTCAAGAATGAAGATCAAAACATGGATACAATCAAAGATAGTAACCATAATAGACATCTGGGATAAAGAAGAGAAAATTTTATTTTTTGGTGAATAGTGTCGTATTCATGAATAGTGCCATATATGTGAATAGTGTCGTATACGTGAATAGTAACCTTAACACAAAAAGGTAGAAATTCCACAAAAAAATTCATATCAATATTTCAGCATAATAATATTGAAAGAAATAATATCATTTACGAAGAAAATAACATCCCTTACCTCAAAAGAACAATATTTTTGAATGGAATATCGGATATGATGCCGAAGGAAACTTGCACTAAATAGCAACTCTCAAAGTATCTAAATACTCACAAAATACGCTCGATAATATATATATAGAGAGAAAACTTGTTTCTGGTGTGATTTTTAATTCTAACTAAGCACCCTATTTATAGAAAAATGCTAGAACGCCAAAGGAGACTAAATTAATAAAATAATATATTTTTTTTCTTCTTTCTTCTACGCATGCTAGCCTAGACCAGCCCTCAACATTTGAAAAACTTTTACAGCACATGTTTTTAAAAAAAACAAAAGTGGGTCCCACCCATAATTTTAATAAAAATATTTAATTTTCCAAACTTCAATAATTCATAATAAATAGCCCTTTTATCAGAAAAATACGAATTTTATGTCCATTCCATAGGAAATTGAATTCTCTACAACTTTGTATATTTAAGTTTTTCCAAATTCCAAACGAAAAATGCCCGAAATCCACATACGGACGATTTTCAACACCTCTATTCCGACAAAATACTGATAAAACACCCCAACATTAAATCATTCATTTATAATCACATAAAATAAATATTTCCCTATCCTTTATTTATATCCACATAAAATAAATATTTCCCTATCCTTCATTTATATCCACATAAAATAAATATTTCCATATCATATAAATTAAAAATTAATTATTCATAAATAATATTACAGAATCACAATTATGACAACCAGGTTGTTCCCAAGAAAGAAGGGCTTTCCGATAAGGATTTATCCTTACTGGGGCGCAATTAGGTGACCAAACCCCTTTCCTAGACAGAACTTCCTTAGACATTGCCAATAATGATATCTAATAATATTATTCAAATAATATGAATTATTGATATGATAATGGGAAATACTGTGCAATGATAATTATTGAAACAACAATAATATAAAATATCAACGCAGTAATTATTGAATCAATAAAATAAAATATTGAATAGTAATTACTGTACCAATTATTGAGTAGTGCCTTCTTATGATTCTAAAAATATTGTGCAATACCGTGTGCTACTGTGCAGCCACGCGTATTAATGTATTTTAACCACCAAGTAATCTAACAGTATTAACGGTAACAATTATGCCGTTATTTATAAAAACTTAAACTTGTCATTTTCTTCATCCGACCGTTTTTCGTTATGGGGCCTACAAATGGCTGCGCCGTCGTACGAATATTCCCCAACAACAAGAATATTCCACGACCAAACGAATATTCCCCGACAAAATGAATATTTTATAACAACTTGCTTATTTTGCAAAATTTGCAGATTTTACTCATAACCAAAGCATTATAACAAACTAACTCCTTATTATTTCAAAATAATGAATAGAGGAAATACAATTTTATTTATAATAAGTTGGGGTCTTACACCAAACATGGCCTAGACCCTTAATATTTTATAATGAGCTTGAGTGATATAACCCCAATAAATGATGGATTGAGAATATCCAACTAAATTTTAATTAGCCCAATTAAAATATTATTTGGACTAGCCCAATGTACATGGGATATAAGATTATATTGGAGTATATTTTAAAATATAAGTATACTTCCTATATGTGGGTAGGTACATATATATGTGCCCATAACTTTATTTAATGTAGTAATATAAGTCATTATAATTAATTTAATAAGCCCAAAAAGGAAATAACCTTGGTATATTAAGTGGCCTAATTGCTAATATAGTAAGCTATATACCTTGTCCCAATTTCTTAGTCTCAAAGTGTACATCTACCGTGTATAGGCCATTGGCCTACTCCTACTTTGCTGAAAATGAGAATGGTGATGATAAGTTTAAGGGAGTAGTTCACCAACTCCTTCTTACCCAATGGTTCCATCTTTTTCCTGTTAGTTTAATTTCTTGGGCAAAATTCCCAAATGGACAATAGTTTGGCTATATAAGAAAGCCTTCTCTTCATTCTCAAGCTACTGAGATTGTTTGCTATTTCATAGAGAGATAGACTCAATGAGTTGAGAGTGAAGAAGAATTCCAAGAAAACTCTTGCATTGATTATTACAGTAAGAGGGAGGAACACTCTGTTAATTGAGAATAATCATAAAAGGTACTTAATTCTAACTACTTTATGTTTCTAAAACATAAATCAAATATAGAATGGTGAAAGCATGATTATACTATGTTCTTCATTTCATGATTTTTAATTCCATAGAAATGTAAGAAAATAGTTACTTTTAAGTCACAAACTTGATGGCTAAAACTTGTTGCAATCCATGAATTTCTGTTAGATGTTGTTAATATAGTCAAATGTGAAAACAACGAAAGTTAAACAAACTAATTTGGTTGAGAAATGAATTCGTGGTGAATGAATTCACTAAATTTGTCAAAACAAGAACACTACGCATGAATATGAGTTTTGGATTAATATATGGGTTAGTTAATGCTTATGTTAACTATTTGCTATTTGGTATGTTGTAGTTGTATGAGTTACGAACCCATAAAATCAAAAATGGATTGATTTGGATGAGTATAACTCATGTTATGAAAATCGAAAGGAGTAGTGGTCCGTAAAATCACAAAAGAGCGAAACTCAGGAAGCGTCTCGCCTCCCAGTCAGAGTGACCGCCCCAAGGCCAATTAAGGCGCTTTTACTATCTGCTTCAAAGTGTCGGGTAGACTGCTTTGACCTGCTGTAGTAAATTAGGCATAACGTTTTCATACAAACTCTGATTGAGGTGATTCAAGATGATCCGGAACTAGGATGAATAGACCTACAACTTTTGTTCTTTAATGTGTTCAATTTGAGGTCGTTGGAAAGGGTCCCAATAGTAATATTTGTGACTATTACGTATTTGGAGACGATCGAAGGGTGTCAAACGAGCACATACGTAAGTATAGTACTCCCGACGATGGAATATGTTATTCTAAGTGATAAAAAATGAATATGCATGATAATAGACATGACATATAAGATTTCCTTGCTCATAATAGAAAGCATTAGCATGACTTAGTATGTGTTTTTAAAAGGAACTTAAAGATTTTGAAAACAAACCTTGTGGAAACTTATGTTCTACAAGTTCTGAACTTAGTGGTTTATATACATGATTGAGTTCAAATATAAATGAGCATGATATGGTGTTTATAGTATCTTTGTTCATGATCAAACTTGTTAGACCTTGTGTTAGCGAAGTTTTTAAGAAAAACTTGATATAATAGAACTAAGGTGCATGAATGCTACATGAGGTAGGTTCTGAACTTGAGAAGATGTTAACATGACTTAGTTACTTATGATAAGAGTTTTAAAAGTTGTCTTATATGTGCTATACTAAATCATTCATGATAAAATGATTTCAAAGGAAAACTCCATTATCTTTTGTAAACTAAGTATTAAAACATGAAGTGGTTATATTTTGACGAAGAGAGAAACATGTACAAACGAGTATGACATGTAAGTTGAAGTTGCCTTGCATGACTAGTTTAGTATAACATTGATTTTGAGAATAAAGCTTTGAAGTTTTGAAACTAAGAGGGACGAACATTAAGTACTTGTGTTCTGATCTTATGTGCAAACATGATAGGAGATTTACGCCTCTAGGCATGATGGTTACATGCACACTACTAGATAGACGTAAAATGAACTATGCATATCTTAAAGTAAGCTTTTGAGTGATAAACCATACTAGACATATGATTACATGTAAGCATGTGTATTGAAAGCTGTTTAACCTCGTTGGTGGTCATATAGTTAGACCCTTGTTGTATGAACTTACTTAGCCGTGAAATAAATGGAAATAAAGCTATTAAGTGTAAAACAACTTAACGTAAATAGAAGAGGCACCAAACTTGGGCTAAGACCTCGTAATAGGAATGATTTTGTAGATGCGCTAGCAACTTTGACCTCCTAGATTCATATACCTGACAAGGAAAACATGCCAAACATCACATTTACCCTGCAAAAGGCCACAACCTATGGGAACTATGTTGGAGAAGTATCGGATGAGCTACCTCCCATCCAACACCCTTGGTATCAGCATATTAAGGAATATCTACGAGATGGATATACACCTGCTGAGGCGAGCCTAACTGAAAAGAGGCGGATTCATCAAATGGCTATGAAATTCTACCTGAGCAGAGATGCACTCTACAAAAGAGATACAGGAATAGGTCTCCTCAGATGTCTGGACAAAGACCAAGATCAAAGGATCATGGATGAGGTCCATGGTGGAGTATGTGGCCCACACATGAGTGACCCCCTACTTGTCAAGAAAATTCTTAGAACATGGCATTATTGGCTCACGCTCAAAGTTGACTGTGATGATCACGTCAAGAGGTGCTATCAATGCCAATTTTTTGGGAATGTTATCCACGCCCCTCTAAGGGAACTCCACAATATGAGTTCGCCATGGCCCTTCTCAATGTGGGGAATGGACATGATCGGGCCCATCGAGCCTAAAGCCAGTAATGGACTTTGATTCATATTCACCATGATCGACTACTTCACCAAATGGGTAGAAGCAGCCTCATTCCCCAGGGCTACTAAAGAAGTCATCATTTCTTTCATCAGAAACAATATCTTTTGTCGATATGGATAACCAGAGGTCATTGTGTTAGACAATGCTAAGAACCTCAACAACAAAATGATGGAGGAGTTAAGCAGTAAATTCCACATCAAACACCTTAACTCCGTCATCTACCGTCCAATGATGAATGATGATGTTAAAGCAGCTAATACAAACATCAAGAAGATCATGCAAAAAATTTCCGCCAACCACAAAGGATGGCCTGACCTCTTGCCTCTAACTTTATTAGCCTACAAAACTTCAATGCGTACTTCCGCTGGGGAAACACCCTACTCATTAGCCTATGGGATGGAAGAAGTGCTCCCTATAGAGGTGGAAATGGAATCCCTCAGAGTGTTGATGGATGCTCAGTTGGATGAAGACCAATGGGTACAAGACAAGTATCACCAATTATCTCTATTAGACGAAAGGCGAACCGCGACTATCTTTTATGGTCAGTTATATCAGCAAAGGATCGTAAGATCCTATAACAAAAAAGTTTAGCTACGGAAGTTTAAACAATATGACTTGGTTTTGAAGAAGATCATTGACAACCAAGGTCAATCTAAGGGAAAATTCGCTCCTATCTGGGAAGGCCCATTTGTTATCAAGGAGGGATTGACAGGAGGCGCTTTCAGATTACAGGAAATGGATGGCGATGAATTTCCACAGCTTATCAACTCGAACACCGTGAAACGGTACTATGTCTGAGGTTACCATCAAGGAAACATCCTGGTTTTTGATCACCAAAACACCAGTCATTCTGGTTCTCTAACCCTTTTTACATACTCTTCTGCCCCTCAAGGAAACATACACTTCAAACCAACAGCCTGGTTTCACCTCATTTTAAACCGTTCATACAATTTTGGTTATCCCGAAGACGGGATTAAACCTTTCACACCTGTAGTTTATCCTAAAGACGAGATTAAACTTTTCTACGCTTGCAGTTTATCCTGAAGATGGGATGAAACTTTTTCACACCTGCAGTTTATCCCAATCATGGGATCAAACTTTCTTCTCCCCGCAGTATAGCCTGCACATGGGACTTATACTTCTCTTCGGCTGCAATTCGTCTTGAGGGCCGAACTACGTCGACCTGATCTCCTTGATACCCGAGAATACGTAGGCAACCATATTATATATGGCTCGATCGCAATAAAAAAAACAAAACAACAAAAACATTTCTGCCCCTTTCTCTACATAAACAAAAACCACAAAAATACTTCTACACCCTTCTTCATTAATAAAGCTTCTACACTCATCTGCCTTTCACATTCAGCGTTGAACCTCTTATACCAGGTTTGAACTACATAGACCTGATTCAATAGGAATACGTAGGCAGCCATTTATGGTTCGGTCTAGCCCCTACTTCATTTCCATAGGATTTGGTGTTCACTTAATCAAACATTCATATCTAACTACCCAATCACAATAAAACTAGATATATAAAACCTTCCCCAATAAAGGGTTACATAAAAAAAAATCTCCCAAGTTGTCTAACCTTTAAACACAATCATTCAAATGCGAAAAATAAATAATCTTTATTACAACCATTACATTAAAAACTGATAATAAAATATCATCAAATTACAAGTCTTCAATACTTGTTCATCTTTCCTTTTTCTCATCGGGTGCTAGGTACATCAACCTTCTCATCCTTAATCGTAATAATTATATAAGCAAGAGTGAGCAAACAAAGCTCACTTGATACAATAATGAATGAAAAACCTTTACAACAAATGTTAAATAAGAGGCTCAATAGATTTAAACAATTACGATTTGTCAACAATCAAGTAAATAACTCGAGGGTCCTAAGACCACTTAACTATGTCCATAGTTATAAGTAATGTTTCAACTTAAACTTTAATAATATAAGACTATAGGGACTCCTCGCATTTAGGGGGATCAACCCTTCAGATAAATGTATTGTGCACAAACATTTCAACGCTAAGTTTAAGTTACCCCTAATAATAGGGTTGTTCATCTCAAGATTTAGAGTACAAGTCCGCACTAAAGTGAGTTTGGTTTGGATACATTTTGTGGTAATTTGAATTCAATGAACATCAACTAAGGATTAGTTGAATGAAACCAATAACATCATACTATAGAATAATCAGAATTGAATCAACATGGTAAATTAAAGTCATGCTTTAGGAATAATCTAATAAGATACAACTTGAATAACTATAATACACCTTGCTTGAACAATATTAAGCCAAGGTTATTTAGAATTGAATACTAAGCATGCATGGCAATATGAACGATAAAACTATTCAAATATATTTGGGCATGCTAAACAACAAGTTAAATACAAGAATAACTTGTTCAATATCAAAATCAAAGTTTAGAAACCTTGCATTATTATATTGGGAACAATAACATCAACAATAAAATAGATTAGAGAACTTGCATCATTTATAAGGTAATCGAATTGGAAACCATAATTAGTTCAACAAGATAAAGGATTAGAAAACTTGCTTGCTGCTCAGAGGCTAAACCGAATCAATTCTTGGATCATATATATATATATATATATATATATATATATATATATATATATATATATATATATATATCATACATAGTTAGTCACTAACTTTACAAATTTAACTAACTACATTCATCATGTAGGTTTGATTATTTAATCACATAATCAAGTTATAACACAAGTTAATCGTTAATAACATACTTATTCATAGTATAGAAATACTAAAATCAACATTTTAAATCCCTACTATCATCACATAACAATTTTTAAAATTTTGAGTACAAAAAGTACATCGTCAGACTATTTCATAATAACTCATACATGCAAGGCATGGCACAAGCTTTATATGAAAATGTACGCTATACGCAGAGATGATGGACGAGAATAACTAATTATAAGGCATATGGCATAAGCGCAGTACAAGATCATGTCATGATGAAGATGAATCATCATACAACATGCCACAAACAAAACTAAATCATAGCTTTCAACAATTTTTAAGAAAAAAGATAAGAAAAAGCCAATTTTGGCCTAAAAGTTCCTTTCTAACAAACCTAATTCACATGCAATTCATACAAAGACTTCATGTAAACATAATTCAAAGATTGTAAACATGTTTCTACTCATAAAACAATATAAACAACAAATTTAACACATACAATTTCACTATTTTTGATAAAAACTCACTTTTTGATGTTTTTGATGAAAATAAACACTATGATTTTGTTTTTCAACCAAAACAGTTAATTCAAAGCCTTTTATCAATGTTTATACATACTCTATCAAACTCAACAATCAATTTATCAATTAAACAAATAATTACCCTTAATTTTTACTTTAAACTAATTAATATATATATATACACAAAAACTCTCTGTAAAAATAGCTTTTCTTCACAACCATATACATAATACAAATTCATGGACTATTCTCCATTATAGCTTAAGAAAATAGTTTAACAACACTAGATTATCATATAAAATCACATACATAACAAATAATTTATCCTTACACAAGGATTTTACAGAGAATTAGGGAAGAGAAAAAACTAAACCTTTAAAACTAAAAAAAGAATAGGATAATACTCAAGAAGAAGATGATGATGGCTATTCCTTTTTTTTTTTTTTATTCTCAAGCTTTTCTTCTCACCAATTCCCTAGCCTTTTTCTTCCTTTCTTCTTTTTCTTCTCTTCTTCTTTCTCTTCTTTCTTCTTCTTCTTCTTCTTCTTCTTCTCCTCCGAGTTTTTTCTTTCTTCCTAACTCTAACTACGTACTCAACAATATAACGATATAGATATAATTTATATTAATTATATAATATAAATATAGATATAATCGATATCGCTTATCTAAGTTTTGAAAACCAAAAGCCATAAGGCTTGTTTGGCTAGTCACTAAAAAAAATAACCAATTAATCCTTATGCCTTGTTTGGTAAAAACACAATTAGAATAAAGACTTAATAGCATTAGGCATTGTTTGACAAAACCTCAATTAAAACTCCTTTAAGTTATTTTAATAACTACTTTATAAAAGGTTATTTGTCACACTTTTAATAAATTAAATTAATCTTAATAACAATATATTAAATTACTTTAACACATAAATCAATACCACAAAATTATAATTTTCTATATAATTATAACTTTATTTAACCAACTAACACATCCTTTTAATTACAAAATTCAAATAAAAAGAATAATAATTCAATTAATCAAAACTCTCTAACTTAATAATTAAATTAAATTAGCAAATATAATAATTTCTTAATTATTTATTTAACAAATAGTTAACCAAATTGAATCAAATTTGAACAATTACAAATTCAACCATAAACACATCCATTAAATACTTAAATAATTCAATAAATATTTAATATAACAATAAAATTTTCGAATGTTACATCATTCCTCCTTACAAGGATTCTCGTCCCCGTAATCACAATTCAAACAATTCATTCATTACATTCTCCCCTACTTACAAAGATTTTGTCCCCGTAATCAAGACATAGATTAAACAAATAACTCAGGTAATTCTTCATCATTTCAAATTTTTCGAAGTTCCCACGTAGCTCTTCTTCGACATTGTGGTTCCTCCATATTACCTTCATGTAAGGTATCACTTTTTTTCGAGCACTTGTTCTTTCTCGTCAACTATCCGGATAGAACCTCTTCATAGACAAGTCTTTCTCAAACCGCAATGGTTCATACTCGATCACGTGTTTGTAATCGATTTATATGGTCGTAACATCAAAACGTGAAAAACATTATGAATGTTTTGTAACTCGAGGTAGAGCTACCTCGTAAGTTTCACCTCTCCAACTTTTCGCAAAGACTTCAAGGGTCCAATAAATCTCGCTTAATTTTCCTTTTTACCAAATAAATTTTTCCTTCCAAGGTGAAACTTTTATGAAAACGTAATTTTCACGCCGAATGCACGATCTTGTCTCGTGTTGATCAAGATATTTTTTTTGTCTATCTTGAGCAAACTATCAATCTTGTTCTCGATGAGTTTGACAACCTCAGCAGCTTTGTTGTACCAGCCTCGTCCTAATAGCTGACGCTCACCGACTTCATCCCAAAGACAAAGGAGTTCTCGCACCTCCCGCCGCATAATGCTTCGTAAGGCATGATGCGATGCTAGCGTGGTAATCTATTATTGTAGGAAAATTCCACCAATGGTAATTGTTCATCCCAACTTCCTTTGAAATCCATGACGATGCTCTCAAAGATATCTTCTAATGTCCTAATCGCTCGCTCGCTTTTGGCCATCTGTTTTCATGGATGATATGTCATACTCATTCGCAATTGTGTTCCCATACATTCTTGTAGTCTCTTCCGTAAGTTTGATGTGAACTCTGATCTCTATCTCGACACAATCGATAATCGAACTCCATGTCTCATCACGATTTCTTTAACATATAGTTTTGCCACCGATCAAGATTGAATTTAATCTTTATTGCAAAAAAGTGTGCAGATTTTGTCAATCATCCACTATCACCCAAATCGCATCGTCAGATCCTTTTCGAGTCGATGGGAGACCTACCACAAAATCCATTGTGATATGTTCCCATTTCCATTCCTAAGATCTCTAACTATTGAAGTAACCCGCTTGGTCTTTGATGCTCTGGCTTTGACTCTCCGACATGTCAAGCACTTTTGCAACGATTCTCGCAACGCTCTCTTTTCATATTTGGCCACCAAAATGTCGCCGCAAATCTTGATACATTTTTGTACTTCCCGGATGAATCGAATATCTCAAACTATGAGCTTTCATCAAGATGTCCTCTTTAATATCCGGTATCGCTGAACCCAGATTCGCCCCTCGAATCTCAAAGATTCCATCAAGATCAACCTTGTATTTCACTTCCTTTCCTCGACACACTTTTTCTTATTTTTCTCGCATTCCTCATCCTGCAGCTTGAGCGTTTCTTCACTTTGTCCACCAAAGTTCGACCTACTTCCATCCGGTATAATTTTTCATCTGATTCTTTTGGAAATTTGATTTCCAACTCTAACCTCGACATTGCCGTAATAAGCTCCTCCTTATCGCTAACAACATCAACTTTTCCCCGCTTTCCTACTCAAGGCATCTCGCAACCACATTTTTTTTGCTCGGATGATAAAAGATCTCACAATCGTAATCCTTTATCAATTCCATCCATCTCCTTCGACGCATGTTTAGTCTTTCGAGTGAAAATATACTTCAGACTTTTATGGTCCGTGTAAATCTCACATTTTTCTCCATAGAGATAGTGTTCCATATTTTTAAAGCAAACACAACCGCCGCCAACTCTAAATCATGAGTCGATACCTTTTTTCGTAGTCCTTCAATTGCCTTGATGCATACGCTGATGACTTTTCCTGCTCGCATAAGGACACATCCTAATCTTTTTGTGTGAAGCATCAGACACCACAAAATTTCCTATATTATCCGGTAATGACAACACAGTGCATATACTTAGCTTCTTTTTCAATTCCTCGAAACTTCCTTCACACTTCTCCGTCCAAACAAATTTTATAGATTTCTCGCCAAATTTGTCAAACGGAGTGGCAATCTTGGAGAAATCCTCAATAAACCGTCTGTAATACCCCGCCAATCCCAAGAAACTTCTTACTCGATGGAGTTCTTGGTTGTTCCCAATTTATCACAAATTTTCGACTTTTGATGGATCCAATCGAAATTCCATCCTTGTCAATTACGTGCCCAAGAAATTGTACACGCTCTAACCGTAATTCACATTTAGAGAATTTTATGCACAACTTTTCCTTTCTTAGTGTCTCCAAGGTTAGACATAAGTGTTCCACATGTTCTTCTTGAGTTCTAGAGTACACCGTAATATCATCAATAAACACCACCACAAACTTGTCTAAAAATGGTTTAAACACTCGCTCATCAAATCCATGAACGTCAGTAGGGCGCTTTGTCAAACCAAAAGACATCACCAAAAACTCGTAATGTCCATACCGAAGTTCTAATGCCGCCTTTCAGACATCCTCCTTTCTTACCTTCAATTGGTGATACCCACTTCTCAAATCTATTTTAGAGAAATATCTAGCACCCTTCAATTGATCAAACAAGTCATCTATTCTCAAGAATGGATATTTATTCTTAATAGTGACTTTGTTCAACTCCCTATAATCAATGCAAAGACGATCGACCCATCCTTCTTCTTTTATTTAATAACACCGGTGCCCCCCTACTGGTGACACACTCTCTAATGAATGTATTTCTTGTCCAACAACTCCCCGTAGTTGTACCATCGCCTTCATCTCTACCTGAGCCATTCTCAGACGGGCTTTCGATATCTGAGCGGTTCCTCGCGTTAAGTCGATCACTTAACTCAATTTCTCCGCTCGTGGAAGTCCCGCAAATCCTCCAAAACACGCCCACAAATTCCCTAACCACCGGTATTTCTTCCAAGCCACACCCTTTTTCCGAGTATCGACTATATGTAAGCTAAATAACCCACACAAACCTTGACTCAACAACTTCGGCTCAAGATAATCGCCGACATCTCATTTGTTCAGCGATTTGCTTCCATTGAAAACTACCTTCGATTTTGAGTCATAAGTTTTACATTTCTTTTGGCAACCAATTATCGCTCCACAATTGAACAACCAATCCATTCCCAAAATAACATCAAACTCTCCAAGCCTAATCGAAATTAAATCTACCATCAAAATATTTCCTTAATATTCACCCTACAGCTTCTTGATATATTAAACCTAACAGAATTACTTCCTTATTCGCAATTTCTATGTTTAAAGGGAAATTCAATTCTTCACTAGGCAATCCTAATCTCATAGCAAATTCATCGATATAAATGAGCAAGTAGCACCTTAATCAAATAATACATAAGCATCAATATCATTGATGGGATAATACCGACACCACATCCTTTGATTGCACAAGATCTTGCATACCATGTTAAAGGTTCCGTCATGGGTTTTATTGTTGATGATGATTCGGCCCAAGAATGGCCCACCAGACCTCCACTAGCTACATTTCCCTTATTTCCATTTGCTTTCACCAGATCTCTTCTTAGGGCATTCACGAGCAAAGTGATCCTTGGACCCGCAAGTGTAGCAAACATTCTTCTTGGGTTGATTGTAATTTGGGGTGATGTGACCCTCCCGCCATAATTAAAGCATAAAGCATACACGCTTTCCCCATTAAGCATATACACCTTGTGAAACTTCCCACATGTAGCACATGCTTCAAACTTTTACTCATTGCTACCTTGTTGATTCCCCAAAGACCCACATTTCCATTCCACTTTCTTTTTCGTTATTATTATTTCCACTACCACCACTTCCATTCTTAACCTCCACTTCATTCTTCTTTTTTTCGCTTCTCGTTGAACTTGGTTACAAATTTCGCCCACCTTCTACGAGAATTGCTTTTTTCCATCACTACCGCAAACGTCTTTCAACCGAACAAGGAAACCCTACTAAACAACCAAGGCTTCAAATTCCCTGCTCAAATCTCTTTGCTTTTACGCTCATCTCAGGCCGATTTGGTATGGCGCAAACCTCGCCAACTCGTTGAATTTCGTGGCATACTTCGACACCGCTATCGTTCCCTATTTCATTCTAAAACTGATTTAATCGGCTTTTTTAACTCTCGGGAAATAGGTCTCAAGAAAATCTCCTTAAACCTTTCCCAAGTCATAATTCCCGGTCCTTCCCGAAGTTTTTATTGCCTCGCCACCAATAACTAGCTCTCGCTTTCAACATGAATGTTGCAAAAAAGCTTTTCGTTATCCTCACCCTAGCAACATCAAAACCTTCTCAATTTCCATGATCCGTGTTTGTGCTTCAACCGGATTCATGGATCCATGGAATTTCGTGGTCCAACCGCCTTTGAAGTCCTTAAACGTAGCACCTTGGTTTCGAGGTTGATTTTATGTTGATTTCAGAAGGCACCTATCAACAACAACGCCACCACCAATTGCTAACAGGTTAGCTTCAAAGATTATCGTTGTTGGTTCCTTCTGGTGGTTCTCTCGACGGGTGGTTGACGCCTGGAGGCATTTTTTCGCTAAAAATACACTCATTAGATTATTACTCAACTCTTTTCAAGTAATTTCTAATTAACTTGCCCAAAAAAAAAAGTAATCACCACATAACACATAACACTTTGGATAAAAGAAGATAATAACTTTTATTCATACTTAATCTTTTGAAAACATCATATCCATAGCATCACCGCTATTTACATTATTTTCCGAACTACTAAAGTTTCAGGATATCATCATCATATCCCATAAGTTACATAACACTTGGGATTTATATAATACTTATCATAACATAAATCATAAATCAAGTACACTTCCTACGATGTCCTATTAAGATATCGCAAAGCCTTACGACGCTCTTTTCTTCCATAATTCTAAATGGTTCGACGATCTAGTATGTACGAGGGTAAAGATCTCGAATCGAATTGGGTAACCCATGACCCGATCCCGAGCTTGATTGATCGCGATGTTGAATACGTTATCCATTTCTCAGATCTTCATTCTCTTTGCTTTGTGTGCTCTCCTCTCGCTATTTCTACCGTTGATCGCCTTTCTTTCCTCATACGCTGCCTTTGCTTTTCGCTTTTTTTGCGCACTCTTCTCTCAACTTGCTCTTCAACTCGCAATCTCTCGCCTCATTTGGTCGTTTCTTCTTCAAGCAGAACCCATTTTTCTTCAACATTGTTCACCGTGTTCTTCTCGATCCCGGATCTCGTCGTCCTTCTCGTGCCATATCGAGGTTTGTTGTTCACCTACTATCTCTTGCAATTCCTCAACAAGATCTTGAAGTTCCACGTTATGGTCATGCACCTCATCGATATATGGCCAACTATCGAAGTTAAATGGATCCTTTCCTCCTCGTCCTCTTCATCCGTCTCGTGGTAAACCAAAAGGATCTTCCTCATCCATCTCTATCTCATCATCCTCATCGTGTACTCTCTCCGCTTCAACCATCGTGACCAACGGAATCGCTTTCCGTGGGCGTAATTGTTCCTAAACCACCGAATATCTCGAGGCTCTTCTTCCCTAGTTTGATGGATCCTCCTATATTAGACATCCCACAACCAAAGTTTAAGTTTTAATTACTAATCATTACTACTCGACACTCACGAGCACATAAGTTGTAAACACATAAGCACATAAGTGTTTTATTACTTCTTTCTTAAAACTCGATAAGAGTTCATCATCACTATCTTTTCAAGGTTACTTTCTAAGGCTTTTCCCCACCTAAGGTTCATAACCTAAGGCTTTGATACCAACTTGTGACACCCCAAACCTGTGTACTTCATTTCCACAGATTTGGTGTTCACTTAATCAAACATTCATATCTAACTACCCAATCACAATAAAACCGGATAAATAAAACCTTCCCCATTAAAGGGTTACATAAAAAAATCTCCCAGGTTGTCTAACCTTTAAACACAATCATTCAAATGCGGAAAATAAATAATCTTTATTACAACCATTCCATTAAAAATCGATAATAAAATATCATCAAATTACAAGTCTTCAATACTTGTTCATCTTTCCTTTTCCCTCATCATCGGTGCTAGGTACATCAACCTTCTCATCCTTAATCGTAATAATTATATAAGCAAGAGTGAGCAAACAAAGCTCACTTGATACAATAATGAATGAAAACCTTTACAACAAATGTTAAATAAGAGGCTCAATAGATTTAAACAATTACGATTTGTCAACAATCAAGTAAATAATCGAGGGTCCTAAGACCACTTAACTATGTCCATAGTTATAAGTAATGTTTCAACTTAAACTTTTACAAATATAAGACTATAGGGACTCCTCGTATTTAGGGGGATCAACCCTTCGTACAATGTATTGTGCATAAACATTTCAACGCTAAGCGTAAGTTACCCCTAATAATAGGGTTGTTCATCTCAGTATTTAGAGTACAAGTCCGCACCAAAGTGAGTTTGGTTTGATACATTTCAGGTAATTTGAATTCAATGAACATCAACTAAGGATTAGTTGAATGAAACCAATAACATCATACTATAGAATAATCGAATGAATCAACATGGTAAATTAAAGTCATGCTTTAGGAATAATCTAATAGCATACAACTTGAATAACTATAATACACCTTGCTTGAACAATATTAAGCCAAGGTTATTTAGAATTGAATACTAAGCATGCATGGCAATATGAACGATAAAACTATTCAAATATATTTGGGCATGCTAAACAACAAGTTAAATACAAGAATAACTTGTTCAATATCAAAAATCAAAGTTTAGAAACCTTGCATTATTATATTGGGAACAATAATTGATTCAACAATAAAATAGATTAGAGAACTTGCATCATTTATAAGGTAATCGAATTGGAAACCATAATTAGTTCAACAAGATAAAGGATTAGAAAACTTGCCTTGCTCTGTAGGCTAAACCAAATCAATTCGGATCACAATACCTATATATATATATATATATATATATATATATATATATATATATATATATATATATATATATATCACATACAGTTAGTCACTACCACTTTACAAACTTAACTAACTACATATCATCATGTAGGTTTGATTATTTAATCACATAATCAAGTTATAACACAAGTTAATTGTTAATAACATACTTATTCATAGTATAGAAATACTAAAATCAACATTTTACAAATTCTACTATCATCACATAACAATTTTTTAAAATTTCGAGTACAAAAAGTACAATCGTCGCACCATTCGCTAACTCTGTCAAGCATACACACAATTTATATCAGCATGTAGCAGTACATGGTATCATGCCGAGAATAACGCTTATAAGGTCAATATAAATATAAAACAAGACATCAAAATGAAGAAAGATGAATCATTGTCATGCACATACAAGGCTAAATAAATCTCAGCTTTCGATCGATATTTTAAGCAATAAAAAAGATAAGAAAAAGCCAATTTTGGCCTAAAAGTTCCTTTCTAACAGCCTAATTCACATGCAATTCATACAAAGACTTCATGTAAACATAATTCAAAGATTGTAAACATGTTTCTACTCATAAAACAATATAAACAACAAATTTACATACAATTTCACTATTTTTGATAAAAACTCACTTTTTGATGTTTTTGATGAAAATAAACACTATGATTTTGTTTTTCAACCAAAACAGTTAATTCAAAGCATTTTATCAATGTTTATACATACTCTATCAAACTCAACAATCAATTTATCAATTAAACAACTAATTACCCTTAATTTTTACTTTAACTAAAATAATATATATATATACAAAAACTCTCTGTAAAAATAGCTTTTCTTCACAACCATATACATAATACAAATTCATGGACTATTCTCCATTATAGCTTAAGAAAATAGTTTAACAACACTAGATTATCATATAAAATCACATACATAACAAATAATTTATCCTTACACAAGGATTTTACACAGAGAATTAGGGAAGAGAAAAACTAAACCTTTAAAACTAAAAAGAATAGGATAATACCTCAAGAAGAAGATGATGATGGCTATTTTTTTTTTTTTGATTCTCAAGCTTTTCTTCTCACCAATTCCCTAGCCTTTCTTTCTCTCTTCTTCTTCTCTCTCTCTCTTCTTCTTCTTCTTCTTCTTCTTCTTCTTCTTCTTCTTCTTCCTCCGAAGTTTTTTCTTTCTTCCTAACTCTAACTACGCACTAACAATATAACGATATAGGATATAATTTATATTAATTATATAATATAAATATAGATATAATCGATATCGCTTATCTAAGTTTTGAAAACCAAAAGCCATAAGGCTTGTTTGGCTAGTCACTAAAAAAAAATAACCAATTAATCCTTATGCCTTGTTTGGTAAAAAACACAATTAGAATAAAGACTTAATAGGCATTAGGCATTGTTTGACAAAACTCAATTAAAACTCCTTTAAGTTATTTTAATAACTACTTTATAAAAGGTTATTTGTCACACTTTTAATAAATTAAATTAATCTTAATAACAATATATTAAATTACTTTAACACATAAATCAATACCACAAAATTATAATTTTCTATATAATTATAACTTTATTTAATCAACTAACACATCCTTTTTTTAATTACAAAATTCAAATAAAAAGAATAATAATTCAATTAATCAAAACTCTAACTTAATAATTAAATTAAATTAGCATAAATATAATAATTTCCTTAATTATTTATTTAACAAATAGTTAACCAAATTGAATCAAATTTGAACACAAGGATTAAATTCAACCATAAACACATCCATTAAATACTTAAATAATTCAATAAATATTTAATATAACAATTAAAATTTCGAATGTTACATTCATACTCGATCATGTGCTTGTAATCGGACTTATATGGTCGTAACACTAAAACGTGAAAAACATTATTAACAGGGTCATAGTATGTTGCAACAGATGATCTACAGTCACCCTATCTGATGGTGACATGCTATCATACCACGATCGGATACCAGATGCCACCAAAAATGGTGGGGTATGATCAATACGGCTAACTGTCGAGGAAGACATCTCTATGGGGACGTGTCATAAGACCATCTAGGGGTCAATGCTGAATATCTTTGGACATACATACACATGCATAACATAATAACATGCATGATACAATAGATGGCAATATGATATAGGGAATGGAAAACTGTATATACATTCCTAAGTATATCATCATCTAAATACATCTCTCAGTCTGGCTAAAATATGAGGAAATGGGGAAAAATCGCGCCCTACAACTAACAGAGGCCTTTCAAAAGATATAGCGAGAATGGAGCGAAGCTACCCAATGTCTAAACAGAGGCCTATCAAAAGAGATAACGAGAATATACATAAGAAGAAGTCAGTGGTGTCAATGTCTACATCATCAATCTTGTCCACCTAATGTAACTCCTCTTGAGTCACTGGATTTCTATCCGCAGGGATGTCAGGCCTATACAAAGGAGGATCTGCACCGGTAAAACCATATGGGTCTCCTGAGGGGCCAGCGCCAGAGCTAGAAGGATCAAAAGTATCTGCCTCTGAAGGATCTACGCCCAAGTGCTTAGAATAAAGAAGAAATGCCCTGGGTCCAATCATTGGGTCAAACTGTCAATCTGTGTCATATGAGTCGGATCTCTGACACAGGCTAGCCAATCCGTCATCATCACTGATCCTGGAACTATATCCCCCATGGTAATTTGTATGTATTTATATGATGAATATAAAATATATTCATTACATGAATAATTACAATTAATTTTATTTTAGAACTATTGATCATTATAAAGTATATTCTTTTAATAATTAATCTTTAGTAGAAATGTTTTTATTCATTATTTTCTATGAAAATATGATTTTATATTATTTAAATAATATATGAAATAATTATAAAATTATTATAATAATTATTTTATTTTATTATATGAATCTATTCAGATTAGTTAAGTTAATTATTTTAACTTAATTAATAATGTTGTATATGAAAGATAAATCAGATATGGAATCCAAACCCTAATTTTAGATTTCGATCAAGGAATGAGAATAATAATATTATATTATTATTTGTTAGTGTTATAAATATGTATGCTATGTGTGTAAGGTTACTCTGTGGAGCAGTTTTATTATAATCTGCAAAACCCTAATGTTACGGATAAACCTTAGTTTTAAAGTCAAACGAGACTTTAAAATATGTCTACTAATTATGTTATGTGATTAATGACATTTATTATAACTATTAATATTATATTTCAGTTCTATAAATGAGTACTGTATGTGTGTAGACTGATAATTGGTCAATTATAGTGTGACAGTAGAAAAATCTTGTAGTACTATGCTAAACCCTAATTTAAAACTCAAATTAGATTACAGGATTGTTATATAATAGTGATAATGTGATTAATGACCGGAATTATAAATTTTTATCCTAATTAGGAAAAACCCTAATTTTTGCAAACCATAATTAATATTTATAAACCCTAATTTCTATAATTGGAACCCTAATTGTAAAGTGGGGAAACCCTAATTGCAAAATTAGAATGTTTAATGTTAATTAGTGGACCTAAACCTAATTAGCAAGTTCTAATTAATTAAAAGCCTAACTTTTTTAAGAAACCCTAATTATAATTTTAGAAACTAATTTTTTTTAAAACCCTAGTTGGAAATCCTACAAATTTAATATGCTAAACCTTAGGATTAAACCCTAAGGGTAACCTAAAATGTTGACCATGTGACTAACAAATATCAGCAACTCAGCCAACCCACCAACCATATACATTGCACCACATTATATATATAGATCAAGAGAGAGATGTGACAACCCGAGTAAAATCGGATTGTCCAGAATTTAAGATTTAAAGAATTAGTTATTAATAAAATGATTTTTTTATTAATACTATTATGAGCTATGTGTTTATTAATCGTTCTATAACCTAGAATAATTATTAATCGGGAGGATTCTGGCTACGAGCTAGACTGAACGAGTAAAAATTTTCAAGACGAAAATAAAAATTTTCTGGGAACAAAATATTTTTGGGGAAAAACACGAAATAGGCATTATTCACCCAACGAAACCTAAGAGTTAGGGTTTGAATAACCTAAGCCTTTTCGAGAGTTCGGTATGTCGAAATGACATTCCATCGAAAGATTTGACGATAATATATCGTGAGAAGTTAAGTAAGCCGATAAAAGTTTTTCTCGAAAAACGTACAAAAATCGAACGAAATAAAAATGACAAAAAGTACTGTTATGTAATTTTCACTCGTTTAACTACGTTAGGGGAAAACGTGAAGGAAAACGCTTAACGTGAAAAAGTGTTTTTCAGTTTTTCAGAGATCCGAAGAATACGTAAAAGTTAATCGCTAAAGGAAAGACGAAATATCCAAAAATATTGGGATTCCGAGAATTGCAGTTTTCGAACTGTCGGACGAATTCCGCAAGACGGAAGCATGAAGCTTCCAAAGGAAGCTTCGTGAATAGTAAGGAGGTGTATTGAGGAGGTGTGAATAGTAAGGAGGCGTATTGAGGAGGTGTGAATAGTAAGGAGGTTGGGGTGAAATGACTAAAATACCTCTAGCCTTGGTTTTCTATAAATAGGAAGCTAACTTCATTGTTTTGGGATTTTGAAAATCTTACAACTTTTGAGAGAGAGAGAGAGAGATTTCGGATGGGGGAAGAGAAGGAGAAAAAGGAGGAAAAGCTTGCCCGAGTGCATGCTTTGTCCAACGGAGGAAGATTAAAGAAGAAAGGTAATCCAAAAACCTAACTTCTATATAATTTTCTTTAAGTTTTTATGTTAAAAATATAGCTTAATGAGAATAAGAAGTAAATGATGTTAGGAATGATTTCATATGGTTGAAATCATTGATAAAAGAAGAAATAGGAATTAGAAGTTTATTTTATAAATTTCTTGAGGAAGTATAAGATTCGTAATGAATTAGAACGATCCGTGTGGATCATATGAATGATACGGTGAAATAAGTAAGGAATGGTGTTCTATAACATCAAATTCCAAGAAAAAGTAAAATTGTAATCAAAATATCGATTAAAAATGAAGAACGAACGAAGAACGCGAAGAACACGTAAAGAACGTGAAGAACGTTGTTGATGGAAAATTTAAAACCATCGTAGTGTAATTGTTGTTGATGGACAAGTTTAAAACCATCGTGTATAAGTTAGTTGTTTATTGCTTGGTTAGGAACGTTAGAAACATTCATGAAGAACAGATTAAAACTGAGCTATAACGAAGTTATGGCGAAAATTCGTAAAAGATGAACGAGAAATAAAAAGTATGTAAATTAACCCGAACGTGTATGGTTTCATAAGAATGTAAGAGAAAGTATAAAACATGAGTCCTGGACTCAAGAACGAACAAGTTCTGAGTTCAGATGGCCAAATTACGGACGAAAGAACGAAGAACGTTAAAAATGTAAAACGAACGAAGAGCGAATATTAAGCCAATTAAATGGCATGTTAACGGATTAAGAATGAAATTTTATCCATGGGTAATCTACGTACGTAAGATAAGGAAGATAATGGCTTTGGAATGACCTCGTTCTGAGTTTTAACGAATAAGTTCTGGAATCGAGAAGTAAGCGTCTTAAGCAATTTCTAAGACTTAGAAAAAATTTCTAGGTTTTGTGCTCGATGTCTATAGCAACTTGACCAAGCCTTGGGAGGCGGCGCTCAAAGACGAGGCCGGGGCCGCCACTCTTGTTGAGTGGCACCGCGGCACAAGAAATAGAGAAGATAGTTGCTTGCATGATTCCGGCCTCGACAGTTTGACTTTGCTGCAGAGTGGCTTTGCGGTATGAGGTAAAGAAGGTCCCAAGACTGCGGTGCAGTCGCAGCGAGGTAAAAAAGCCGATGATGAGTTTTAAGTGCTCAAATACTGGGGGATGTGCAAGAAAGAAATATGAACATGTAGTTCAACTAATGTACCACTTAATCAAGTGTATTAAACCTTAGATGAAGGTTGAACGAAAAGATTAAATGAGATTAAAAGACAAAGAATGTAGACACGGGTTACGGAACCGATGTTCGGGGACTGTAGTCGCGATAAACGAACGTGAGGGATTGCTATGGTTGTGATTCCTTAGACGTTGAGTGACGAAAGTAATGTATAGCATTTTGATGTTATGACATGGTAATGAGAGATGAATGTAAAGTGTTTAGACGCTGTGAACGCAACGTTGTTCCGATGAACGACCGGTCTTAGCATACAACGAACCGTATGGCTTTGACATTAAAAACAAATATTAAACGTGGGGTTCAGGTGATAGTAATGAATGAAAGCAATTAAAACCTTAGTTAAAGGTTGAATAAAAGATTAAAAGAGGAACAACGTCAACGTGGAATACGTAAACGATTCTCATAAATCGTATTCAAGTCGAGCGAACATTCTAAGTGTACATTGGTTGTATAACTTAGACGTTGACGAAGGTAGTAAGTAAGATATGAATTATCAAGAAAGCCGTAGCGAACGGTAATAAGATTAACGAAAGCTGAATGTGAGTCAGAGGAGAATGTTAGAATGAAATGTAAGCCTTGAACACTTGAACCGACGTAAAGATTAAGTGTAGGCGAATATTAAATGGGTAAAACCTACACCCTGTGTATGGTTTGACCGTAGGATAACGAAGACTAATGATTAAACTTGTGAACGGTGAAGAAGCTGAATCAAAGACAAGCATATATAACGTAAAGAAGCCAAGTTAATGTTTATAATTTGGAAGACGTTCCATGTCGAATGGACCGAACATTGTAACATAAGAAAAAGGTAAAGTAAAATGCTTAATGCTATAAATGCGTAGAATGAATATGGAATATTCATTCTGAGTATACAAAGGACTGTATGACTTGGACGATAAGAATAAATCCTGAGGTATAACATTTATTTTCCAGAAAGCCATAAGGAATAAGAATTTGACTTAACGAACATTATAGTTTAATAGTTCGGATAAGTTAAGATAAGTTAGGTTGTAGTACAATCGTAACCTTTGATGGTTGACATATGGGAGCTGGGCTAAACAATTCCTTCAAAGAGCGAAGGTATATATAAAACTGGCAACCGATCTAACTCACTGTGTGGGTAGTGTAGATGAGATAGGAACTTGTTTGTTGGTTGTTTGTGGGAAACCACTCAGAGTACCATATGGATTACTAGCAGAGAAATGATGTGTGTTGAGTCCTATAGAAGTTATAAGAAGAAGATAAGAATGTAAATCATCAAAGATGATGAACGTATTGAGTAAGACATCTTCGTATGTCATGAAGCCGTTAACCGGTAAAGGAAGTTGGTCGTGTAAACTTAGTTTGTAAGAACATAAACCCTAAGAAGTATAGTTAAGTAAACCAATGCGTAAAGTCAAGTATATGACTAATTGGTGTATGTGTTATTTCCTTATATGCTACATATGAATTAGAATGAGCAATTCAGTGTAAACTATAAGTTGTAGCTGTGCGTAAGGTAAGTTTCCTAACTTCATTCATATTTTAAATGAATGGTAGTTTCTAAAACTTCTTAGATGTTGAACTTGAGAAGTTATGTCTATGAGCAAATGTGTGATATTTTTACAAGGTGGTATAACGTATGAGACCTTGTGCCACAATGTGAACACTTCAGTGTTTCTATGATATGAACTGTTCTGTGATTGAACTGTTCAATATGAGCATGTTCTGTTTATATATGAACAGTTATTGTTAAGTCTGTGCTATTGATTCTATCCAGACAGAATGTGTATGAAAGAGAATAGAGAATGAAAGTATTTCAAAGTAAATGTGACAAATGTTTTAAAATGATAGGAATCAAGATTATTCCTATATTCATGTTGCTTCATAACCTTTGTTCGGTTATTGAGGAATTAAAAGAATGTTTGAATTCTTAAAGTTGTTTGTTCAACTGTTATGAATTGCTGGGCAATTGAATGCTCACACTTACTTTAAATAAAAGCATTTTCAGCAAACGATGTTAGAAAGAACTTAAAGATCCCGTAAAGATCAAGCTGATCGGTATCCAGAAGAAGTGCCATTCATTAGATGAATGAGCGTGAAGATCAAGCGAAGACTTGTAATATAGAATTATAGAATTATACTATGGAATAGTTTAATGAATGATTATGTATCCTTGGTGGCAAATAAAAGTCACTCGTGCAAGATGTAAGGAATAATGTAATTATCATTATTTGTAATGGAAGAAGTTATAAGGTTTTAGAACCTGGGATTTGAGGATGTATGTTGTTATATTTAGCTATATAGTGATGTTTGTTTGGAAGAAGATGGGTTCATGACGTATGGAATCCGGATGTGAAAATAGACCAGATTTCGGGGCGTTACAGAGTGGTATCAAAGCTTATAGGTTATAAACCTTAGGTATGAATACCTAAGACTATAATCGTAGAGAGAAGGATAAGAAGATCACCACGTGATCATAGTAAATTGTAGTAACAAATGAGCTTTTAAACGATGAATGATTCATAGTTAATGCTATGAATGAATGGTACTAAGAAGTAGTACGGGAAGAAAAACTCAGATTTAGTTATAAAGGATAGCATACGAATTAAAGAAAATTCGTATTAAGTAAAGAGAAAGTTATAAATTGTAAGATTTCAATTGAGGACTCATGTGATTGTTGAGTTGTATGAACCTTTGTATGGATAGAGGTTTGTGCTTTGTGTAACAGCCACTCAGTTTATTACAGTGATAATCATTGAAATTCGTCGCGCTATCAAGATGTATATGACGAGAAGGTGAATCTTTTCTCATGTATATACTTGGTAAGTAGAGAACGATAAGATAAGGTGCTAGTTCTTGAAACTCATACTTATGGTAAGTTCGTGACTCATAATTATATGGTATGTTTTTAAACTTCTCAGCGAATGGATGCCTATGGTCTGTCTGGGATAGTTCTTAAACTCATATTATTGTGAAAAGTTCCTGAACTCATAATGTGTGGTAAGTTGATGGACTGTATTAAGGTATATGAATGTTTAGACTGAAAACACGTTATTTTCAGTAGACTTAGCATTGAAGGTGCTAGAGAAGATTAAGTATTGTCGCAAGTAAGACAATGAAGGAAGATGGAGAATAGGATATTCCAAGTCATCTAGCTATGCTAGATTTCGAAGTTTCTTGAAATCGTGCTTATGTGTGCGCATTTTGAAAAGGAAAGAATTGGTTCAACTTTTGGAACCAATGGATTTTAAAAGAACTATTCTTGATATGTCTAAGCTAATTGATTCGACTGGACAAAAATTGATTTGAAATATCAAAATTAATTTTATATCATCAGTGCATTTGATGCAAGGATGGTAAAAAGATGGAGTTATTAATGCAATTGAGCCTGATTTGGATTTGATCTTAGGATCAACAACCCACTATGGTATGATGTTTAATGATGAAGTCATAAACTGACGAAGTCCTCAACGTACTGTGAAAAGTGCGGTATCATGACGTCATAAAAAGTTTTGATGTAATGTAAAAGAATTTAAAGAGTAGTCGATGTCAATTGATTTGACTAGACGAATGTTTCAAGTTGATGTCCAATTTATTGGTATGGTCTAAGCTACTTGATTTGGCTAAGACGAATGGTATGTCATGATTAAAATAAAATTAAGCTTTCTTTGAAGAGTTATGCCGAACCAAATTGTTTTGGTGCGGAATCTAATGATTAACTCTAAGGTGAACATACCCTGAAATGGGGTTATACGATGGGTTGATCGCCTACGTATGGAAGAGGTAGTTTAACTACTTTGTAATTATAAACTGACCGTGTAAGAAGGGTTTACGGTGAAATATTGTTAAACCTAGTAAGAGTTAATGGTCGATTTGACCCCTCAGCAAAAGAATGAAATGTTTTAAAGGAATCTTTATATTCCTATTTATTCCTTTCACTTCATGATTCTTGATAAGTTATGAAGGTTAGGGAATGTTTGAAAGATAATAACTTCTTTAAAGAGAAGTTGAGAAGAAGGGTAAGCTAAAATTTTGAGGACAGAATTTTGTGAAGAAGGGGTGAATGTGAGGACCCGAAAGATTGAAAGTATAGTTAAGCGTGAGGTTTAACTAATGACGATTATGTCAACAGATGATCCTTGTGAGAAGGATGATTTGAGATTAAACCTTTGCTATAGGTTGTAGGCACCCGGGTATGGGTGTGGTTTTCAGAAATTTCGAGGACGAAATTTTTATAAGGAGGGAAGTGTGACAACCCGAGTAAAACCGGATTGTCCAAAATTTAAGATTTAAAGAATTAGTTATTAATAAAATAAATTTTTATTAATAGTATTTTGTGCTATGTGTTTATTAATCATTCTATAACCTAGAATGATTATTAATCAGGAGGATTCTGGCTATGAGCTAGACTGAACGAGTAAGAATTTTTAAGACGAAAATAAAAAAAAATTCGGGAACAAAATATTTCTGGAGAAAAAAATGAAATATGCACTATTCACCTGACGAAACTTAAGGGTTAGGGTTTGAATAACCTAAGCCTTTCCGAGAGTTCGGTATGTCAAAATGACATTCCTTCGAAAGATTTGATGATAATATATTGTGAGAAGTTAAGTAATCCGATAAAAGTTTTTCTCAAAAATCGTGCAGAAATCGGACGAAATAAAAATGATGAAAAGTATTGTTATGTACTTTTCACTCGTTTAACTATGTTAGGGGAAAACGTGAAGGAAAACACTTAACGTGGAAAAGTGTTTTTCAATTTTTTGGAGATCCGAAGAATACATAAAAGTTAATCGGTAAAGGAAAAATGAAATATCCAAAAATATTTGGATTCTGAGAATTGCAATTTTCGAACTGTCGGACGAATTTCGCAAGACGGAAGCACGAAGCTCCCAAAGGAAGCTTTATGAATAGTAAGGAGGTCTATTGAGGAGGTGTGAATAGTAAGGAGGTTGAGGCAAAATGTCTAAAATACCCCTAGCCTTGGTTTTCTATAAGTAAGAAGCTAAGTTCATTGTTTTGGGATTTTGAAAATCCTATAACTTTTGAGAGAGAGATAGAGAGTTCGGATGGGGGAAGAGAAGGAGAAAAAGGAGGAAAAGCTTGCCCGAGTGCACGCTTTGTCCAACAGATGAAGATTAAAGAAGAAAGGTAATAAGAAAACCTAACTTCTAGATAATTTTCTTTAAGTTTTTATGTTAAAAACATAGCTTAATGAGAATAAGACGTAAATGATGTTAGGAATGATTTCATATGGTTGAAATCATTGATAAAAGAAGAAATAGGAATTAGAAGTTTATTTTATAAATTTCTTGAGGAAGTATAAGATTTGTAATAAATTAGAACGATCTGAGTGGATCTTATGAATGATACGGTGAAATAAGTAAGGAATGGTGTTCTATAACATCAAATTCCAAGAAAAAAGTAAAAACGTAATCAAAATATAGATTAAAAATGAAGAACGAACGAAGAACGCGAAGAACGTTGCTGCTGGACAAATTTAAAACCATTGTAGTGTAATTGTTGTTGATGGACAAGTTTAAAACCATCGCGTATAAGTTAGTTGATTATTGCTTGGTTAGGAACGTTAGAAATGTTCATGAAGAACGGATTAAAACTGAGCTATAATGAAGTTATGGCGAAAATTCATAAAAGATGAACGAGAAATAGAAAGTATGTAAATGAACCTGAACGTGTAGGTTTTAATAATAATATAAGAGAATGTATAAAACATGAGTCGTGGACTCGAGAATGAACGAGTTCCGAGTTCGGATGACCGAATTATGGACGAAAGAACGAAGAACGTTAAAAACATAAAATGAACGAAGAGCGAAGATTAAGCCAATTGAATGGCATGTTAACGGATTAAGAACAAAGTTTTGTCCATGGGTAATCAAAGTACATAAGATAAGGAAGATAATGGCATGTTAACGGATAGTGTGCTCGCATCACTTGGCCATGATCGAAGCCTTGGGAGGCTGGTGCAACACGAGATCGAAGCCATCGCCTATTCTTTGAGTGGTGGCTACGCGAGAAATAGAGAAGATAGTGGTGCAGAAGTTGTCAAAAGCGATGCCGACCTCGGCGATTTGACACCGCAGAGTGGCGTCATAGTGCGAGGTAAAGAGGGGGCCGTGTGGCCGTGGCCGTCTTTGGGAAAAGCCAGTGATGAGTTTTTAAGTGCTCAATTACTGGGGGATGTGAAAGAAAGAAATATGAACATTTAGTTCAACTAATGTATCACTTAATCAAGTGTATTAAACCTTAGATGAAGGTTGAACGAAAAGATTAAACGAGATTAAAAGACAAAGAATGTAGACGCGGGTTACGGAACCGATGTTCGGGGACCGTAGATGCGATGAACGAACGTGAGGGATTTCTATGGTTGTGATTCCTTAGACGTTGAGTGACAAAATTAATGTATAGCATTTTGATGTTATGACATGGTAATGAGAGATGAATGTAAATCGTTTAGACGCTGTGAACGCAACGCTATTGCGATGAACGATCGGTCTTAGTATACAATGAACCGTATGGCTTTGACATTAAAAATGAATATTGAACGTGGGGTTCAGGTGATAGTAATGAATGAAAGTGATTAAAACCTTAGTTAAAGGTTGAATGAAAGATTAAGAGAGGAACAATGTAAACGTGGAATACGTAAACGATTCTCGTGAATCATATTCACGTGGAACAAACATTTTAAGTGTACATTGGTTGTATAACTTAGACGTTGACGAAGGTAGTAAGTAAGATATGAATTATCAAGAAAGCCGTAGCGAACGGTAATAAGATTAACGAAAGTCGAATGTGAGTTAGAGGAGAATGTTAGAATGAAATGTAAGCGTTGAACACTTGAACCAACGTAAAGGTTAAGTGTATGTGAATATTAAACGGGTAGAACCTACACCCCGTGTATGGTTTGACCATGGGATAACGAAGACCAATGATTAAACATGTGAACGATGAAGAAGCTGAATTAAAGACAAACCCGTATAACATAAAGAAGCCAAGTTAATGTTTATAATTTGGAAGACGTTCCGTGTCAAATGGACCTATAATAACCCAATATTTTTAATAAGAAATTTTGCGATTTAATTTTTTCTTTTATATATATAAAGGTGGAAATATGTGCAAGGTAAAGTATATGTATCTATGTAATAAATAAATTTATTTATTAGATGTAAATAATTTCTTTTTAGACTTATTGATCATTATAGATTATATTCTCATAATAAATTAATTTTGTAATAAAAATATTTATTATTTATTTTCCATGAAAATATGATTATGGTATATATGATATGATTATTAGGATTCTTATGATATGTATTTTATTATATTGGTTAGGTTAATTATTTTAACTTAATGGTATCTATGAAGGTTATGTCAAATATGAATTCAAAACCCTAAGCCTAGATTTTGAATAAGGACTGAGAATAATAATATAATATTATTTATGTTTCATTAATATAAACATGTCTTATATGTGTGTAATGTTAATGTGTGGAACAGTAATAGTAAAACAGTACAAATCCTAGCATTACTGATAAACTATAGTACAGTGTCAAATATGACTATAAGATTTGTTAAGTTATGTGTTATGACCATTATTATGTTTAATGTTAAATAGGTAAACCCTAATTGACATTTAGAAACCCTAATTACTAGATCAAGACCCTAATTGCTAATTTAGCAAGCTTAATGGTAATTAGTATTTTACAAAGCCTATTTTGCAAGCCTAAAGTGATTAGGAAACCTAATTCAATTAAGGAATCCTAATTCACATTTCTAGAAACTGAGATTCCCATTTTACCCTTACTACACAATTCTAGATTTAGAGCTTAGGAAACCTTAGGGTTAAACCCTAAGGGTTAAATCCTAAGGGTCACACCCTAGAGGTTATAAAGGAATTGACAACTTTGCCACTAAAAAGTAAAATCCAAATGACCAAATTGCCCTTCTTGCATTTTTTAATAGATAACTTGTAGAACATGCCATAACTTTTAGCTAGTGACCAACTCTAGCTAGCCATGTGGTCTAGTAATAGCCTTTAATCAATAAAAATCTGCTAGACATGATCAACCATGAGCATTACACCATGTTATATATAGGATTGGAGAGAGAAAGAGGTCACTTGTTAGCCCATTTTGCTCAAACACTTATCCAAGAGCTCCTTTCACCAAAAGCCACGAATTTCCCTTCATTTGTCAGTCACAAAACCAGCCCCATGAAACACACTAACCAAATCATTAGCCTTGAAGCAAAGATTGATCAAAGAAGGTATAAACCCTAGCCTTGATTTCTGTCCAATAATCTGTTGTTAGATATTGTGGTTTTTGTGTTAAACATGTTAGATATAGACTATTATGATGATCTGGGTTGGTATTATATAGATTCATATCATCTAAGTGTTCAAATTCGAGTTTTAAGAAAATCTGAAAAAAAATTTCCTTGAGGTCTGACAATGAATGTCAGACCCTATAAATCTTTACCTATAATGTGGTTTTGTTGTTTTAAGTATTGGATCTGTAACTTGTCATCTTGTCTTTAATCTGGAAGTGTAATCGCAGTGATTAGAGGTCTAGATTTGGAGTTATTAATGGTCAAAAGTCGTTGACCGGCATTGACCAGACTATTTCTGGGCAACCCAGAAACCGAATAAGAGCCTCTGACAAGTTATTTAAGGCTCCGGATCTGTCCGGCTGATTGATGTTTTGAGTTTGTTTTTGAACCAATGTTATAGTATATCATGTAAACTATCGATCTATGCTTGTAGTGCAGCCAGATATCAAGTAGGTTGGATTATGTGACCGGTCAAACCAGCTCAGTCGATCACGGTTCACGTTTTCTGGGTAACCCAGAAAATGTTTGAACGTGTCTCCTGACATGCTTTGACCGGACTGTATCTTTTTGATTTGTTATTTTTATGATGATGTTATGTATTAGATCTGTAGTTCTACATGTGGGCTACAATCTGGAATTCATAGATAACTAAAACATTACACTATCAGCATGTAGTGGAGGCTGGAAAGTGACACCTTAGACTGTTCTTACTGTTGTTGCATGTTATAGCTATACTCTTTGTTTGTGGTTGTAGTGCTACATCTGTACTACAACTCTAACATAATTTCAAGCCTAGATGTTTGTGGTTGTAGTGCTACATCTGTACTACTACAACTCTAACATAATTTCAAGCCCAGAAATCATTAAGAACCTAGATCAAAAGTTAGTCAAACCTCATACCTTAGTTACTAACATGATGCTCAAGAACACCTATAGCGATGGTTCTGTCGCTATAGGGCCCTTTAGCGACAGTTAATTTATGGAAATTATTATTTTTATTTAATAAGTAGTATTAAATAGTTTTTAATTATTAAAAATATAAAATAAATTCCTAAAAATTATTTTAAGGTCTAAAAATAGGATTTTAATTATTTTGAATATATTTCATTAATATTTATTATTTTTAGAATATTAATGGTATTTAATTTATTTAATTATAATATTAAATAAATTACGTAAAAATGATTTTAATACTTGAAAAATTATTTAAAATTATATTACGTTATAAGAAAATATTTTAAGTTATTTTTAATATTTTGTGATGAATTTCATTAATTAAATAATATTAATGATATTTAATCTATTTAAAAATATATTAAATAAATTATGAAAAATAGAATTAATGATTTAAAAATTATATAAATATGATTTAAAGGTTATAAAAATATTTTAAGTTATAAAATATAACTTTTGATATTTTGTCATGAAAAATATTAATTATTTAATATTAATGATATTAAATTTATTTAATTATTATATCAAATAAATAGTTTAAAAATGGTTTTATTGATTTAAAAATCATTTAAAAAGGATATAAATGAAATAAAATATTTTTAGTTATACTTAATGACTTTTAATATTTTAAGGAATAGTACATTAATATTTTAATATTAATGGTAATTATTTAAAATAATTTTAATTATTTTAAAAATCATTTAAGGGTATTATTAGTACTTTTAATATCTCGAGTTATTATAACTAACTTTAATATTTTGTTGATGGTTTCATTAATAGTTTAATGTTATTTAAATATTGATGATAATAGAATTATTTGATATTTAAATCATTTTCTAAGGATTTCGGTGTTTGAAAATTCACGATAAATTATAATAATTATTTGAAATTATTATAAGGCTATGAAAAATAATATGACTGATACTTAGGTTGTCCAGAATAATATTAAGTAATTCGATCTGTGAGTCAAGACAATCGGACATGTCTTTGAAATTGATATGGACTTAGATAGTTTGACTGTATATGTGTTTATTTGTGATTTAATGATTGTGAAACATGTGTGACAATGTGATTAGGTTATGTGCTGAATGCAATATGCAGTACTATGTGTTATAATATGTTATTCTAATCAATTGAACAATCTTATAAATGATAGGTTATTGAAGTAAAGGTAGAACTAAGTTGTGTAAACAGCAGACCAGGCAAGTTTCCTATACTTACTCCAATTATTATTGAGCAAGTATCTTACCTTTGCATTTTCTTTATGCAATGGACATGAGTAAGAAGTTTCAGAATTATATTATTATTATGCTAAATTATTAACCCTATTGTGATATATTCTATATCCAGATCATTGTTTATCAAACATGTTAGTATATGGTAATTCGGATATATATTTCATTCGTTAATTCCTAAATATGGTTATACAAGTGTCCCCACTTGGATAATCATTATTTTTAATCACATGTTGATATATATATATATATATATATATATATATATATATATATATATATATATATATATACGTCTAATTTATTTGACCCAAATGTAGACATGATTTAGAAATATCGTTGAATATGATAAAACCTTTTTGTATCCAATCAAATTGCTTTGGTTCGGATTCCAGACTATGTGTGAACATCCCGAACATTGGAAAACTTTTATGCGCCCAAGGCGGCCAGAGTGAACGATAATATCGTTCTTGCATGTAGTATTGATCAATATAGGGCACATTGGGCAGATCACCCTCATGTCCGTAAGTTATGACGGTTTGCGGATGAAGTTCTACTAAACCTTAGCGAAAATGAAAAATAATGTTCATAGTCAGTACGCAGTTTCAGAAATTTGATAGAGAGTTGTTATGTTATTATTATCGGTTCAGATTACTTCACAACTTTTGATTTGTTGTAGAAGGGAAGTATAAAGAAAACATTTAATCCTTGTAGCTAAATATTTATAATTGTTATTACTTCCTGGGAACTCAAATGCTCATCCTTGCTTAATTTAAATGTTTTCAGTTAAGTATGATCGACCAGAGGGCTCTGCCAAGAACAAAAGGGAAGGAAAGCTACCAGAATAAGTTTGAGTTATCTTATGTCGTAGTTAAACTTAAATAAGATGATTATATTTATTATCTATCATATAATGAAATGTTTTATAGTCGCGTACCTGGGATTAGACTCTGATATATAAATTAAGTTTGATATTTATGATAATATTATTATTTTCGCTCATAGAAATGGTATCGTAATGCACTGAGTTCGGGTTTTAAGTACCTGAATTTGGGGGCATTACAGTTTGGTATCAGAGCTTTAGGGTTAGAAACCTTAGGTGGGGGTAGACCTTAGGCTATAACCTTAGAGTAGAGAAAAACGTCGAAAGTACAAATAACTCACATATAGTTTAAAAGGAGATGAATCGAATAAATTCATCGTCAAACAAAAATAAAAGATAACTTAAATAAAAATATTAATTGTTGTGAGTATATATTATATGTTAATCAGGATAATTTATGTGTAAATGTCTGATAGAAAAGGATTAGGATACCCTCAGATTGTAAAGAAGGAGTCAACCTCCATAACCAAGCCAATATCAAAGCTGATAGGTGAAATAGGTGAAATAGAGGCTTATATTGAAAGCAACCCTGATGAGGTGATTATACTGGAAAAATGTAGTACCAGATATAGAAACGATAATATAACTGATAGGTAGAGTATAGTTAAAGAATATAAGGACAAGCTCGAGTTCTTAAACTCATATATCTGTGGTGAGTTCTTAAACTCATAATGTGTAGTAAAGTTTGACGAACTAGGTATAGTTAGGTGTGAATGGATTATTGAGGATAATGGGAATATATAGAATACTAAGCAATTGATCCTTAGTGAAGGCATAAGAAATAAGTAGTATTAGTATTACTTGAATATGTATGATTGTATGATGCGTATATGATAGGTATGTGGGTATAATATAATATTCTTAACTTTTGTATAAGTTATGGCAGTGAATCCTGACTTTTGAGTCACAAGGGGATAGTGAATGTTTAATGCAGTATGTGCTATGGTATGTCAAGCGCTATGAATATGAATCTATGTTGGATTAATGAAATAAGTTGGTCTAAAGATAGTAATTATTTATCTAAACAATGGTTAATATAGTAACCAAATTTTCAAAATATAGTATTTTGAATATATGATTATTTAAGTAGAAAATTTTGCGTTATAGAAGGTAAGTCGATTAAAGATCAATTATGATCAGATAATGCCGCCAAGACGTAAACGAAACCAAAGGGTAGAAGAACGTGTCAACAAAGCTGGAGGACAACCAGACCCAATGCAGAATTTTACGAATATGGTCGCTCAAGATATGCATAATGGAATACCGACCGCAGGAAATCCTCCAGACAATCAATTTGCGAACGTTAAAGATTTAAGGCCATATGACCGTCAGGATTTAGAGGGTCAACTGACCCTGTAGAAGTAGTTGTGATAGCTAGGGTAACAGAGGGGCAAAAGACAGCTTTTGCCACCTATACGATGAAAGGGGAGGCGAATTTTTAGTTGGAGACAAATCAAGCTAGAGCTGGAGAAGGGAGTAGTGGTAGTAGGACTGGAAAAAGGAAAGGAGATAATTTTAGGAATACCAAAAGTAGGCCAAGAGGGGGAAAGAATAAGGTTGTGCAGTGTGGAATTGCGGAAGGAATCTCTCGGGAGAGTGTCTTAAAGGTAAGTTAGTGTGTTATAAGTGTGGGCAGAAGGGACATATCTCTCCTAACTGCCTCAATACTAGGATGAATAGAGGATGATTCAAGTGTGGATCAATGGAGCATAAGGTGAAGAACTGTTCGAAAAGGAGAAGAGATGCAGGAAGAGTGATTACGGAGAAAAGTAGCGGGACGCTGGCGACAACGGGACCAACTTCAACAAACAACCCAACAAAATCAACCGCAAGAGTCTTCAGCATGACCGTTCAAGATACCGTGGTAGATAGGGATGCGACTCCAGGTATTAATCGAGTCAATTGTATTTTCCTATATATGATTTTCGTATATATATAGTAAATTATTTTATAAAGAAATTTTGAAGGAGGAATTTGAGTTCTATTAGAAATCAAATTTCTGTTTAAGCAGATAGACAAACTTTATGCTGAATAGTTAAAGATCGGTTCGATCAATTATGATCGAGATCTCCTTGCAATGATTGTGTATGCTATTTTCCCTAATGTCTATAGGTTTTAAAGTGGTGATTCCGGGGACGGAATCCTTATAAGGGAGGGTGAATGTAATAACCCAATATTTTCAATAAGAAATTTTGCGATTTAATTTTTTCTTTTATATATATAAAGGTGGAAATATGTTCAAGGTAAAGTATATGTATCTATGTAATAAATAAATTTATTTATTAGATGTAAATAATTTCTTTTTAGACTTATTGATCATTATAGATTATATTGTTATAATAAATTAATTTTGTAATAAAAATATTTATTATTTATTTTCCATGAAAATATGATTATGGTATATATGATATGATTATTAGGATTCTTATGATATGTATTTTATTATATTGGTTAGGTTAATTATTTTAACTTAATGGTATCTATGAAGGTTATATGGGATATGAATTCAAAACCCTAAGCTTTGGATTTTGAATAAGGATGAGAATAATAATATAATATTATTTATGTTTTGAAGAACATAAACATGTCTTATATGTGTGTAATGTTAATGTGTGGAGCAGAGTTATAGTAAAACAGTACAAATCCTAGCATTACTGATAAACTATAGTACAATGTCAAATATGACTGTAAGATTTGTGAAGTTATGTGTTATGACCATTATTATGTTTAATGTTAAATAAGTAAACCCTAATTGACATTTAGAAACCCTAATTACTAGATCAAACCCTAATTTCTAATTTAGCAAGCTTAATGATAATTAGTATTTTACAAAGCCTATTTTGCAAGCTTAAAGTGATTAGGAAACCTAATTCAATTAGGGAACCCTAATTCACATTTCTAGAAACTAAGATTCTCATTTTACCCTTACTATACAATTCTAGATTTAGAGCTTAGGAAATCTTAGGGTTAAACCCTAAGGGTTAAACCCTAAGGGTTAAATCCTAAGGGTCAAAGCCTAGAGGTTAGAAAGGAATTGACAACTTTGCCTCTAAAAAGTAAAAGCCAAATAACCAAATTGCCCTTCTTGCATTATTTAATAGATAACTTGTAGAACATGCCATAACTTTAGTTGGTGACCAACTCTAGCTAGCCATGTGGTCTAGTAATAGCCTTTAATCAATAAAAATCTGCTAGACATGATCAACCATGAGCATTACACCATGTTATATATAGGATTAGAGAGAGAAAGAGGTCACTTGTTAGCCCATTTTGCTCAAACACTTATCTAAGAGCTCCTCTCACCAAAAGCCACGAATTTCCCTTCATTTATGGGTCCACAAAACCCATTTTACGAAACACACTAACCAAATCAAGAGCCTTGAAGCAAAGATTGATCAAAGAAGGTATAAACCCCAGGCTTGATTTCTGTCCAGTAATCTATTGTTAGATGTTGTGGTTTTTGTGTTAAACATGTTAGATATAGAGTATTATGATGATCTGGGTTGGTATTATATAGATCCATATCATCTAAGTGTTCAAATTCGAGTTTTAAGAAAATCTGGAAAAAAAATTTCTTGAGGTTTGACAATGAATGTCAGACCCTATAAATCTTTACTTGTTATGTGGTTTTGTTGTTTTAAGTATTGGATCTGTAGCTTGTCATCTTGTCTTTAATCTAGAAATGTAATCGCGGTGATTAGAGGTCTAGATTTGGAGTTATTAAAGGTCAAAAGCCGTTGACCGGCATTGACCGGACTATTTATGGGCAACCCAGAAACGAATAAGAGCCTCTGACAAGTTATTTAAGGCTCCGGATCTGTCCGGTTGATTGATGTTTTGAGTTTGTTTTTGAACCAATGTTATAGTATATCATGTAAACTATCGATCTATGCTTGTAGTGCAGCCATATATCAAGTAAAGGTGGATTTATGACCGATCAAAACCATTTCGATCGATCACGATTCACTTTTTCTGGGTAACCCAGAAAACGTTTGAACGTGTCTCCTGACATGCTTTGATCGGGCTGTATCTTTTTGATTTGTTGTTTCTATGATGATGTTATGTATTAGATCTGTAGTGCTACATGTGGGCTACAATCTGGAAGTCATAGATAACTAAAACATTACACTATCAACATGTAGTGGAGGCTGGAAAGTGACACCTTAAACTGTTCTTCATTTCTGGGTAACCCAGAAATGAAGAACATGTCTGACAAGCTTTTTGATTGAGCATATCTTACTGTTGTTGCATGTTATAGCTATACTCTTTGTTTGTGGTTGTAGTGCTACATCTGTTGTAAGACCCCAAATTATTATTAATAAAATTGAATTTCCTCTATTTAATATGTTAAAATAGTAAGGGTTGATTTGATTAATGTGGTGAGTTATGGGTAAAATACGCAATTTATTTTAAACATGCAAGTGGTTATAAAATATTCATTATTGTTGGGGAATATTCGTTTGGTCGTGGAATATTCTACTTTGTCGGGAATATTAAATGACGGTAGTGACCTTATTTGTGGGCCCATAAACTAAAAGCGATTGGAGGAAGAAAACGACAAGAATAAGTTGTTTATAAATAGCAGCGTAGTTGTTATCGTTAATCTTGTTAGAATACCGGTGGTTTAAACACAAGAGCACATTTGTATTGCACCAATTATTGATTCTTACGTAAGAAGGCACTACTCAATAATTGTTACGATGAATTATTGTTCGATATTTTATTTTATTGATTCAATAATTCTTTGCGTTGATATTTTATATTCTTGTTGTTTTAATAATTATCATTGCACAATATTTTCTATTATCGAGACAATAATTCATATTATCTGAATAATATTATTAGATAACATTATTGGCAATGTCTAGAAAGTTTTGTCTAAGGAGAGGTTTGGTCATCTAATTGCTGGCGCAAGAAGAGAGAGATCCTTATGGAAAGCCCCTCTTTCTGGGAACCGCTGCTTGGTTATCGATTGTGATTCTATAATATTATTTATGAATAATTAATTATTGATTTATATGATGAGGAAAATATTGATTTTATGTGGATATAGATGAAGAAAAATTTTAATGTTACAATTGTTAAAAATTAATATTTTATCTTTTTTTACGATAAAATAATTCATTTAAATATATTATTTTAATAATATAATAATGGTGATATTTTTACAATAAATGTGGGATATATGAGTATATGAGGAGGAAGAGTATTTTTGTTGCATTAAATGATTAACACATGTTTTGTGTGTCGGTAGACCCCAATTCTTGACCGAAATTTGATTATATACTTTGTAAAATCGCTTGGTTTGTGGATTTCGGTCAATTTTTGTTTGGAATTTGGAAAAACTTTCTTCTACAAAGTTGTAGAGAATGATATTTCCTATGGAAAGGACATGTGGTTTGAATTTTTTTTTATAAAAGAGTTATTTATTATGAATTATTGAAGTTCCGGTGTTCCAGAATAATTGATTTTTGGAGTTTAAAATGTTTTTTTTGTAAGAAAAATGTTTTTTGTTGCAATTGAGTGGGCTCACATGTGTTATAAATGATCTGAAATCAGATTTCTAAGGTGGGCTTGAATATTTTTAAGAAATATTATTATTTTATTAAATTTTCTGCTTTGGTGTTCTAAGAATTTTCCTATAAATAGGGTGCTTAGGTTAGAATTGAAAATCACACCAGAAACTGAAGTTTTCTCTCTATTTCTCTCTCGATATATTGAGCATATTCTTGTGAGTATTTTGAGACCTTGAGTGTTGTTATACGGTGCAAGTTCCTTCAAAGACTATATCTAGTATTCGGTCAGAATCACGAAGTCTTTTCGAGGTAAGGGATATTTTTTTTTTAAATGATATTATTTCTTCTAATATCATTATGTCGGATTATTGGTAAGATTTTTCTTGAAAAATTCTTGTCTTTTAGTGTCGGGGTTACTATTCACGTATACGGCACTATTCACGAATACGACATTATTCATAGAAAAAATTAAATTTTCATTTTTTGTCCAAAATATCTATTATGGATACTAGCTTTGATTGTATCCATGTTTTGATCATTCTTGAATTTTACTTCACTATGATTATTTATGAGGTATTTTTGGACATGAAATAAATTTGAAATCTGAATCCTTGATATTTATTCTTTTGTTTTCCTTTGGATTCGTTTTCTTTAAAATATTTTTTCATCATCCTCAGTCCTAAATGATGATATTATTGAATATTTTTGGCCTGTAGTGCAAAGATAAAGGATTTTATAATGAATATCTTTGGCTCGTAGTGCAAAGATGAACAGGTGTTGAGATGAACATGACCGACTGATGAATATCTTTGGCCTATAGTGCAAAGATGAAAATTTGATTCAAGATGAATATTGATTGATGTTACAGGGATAAAATATTGACGATGGACTTTTAAATTCATAAATAATAGTAGATTTCATTCTCTACGTAACTCATCTATGAATTATTATTTCCGCTGCTGATCTGAAACTTGTTGTCTATTGTATTCTATCAGATTTTTCCCTGTTGAAGACTAACGATAATTTGTTCTATATTATCTTAGTCATAATATTCTTTACTGGGCTAGTTGAGCTCACCCTTTTCCTTTTTGTTCCATTTTTTTTCTTCTTGGATGAGAATGTAAGTAGTACTAGTCGATCTGGAATGAAGGTTCTAGGAAGTTGTTTTAGTAGTCCTCACCATTTTTGTAAAGTATTGTATCAATAATTGTAATGAGGACTTAGTTGGGTATGTATATTGTCTAGATGACAATATTTGTATTTAAACTCATAGTTTATGGGTTGTATTAATAAAGTTGTAGTTGTTTCTGTACCATGTATTTGGCGACTCCGAATGGGTTGGATGGAATGGACCTATTTTGGGGGCGTCACATCTGTACTACAACTCTAACATAATTTCAAGCCCAGAAATCATCATGAACCTAGATCAAAAGTTAGTCAAACCTCATACCTTAATTACTGACATGAAGCTCAAGAACATGCTAAAGAACACCTATTGCGACGGTTCTATCGCTATAGGGCCCTTTAGCGACAGTTTATTTATGGAAATTATTATTTTTATTTAATAATTAGTATTAAATAGTTTTTAATTATTAAAAATACAAAATAAATTCCTAAAAATTATTTTAAGGTCTAAAAATAGGTTTTTAATTATTTTGAATATATTTCATTAATATTTATTATTTTTGGAATATTAATGGTATTTAATTTATTTAATTATAATATTAAATAAATTACTTAAAAAATGATTTTAATACTTGAAAAATCATTTAAAATTATATTATGTTATAAGAAAATATTTTAAGTTATTTTTAATATTTTATGATGAATTTCATTAATTAAAAATATTAATGATATTTAAGTTATTTAATAAATGTATTAAATAAATTATGAAAAATAAAATTAATGATTTAAAAATTATATAAATATGATTTAAAGGTTATAAAAATATTTTAAGTTATAAAATATAACTTTTGATATTTTGTCATGAAAAATATTAATTATTTAATATTAATGATATTAAATTTATTTAATTATTATATTAAATAAATAGTTTAAAAATGGTTTTATTTAAAAATCATTTTAAAAGGATATAAATGAATTAAAATTATTTTTAGTTATACTTAATGACTTTTAATATTTTAAGGAATAGTACATTAATATTTTAATATTAATGGTAATTATTTAAAAATGATTTTAAATATTTTAAAAATCATTTAAGGGTATTATTAGTACTTTAATAATATTACGAGTTATTATAACTAACTTTAATATTTTGGCGATGGTTTCATTAATAGTTTAATGGTATTTAAAGGTTGATGATAATATAATTATTTGATATTTAAATCATTTTATAATGATTCCGGTGTTTGAAAATTCAGGATAAATTATAATAATTATTTGAAATTATTATAAGGCTATGAAAAATAATATGACTGATACTTAGGTTGTCCAGAATAATATTAAGGGTATTGAATAGAGTTTTAAACTCTATAAGTACCCGATACGCCGTCGGTACACCAACATGTCTTTGAAATTGATACGGACTTAGATAGTTTGACTGTATATGTGTTTATTTATGATTTAATGACTGTGAAACATGTGTGACAATGTGATTAGGTTATGTGCTGACTGCAATATGCAGTACTATGTGTTATAATATGTTGTTCTAATCAATAGAACAATCTTATAAATGATAGGTTGTTGAATTAAAGGTAGAACTAAGTTGTGTAAACAGCAGACCAGGCAAGTTTCCTATACTTACTCCAATTATTATTGAGCAAGTATCTTACCTTTGCATTTTCTTTATGCAATGGACATGAGTAAAAAGTTTCAGAATTATATTATTATTATACTAAATTATTAACCCTATTGTGATATATTCTATATCCGATCATTGTTTATCAACATGTTAGTATATGGTAATTCAGATATATATTTTGTTCGTTAATTCTTAAATATGGTTATACAAGTGTTCCCACTTGGATAATCATTGTTTTTAATCACATGTTGATATATATATATATATATATATATATATATATATATATATATATATATATATATATATATACGCTAAGCTATTTTGATTGGTAGACACTGATTTAGAAAGATCGTTGAATATGATAAAACCTTTTTGTATCCAATCAAATTACTTTGGTTGATTCCGGACTATGTATGAACATCCCGAACATGGGAAAACTTTTATGCTTAATGGCGGCAGAGTGAACGATAATATCGTTCTTGCATGTAGTATTGATCAATACAGGGCACATTAGGCAGATTACCCTCGTGTCTGTAAGTTATGACGGTTTGCGGATGAAGTTTTGTTAAACCTTAGCGAAAATGAAAAATAATGTTCATAGTCAGTACGCAGTTTCAGAAATTTGATAGAGAGTTGTTATGTTATTATTATCGGTTCAGATTACTTCACAACTTTTGATTTGTTGTAGAAGGGAAGTACAAAGAAAACATTTAATCCTTTCAGCTAAATATTTATAATTGTTATTACTTGCTGGGCACTCAAATGCTCATCCTTGCTTAATTTAAATGTTTTCAGTTAAGTATGATCGACCAGAGGGCTCTGCCAAGAACAAAAGGGAAGAAAAGCTACCCGAATAAGTTTGAGTTATCTTATGTCGTAGTTAAACTTAAATAAGATGATTATATTTATTATCTATCATGTAATGAAATGTTTTACGGTCGCATACCTGGGATTAGACTCTAATATGTAAATTAAGTTTGATATTTATGATAATATTATTATTTCCGCTCATAGAAATGGTATCGTAATGCACTGAGTTCAGGTTTCAAGTACCTGAATTTGGGGGCGTTACAGGACCGAACGTTGTAAGATAAGAAAAGGTTAAAGTAAAATGCTTAATGCTATAAATGCGTAGAATGAATATGGAATGATTGTTCTGAGTATACAAAGGACTGCATGACTTGGACGATAAGAATAAATCCTGAGGTATGGCATTTAGCTGCCAGAAAGCCATAAGGAATAAGAATTTGACTTAACGAACATTATAGTTTAATAGTTCGGATAAGTTAAGATAAGTTAGGTTGTAGTACAATCGTAACCTTTGATGGTTGACATATGGGAGTTGGGCTAAACAATTCCTTCAGAGAGCGAAGGTATATACAAAACTAGTAATCGATCTAACTAAATGTATGGGCAGTGTAGATGAGACGGGGACTTGTTTGTTGGTTGTTTGTGGGAAACCACTCAGAGTACCATATGGATTACTAGAAAAGAAATGATGTGTGCTGAGTCCTAGAGAAGTTATAAGAAGAAGATAAGAATGTAAATCATCAAAGATGATGAACGTATTGAGTAAGACATCTCTGTATGTCATGAAGTCGTTAACCGGTAAAGGAAGTTGGTCGCGTAAACTTAGTTTGTAAGAACGTGAATCCTAAGAAGTAAAGTTAAGTAAACCAATGCGTAAAGTCAAGTATATGACTAATTGGTGTATGTGTTATTTCCTTATGTGCTACATAGGAATTGGAATGAGCAATTCAGCGTAAACTATAAGTTGTAGCTGTGTGTAAGGCAAGTTTCCTAACTTAATCCATATTTTAAATGAATGCTAGTTTCTAAAACTTCTCAGATGTTGAACTTGAGAAGTTCTATCTATGTGCGAATGTGTGATATTTGTACAAGGTGGTAGAACGTATGAGGCCTTGTGCCACAATGTGAACACTTCGGTGTTTGTATAATATGAACTGTTCTGTGATTGAACTGTTCAATATGAACATGTTCTATTTATACATGAACTGTTATTATTAAGTCTGTGCTATTGATTCTAGCCAGACAAAATGTGTATAAAAGAGAGTAGAGAATGAAAGTATTTCAAAGTAAATGTGACTAATATTTTAAAATGATAGGAATTGAGATTATTTCTATTATTCAGGCTGCTTCATAACCTTTGTTCGGTTATTGAGGGATTAAAAGAATGTTTGGATTCTTAAAGTTATTTGGTCAACTGTTATAACTTGCTGGGCAATTGAATGCTCACACTTGCTTTAAATAAAAACATTTTCAGCGAATGATGTTAGAAAGAACTTAAGGATCCCGTAAAGATCAAGTTGATTGGTATCCAGAAGAAGTGCCATTCATTATATGAATGAGCATGAAATCAAGCGAAGACTTGTTAGAATTATAGAATTATACTATAGAATAGTTTAATGAATGATTATGTATCCTTGGTGGCAAATAAAAGTCACTCGTGCAAGATGTAAGGAATAATGTAATTATCATTATTTGTAATGGAAGAAGTTATAAGGTTTTAGAACCTGGGATTTGAGGATGTATGTTGTTATATTTAGCTATATAATGATGTTTGTTTGGAAGAAGATGGGATCATAACGTACAGAATCCGAATGTGAATATAGACCGAATTTCGGGGCGTTAAAAGAGAAATTTCCTTTATTAGTCTCATTTGTACACAAACTCCTTACCAACTCTCTCTCTCCCAAAACCCAGGAATTTTTATTGCATATCAGTCTCATAAACAAGCCCTACCACTTCCATAAATAGATCAGTAGCTAAGATTCAAGATTTGTTCAAGTAAGGTATAACACCCTAACTTATAATCTGACCCTTGATCTTGTGTTAGATGTTAAATTTTTTATGTTAAATATGTTGTATGGAGTCTAATTAAGTGATCTGAATTGATGGATGTTAGATCCATAAAATCTATAGGTTCATATCTAGTGTTTTACAAAATTTGGGAAAATTTTAATTTGTGTTCTCACAATGAATGTCAGTGGCCTTAGATCTCTACTTGTTCATGATTTTTGATGTTTTAAGTTTTGGATCTATAGTCTGGTATGAGATCTTTCATTTGAAAGTGGAATTATAGCAGTTGGTGTAATAACCCGAGATTTTCTATATAAAATAAATAAGAAATTTTGCGTATAATTTTTTTTTTATTTAATGACGAGACTAAGTGTCAAGTAAAGTGAACGATAAATGCGAATACATTTATTACTTGAAAAATTAAAAATAATTTTGGAATTATTAATTACCACAAATTATATGGTAATAAATTTACGTAAGTAGAAATGTTTTTATTAATTATTTTCCATGAAAACATGATTGGAAATAATATATGAAGTGATAATTAGATTTATATAATAAATATTTTATTATATGAATTGTTGAGAATATTTAAGTTAATTATTTTAACTTGATTATTGATGTTGTGTCACGAAGAATAAGTCGGACATGAGATCCAAACCACGGATTGGGATTGTGATCAAGAGATGAGAATAATAATATTATATTATTTATATAATGATTTTCTGATTACCATAATTATGTCTTTGGGTATGTGACAGATAATATTGAGAAATGACGGTCAATTAGGTCATAGCGTATTTACCGTCTTTGTGAAACCCTAATTATTAAACTTCGGTTATGGGGTATTTACGAGTAGTGATTGTGTATATGAAGTTCTTGTGAATAAGAATATCGGTAATTAGAAGAAACCCCTAATTCTCATTTATCACGTCGATAATTAGGACAAACCCTAATTATTATAACCCTAACTTAGGTTGAAATTAGAAACCATAACATTTGTGTTAGTAACATACACAGATAATTAAAGAACCACTAATGGTCAATTAGAAACCCTAATTGATGGCGTTGAGAAACCCTAATTTTAATTATCGGGTTTAATTTCGATATTCTTGTATAAGTGTTTTAATTTACCAAAGGATAGAAGTTAATTGGTAAATTATAAGAATTAAATCTAGTGATTAAATATTACATTTAATTGCCTTGTACAAGATTGCCCATACACTCTTAAACAAAGCCCAACCATCACCCATAACAAATCGAAGCAAGAATCAAGAATTTTTGGCAAAAGGGTATAAGAACACTAAACCTAGAAATCCTTTGATTCGATGTTATTTGATGCAATTGATTGTTTAAAGTTGTGTAATAGAATGTTAATTGATGATATGGGTTGATAAATCAAAGACCCATAACATCAAAGTGCTGCAATTGAAGATTTAAGCAAGTTGGAAAACCAAATTCTATTCGCTAGGTATGATTAATACATTATGCATGGCGTAGAGGGTACAATAGGCTAATCACCTAAAGTACTATTAATGGTAGTTTACCTTCTTTGTGATTGTAAACATACCGGGTAATGTTTTATTTTCTGCGGTATGAATCTGAATTAAAACTATGTGTTCATGGTACATATGACCCCTCAAAGACAATTTGAAAACTTTTACTCTTGTGAGAGGTGTATTGGGTAGCATGTGATGATATGTGTAAATGTTGTAAGCACAGATAGAGTTAGCCAGAGTTATGAGGAGGTTGGAGGCGAGAGGAGATATTGAGATAAGGCGGTTGAAGGTTGAAATAGAAGCCAAAGACACGAGATATATACCTTGGACGGGCTTTAGTCATCACCTTCATGCGATTCAATGCAGAGTGGATGGAGCTGCCTTTCGGCAGAGATAGGCGTTGATGAGAATTGAATAAATTTATCGTCAATCAAAATAAGAGACAACGTATATAGAACTCTTGATTGTTGTGTATATATACTATATTAATCAGGGTAACTTATGTATGTAGATGTCTAGTGAGAAAGATATGTGGAATAAGAAGGATCATATTCACACCCCGAGCTAATATCGAGGCCAACAAATGAAATAGAAGCTCACTAGGAACCCAAATCGGACGAGGTGGCTATCGTGGAAAAATGTAGCATCAGATCCAGAAATGTTGGATTTGACAGATAGTGATTCAGACACTAAAGTTGAAGCTGCTCAAGCATCAACGAAGGTTCAGGATTTGGAGAACAAGTTTCTTCATTGGAAAGGTTGTGGGAGATAGAAAAGTTGATGCGTCATGCATTAATGGAAACAATGGAAGAGCAGGATAAGCTCAAAATCGAAATTGACGAGATGGAGCCTCAAGCGACACATCAAGTGAAGGACACACCTCTCCTCGTTGCCCTGGATTATAAGAAAGGTGGATGTTTTAAATTGTGGGATGGAAGGACATCGGCGAATGAATGTCAGAGAAAAAGGCTTAGTAAATAAGTAGTATGGGTTATATATGTAATATGTGTGATAATAATGAACTATTTTTAACTTTTATGTTGGTTAAGATTTTAAATCCCGACTTTTCGTAGTCACAAAGGATAGTTTGTTGATTAAAGCGAGGATGTCTTTGTGTAAATATTCGATAAATGAATATGAATCTAAGTTTGAGAAATGAAACGAGTTTAATACATTAATCTTATGCAATAAGGTTTAAATGTAAAGGTATAATTTATGGTTTTATTTAACTAGATAATGCCGCTTGAGACGTCAAACTCAAAACCAAAGGATAGATGAATCTACTAATCTTTGAGGAGCAGCGGCCGGAAGCGATGCAAAACTTTGCAAACATTGTAGCTCGAGCTATGCGTGAGGAACACCGATTCTGGGAAACCGGACGAGACAATCGCTTGGAAAAATTCAAAGACTTCAAAGTAGTAGGACCACGAATTGAGGAGGATCGGTGACCTATAGAAGCCCGGACTTGGGTGAGCGAGAGATAGAAAGGCGTTTGTAATTGCTAAAGTAGATGAGGGCAAAAGATCGCTTTTACCACTTATATGATGAAAGGGAAGCTAACTTTTGGTGGGAGGCAAATAAGACTCGAGGCGGGAGAAGAAGAAATTACTTGGGATAGGTTTAAGGATTTATTTTGAAAACTATCTCTCTGTTAGTATCGATCTAGAATGGAGGTGAGATTCACGGAGTTAAAGCGGGATAACATGGTATTGCGCGTAGTATGCCATAAAATTTAATGAGTTAGCTAGGTTTGCTCCACATCAAGTGGATCTGAGGAGGCTAGGAAGGCAAGGAGATTTGGTGGGCTTAAAACCACGGCTCTACTGATAAGGTGTCGATCTTGCAAATCAATACTTTTGCAGCACTCATGGAGAAGGCTATCATTGCTGAACAGGGAAGTGAGGCCATAAGTCTCTACCATAAGGAGAAGAAGAACAAAAGCAAGTCAAGAGGAACAATAAAGATAGAAAGTAGTAGTGGGAATAGGGGTGAGAAAAGAATGAGGAATTTTTCTGAGAAAATGCAAGTAAAGAAGGAAGGTATAAAGAAGCAGGTAGTGCGATCAAGAGCTGCATGGGAAGAATCACTCTGGCGAGTGTCTCGAAGGGCAAGTTTGTATGCTACAAGTGCGGGCAAGAGAGGTCATATCTCTCCCATTTGCCTGACTCAAGGATGATCGGTGGATGCTTCATATGTGGATCATTGAGCATAAGGTGAGAAGCCATCCACGAGAGGAATGGGGCGGGAGCGTAACCACGGGGAGAAGCGGTGGGGCGTTAGCAATTTGAGAACCAAACTCAACCGGTAACCAATGAAAGCAACTCAGGGTTTACAACATGATTTCCGGTCCGAGGATACGGTGGCATTTGGAAGCAGAACTCAGTCTTATTTGAATAACTTATATATCTTATATTTACGCTTAATCGGATGAGACAAGTGTTATGATGAATAATTAAAGATCGATTCGATCAAGTATGATCGAGATCTATGTCTACAATGATTATATGCTATGTACCCTTACGAATATGAGTTTTTAAAGCGGTGATTAGGGGCGGAATCCTTATAAAGGAGGTGAATGTAATAACGAGATTTTCTATATAAAATAAATAAGAAATTTTGCGTAATTTTTTTTTTTTATTTAATAATGCGAGACTAAGTGTCAAGTAAAGTGAACTATAAATACGAATACATTTATTACTTGAAAAATTAAAAATAATTTTGGAATTATTAATTACCACAAATTATATGGTAATAAATTTCTATAAGTAGAAATGTTTTTATTAATTATTTTCCATGAAAACATGATTGGAAATAATATATGAAGTGATAATTAGATTTATATAATAAATATTTTATTATATGAATTGTTGAGAATATTTAAGTTAATTGTTTTAACTTGATTATTGATCTTTGTGTCTGAAGAATAAGTCGGACATGAGATCAAACCTGGATTGGGATTGTGATCAAGAGATGAGAATAATAATATTATATTATTTATATAATGATTTTCTGATTACCATAATTATGTCTTTGGGTATGTGTGAGACGAGATAATATTGAAAGCGATGGCGGTGATTAGGTCATAGCGTATTCTAGTCTTTGTGAAACCCTAATTATTAAACTTCGGTTATGGGGTATTTACGAGTAGTGATTGTGTATATGAAATTCTTGTGAATAAGAATATCGGTAATTAGAAGAAACCCTAATTCATTTATGCGTCGATAATTAGGACAAACCCTAATTATTATAACCCTAAGCAGGTTGAAATTAGAAACCATAACTTGTTTGTGTTAGTAACATACACGAGATAATTAAAGAACCACTAATGGTCAATTAGAAACCCTAATTGATAGCGTTGAGAAACCCCTAATTTTAATTATCGGGTTTAATTTCGATATTCTTGTATAAGTGTTTTAATTTACCAAAGCATAGAAGTTAATTGGTAAATTATAAGAATTAAATCTAGTGATTAAATATTACATTTAATTGCCTTGTACAAGATTTCCCATACACTCTTAAACAAAGCCCAACCATCACCCATAACAAATCAGAAGCAAGAATCAAGAATTTTTGGCAAAAAGGGTATAAGAATACTAAACCTAAAAATCCTTTGATTCGATGTTATTTGATGCAATTGATTGTTTAAAGTTGTGTAATAGAATGTTAATTGATGATATGGGTTGATAAATCAAAGACCCATAACATCAAAGTGCTGCAATTGAAGATTTAAGCAAGTTGGAAAAAGCAAGATTACATTATTTTTTTTTCACCAAATGTCGAGAGGCCATAACTCTTTGCTCGATCATGAGTTTTGTTCTTCAAAAGTTGTTATGTGTACGATATGTGGTCTTTAATCTGCAAAAAGAATCAAGTCCATATCATGTATAGATTAGAAGTTATAGATGGTCAAACATGGTTGTGGAGATCAAGATAAACTATTTTTGGGCAGTCTGTAATGGGGGCATTCTCGTCCACTTTTTGTGCTTTAAAAGGTCTGGGCTTTTGATATGTTGTAGTGCACTGAGTTAGGAAGCCATAGGCTTTGGAATGACCTCATTCCGACCTCGGAGGGAATTACGGTGTTTGGAAGGAAATGTGTTAAATTTCTCAAAATTGAAAGTCAGCAGCGGGATGTGCTATTCGGGACACTGTTTCGATCAGTTAATGTTTCCAAAACCTTCTGGGATTTTGGTATGTTATAGTACACTGAATAAGCTTTCCATAGACTCCGAAACGGACTAAATCCGATATCGGAGGAGAGAGTTATGACATTTCAAAGTAGTAGTGTCAAAACTTCCCAACAAGTGCGGTGCAGTCCATTTGAACGAAATTTCTGGGCTGATGTGTTCGGAATTTGGAAATGGTCAAAGAATAAAAGTTGTATCCCCAGAAGTTAGCTTCGCGTGGGCTCAAGAATCGCTCAAAAATGTTTTAAAATGAAAGAGTTATGGTTGTTTTTAGCGAAAGAGGTAAAGCTGAAAGCGAGATTGAAAAGCTATTATGAGCGTCCACTTTTGGCCTTGTTTGGGCTACCTAATGAACCCGAATTGGGTAATTCGTATTTTTTAAAACATAGTCTTACATGCCATGTATAACATCTCCAAAAATCAGATTAATCGGAGTTATGAGCAATGCGTTAGAAAATCGCAAAGTGAGCTATTGAAAAATTAGTATAAACCAAGTCCCACATCGACTAAATTGAGAACTTCACCATTTTCTAAACATATAAATAGAAGGGCTTGGCCTTTGTTTCATTCACCAACAATAAGGCCTCCAATTTTTGAGAAAGGCTTTGTTGTGGGAGCACTTTTTATAAAGATCTCCTTAGTTAAATTTTGGCGTGGAATTGTGTATTCAGTCTGTGGAATTCGTAATTCCGGGTATGTTTCTTATTTAATTTTTGTAATGTTATTATTTTTAATTGTTAGTTAAAGTTTGAATTTTTGAAGTTTAGTTAGTGTTGTTAATAAACTAGTTAGTTTACTATGTTTATTTTGGCTTGGAATTGATTATGTAAATGAGTTATTTGTGATGACTTTTAATATTTTGTGATGAATTTCATTAATTAATAATTATTAATGATATTAAAGTTATTTAATGATTATATTAAATAATTTAGTTTAAAAATGATTTTAATATTATAAAAATTATTTTAAATGAAAATAAGGTATTTAAAAATATTTTAAGTTATAAAATATAACTTTTAATATTTAAATGATAATTTCATTAATAATTAAATATTAATGATATTAAGATAATATTAATGATATTTAGTTTATTTAATGATTAATATTAAATAAATAGTTTAAAAATGGTTTTACTTATTTAAAAACCATTTAAAGAGGATATTAAGGATTTAAAAATATTTTAAGTTATAATTAATGACTTTTAATATTTGGATAAATAGTACATTAATATTTAAATATTAATGGTAATTATTTAGGTAATATAAATGTTTTAAAAATAGTTTGAGTTATTATAAATAACTTTTATATTTTAGCGATGGTTTCATTAATAGTTTAATATTAATTAAACTATTAATGATGATGGAATCGTTTAATGTTTAAATCATTTAATTATGATTAGATATTTGAAAGTTATAATAAGGCCAAACTAGGTGACTTGAGAGCAGATTATGAAGTTCTTAATTTGAAGAAGAACACCTATAGTAGCGGTTATATCACTATAGGCCCTTTAGTAATGATTTGAATTATTTTAAATTTTTCAATTTACGGAAATTGCGAAAATGATTAAAAATAAGATGTCGATATTCTGAGATGTTGAGGTATAGAATAAGAGTCTTAGACTCGATTATTTGCCGATAAAATTTGTCGATGCGACGACAAATGTTAGACCTTATACAAGAAAAAAAAGACTCTTTTGTAAGAGCATGGATGAGATATTTGAAAAATGTATAAAAATATTTCAAGTATAGAATAGGAACTAAAAGTATGATCTTTGTGATTATGTGATTGGACTATGTCTTTGTTGTAATAAGCGGTACTATGTGTTAAGATATATTGTTCTAATCGAGCGAATGATCGATTATTGATAGGTTGTGATAAAGAGATAAAACCTAAGTTGAGATTTGTAATCGGTGAATCGGAAAGATATCTTACCTTTGCATTTTCTTTATCTGATGGACATGAGTAAGTTTGAATTATTTATTCTATTCATACAGTTATATGCGCTTTGATTATCAACATGTTAGCTCGGATATATATTACATTAAGTTGATTTCTAAATGGTTATACAAGTGTCCCCACTTGGATAATCATGGCATTTATTCACATGTTGATACACCTTTGTCGATTACCCGTATATATATGTTGAATTACATATTATTGTTGAGCAATTAAAACCCGGGTTTGGAACCGGGCATGTATGAACATCCTATATGGGAAGATTTTTGCTTGAAAGGCGGATAGAGTGAAAGCGATGAATTTCGTTCAAGTTATGTAGTATTGATCAATCTGAAGTCAATGAGGTGATCATCCTCGTGCTAGTAAGTTATACGGTTTGGGGATAGAATTTTGCTAAACCTTTTGAAAATGAAAAGAATGTTCATAGTATATTTCTTAAACCCTATTCAAGGGTAGAGCGAGCCAAATTTAAAGAATTTGAAAGAGAGTTGTTATGTGAATTTTTATCGGTCTGATTACTTCACAACTTTCGATTCGTTGTAGAAGTGTTATGTAAAGAGAATACTTATATTCTTTCGACTTATATATAATTGCTATTACTTCTTTGGGCATAAATGCTCATCCTTGCTTAAATTAAATGTTTTCGAGTTATGTATGAGCAACTTTGAAGGCTCGAACACGAACAAAGGAAAAGGAAAATTTGATCGAATAAGTGTGTATTATGAGTTAATGGTTATAGTTGTATTGGTATCTATTCAAGTATTATAAGGAATGTATTTGAAGGTCACGTGCACAGGGAAGTAAACTTTGATGTATGTAAATTAAGTTGAATGTATTATTATTTAGTATTATTATTGACTTAAAGAAATGGTATCGTGGAGAAGCAGAGTTAGGGTTTCAAGTACTGGATTTGGGGTAAATCACGAGGTTGGTATCAAAGCCATAAGCATGAATTTTCAAAGAGCCCCGAGCCTTTATCTGGTGACATCCCTTTAAGGAAGGCAAAAGCAGACTTTCTAGTAGGGGGCCTTGAAAGCGAGTCGGTGGCAAGTTGATAGGTACCCTTTGTGAGGTCTTTATGGTTGGAAGCACCATGAGGCGTCACGAGGTTGGTATCAAAATTTGTTGGTTATGAAGCTTAGGTAGGAATACGAGACTAATAACGCAATGATTAGGATAAGTATTAACTCATATAGAGTTAGTTGGTCGATAAGATTCAAAGATGAATCTCGGTGAGTGTAAAGACACGAGTTCCCTAACTCGATTATAAAGTTAAGCAGTAGTGGTGAATAGATTGAGTCTAAAAAAGTGAAAGTGCGATTATGAGAGATCGTAAAATAAAGCGATCAAGATATAGAACTAAATCGTAATATATACGATGAGATCACCAAGTGATACGATAAAGGCTATAATGACGGAAGGAATCAATCGATGATTGGAAAGTTTCTGACAAGATTCTTTGTGTATGAATTATACTATTAATTGAGTACAGATCCGAAGAGAATTATAAATCTGAATTAAATTAAATATGGAGAATGGGGTTAGTGTTAGATGGGGATTCAATTGAGGACTCATGTCGGTAATTTGAGTTGTATGATTCTTCGTATGGGAATTTGAATTATACTTGGTGTAAAAACCACTTAGTTTACAGCGCGATAATCATTGAAATATACGTGTCTCTCGCTATTTGTTATATGCACATTAAGAGGATGACTCCATTCTCGGGTGTATATGGTAGATAGGTCGTAGATAGAGAATATAAGATTAAGTTCGAGTTCTTAAAACTCATACCTATGAGACATTCTTGACTCATAATTATATGAAATGTTTATGAACCCCTCGGTGAATGGGCGCTTGAAAGGTGCGACTAGGATAAGTTCTTAAACTCATATGATTGTGGCAATTAATGAACTCATAAGTGTGGTTTGATGAGCTGGGTATAGTTTTGTGTGAATGGAGTGTTATGGATTACGAGAGCAGATAGATTGTTAAGTAAATGATTTTTTAGTGAAGGTGTTAGGTTTCCTAAACTCCTCTAGCTATGCTAAACTTCAAAATTTTTGACATCAAGCTAAATCGCACTATATACTTTTGAAAACAAAAATGTAGACTTCGTAATCATTTTTGAAAGCGGTTTAAAAATGCGATCTATGCTACTTATTTTGGCTAGGCATAAATGATTTGAAATATCAAAATTTGTTTTTAATTATCACTCATGTACCATGTAACACAGTGCGAGAGATGATAAAAATGTGATGGAGTTGTAAATCTTTGGAATACTTAGTGTAAATTTGACTGAAAGTATTTGTTCCACTATTGTATGATGTGTTATGACAAAGTCATACAATGATGGCATCCTCAGCGGATTATTTGTCTGATGCGGCATCATGGCGTCATTCTCGAAAATGTTTTCAAAAGTTTAATTTGCCAGCGGGGTTTGGCTACATCTAAATAATTGATTGAATTGAATTATTGATATGAGTCTATCTTATTTGAATCAAATAGACTAATGTTTATGAAAACTCTTAGTGTTCATTGAAAAAAATTCCCAACCAAATTGTTTGAGTGCGGAATCCTATGATAAAAGGTAGAGGTGAACAATGTTGTTTGGATAAATGATCAATCTAATGGCGTAAATATTAGCTAGGTATGATTAATACATTATGCATGGCGTAGGGGTACAATAGGCTAATCACCTAAAGTATTATTATTAATGGTAGTTTACCTTCTTTGTGATTGTAAACATACCGGTAATGTTTTATTTTTTGCGGTATGAATCCGTTAAAACTATGTGTTCATAGTCTATATGACCCCTCGGGACAATTTGAAAACTTTTACTCTTGTGAGAGGTGTATTGGGTAGCATGTGATGATATGTGTAAATGTTGTAAGCCACAGATAGAGTTAAATAGAGAGTTATGAGGAGGTTGGGGCGAGAGGAGATATTGAGATAAGGCAGGTTGAAGGTTGAAATAGAAGCCAAAGACACGGATATATACCTTGGACGGGCTTTAGTCATCACCTTCATGCGATTCGATGCGAGTGGATGGGCGCCTTTCGGCAGAGATAGGCGTTGATGAGAATTGAATAAATTTATCGTCAATCAAAATAAGAGACAACGTATATAGAACTCTTGATTGTTGTGTATATATACTATATTAATCAGGGTAACTTATGTATGTAGATGTCTAGTGAGAAAGATATGTGGAATAAGAAGGATCATATTCACACCCAGAGAGCTAATATCGAGGCCAACAAATGAAATAGAAGCTCACTAGGAACCCAAATCGGACGAGGTGGCTATCGTGGAAAAATGTAGCATCGAGATCGAAATGTTGGATTTGTGAGATAGTGATTCGGACACTAAAGTTGAAGTTTGCTCAAGCATCAGCGAAGGTTCGAGATTTGGAGAACAAGTTTCTTCATTGGAAAGGTTGTGGGAGATAGAAAAGTTGATCGTCGGGCATTAATGGAAACAATGGAAGAAGCGAGGATAAGCTCAAAATCGAAATTGACGGATGGAGCCTCAAGCGACACATCCGTGAAGGACACACCTCTCCTCGTTGCCCGACTATAAGAAAGGTGGATGTTTTAAATTGTGGGATGGAAGGACATCGGCGAATGAATGTCGAGAAAAAACAGTAAATAAGTAGTATGGGTTATATATGTAATATGTGTGATAATAATGAACTATTTTTAACTTTTATGTTGGTTAAGATTTTAAATCCAGAACTTTTCGTAGTCTGAAAAGGATATTTGTTGATTAAAAGCGAGGATGTCTTTGTGTAAATATTCGATAAATGAATATGAATCTAAGTTTGAGAAATGAAAGCGAGTTTAATACATTAATCTTATGCGATAAGGTTTAAAATGTAAAGGTATAATTTATGGTTTTATTTAACTAGATAATGCCGCTTGAGGCGTCGAACTCAAAACCAAAGGATAGAAGAATCTACTAATCTTTGAGGAGCAGCGGCGATGAGGCGATGCAAAACTTTGCAAACATGGTAGCTCGAGCTATCTGTGAGGAACACCGATTCTTGGGAAACCGGCCGGACAATCGCTTGGAAAAATTCAAAGACTTCAAAATAGTAGGACCACGAAATTGGAGGATCGGTGACCTATAGAAGCCCGGACTTGGGTGAGCAGAGATAGAGAAAGGCGTTTGTAATTGCTAAAAGTAGATGAGGGCAAAAGATCGCTTTTACCACTTATATGATGAAAGGGAAGCTAACTTTTGGTGGGAGGCAAATAAGACTCAAGGCGGGAGAAGAAGAAATTACTTGGGATAGGTTTAAGGATTTATTTTTGAAAACTATCTCTCTGTTAGTATCACGATCTAGAATGGAGGTGAGATTCACAGAGTTAAGCGAGGATAACATGGTATTGCGAAGTATATGTAAAATTTAATGAGTTAGCTAGGTTTGCTCCACATCAAGTGGATCTGAGGCTAGGAAGGCGAGGAGATTTTGGTGGGCTTAAAACCACAGCTCTCTGATAAGGTGTCGATCTTGCAAATCAATACTTTGCGACACTCATGGAGAAAGGCTATCATTCTTTGAGCAGGGAAGTGAGGCCATGAGCCTCTACCATAAGAGAGAAGAAGAACAAAAGCAAGTCGAGAGGAACAATAAAGATAGAAAGTAGTAGTGGGAATAGGGGTGAGAAAAGAATGAGAATTTTACGAGAAAATGCAAGTAAAGAAGGAAGGTATAAAAGCGGGTAGTGCGGTCTGAAGCTGGGAAGAATCACTCTGGCGAGAGTGTCAGAAGGGCAAGTTTGTATGCTACAAGTGCTTGAGGCAAGAGGTCATATCTCTCCCATTGCCCCAACTCAAGGATGATCGGTGGATGCTTCATATGTGGATCGGTTGAGCATAAGGTGAGGAAGCATCCACGAGAGGGAATGGGGCGGGAGCGTAACCACGGGGAGAAGCGGTGGGGCGTTAGCAATTTGAGAACCAAACTCAACGATAACCAATGAAAGCAACTCAGGGTTTACAACGCAGCCGGTCCGAGGATACGGTGGCATTTGGAAGCGAACTCAGTCTTATTTGAATAACTTATATATCTTATATTTACGCTTAATCGGATGAGACAAGTGTTATGATGAATAATTAAAGATCAGTTCGATCAAGTATGATCGAGATCTCGTACAATGATTATATGCTATGTACCCATACGCATATGAGTTTTTAAAGCGGTGATTAGGGGCTGTGTAATAACGAGATTTTCTATATAAAATAAATAAGAAATTTTGCGTATAATTTTTTTTTTATTTAATGGCGAGACTAAGTGTCAAGTAAAGTGAGCGATAAATGCGAATACATTTATTACTTGAAAAATTAGAAATAATTTTGGAATTATTAATTACCACAAATTATATGGTAATAAATTTCTATAGTAGAAATGTTTTTATTAATTATTTTCCATGAAAACATGATTGGAAATAATATATGAAGTGATAATTAGATTTATATAATAAATATTTTATTATATGAATTGTTGAGAATATTTAAGTTAATTATTTTAACTTGATTATTGATGATTTGTGTACGAAGAATAAGTCGGACATGAGATCGAACCACTGGATTGGGATTGTGATCAAGAGATGAGAATAATAATATTATATTATTTATATAATGATTTTCTGATTACCATAATTATATCTTTGGGTATGTGAGACGAGATAATATTGAGCGATGATGGCGGTGATTAGGTCATAGCATATTAAGTCTTTGTGAAACCCTAATTATTAAACTTCGGTTATGGGATATTTACGAGTAGTATTGTGTATATAAATTCTTGTGAATAAGAATATCGGTAATTAGAAGAAACCCTAATTCTTTGTTATGCGTCGATAATTAGGACAAACCTAATTATTATAACCTAGCAGGTTGAAATTAGAAAAACCATGCTTATTTGTGTTAGTAACATACGAGATAATTAAAGAACCACTAATGGTCGATTAGAAACCCTAATTGATGGCGTTGAGAAACCCTAATTTTAATTCTAGGGTTTAATTTTCGATATTATTGTATAAGTGTTTTAATTTACCAAAGGATAGAAGTTAATTGGTAAATTATAAAATTAAATCTAGTGATTAAATATTACATTTAATTGCCTTGTACAAGATTGCCCATACACTCTTAAACAAATGACCATCACCCATAACAAATCGGAAGCAAGAATCGAGAATTTTTTGGCAAAAGGGTATAAGAACACTAAACCTAGAAATCCTTTGATTCGATGTTATTTGATGCAATTGATTGTTTAAAGTTGTGTAATAGAATGTTAATTGATGATATGGGTTGATAAATCAAAGACCCATAACATCAAAGTGCTGCAATTGAAGATTTAAGCAAGTTGGAAAAAGCAAGATTACATTATTTTTTTTTCACCAAATGTCGGAGGCCATAACTCTTTGCTCGATCATGAGTTTTGTTCTTCAAAAGTTGTTATGTAGCACGATATGTGGTCTTTAATCTGCAAAAAGAATCAAGTCCATATCATGTATAGATTAGAAGTTATAGATGGTCAAACATGGTTGTGGAGATCATGATAAACTATTTTTAGGCGATCGTAATGGGGCATTCTCGTCCACTTTTTGTGCTTTAAAAGGTCTGGGCTTTTGATATGTTGTAGTGCCTTTGAGTTAGGAAGCCATAGGCTTTGGAATGACCTCATTCAGACCTCGGATGAGGAATTACGGTGATTGGAAGGAAATGTGTCAAATTTCTCAAAGCTGAAAGTCAGCGGCGGGATGTGCTATTCGGGACCTTTGTTTTCGATCAGTTAATGTTTCCAAAACCTTCTGGGCTTTTGGTATGTTATAGTACACCGAATAAGCTTTCCATAGACTCAAAGCGGACTAAATCCGATATCGGAGGAGAGAGTTATGACATTTCAAAGTAGTAGTGTCAAAACTTCCCAACAAGTGCGGTGCAGTCCATTTGAGCGGAATTTACGGGCTGATGTGTTCGGAATTTGGAAATGGTCAAAGAATAAAAGTTGTAGCCCCAGAAGTTAGCTTGGCGTGGGCTCAAGAAATCGCTCAAAAATGTTTTAAAATGAAAGAGTTATGTTTTTTTAGCGAAAGAGGTAAAGCTGAAAAGAGATTGAAAAGCTATTATGAGCGTCCACTTTTGGCCTTGCCTTTGTTTGGGCTACCTAATGAACCGAATTGGGTAATTCGTATTTTTAAAAAATAGTCTTACATACCATGTATAACATATCCAAAAATCAGATTAATCGGAGTTATGAGCAATGCGTTAGAAAATCATAAAGTGAGCTATTGAAAAATTAGTATAAACCAAGTCCCACATCGACTAAATTGAGAACTTCACCCATTTCTAAACCTATAAATAGAAGGGCTTGGCCTTTGTTTCATTCACCAACAATAAGGCCTCAATTTTTGAGAAAGGCTTTGTTGTGGGAGAACTTTATATAAAGATCTCCTTAGTTAATTTTTGGCGTGGAAGTGCGTATTAGGTCTGTGGAATTAAGTATTTAGGGTATGTTTCTTATTTAATTTTTGTAATGTTATTATTTTTAATTGTTAGTTAAAGTTTGAATTTTTTTGAAGTTTAGTTAGTGTTGTTAATAAACTAGTTAGTTTACTATGTTTATTTTGGCTTGGAATTGATTATGTAAATGAGTTATTTGTGATGACTTTTAATATTTTGTGATGAATTTCATTAATTAATAATTATTAATGATATTAAAGTTATTTAATGATTATATTAAATAATTTAGTTTAAAAATGATTTTAATATTATAAAAATCATTTTAAATGAAAATAAGGTATTTAAAAATATTTTAAGTTATAAAATATAACTTTTAATATTTAAATGATAATTTCATTAATAATTAAATATTAATGATATTAAGATAATATTAATGATATTTAGTTTATTTAATGATTAATATTAAATAAATAGTTTAAAAATGGTTTTACTTATTTAAAAACCATTTAAAGAGGATATTAAGGATTTAAAAATATTTTAAGTTATAATTAATGACTTTTAATATTTGGATAAATAGTACATTAATATTTAAATATTAATGGTAATTATTTAGGTAATATAAATGTTTTAAAAATAGTTTGAGTTATTATAAATAACTTTTATATTTTAGCGATGGTTTCATTAATAGTTTAGTATTAATTAAACTATTAATGATAATGGAATTGTTTAATGTTTAAATCATTTAATTATGATTAGATATTTGAAAGTTATAATGGCCAAACTAGTGACTTGAGAGCAGATTATGAAGTTACGAATTTGAAGAAGAACACCTATAGTAATGAGTTATATCACTATAGGCCCTTTAGTAATGATTTGAATTATTTTAAATTTTTCAATTTACGGAAATTGCGAAAATGATTAAAAATAAGATATACGATATTCTGAGATGTTGAGGTATAGAATAAGAGTCTTAGACTAAATTATTTGCCGATAAAATTTGTCGATCTGGCAAACAAATGTCGAGACCTTATAAAAAAAAAAAAAAGACTCTTTGTAAGAGCATGGATGAGATATTTGAAAAATGTATAAAAATATTTCAAGTATAGAATAGGAACTAAAAGTATGATCCTTTGTGATTATGTGATTGGACTATGTGTCTTTTGTAATAATAAGCAGTCTTATGTGTTAAGATATATTGTTCTAATCGAGCGAATGATCGATTATTGATAGGTTGTGATAAAGAGATAAAACCTAAGTTGAGATTTGTAATCGTGAATCGGTGATATCTACCTTTGCATTTTCTTTATCTGATGGACATGAGTAGAAGTTTGAATTATTCTATTCTGTATACAGTTATATACTCTTTGATTATCGACATGTTTAGCTCGGATATATATTACATTAAGTTGATTTCTAAATGGTTATACAAGTGTCCCCACTTGGATAATCATGGCATTTATTCACATGTTGATACACCTTTGTCGATTACAGTATATATATATGTTGAATTACATATTATTGTTGAGCAAGATTAAAAACCTTGGGTTTGGAACCGGGCATGTATGAACATCCCTATATGGGAAGATTTTTTTTTATAAGGCGGATAGAGTGAAAGCGATGAATTTCGTTCAAGTTATGTAGTATTGATCAATCTGAATGCAATGAAAGTGATCACCCTCAGGTGCCGTAAGTTATAATGGTTTGAGGATAGAATTCGCTAAACCTTTTTGAAAATGAAAAGAATGTTCATAGTATGTTTCTTAAACCCTATTCGAGGTAGAGCGAGAGCAAATTTAAAGAATTTGAAAGAGAGTTGTTATGTGAATTTTTTATCGGTCTGATTACTTCTGACTTTCGATTCGTTGTAGAAGTGTTATGTAAAGAGAATACTTATATTCTTTCGACTTATATATAATTGCTATTACTTCTTTGGGCACTTAAATGCTCATCCTTGCTTAAATTAAATGTTTTTCGATTATGTATGAGCAACTTTGAAGGCTCGAGCACGCGAACAAAAGAAAAGGAAAATTTGATCGAATAAGTGTGTATTATGAGTTAATGGTTATAGTTGTATTGGTATCTATTCAAGTATTGTAAGGAATGTATTTGAAGGTCGCGTGCACAGGGAAGTAAACTTTGATGTATGTAAATTAAGTTGAATGTATTATTATTTAGTATTATTGACTTAAAGAAATGGTATATCGTGAGAAGCAGGAGTTCGGGTTTCAAGTACTGGATTTGGGGTAAATCACGAGGTTGGTATCAAAGCCATAAGCATGAATTTTCAAAAAAGAGCCCCGAGCCTTTATCTGGTGACATCCCTTTAAGGGGAATAAAGGACTAGGGAGGGCCTTAGAAGCGAGTCGGTGGCAAGTTGATAGAGTACCCTTGTGAGGTCTTTATGGTTGGAAGCACCATGAGCGTCGAGGTTGGTATAAATTTGTTGGTTATGAAGCTTAGGTAGGAATACACGGACTAATCAATGATTAGGATAAGTATTAACTCATATAGAGTTAGTTGGTCGATAAGATTCAAAGATGAATCTCGGTGAGTGTAAAACACGAGTTCCCTAACTCGATTATAAAGTTAAGCAGTAGTGGGGAATAGATTGAGTCTAAAAAGGTGAAAGTGCGATTATGAGAGATCGTAAAATAAAAGCGATCAAGATATAGAACTAAATCGTAATATATCGATGAGATCACCCGTGATCGATAAAGGCTATAATGACCGGAAGGAATCAATCGATGATTGGAAAGTTTCTGACAAAGATAACGTGTATGAATTATACTATCAATCAATTGAGTACAGATCGGAAGAGAATTATAAATCTGAATTAAATTCGTATGGAGAATGGGGTTAGTGTTAGATGGGGATTCAATTGAGGACTCATGTCGGCGGTGAGTTGTATGATTCTTCGTATGGGAATTTGAATTGTACTTGGTGTAAAAACCACTTAGTTTAGCGCGATAATCATTGAAATGTACGTGTCTATTTATTTATTTATATGCACATTAAGAGGATGACTCCATTCTCGGTGTATATAACGGTAGATGGGTCGTAGATAGAGAATATAAGATTAAGTTGAGTTCTTAAAACTCATACCTATGAGACATTCTTGACTCATAATTATATGAAATGTTTATGAACCCCTCGGTGAATGGGCCTTGAAAAGGTCGACTAGGATAAGTTCTTAAACTCGTATGATTGTGGCAATTTATGAACTCATAAGTGTGGTTTGATGAAGCTGGGTATAGTTTTGTGTGAATGGAGTGTTATGGATTACGAGGAGCAGATAGATTGTTAAGTAAATGATTTTTTAGTGAAGGTGTTAGGTTTTCCTAAACTCCTAGCTATGCTAAACTTCAAAATTTTTGACATCAAGCTAAATCGCTTTATGTGCTTTTGAAAACAAAAATGTAGACTCGTAATCATTTTTGAAGCGGTTTAAAATCTGATCTATGCTACTTATTTTGGCTAGGCATAAATGATTTGAAATATCAAAATTTGTTTTAATTATCACTCATGTACCGTATAACACAGTGCGAGAGATGATAAAAATGTGATGGAGTTATAAATCTTTGGAATACTTAGTGTGAATTTGACTGAAGTCATTTGTTCCACTATTGTATGATGTGTTATGACAAAAGTCATACAATAATGGCATCCTCAGCGGATTATTGTCTGATGCGGCATCATGGCGTCATTCTAGAAAATGTTTTCAAAAGTTTAATTTGCAGCGGGGTTTGGCTACATCTAAATAATTGATTGAATTGAATTATTGATATGAGTCTATCTATTTGAATCAAATAGACTAATGTTTATGAAAACTCTAAGTGTTCATTGAAAGAAATTTCCCGAACCAAATTGTTTAGTGCGGAATCTATGATAAGGTGAGGTGAACAATGTTGTTTGGATAAATGATCGATCTAATGGCGTAAATATTAGCTAGGTATGATTAATCGTTATGCATGGCGTAGAGAAGTACAATAGGCTAATCACCTAAAAGTACTATTAATGGTAGTTTACCTTCTTTGTGATTGTAAACATACCGGGTAATGTTTTGTTTTGCGGTATGAATCTAGTTAAAACTATGTGTTCATAGTCTATATGACCCCTCGGCACAATTTGAAAACTTTTACTCTTGTGAGAGGTGTATTGGGTAGCATGTGATGATATGTGTGAATGTTGTAAGCCTGAGATAGAGTTAAGCTTAGAGTTATGAGGAGGTTGGGCGAGAGGAGATATTGGATAAGGCGGTTGAAGGTTGAAATAGAAGCGAAGACACGGATATATACCTTGGACCGGGCTTTAGTCATCACCTTCATGCGATTCGATGCGAGTGGATGGGGCGCCTTTCGGCGAGAGATAGGCGTTGATGAGAATTGAATAAATTTATCGTCAATCAAAATAAGAGACAGCGTATATAGAACTCTTGATTCTTGTGTATATATACTATATATTAATCGGGGTAACTTATGTATGTAGATGTGCGGTGAGAAAGATATGTGGAATAAGAAGGATCATATTCACACCACAGAGCTAATATCGAATGACAGATGAAATAGAAGCTCACTAGGAACCCCAAATCGGACGAGGTGGCTATCATTGGAAAAAGCGTAGCATCGAGATCCGAAATGTTGGATTTGTGAGATAGTGATTGAGACACTAAAGTTGAAGGCTGCTCAAGCATCAGCGGAGGTGCGAGATTTGGAGAACAAGTTTCTTCATTGGAAAGGTTGTGGGAGATAGAAAAGTTGATCGTCGGGCGTTAATGGAAACAATGGAAGAAGCGAGGATAAGCTCAAAATCCAAATTGACGGATGGAGCCTCAGCGACACATCAAGTGAAGGACACACCTCTCCTCGTTGCCCCAGCTATAAGAAAGGTGGATGTTTTTAATTGTGGGATGGAAGGACATCGGCGAATGAATGTCAGAAAAAAACAGTAAATAAGTAGTATGGGTTATGTATGTAATATATGTGATAAGTAATGAACTATTTTAACTTTTATGTTGGTTAAGATTTTAAATCCAGACTTTCGTGATCCTGAAAGGATATTTGTTGATTAAAAGCGAGGATGTCTTTGTGTAAATATTCGATAAATGAATATGAATCTAAGTTTGAGAAATGAAAGCGAGTTTAATACATTAATCTTATGCGATAAGGTTTAAAATGTAAAGGTATAATTTATGGTTTTATTTAACTAGATAAATGCCTTCAAAGGATAGAAGAATCTCTAATCTTTGAGGGCAGCGGGAGGCGATGCAAAACTTTGCAAACATGGTAGCTCGAGCTATCGGCGAGGAACACCGATTCTTGGGAAACCGGCCGGACAATCGCTTGGCAAAATTCAAAGACTTAATGGTAGGACCACGAATTGAGAGGATCGGTGACCTATAGAAGCCGGACTTGGGTGAGCAGAGATAGAAAGGCGTTCGTAATCGCTAAAAGTAGATGAGGGCAAAAATGGCTTTTGCCACTTATATGATGAAAGGGAAGCTAACTTTTGGTGGGAGGCAAATAAGACTCGAGGCGGGGAGAAGAAGAAATTACTTGGGATAGGTTTAAGGATTTATTTTTGAAAACTATCTCTCTGTTAGTATCGATCTAGAATGGAGGTGAGATTCACAGAGTTAAAGCGAGGATAACATATAAGGAGGTAATAATAACAAGAGATTTTCTATATAAAATAAATAAGAAATTTTGCGTATAATTTTTTTTTATTTAATGGCGAGACTAAGTGTCGAAGTAAAGTGAGCGATAAATCACGAATACATTTATTACTTGAAAAATTAGAAATAATTTTGGAATTATTAATTACCACAAATTATATGGTAATAAATTTACATGGTAGAAATGTTTTTTATTAATTATTTTCCATGAAAACATGATTGGAAATAATATATGAAGTGATAATTAGATTTATATAATAAATATTTTATTATATGAATTATTGAGAATATTTAAGTTAATTATTTTAACTTGATTATTGATCTTTGTGTACGAAGAATAAGTCGGACATGAGATCGAACCCTGGATTGGGATTGTGATCAAGAGATGAGAATAATAATATTATATTATTTATATAATGATTTTCTGATTACCATAATTATATCTTTGGGTATATCTTGAGATGAGATAATATTGAAAGCGATGGCGGTCGATTAGGTTATAGCATATTCAAGTCTTTGTGAAACCCTAATTATTAAACTTCGGTTATGGGATATTTACGAGTAGTATTTGTGTATATGAAATTCTTGTGAATAAGAATATCGGTAATTAGAAGAAACCCTAATTCTTTGTTGTGCGTCGATAATTAGGACAAACCCTAATTATTATAACCTAGCAGGTTGAAATTAGAAATAATGCTTATTTGTGTTAGTAACATACACGAGATAATTAAAAAGAACCACTAATGGTCGATTAGAAACCCTAATTGATGGCGTTGAAACCCTAATTTTAATTCTAGGGTTTAATTTCGATGTTATTGTATAAGTGTTTTAATTTACCAAAGGATAGAAGTTAATTGGTAAATTATAAAATTAAATCTAGTGATTAAATATTACATTTAATTGCCTTGTACAAGATTGCCCATACACTCTTAAACAAAAGCTGACCATCACCATAACAAATCGAAGAAAGAATCGAAATTTTTTTGGCAAAAAGGGTATAAGAACACTAAACCTAGAAATCCTTTGATTCGATGTTATTTGATACAATTGATTGTTTAAAGTTGTGTAATAGAATGTTAATTGATGATATGGGTTGATAAATCAAAGACCCATAACATCAAAGTGTACTGCAATTTGAAGATTTAAGCAAGTTGGAAAAAGCAAGATTACATTTTTTTTTCACCAAATGTCGAGAGGCCATAACTCTTTGCTCGATCATGAGTTTTGTTCTTCAAAAGTTGTTATATGTAGCTTTGATATGTGGTCTTTAATCTGCAAAAAGAATCAAGTCCATATCATGTATAGATTAGAAGTTATAGATGGTCAAACATGGTTGTGGAGATCATGATAAACTATTTTTAGGCGATCTGTAATGGGGCATTCTCGTCCACTTTTGTGCTTTAAAAGGTCTGGGCTTTTGATATGTTGTAGTGCCTTTGAGTTAGGAAGCCATAGGCTTTGGAATGACCTCATTGAGACCTCGGATGAGGAATTACGGTGATTGGAAGGAAATGTGTCAAATTTCTCAAAAGCTGAAAGTCGGCGGACGGGATGTGCTATTCGGGACCTTTGTTTCGATCAGTTAATGTTTCCAAAACCTTCTGGGCTTTTGGTATGTTATAATACACCGAATAAGCTTTCCATAGACTCAAAAGCGGACTAAATCCGATATCGGAGGAGAGAGTTATGACATTTCAAAGTAGTAGTGTCAAAACTTCCCAACAAGTGCGGTGTGATCCATTTGAGCGGAATTTACGGGCTGATGTGTTTGGAATTTGGAAATGGTCAAAGAATAAAAGTTGTAGCCCCAGAAGTTAGCTTGGCGTGGGCTCAAGAAGAATCGCTCAAAATGTTTTAAAATGAAAGAGTTTATATTTGTTTTTAGCGAAAGAGGTAAAAGCTGAAGCGAGATTGAAAAGCTATTATGAGCGTCCACTTTTTGGCGCCTTTGTTTGGGCTACCTAATGAACCCGAATTGGGTAATTCGTATTTTTAAAAATAGTCTTACATACCTGTATAACATATCCAAAAATCAGATTAATGGAGTTATGAGCAATCGTTAGAAAATGCATAAAGTGAGCTATTGAAAATTAGTATAAACCAAGTCACATCGACTAAATTGAGAACTTCACCATTTTCTAAACCTATAAATAGAAGGGCTTGGCCTTTGTTTCATTCACCAACAATAAGGCCTCAATTTTTGAGAAAGGCTTTGTTGTGGGAGAACTTTTTATAAAGATCTCCTTAGTTAAATTTTGGCGTGGAAGTGCGTATTAGGTCTGTGGAATTAGTATTTAGGGTATATTTCTTATTTAATTTTTGTAATGTTATTATTTTTAATTGTTAGTTAAAGTTTGAATTTTTGAAGTTTAGTTAGTGTTGTTAATAAACTAGTTAGTTTACTATGTTTATTTTGGCTTGGAATTGATTATGTAAATGAGTTATTTGTGATGACTTTTAATATTTTGTGATGAATTTCATTAATTAATAATTATTAATGATATTAAAGTTATTTAATGATTATATTAAATAATTTAGTTTAAAAATGATTTTAATATTATAAAATCATTTTAAATGAAAATAAGGTATTTAAAAATATTTTAAGTTATAAAATATAACTTTTAATATTTAAATGATAATTTCATTAATAATTAAATATTAATGATATTAAGATAATATTAATGATATTTAGTTTATTTAATGATTAATATTAAATAAATAGTTTAAAAATGGTTTTACTTATTTAAAAACCATTTAAAGAGGATATTAAGGATTTAAAAATATTTTAAGTTATAATTAATGACTTTTAATATTTGGATAAATAGTACATTAATATTTAAATATTAATGGTAATTATTTAGGTAATATAAATGTTTTAAAAATAGTTTGAGTTATTATAAATAACTTTTATATTTTAGCGATGGTTTCATTAATAGTTTAGTATTAATTAAACTATTAATGATAATGGAATTGTTTAATGTTTAAATCATTTAATTATGATTAGATATTGAAAGTTATAATGGCCGAACTAGTGACTTGAGAGCAGATTATGAAGTTACGAATTTGAAGAAGAACACCTATAATGTGATTATATCACTTATAGGCCCTTTAGTAATGATTTGAATTATTTTAAATTTTTCAATTTACGGAAATTGCGAAAATGATTAAAAATAAGATATACGATATTCTGAGATGTTGAGGTATAGAATAAGAGTCTTAGACTCGGTATTTGCCGATAAAAAAAGGTTGTCGATCTGGCAAACAAATATAGGACCTTATAAAGAAAAAAAGACTACTTGTAAGAGCATGGATGAGATATTTGAAAAATGTATAAAAATATTTCAAGTATAGAATAGGAACTAAAAGTATGATCCTTTGTGATTATGTGATTAGACTATGTCTTTGTTGTAATAAGCGATACTATGTGTTAAGATATATATATTGTTCTAATCGAGCGAATGATGATCGATTATTGATAGGTTGTGATAAAGAGATAAAACCTAAGTTGAGATTTGTAATCGGTGAATCGGTGAGTATCCTACCTTTGCACTTCCTTTATCTGATGGACATGAGTAAGAAGTTTGAATTATTCTATCTCATACAGATTATATACTCTTTGATTATCGACATGTTAGCTCGGATATATATTACATTAAGTTGATTTCTATAAATGGTTATACAAGTGTCCCCACTTGGATAATCATAGCATTTATTCACATGTTGATACACCTTTGTCGATTACGTATATATATATTTGAATTACATATTATTGTTGAGCAAGATTAAAAACCTTGGGTTTGGAACGGGCATGTATGAACATCCCTATATGGGAAGATTTTTTGCATAATGGCGGATAGAGTGAAGCGATGAATTTCGTTCAAGTTATGTAGTATTGATCAATCTACGAGTGCAATGAAAGGTGATCACCTCTCCGTGCCGTAAGTTATGACGGTTTGAGGATAGAATTAAGCTAAACCTTTTGAAAATGAAAAGAATGTTCATAGTATGTTTCTTAAACCTATTCGAGGTAGAGCGAGAGCAAATTTAAAGAATTTGAAAGAGTTGTTATGTGAATTTTTTATCGGTCTGATTACTTCTGACTTTCGATTCGTTGTAGAAGTGTTATGTAAAGAGAATACTTATATTCTTTCGACTTATATATAATTGCTATTACTTCTTTGGGCACTTAAATGCTCATCCTTGCTTAAATTAAATGTTTTCGAGTTATGTATGAGCAACTTTGAAGGCTCGAACGCGAACAAAGGAAAAGGAAAGGTGATCGAATAAGTGTGTATTATGAGTTAATGGTTATAGTTGTATTGGTATCTATTCAAGTATTATAAGGAATGTATTTGAAGGTCGCGTGCACAGGGAAGTAAACTTTGATGTATGTAAATTAAGTTGAATGTATTATTATTTAGTATTATTGACTTAAAGAAATGGTATCGTGGAGAAGCAGGAGTTAGGGTTTCAAGTACGGATTTGGGGTAAATCACGAGGTTGGTATCAAAATTTGTTGGTTATGAAGCTTAGGTAGGAATACGAGACTAATAATAGCATGATGATTAGGATAAGTATTAACTCATATAGAGTTAGTTGGTCGATAAGATTCAAAGATGAATCTCGGCGAGTGTAAAAACGAGTTCCCTAACTTCGATTATAAAGTTAAGCGATAGTGGGGAATAGATTGAGTCTAAAAAAAAAGTGAAAGTGCGATTATGAGAGATCGTAAAATAAAGCGATCAAGATATAGAACTAAATCGTAATATATACGATGAGATCTCACCCGTGATCGATAAAGGCTATAATGACGGAAGGAATCAATCGATGATTGGAAAGTTCTGACAAGATTCTTTGTGTATGAATTATACTATCAATTTAGTACAGATCGGAAGAGAATTATAAATCTGAATTAAATTCATTATGGAGAATGGGGTTAGTGTTAGATGGGGATTCAATTGAGGACTCATAGCCGGTAATTTGAGTTGTATGATTCTTCGTATGGGGAATTTGAATTGTACTTGGTGTAAAAACCACTTAGTTTAAAGCATGATAATCATTGAAATATACGTATCGGCGCTATTTGTTATATGCATTAAGAGGATGACTCCATTCTCGGTGTATAACGGTAGATAGGTCGTAGATAGAGAATATAAGATTAAGTTGAGTTCTTAAAACTCATACCTATGAGACATTCTTGACTTCGTAATTATATGAAATGTTTATGAACCCCTCGGTGAATGGGCCTTGAAAATTCGACTAGGATAAGTTCTTAAACTCGTATGATTGTGGCAATTTATGAACTCATAAGTGTGGTTTGATGAAGCTGGGTATAGTTTTTGTGTGAATGGAGTGTTATGGATTACGAGGAGCAGATAGATTGTTAAGTAAATGATTTTTAGTGAAGGTGTTAGGTTTTCCTAAACTCCTAGCTATGCTAAACTTCAAAATTTTTGACATCAAGCTAAATCGCCTATATGCTTTTGAAAACAAAAATGTAGACTCGTAATCATTTTTGAAGCGGTTTAAAAATCTGATCTATGCTACTTATTTTGGCTAGAAGCATAAATGATTTGAAATATCAAAATTTGTTTTAATTATCACTCATGTACCGTATAACTTTAGTGCGGAGATGATAAAAATGTGATGGAGTTATAAATACTGGGAATACTTAGTGTGAATTTGACTGAAGTCATTTGTTCACTATTGTATGATGTGTTATGACAAAAATCATACAATGATGGCATCCTCAGCGGATTATTGTCTGATGCGGCATCATGGCGTCATTCTAGAAAATGTTTTCAAAAAGTTTAATTTGCCAGCGGGGTTTGGCTACATCTAAATAATTCGATTGAATTGAATTATTGATATGAGTCTATCTTTATTTGAATCGGCTAGACTAATGTTTATGAAAACTCTAAGTGTTCATTGAAAGAAATTTCCCGAACCAAATTGTTTGAGTGCGGAATCTATGATAAAATGAGGTGTGAACAATGTTGTTTGGATAAATGATCGATCTAATGGCGTAAATATTAGCTAGGTATGATTAATCGTTATGCATGGCGTAGAAGTACAATAGGCTAATCACCTAAAAAATCTTATTAATGGTAGTTTACCTTCTTTGTGATTGTAAACATACCGGGTAATGTTTTTTTTTTTGCGGTATGAATCTAGTTAAAACTATGTGTTCATAGTCTATATGACCCCTCGGCACAATTTGAAAACTTTTACTCTTGTGAGAGGTGTATTGGGTAGCATGTGATGATATGTGTGAATGTTGTAGCCTGAGATAGAGTTAAGTAGAGTTATGAGGAGGTTGGAAGCGAGAGGAGATATTGGATAAGGCGGTTGAAGGTTGAAATAGAAGCGAAAAGACACGGATATATACCTTGGACGGGCTTTAGTCATCACCTTCATGCGATTCGATGCGAGTGGATGGGGCGCCTTTCGGCGAGAGATAGGCGTTGATGAGAATTGAATAAATTTATCGTCAATCAAAATAAGAGACAGCGTATATAGAACTCTTGATTCTTTGTGTATATATACTATATATTAATCGGGGTAACTTATGTATGTAGATATACGGTGAGAAAGATATGTGGAATAAGAAGGATCATATTCACACCCAGAGCTAATATCGAGAATGACGAGATGAAATAGAAGCTCACTAGGAACCCAAATCGGACGAGGTGGCTATCGTGGAAAAAGCGTAGCATCGGATCGAAATGTTGGATTTGTGGATAGTGATTGAGGACACTAAAGTTGAAATTTGCTCAAGCATCAGCGGAGGTGCGAGATTTGGAGAACAAGGTTTCTTCATTGGAAAGGTTGTGGGAGATAGAAAAGTTGATCGTCGAGGCGTTAATGGAAACAATGGAAGAAGCGAGGATAAGCTCAAAATCCAAATTGACCGGATGGAGCCTCAAGCGACACATCAAGTGAAGGACACACCTCTCCTCGTTGCCTGAGCTATAAGAAAGGTGGATGTTTTAATTGTGGGATGGAAGGACATCGGCGAATGAATGTCAGAGAAAAAAAACAGTAAATAAGTAGTATGGGTTATGTATGTAATATGTGTGATAAGTAATGAACTATTTTTAACTTTTATGTTGGTTAAGATTTTAAATCCAGAGCTTTTCGTAGTCCTGAAAGGGATATTTGTTGATTAAAAGCGAGGATGTCTTTGTGTAAATATTCGATAAATGAATATGAATCTAAGTTTGAGAAATGAAAGCGAGTTTAATACATTAATCTTATGCAATAAGGTTTAAAATGTAAGGTATAATTTATGGTTTTATTTAACGGATAATGCTTGAGGCGTCGAACTCGAAACCAAAGGATAGAAGAATCTCTAATCTTTGAGGAGCAGCGATGAAGCGTCTGCAAAACTTTGCAAACATGGTAGCTCGAGGCTATCGTGAGGAACACCGATTCTGGGAAACCGGCCAGACAATCGCTTGGCAAAATTCAAAGACTTAATAGTAGGACCACGAATTGAGGAGGATCGGTGACCTATAGAAGCCCGGACTTGGGTGAGCGAGATAGAAGGCGTTCGTAATCGCTAAAAAAAGTAGATGAGGCAAAAAATAGCTTTTGCCCTTATATGATGAAAGGGAAGCTAACTTTTGGTGGGAGGCAAATAAGACTCGAGGCGGGAGAAGAAGAAATTACTTGGGATAGGTTTTAAGATTTATTTTTGAAAACTATCTCTCTGTTAGTATCACGATCTAGAATGGAGGTGAGATTCACGGAGTTAAAGCGAGGATAACATATTTATTCTTGGGTATCATAAAATTTAATGAGTTAGCTAGGTTTGCTCCACATCAAGTGGATCTGAGAGAGCTAGGAAGCGAGGAGATTTGAAATTTGGGCTTAAAACCACAGCTCTCTGATAAGGTGTCGATCTTGCAAATCAATACTTTGCTGTGACACTCATGGAGAAAGGCTATCATTCTTTGAGCAGGGAAGTGAGGCCATGAGCCTCTACCGTAAGGAGAGAGAAGAAGAACAAAAAGCAAGTCGGGAGGAGCAGTAAAGATAGAAAGTAGTAGTGGGAATAGGGTGAGAAAAGAATGAGAATTTTTACGAGAAAATGCAAGTAAAGCGAGGAAGGTATAAAAAAGCGGTAGTGCGGTGCAAGAAGCTGGGAAGAATCACTCTGGCGAGTGTACGAAGGGCAAGTTTGTATCTGCTCTGAAGTCTGGCGAGAGGTTAATATCTCTCCCATTGCCCCTGACTCGAGGATGATCGGTGGATGCTTCGTATGTGGATCGGTGAGCATAAGGTGAGAAGCATCCTGAGAGAGGGAATGGGCGGAGAGAGCGTAACCCGGGGAGAAGCGGTGGGGCGTTAGCAATTTGAGGACCAAACTCGACGGTAACCAATGCGAAAGCAACTCAGGGTTTACAACATGGCCGGTCCGAGGATCACGGTGGCGGTGGAAGCAGAACTCAGTCTTTATTTGAATAACTTATATATCTTATATTTACCTTAATCGGATGAACAAGTGTTATGATGAATAATTAAAGATCGATTCGATCAAGTATGATCGAGATCTCGTCTGATGATTATATCTTATGTACCCATACTGCATATGAGTTTTTAAAGCGGTGATTAGGGGCGGAATCCTTATAAGGAGGTGAATGTAATAATAACGAGATTTTCTATATAAAATAAATAAGAAATTTTTGCGTATAAATTTTTTTTTTATTTAATAAGCGAGACTAAGTAATAAAGTAAAGTGAGCGATAAATGCGAATACATTTATTACTTGAAAAATTAGAAATAATTTTGGAATTATTAATTACCACAAATTATATGGTAATAAATTTACATAAGTAGAAATGTTTTTTATTAATTATTTTCCATGAAAACATGATTGGAAATAATATATGAAGTGATAATTAGATTTATATAATAAATATTTTATTATATGAATTGTTGAGAATATTTAAGTTAATTATTTTAACTTGATTATTGATGTTGTGTATACGAAGAATAAGTCGGACATGAGATCGAACCACTGGATTGGGATTGTGATCAAGAGATGAGAATAATAATATTATATTATTTATATAATGATTTTCTGATTACCATAATTATATCTTTGGGTATATGAGACGAGATAATATTATTGAGCGATGGCGGTTGATTAGGTGTAGCATATTGCAAGTCTTTGTGAAACCCTAATTATTAAACTTCGGTTATGGGATATTTACGAGTAGTATTTGTGTATATGAAATTCTTGTGAATAAGAATATCGGTAATTAGAAGAAACCTAATTCTTGTTTTATGCGTCGATAATTAGGACAAACCCTAATTATTATAACCTACTTAGGTTGAAATTAGAAAATATGCTTATTTGTGTTAGTAACATACGAGATAATTAAAGAACCACTAATGGTCGATTAGAAACCCTAATTGATGGCGTTGAGAAACCCTAATTTTAATTCTAGGGTTTAATTTTGATGTTATTGTATAAGTGTTTTAATTTACAAAGGATAGAAGTTAATTGGTAAATTATAAAAATTAAATCTAGTGATTAAATATTACATTTAATTGCCTTGTACAAGATTGCCCATACACTCTTAAACAAAAATGACCATCACCCATAACAAATCGAAGCAAGAATCAAAAATTTTTTGGCAAAAAAGGGTATAAGAACACTAAACCTAGAAATCCTTTGATTCGATGTTATTTGATGCAATTGATTGTTTAAAGTTGTGTAATAGAATGTTAATTGATGATATGGGTTGATAAATCAAAGACCCATAACATCAAAGTGCCTGAATTTGAAGATTTAAGCAAGTTGGAAAAAAAAAGAATTACATTATTTTTTTTCACCAAATGTCGGAGGCCATAACTCTTTGCTCGATCATGAGTTTTGTTCTTCAAAAGTTGTTATGTGTAGCTTTGATATGTGGTCTTTAATCTGCAAAAGAATCAAGTCCATATCATGTATAGATTAGAAGTTATAGATGGTGAACATGGTTTGGAGATCATGATAAACTATTTTTAGGCGATCTGTAATGGGGGCATTCTCGTCCACTTTTTGTGCTTTAAAAGGTCTGGGCTTTTGATATGTTGTAGTGTGCTTTGAGTTAGGAAGCCATAGGCTTTGGAATGACCTCATTCAGAGCCTCGGATGAGGAATTACGGTGATTGGAAGGAAATGTGTCAAATTTCTCAAAAGCTGAAAGTCAGCGGCGGGATGTGCTATTCGGGACCTTTATTTCGATCAGTTAATGTTTCCAAAACCTTCTGGGCTTTTGGTATGTTATATATACACGAATAAGCTTTCCATAGACTCAAAGCGGACTAAATCCGATATCGGAGGAGAGAGTTATGACATTTCAAAGTAGTAGTGTCAAAACTTCCCAACAAGTGCGGTGCAGTCCATTTGAAGCGGAATTTCTGGGCTGATGTGTTCGGAATTTGGAAATGGTCAAAGAATAAAAGTTGTAGCCCCAGAAGTTAGCTTGGCGTGGGCTCAAGAATCGCTCAAAAATGTTTTAAAATGAAAAAGAGTTATATTTTTTTAGCGAAAGAGGTAAAAGCTGAAGCGAGATTGAAAAGCTATTATGAGCGTCCACTTTTTGCGCCTTTGTTTGGGCTACCTAATGAACCCGAATTGGGTAATTCGTATTTTTAAAAATAGTCTTACATACCATGTATAACATATCCAAAAATCAGATTAATCGGAGTTATGAGCAATGCGTTAGAAAATCATAAAAGTGAGCTATTGAAAAATTAGTATAAACCAAGTCGCATCGATTAAATTGAGAACTTCACCATTTTCTAAACCTATAAATAGAAGGCTTGGCCTTTGTTTCATTCACCAACAATAAGGCCTCAATTTTTTGAAAGGCTTTGTTGTGGGAGAACTTTTTATAAAGATCTCCTTAGTTAAATTTTTGGCGTGGAAGTGCGTATTGGTCTGTGGAATTAAGTATTTAGGGTATATTTCTTATTTAATTTTTGTAATGTTATTATTTTTAATTGTTAGTTAAAGTTTGAATTTTTGAAGTTTAGTTAGTGTTGTTAATAAACTAGTTAGTTTACTATGTTTATTTTGGCTTGGAATTGATTATGTAAATGAGTTATTTGTGATGACTTTTAATATTTTGTGATGAATTTCATTAATTAATAATTATTAATGATATTAAAGTTATTTAATGATTATATTAAATAATTTAGTTTAAAAATGATTTTAATATTATAAAAATCATTTTAAATGAAAATAAGGTATTTAAAAATATTTTAAGTTATAAAATATAACTTTTAATATTTAAATGATAATTTCATTAATAATTAAATATTAATGATATTAAGATAATATTAATGATATTTAGTTTATTTAATGATTAATATTAAATAAATAGTTTAAAAATGGTTTTACTTATTTAAAAACCATTTAAAGAGGATATTAAGGATTTAAAAATATTTTAAGTTATAATTAATGACTTTTAATATTTGGATAAATAGTACATTAATATTTAAATATTAATGGTAATTATTTAGGTAATATAAATGTTTTAAAAATAGTTTGAGTTATTATAAATAACTTTTATATTTTAGCGATGGTTTCATTAATAGTTTAGTATTAATTAAACTATTAATGATAATGGAATTGTTTAATGTTTAAATCATTTAATTATGATTAGATATTTGAAAGTTATAATGGCCGAACTAGTGACTTGAGAGCAGATTATGAAGTTACGAATTTGAAGAAGAACACTATATAATATGATTATATCACTTTATAGGCCCTTTAGTAATGATTTGAATTATTTTAAATTTTTCAATTTACGGAAATTGCGAAAATGATTAAAAATAAGATGTCGATATTCTGAGATGTTGAGGTATAGAATAAGAGTCTTAGACTCGGTATTTGCAAATAAAAAAGGTGTCGATCTGGCAAACAAATGTCGGACCTTATAAAAGAAAGAAAAAGACTACTTGTAAGAGCATGGATGAGATATTTGAAAATGTATAAAAATATTTCAAGTATAGAATAGGAACTAAAAGTATGATCTTTTGATGATTATGTGATTGGACTATGTCTTGTTGTAATAAGCGATACTATGTGTTAAGATATATTATTCTAATCGAGCGAATGATCGATTATTGATAGGTTGTGATAAAGAGATAAAACCTAAGTTGAGATTTGTAATCGGTGAATCGGTGAGTATCCTACCTTTGCATTTTCTTTATCTGATGGACATGAGTAGAAGTTTGAATTATTCTATTCACATACAGTTATATACTCTTTGATTATCGACATGTTAGCTCGGATATATATTACATTAAGTTGATTTCTATAAATGGTTATACAAGTGTCCCCACTTGGATAATCATAGCATTTATTCACATGTTGATACACCTTTGTCGATTACAGTATATATATGTTGAATTACATATTATTGTTGAGCGAGATTAAAACCAACCGGGTTTGGAACCGGGCATGTATGAACATCCCTATATGGGAAAGATTTTTTTTTGCAAAAGGCGGATAGAAAAGCGATGAATTTTCGTTCAAGTTATGTAGTATTGATCAATCTGAGAGTGCAATGAAATTTGATCACCTCTCGTGCTAAGTAAGTTATAATGGTTTGAGGATAGAATTCCGCTAAACCTTTTGAAAATGAAAAGAATGTTCATAGTATGTTTCTTAAACCCTATTCGAGGGTAGAGCGAGCAAATTTAAAGAATTTGAAGAGAGTTGTTATGTGAATTTTTTATCGGTCTGATTACTTACTGACTTTCGATTCGTTGTAGAAGTGTTATGTAAAGAGAATACTTATATTCTTTGAATATATATAATTGCTATTACTTCTTTGGGCACTTAAATGCTCATCCTTGCTTAAATTAAATGTTTTTCGATTATGTATGAGCAACTTTGAAGGCTCGAGAGAACACGAACAAAGGAAAAAAAAAGGTGATCGAATAAGTGTGTATTATGAGTTAATGGTTATAGTTGTATTGGTATCTATTCAAGTATTGTAAGGAATGTATTTGAAGGTCACGTGCACAGGGAAGTAAACTTTGATGTATGTAAATTAAGTTGAATGTATTATTATTTAGTATTATTAGAACTTAAAAAGAAATGGTATCGTGGAGAAGCAGAGTTAGGGTTTCAAGTACACGGATTTGGGGTAACTAGGATAAGTTCTTAAACTCATATGATTGTGGCAATTTATGAACTCATAAGTGTGGTTTGATGGGCGGGTATAGTTTTGTGTGAATGGAGTGTTATGGATTACGAGGAGCAGATAGATTGTTAAGTAAATGATTTTTAGTGAAGGTGTTAGGTTTTCCTAAACTCTAGCTATGCTAAACTTCAAAATTTTGACATCAAGCTAAATCGCACTATGTGCTTTTGAAAACAAAAATGTAGACTCGTAATCATTTTTGAAGCGGTTTAAAAATCACGGTCTATACTACTTATTTTGGCTGAAGCATAAATGATTTGAAATATCAAAAATTTGTTTTAATTATCACTCATGTACCATATAACTTTGAGTGCGAGAGATGATAAAATGTGATGGAGTTGTAAATCTGAGGGAATACTTAGTGTGAATTTGACTGAAGTCATTTGTTCCACTATTGTATGATGTGTTATGACAAAGTCATACAATGGCGGCATCCTCAGCGGAGATTATTAATCTGATGCGGCATCATGGCGTCATTCTAGAAAATGTTTTCAAAAAGTTTAATTTGCCAGCGGGGTTTGGCTACATCTAAATAATTGATTGAATTGAATTATTGATATGAGTCTATCTTTATTTGAATCGGCTAGACTAATGTTTATGAAAACTCTAAGTGTTCATTGAAAGAAATTTCCGAACCAAATTGTTTGGTGCGGAATCTATGATAAAATGAGGGTGAACAATGTTGTTTGGATAAATGATCCAATCTAATGGCGTAAATATTAGCTAGGTATGATTAATCGTTATGCATGGCGTAGGAGGTGATGATAGGCTAATCACCTAAAAAGTCTTATTAATGGTAGTTTACCTTCTTTGTGATTGTAAACATACGGGTAATGTTTTGTTTTGCGGTATGAATCTGGTTAAAACTATGTGTTCATAGTCTATATGACCCCTCGGTACAATTTGAAAACTTTTACTCTTGTGAGAGGTGTATTGGGTAGCATGTGATGATATGTGTGAATGTTGTAAGCCGAGATAGAGTTAAGCTAGAGTTATGAGGAGGTTGGAAGCGGAGGAGATATTGAGATAAAGGCGGTTGAAGGTTGAAATAGAAGCGAAGACACGGATATATACCTTGGACGGGCTTTAGTCATCACCTTCATGCGATTCGATCTTGAGTGGATGAGGCGCCTTTCGGCGAGATAGGCGTTGATGAGAATTGAATAAATTTATCGTCAATCAAAATAAGAGACAAGCGTATATAGAACTCTTGATTCTTTGTGTATATATATACTATATATTAATCGGGGTAACTTATGTATGTAGATATACGGTGAGAAAGATATGTGGAATAAGAAGGATCATATTCACACCTTTAGAGCTAATATATCGAGGCCAGACGGATGAAATAGAAGCTCACTAGGAACCCAAATCGGACGAGGTGGCTATCGTGGAAAAGCGTAGCATCGGATCGAAATGTTGGATTTGTGGATAGTGATTAGAGACACTAAAGTTGAAGGCTGCTCGAAGCATCAGCGGAGGTCGAGATTTGGAGAACAAGGTTTCTTCATTGGAAAGGTTGTGGGAGATAGAAAAGTTGATCGCGGTGGAAACGTTAATGGAAACAATGGAAGAAGCGAGGATAAGCTCAAAATAAAAAAAAAAGAAATTGACGAGATGGAGCCTCGGCGACACATCCGTGAAGGACACACCTCTCCTCGTTGCCCTTGAGCTATAAGAAAGGTGGATGTTTTAATTGTGGGATGGAAGGACATCGGCGAATGAATGTCAGAAAAAGGCTTGGTAAATAAGTAGTATGGGTTATGTATGTAATATGTGTGATAAGTAATGAACTATTTTTAACTTTTATGTTGGTTAAGATTTTAAATCCAGACTTTCGTAATCCTGAAAGGATATTTGTTGATTAAAAGCGAGGATGTCTTTGTGTAAATATTAGATAAATGAATATGAATCTAAGTTTGAGAAATGAAGCGAGTTTAATACATTAATCTTATCTGATAAGGTTTAAAATGTAAAGGTATAATTTATGGTTTTATTTAACGAGATAATGCTGCTTGAGCGTCGAACTCGAAACCAAAGGATAGAAGAATCTACTAATCTTTGAGGGCAAGCGAAGCGATGCAAAACTTTGCAAACATGGTAGCTCGGCTATCGACGAGGAACACCGATTTGGAAACCGGCCAGACAATACTTGGCAAAATTCAAAGACTTCAAAATGGTAGGACCACGAAATTAGGAGGATCGGTGACCTATAGAAGCCCGGACTTGGGTGAGCAGAGAGATAGAAAGGCGTTCGTAATCGCTAAAAGTAGATGAGGGCAAAAGGCCGCTTTTGCCACTTATATGATGAAAGGAAGCTAACTTTTGGTGGGGAGGCAAATAAGACTCGAGGCGGGGAAGAAGAAATTACTTGGGATAGGTTTAAGGATTTATTTTTCAAAAACTATCTCTCTGTTAGTATCTGATCTAGAATGGAGGTGAGATTCACTGGAGTTAAGCGAGGATAACATGGTACATTGGTATATCATAAAATTTAATGAGTTAGCTAGGTTTGCTCCACATCAAGTGGATCTGAGAGGCTAGGAAAGCGAGGAGATTTGAAATTTGGGCTTAAAACCACGGCTCTCTGATAAGGTGTCGATCTTGCCAAATCAATACTTTTGCGACACTCATGGAGAAAGGCTATCATTCTTTGAGCAGGGAAGTGAGGCCATGAGCCTCTACCATAAGGAGAAGAAGAACAAAAAGCAAGTCGGGAGGAGCTGATAAAGATAGAAAGTAGTAGTGGGAATAGGGGTGAGAAAAGAATGAGAATTTTTACGAGAAAATGCAAGTAAAGAAGGAAGGTATAAAAAAGCGGTAGTGCGGTCACAAGGCTGCGGGAAGAATCACTCTGGCGAGTGTCACGAAGGCAAGTTTGTATCTTTCTGAAGTGCGGGCAGAGAAGGTCATATCTCTCCAATTGCCCTGACTCGAGGATGATCGGTGGATGCTTCGTATGTGGATCATTGAGCATAAGGTGAAGCTATCCACGAGAGGAATGGGGCGAGGCGTAACCACGGGGGAGAAGCGGTGGGGCGTTAGCAATTTTAGGACCAAACTCGACGATAACCAATGAAAGCAACTCAGGGTTTACAACATGCAGCGGTCCGAGGATACGGTGGCATTGGAAGCAGAACTCCAGTCTTTATTTGAATAACTTATATATCTTATATTTACATGTCGGATGAAGACAAGTGTTATGATGAATAATTAAAGAGTTCGATCAAGTATGATCGAGATCTCGTCTGATGATTATATCTTTATGTACCCGCATGCGCATATGAGTTTTTAAAAGCGGTGATTAGGGGCGGAATCCTTATAAGGAGGGGTGAATGTAATAACAGAGATTTTCTATATAAAATAAATAAGAAATTTTGCGTATAATTTTTTTATTTAATGCGAGAGACTAAGTGTCGAAGTAAAGTGAGCGATAAATCACGAATACATTTATTACTTGAAAAATAGAAATAATTTTGGAATTATTAATTACCACAAATTATATGGTAATAAATTACGTAAGTAGAAATGTTTTTATTAATTATTTTCCATGAAAACATGATTGGAAATAATATATGAAGTGATAATTAGATTTATATAATAAATATTTTATTATATGAATTGTTGAGAATATTTAAGTTAATTATTTTAACTTGATTATTGATCTTGTGTATACGAAGAATAAGTCGGACATGAGATCGAACCTGGATTGGGATTGTGATCGAGAGATGAGAATAATAATATTATATTATTTATATAATGATTTTCTGATTACCATAATTATGTCTTTGGGTATGTGTGAGACGAGATAATAATTGATAGCGGTCGATTAGGTGTAGCATATTCAAGTCTTTGTGAAACCCTAATTATTAAACTCGGTTATGGGATATTTACGAGTAGTATTTGTGTATATGAAATTCTTGTGAATAAGAATATCGGTAATTAGAAGAAACCCTAATTCTTTGTTGTGCGTCGATAATTAGGACAAACCTAATTATTATAACCTAGCAGGTTGAAATTAGAAATTAGAAAATATATTTGTGTTAGTAACATACGAGATAATTAAAGACCCACTAATGGTCGATTAGAAACCCTAATTGATGGCGTTGAGAAACCTAATTTTAATTCTAGGGTTTAATTTGATATTATTGTATAAGTGTTTTAATTTACCAAAGGATAGAAGTTAATTGGTAAATTATAAAATTAAATCTAGTGATTAAATATTACATTTAATTGCCTTGTACAAGATTGCCCATACACTCTTAAACAAAAGCTGACCATCACCCATAACAAATCGAAGCAAGAATCGAAAATTTTTGGCAAAAAAGGGTATAAGAACACTAAACCTAGAAATCCTTTGATTCGATGTTATTTGATGCAATTGATTGTTTAAAGTTGTGTAATAGAATGTTAATTGATGATATGGGTTGATAAATCAAAGACCCATAACATCAAAAGTGCCTGCAATTGAAGATTTAAGCAAGTTGGAAAAAGCAAGAATTACATTATTTTTTTTCACCAAATGTCGGAGGCCATAACTCTTTGCTTTCGATCATGAGTTTTGTTCTTCAAAAGTTGTTATGTAGCACGATATGTGGTCTTTAATCTGCAAAAAGAATCAAGTCCATATCATGTATAGATTAGAAGTTATAGATGGTCAAACATGGTTTGTAGATCATGATAAACTATTTTTAGGCGATCTGTAATGGGGCATTCTCGTCCACTTTTTGTGCTTTAAAAGGTCTGGGCTTTTGATATGTTGTAGTGCCTTTGAGTTAGGAAGCCATAGGCTTTGGAATGACCTCATTCAGACCTCGGATGAGGAATTACGGTGATTGGAAGGAAATGTGTCAAATTTCTCAAAAGCTGAAAGTCAGCGGCGGGATGTGCTATTCGGGACCTTTATTTCGATCAGTTAATGTTTCCAAAACCTTCTGGGCTTTTGGTATGTTATAATACACGAATAAGCTTTCCATAGACTCAAAGCGGACTAAATCCGATATCGGGAGAGAGTTATGACATTTCAAAGTAGTAGTGTCAAAACTTCCCAACAAGTGCGGTGCAGTCCATTTGAGCGGAATTTCTGGGCTGATGTGTTGAATTTGGAAATGGTCAAAGAATAAAAGTTGTAGCCCCAGAAGTTAGCTTAGCGTGGGCTCAAGAATCGCTCAAAAATGTTTTAAAATGAAAGAGTTATATTTGTTTTAGCGAAGAGGGTAAAGCTGAAAGCGAGATTGAAAAGCTATTATGAGCGTCCACTTTTGGCCTTAACTGTTTGGGCTACCTAATGAACCGAATTGGGTAATTCGTATTTTTAAAAATAGTCTTACATACCATGTATAACATATCAAAAATCAGATTAATCGGAGTTATGAGCAATCGTTAGAAAATACATAAAGTGAGCTATTGAAAAATTAGTATAAACCAAAGTCCACATCGATTAAATTGAGAACTTCACCATTTCTAAACCTATAAATAGAAGGGCTTGGCCTTTGTTTCATTCACCAACAATAAGGCCTCAATTTTTGAAAGGCTTTGTTGTGGGAGAACTTTTTATAAAGATCTCCTTAGTTAAATTTTTGGCGTGGAAGTGCGTATTAGATCTGTGGAATTAAGTATTTAGGGTATATTTCTTATTTAATTTTGTAATGTTATTATTTTTAATTGTTAGTTAAAGTTTGAATTTTTTGAAGTTTAGTTAGTGTTGTTAATAAACTAGTTAGTTTACTATGTTTATTTTGGCTTGGAATTGATTATGTAAATGAGTTATTTGTGATGACTTTTAATATTTTGTGATGAATTTCATTAATTAATAATTATTAATGATATTAAAGTTATTTAATGATTATATTAAATAATTTAGTTTAAAAATGATTTTAATATTATAAAAATCATTTTAAATGAAAATAAAGGTATTTAAAAATATTTTAAGTTATAAAATATAACTTTTAATATTTAAATGATAATTTCATTAATAATTAAATATTAATGATATTAAGATAATATTAATGATATTTAGTTTATTTAATGATTAATATTAAATAAATAGTTTAAAAATGGTTTTACTTATTTAAAAACCATTTAAAGAGGATATTAAGGATTTAAAAATATTTTAAGTTATAATTAATGACTTTTAATATTTGGATAAATAGTACATTAATATTTAAATATTAATGGTAATTATTTAGGTAATATAAATGTTTTAAAAATAGTTTGAGTTATTATAAATAACTTTTATATTTTAGCGATGGTTTTCATTAATAGTTTAGTATTAATTAAACTATTAATGATAATGGAATTGTTTAATGTTTAAATCATTTAATTATGATTAGATATTTGAAAGTTATAATAAGCCCGAACTAGTGACTTGAGAAGCAGATTATGAAGTTACGAATTTGAAGAAGAACACCTATAATGTGATTATATCACTATAGGCCCTTTAGTAATGATTTGAATTATTTTAAATTTTTCAATTTACGGAAATTGCGAAAATGATTAAAAATAAGATATCGATATTCTGAGATGTTGAGGTATAGAATAAGAGTCTTAGACTCGATATTTTGCAAATAAAAAAGCATCGATGCATGCAACGACAAATGTCGGACCTTATAAAAGAAAGAAAAACTACTTGTAAGAGCATGGATGAGATATTTGAAAAATGTATAAAAATATTTCAAGTATAGAATAGGAACTAAAAAAAGTATGATCTTTGTGATTATGTGATTGGACTATGTCTTTGTTGTAATAAACGATACTATGTGTTAAGATATATTGTTCTAATCGAGCGAATGATCGATTATTGATAGGTTGTGATAAAGAGATAAAACCTAAGTTGAGATTTGTAATGTTGAATCGGTAAGTATCTACCTTTGCATTTCCTTTATCTGATGGACATGAGTAAGAAGTTTGAGAATTATTCTATTCTGTATCAGATTATATACTCTTTGATTATCGACATATTAGCTCGGATATATATTACATTAAGTTGATTTATAAATGGTTATCAAGTGTCCCACTTGGATAATCATAGCATTTATTCACATGTTGATACACCTTTGTCGATTACGTATATATATATGTTGAATTACATATTATTGTTGAGCAAGATTAAAACCTTGGGTTTGGAACGGGCGTATATGAACATCCCTATATGGGAAGATTTTTTGCTTGGCGGATAGAGTGAGCGATGAATTTCGTTCAAGTTATGTAGTATTGATCAATCTGAGTCTGTGGTGATCACCCTCCGTGCAAGTAAGTTATGCCGGTTTGAGGATAGAATTTTGCTAAACCTTTTGAAAATGAAAAGAATGTTCATAGTATGTTTCTTAAACCCTATTCGAGGGTAGAGCGAGCCAAATTTAAAGAATTTGAAAGAGAGTTGTTATGTGAATTTTTTATCGGTCTGATTACTTCTGACTTTCGATTCGTTGTAGAAGTGTTATGTAAAGAGAATACTTATATTCTTTCGACTTATATATAATTGCTATTACTTCTTTGGGCACTTAAATGCTCATCCTTGCTTAAATTAAATGTTTTTCGAGTTATGTATGAGCAACTTTGAAGGCTCGAGCACGAACGAAAAGAAAAGGAAAGGTGATCGAATAAGTGTGTATTATGAGTTAATGGTTATAGTTGTATTGGTATCTATTAAGGAAGTATTATAAGGAATGTATTTGAAGGTGAATGCGTGCAGGGAAGTAAACTTTGATGTATATAAATTAAGTTGAATGTATTATTATTTAGTATTATTGATTAAAGAAATGGTATCGTGGAGAAGCAGGAGTTGGAAGCACCATGGGTTTGGAAGTATCAAAATTTGTTGGTTATGATTTAGGGACTAATACTTGATGATTAGGATAAGTATTACTCTATAGAGTTAGTTGGTGGATAAGATTCAAAGATGAATCTCGGCGAGTGTAAAGAGAGTTCCCTAACTCTTATTATAAATCTAGTAGTGGGGATTAAAGTTAAAAAGGCATGCGATTATGAGATCGTAAAATAAAAGGAAGATTAGAACTAAATGTAATATATGGGAGATCACTGAAGTGATACGATAAAGGCTATTGAAGGAATCAATCGATGATTGGAAAGTTTGACAAAGTTGTATGATTTCTATTAATTTGCAGAGATCCGGAAGAGAATTATAATCTGAATTAAATTAAATTATGGAGAATAGTTAGTGGATGATTCAATTGAAAACCACTTGAGTTTTGATTCTTCGTATGGGGATAATCTTGGTGTAAAAACCAAGCGGCGATAATCATTGAAATGTACGTGTCTATTTATTTGTTATATGCACATTAAGAGGATGACTCCATTCTCGGTGTATAGCAGGTAGATAGGTCGTAGATAGAGAATATAAGATTAAGTTAGAGTTCTTAAAACTCATACCTATGAGACATTCTTGACTCATAATTATATGAAATGTTTATGAACCCTCTCGTGAATGGGCCTTGAAGGTCGACTAGGATAAGTTCTTAAACTCATATGATTGTGGCAATTTATGAACTCATAAGTGTGGTTTGATGAGCTGGGTATAGTTTTGTGTGAATGGAGTGTTATGGATTACGAGGAGCAGATAGATTGTTAAGTAAATGATTTTTTTTAGTGAAGGTGTTAGGTTTTCCTAAACTCTAGCTATGCTAAACTTCAAAATTTTTGACATCAAGCTAAATCGCACTATGTGCTTTTGAAAACAAAAATGTAGACTCGTAATCATTTTGAAGCGGTTTAAAATCTGATCTATGCTACTTATTTTGGCTGAGGCATAAATGATTTGAAATATCAAAATTTGTTTTTAATTATCACTCATGTACCGTGTAACACAGTGCGAGAGATGATAAAAATGTGATGGAGTTATAAATCTGAGGAATACTTAGTGTGAATTTGACTAAAGTCATTTGTTCCCTTATTGTATGATGTGTTATGACAAAAGTCATACAATAATGGCATCCTCAGCGGATTATTGTCTGATGCGGCATCATGGCGTCATTCTCGAAAATGTTTTCAAAAGTTTAATTTGCAAGCGGGGTTTGGCTACATCTAAATAATTGATTGAATTGAATTATTGATATGAGTCTATCTTTATTTGAATCGGCTAGACTAATGTTTATGAAAACTCTAAGTGTTCATTGAAAGAAATTTCCCGAACCAAATTGTTTGATGCGGAATCTATGATAAAGGTGAGGTGAACAATGTTGTTTGGATAAATGATCCAATCTAATGGCGTAAATATTAGCTAGGTATGATTAATCGTTATGCATGGCGTAGAAGTACTGATAGGCTAATCACCTAAAATCTACTTATTAATGGTAGTTTACCTTCTTTGTGATTGTAAACATACCGGGTAATGTTTTGTTTTGCGGTATGAATCTGAATTAAAACTATGTGTTCATAGTCTATATGACCCCTCGGCACAATTTGAAAACTTTTACTCTTGTGAGAGGTGTATTGGGTAGCATGTGATGATATGTGTGAATGTTGTAAGCCACAGAGATAGAGTTAAGTAGAGTTATGAGGAGGTTGGAAGAGAGGAGATATTGAGATAAGGCGGTTGAAGGTTGAAATAGAAGCCCAAAGACACGGATATATACCTTGGACCGGGCTTTAGTCATCACCTTCATGCGATTCGATCACGAGTGGATGGGCGCCTTTCGGCGAGAGATAGGCGTTGATGAGAATTGAATAAATTTATCGTCAATCAAAATAAGAGACAACGTATATAGAACTCTTGATTCTTTTGTGTATATATACTATATATTAATCGGGGTAACTTATGTATGTAGAGATACGGTGAGAAAGATATGTGGAATAAGAAGGATCATATTCACACCCAGAGAGCTAATATCGAGAATGACGAGATGAAATAGAAGCTCCTTTAGGAACCCAAATCGGACGAGGTGGCTATCGTGGAAAAAGCGTAGCATCGGATCCGAAATGTTGGATTTGACGGATAGTGATTGGACACTAAAGTTGAAGCTGCTCAAGCATCAGCGGCGGAGTGCGAGATTTGGAGAACAAGGTTTCTTCATTGGAAAGGTTGTGGGAGATAGAAAAGTTGATCGTCGGCGTTAATGGAAACAATGGAAGAAGCGAGGATAAGCTCAAAATCCAAATTGACGGATGGAGCCTCAAGCGACACATCAAGTGAAGGACACACCTCTCCTCGTTGCCCATTATAAGAAGGTGGATGTTTTAATTGTGGGATGGAAGGACATCGGCGAATGAATGTCAGAAAAAAGGCTTGGTAAATAAGTAGTATGGGTTATGTATGTAATATGTGTGATAAGTAATGAACTATTTTTAACTTTTATGTTGGTTAAGATTTTAAATCCAGAGCTTTTCGTAGTCCTGAAAGGATATTTGTTGATTAAAAGCGAGGATGTCTTTGTGTAAATATTCGATAAATGAATATGAATCTAAGTTTGAGAAATGAAGCGAGTTTAATACATTAATCTTATGCGATAAGGTTTAAAATGTAAAGGTATAATTTATGGTTTTATTTAACGAGATAATGCTTGAGCGTCGAACTTCGAAACCAAAGGATAGAAGAATCTACTAATCTTTGAGGAGCAGCGGCCAGAAGCGATGCAAAACTTTGCAAACATGGTAGCTCGAGCTATCGTGCGGAACACGATTCACGGGAAACCGGCCAGACAATCGCTTGGCAAAATTCAAAGACTTCAATAGTAGGACCACGAATTGAGGAGGATCGGTGACCTATAGAAGCCGGACTTGGGTGAGCAGAGATAGAAAGGCGTTCGTAATGTAATCGCTAAAGTAGATGAGGGCAAAAGACCGCTTTTGCCACTTATATGATGAAAGGGAAGCTAACTTTTGGTGGGAGGCAAATAAGACTCGAAGGGGAGAAGAAGAAATTACTTGGGATAGGTTTAAGGATTTATTTTTGAAAACTATCTCTCTGTTAGTATCACGATCTAGAATGGAGGTGAGATTCACGGAGTTAAGCGAGGATAACATGGTATTATTTGGAGTATCATAAAATTTAATGAGTTAGCTAGGTTTGCTCCACATCAAGTGGATCTGAGGCTAGGAAAGCGAGGAGATTTGGTGGGCTTAAAACCACAGCTCTCTGATAAGGTGTCGATCTTGCAAATCAATACTTTTACGACACTCATGGGAGAAAGCTATCATTCTTTGAGCAGGGAAGTGAGGCCATGAGCCTCTACCGTAAGGAGAAGAAGAACAAAAGCAAGTCGGGGAGGAGCAGTAAAGATAGAAAGTAGTAGTGGGAATAGGGGTGAGAAAAGAATGAGGAATTTTACGAGAAAATGCAAATAAAGAAGGAAGGTATAAAAAAGCGGTAGTGCGGTGCAAGCTGCGGGAAGAATCACTCTGGCGAGTGTCTGAAGGGCAAGTTTGTATATACTCAAGTCTTGAGCTATTTACCTTAATCGGATGAACAAGTGTTATGATGAATAATTAAAAGATCGATTCGATCAAGTATGATCGAGATCTACGTCTGATGATTATATCTTTATGTACCCATATATATGAGTTTTTAAAGCGGTGATTAGGGGCGGAATCCTTATAAAGGAGGTGAATGTAATAACTTGAGAGATTTTCTATATAAAATAAATAAGAAATTTTTGCGTATAATTTTTTTTTTTTATTTAATATGAGCGAGACTAAGTGTAAAGTAAAGTGAGCGATAAATGCGAATACATTTATTACTTGAAAAATTAGAAATAATTTTGGAATTATTAATTACCAAAAATTATATGGTAATAAATACGTATGGTAGAAATGTTTTTTTATTAATTATTTTCCATGAAAACATGATTGGAAATAATATATGAAGTGATAATTAGATTTATATAATAAATATTTTATTATATGAATTGTTGAGAATATTTAAGTTAATTATTTTAACTTGATTATTGATGATTTGTGTACGAAGAATAAGTCGGACATGAGATCGAACCACTGGATTGGGATTGTGATCAAGAGATGAGAATAATAATATTATATTATTTATATAATGATTTTCTGATTACCATAATTATGTCTTTGGGTATGTATGAGATGAGATAATATTGAGCGATAGCGGTCGATTAGGGTAGCATATATTCTTAGTCTTTGTGAAACCCTAATTATTAAACTTCGGTTATGGGTATTTACGAGTAGTATTTGTGTATATGAAATTCTTGTGAATAAGAATATCGGTAATTAGAAGAAACCTAATTCTTTGTTTATGCGTCGATAATTAGGACAAACCCTAATTATTATAACCTATAGGTTGAAATTAGAAAGCGAAATAACATTGTGTGTTAGTAACATACGAGATAATTAAAAAGAACCACTAATGGTCGATTAGAAACCCTAATTGATGGCGTTGAGAAACCCTAATTTTAATTCTAGGGTTTAATTTCGATATTATTTGTATAAGTGTTTTAATTTACCAAAGGATAGAAGTTAATTGGTAAATTATAAAATTAAATCTAGTGATTAAATATTACATTTAATTGCCTTGTACAAGATTGCCCATACACTCTTAAACAAAGCCTGACCATCACCCATAACAAATCGAAGCAAGAATCGAAAATTTTTTTGGCAAAAGGGTATAAGAACACTAAACCTAGAAATCCTTTGATTCGATGTTATTTGATGCAATTGATTGTTTAAAGTTGTGTAATAGAATGTTAATTGATGATATGGGTTGATAAATCAAAGACCCGTAACATCAAAGTGCTGCAATTTGAAGATTTAAGCAAGTTGGAAAAAGCAAGATTACATTATTTTTTTTCACCAAATGTCGGAGGCCATAACTCTTTGCTCGATCATGAGTTTTGTTCTTCAAAAGTTGTTATGTGTAGCACGATATGTGGTCTTTAATGCAAAAAGAATCAAGTCCATATCATGTATAGATTAGAAGTTATAGATGGTCAAACATGGTTGGCCATAGATCATGATAAACTATTTTTAGGCGATCTGTAATGGGGCATTCTCGTCCACTTTTGTGCTTTAAAAGGTCTGGGCTTTTGATATGTTGTAGTGCCTTTGAGTTAGGAAGCCATAGGCTTTGGAATGACCTCATTCAGAGCCTCGGATGAGGAATTACGGTGATTGGAAGGAAATGTGTCAAATTTCTCAAAAGCTGAAAGTCAGTGGCGGGATGTGCTATTCGGGACCTTTATTTCGATCAGTTAATGTTTCCAAAACCTTCTGGGCTTTTGGTATGTTATAGTACACCGAATAAGCTTTCCATAGACTCAAAGCGGACTAAATCCGATATCGGAGGAGAGAGTTATGACATTTCAAAGTAGTAGTGTCAAAACTTCCCAACAAGTGCGGTGCAGTCCATTTGAGCGGAATTTACTGGGCTGATGTGTTCGGAATTTGGAAATGGTCAAAGAATAAAAGTTGTAGCCCAGAAGTTAGCTTGGCGTGGGCTCAAGAATCGCTCAAAAATGTTTTAAAATGAAAGAGTTATGGTTTTTTTAGCGAAAGAGGTAAAAGCTGAAGCGAGATTGAAAAGCTATTATGAGCGTCCACTTTTGGCCCTTTGTTTGGGCTACCTAATGAACCCGAATTGGGTAATTAGTATTTTTAAAAATAGTCTTACATACCATGTATAACATATCCAAAAATCAGATTAATCGGAGTTATGAGCAATGCGTTAGAAAATCATAAAGTGAAATTTATTGAAAAATTAGTATAAACCAAGTCCACATCGACTAAATTGAGAACTTCACCATTTTTCTAAACCTATAAATAGAAGGGCTTGGCCTTTGTTTCATTCACCAACAATAAGGCCTCAATTTTTGAGAAAGGCTTTGTTGTGGGAGAACTTTTATAAAGATCTCCTTAGTTAAATTTTAGGCGTGGAAGTGCGTATTGAGGTCTGTGGAATTAAGTATTTAGGGTATATTTTCTTATTTAATTTTTGTAATGTTATTATTTTTTAATTGTTAGTTAAAGTTTGAATTTTTGAAGTTTAGTTAGTGTTGTTAATAAACTAGTTAGTTTACTATGTTTATTTTGGCTTGGAATTGATTATGTAAATGAGTTATTTGTGATGACTTTTAATATTTTGTGATGAATTTCATTAATTAATAATTATTAATGATATTAAAGTTATTTAATGATTATATTAAATAATTTAGTTTAAAAATGATTTTAATATTATAAAAATCATTTTAAATGAAAATAAGGTATTTAAAAATATTTTAAGTTATAAAATATAACTTTTAATATTTAAATGATAATTTCATTAATAATTAAATATTAATGATATTAAGATAATATTAATGATATTTAGTTTATTTAATGATTAATATTAAATAAATAGTTTAAAAATGGTTTTACTTATTTAAAAACCATTTAAAGAGGATATTAAGGATTTAAAAATATTTTAAGTTATAATTAATGACTTTTAATATTTGGATAAATAGTACATTAATATTTAAATATTAATGGTAATTATTTAGGTAATATAAATGTTTTAAAAATAGTTTGAGTTATTATAAATAACTTTTATATTTTAGCGATGGTTTCATTAATAGTTTAGTATTAATTAAACTATTAATGATAATGGAATTGTTTAATGTTTAAATCATTTAATTATGATTAGATATTTGAAAGTTATAGTAAGCCGAACTAGTGACTTGAGAGCAGATTATGAAGTTACGAATTTGAAGAAGAACACCTATAATGTGATTATATCACTTTATAGGCCCTTTAGTAATGATTTGAATTATTTTAAATTTTTCAATTTACGGAAATTGCGAAAATGATTAAAAATAAGATATACGATATTCTGAGATGTTGAGGTATAGAATAAGAGTCTTAGACTCGGTATTGCAAATAAAAGCATATGATGACGACAAACAAATGTGAGACCTTATAAAAGAAAGAAAAAAGACTCTTTGTAAGAGCATGGATGAGATATTTGAAAAATGTATAAAAATATTTCAAGTATAGAATAGGAACTAAAAAAGTATGATCCTTTGTGATTATGTGATTGGACTATGTCTTTGTTGTAATAGGCGATCTACTATGTGTTAAGATATATTGTTCTAATCGAGCGAATGATCGATTATTGATAGGTTGTGATAAAGAGATAAAACCTAAGTTGAGATTTGTAATCGGTGAATCGAGTGAGTATCCTACCTTTGCATTTCTCTTTATCTGATGGACATGAGTAAGAAGTTTGAATTATTCTATTCACATCTGATTATATACTCTTTGATTATCGACATGTTAGCTCGGATATATATTACATTCAGTTGATTTCTATAAATGGTTATCAAGTGTCCCCACTTGGATAATCATAGCATTTATTCACATGTTGATACACCTTTGTCGATTACCGTATATATATGTTGAATTACATATTATTGTTGAGCAAGATTTAAAAACCTTGGGTTTGGAACCGGGCATGTATGAACATCCCTATATGGGAAGATTTTTGCATAAAGGCGGATAGAGTGAAAGCGATGAATTTCGTTCAAGTTATGTAGTATTGATCAATCTGAGTCAATGAAATTTGATCACCCTCCGTGCAAGTAAGTTATGATGGTTTGAGGATAGAATTCGCTAAACCTTTTGAAAATGAAAAGAATGTTCATAGTATGTTTCTTAAACCCTATTCGAGGGTAGAGCGAGCAAATTTAAAGAATTTGAAGAGAGTTGTTATGTGAATTTTTTTATCGGTCTGATTACTTCTGACTTTCGATTCGTTGTAGAAGTGTTATGTAAAGAGAATACTTATATTCTTTTCGACTATATATATAATTGCTATTACTTCTTTGGGGGCTTAAATGCTCATCCTTGCTTAAATTAAATTTTTTCGAGTTATGTATGAGCAACTTTGAAGGCTCGAGAGCACGAACAAAGGAAAAGGAAAAGGTGATCGAATAAGTGTGTATTATGAGTTAATGGTTATAGTTGTATTGGTATCTATTCAAGTATTGTAAGGAATGTATTTGAAGGTCACGTGCACAGGGAAGTAAACTTTGATGTATGTAAATTAAGTTGAATGTATTATTATTTAGTATTATTGACTTAAAGAAATGGTATCGTGGAGAAGCAGAGTTGGGTTTCAAGTACTGGATTTCAACAATTGTCACATTAAAAATTTTCTCCATCTATATCCTCATAAAATCAATATTTCCCTCATCATATAAATCAATAATTAATTATTCACAAATAATATTACGAAACACATTATTGACCTTGAGGCGGTTCGGGAAGGGGGCTTTCAATAAAATTTCTCCTTAATGGTGGCCTTGATTAGGTGACGAACCTCTCCTTAGATGAGAACTTTCTAGACATTGCCAATAATGTTTTCTAATAATATTATTCGAGATAATATGAATTATTGCTTCGATAATGGAAGATACTGTGTAGTGACAATTATAAAATATCAACGCAGCAATCATTGAATCAAATGATTATGACCAGGGATTATTCGGTATAGTTATTCGATATAATCCTCATGCTTATATTGTGATTAAAGTCATCTTTGGCTTACGTGCATAGATGGACTTGGTATGATTATGACTAGGGATTATTCAGTATAGTTATGATCGTAATGCGACGAATGATGTGGTAAAAGTCCTCATTGGCCTGTAGTTAATTAGTGGATAGTTGTTGGTATGATTATGACCAGGGATTATTCGGTATAATCATGACCATTGATGATTACATGAATATCCTTGGTAAAGTGCGAGGATGATGTGGTTTATTTATTAAGTTTGAGTCTCGATTGATAAAGTTAATGAAAATCTTTTTAAATTATAGAAGATAATAGGTTTTATGCTCTACTTGACTCTTTCTAATGGATTGCTTATTAAACATTGCGATTGTTGATCTAAAACTTGTTGTCTATTATATTACATCGGTTGTTATCTTTGTTGAAGGCTAAGGATAATTTATTACGCATTATCTTAGTTATAATATTTCTTCTTTGGGCTAGTTGAGCTCACCCTTTCTTTCCTTTGTTTTCTTGAGTGAAATGAGAGCGTGGCAGGGACTAGTCGGGGAGCGAAGTGACGATCGAGATGATAGCATTAGTAGTCCTCACTATTACATTAAATAGTGTGACAATAAATGTAATGAGTACTCCATTGAGTGTGGATATTGTCTAGATGACAATATTCTTATTCAAACTCTTAGATTATGTTTTTAAGTATTTTTACGATTGTTGTATAATTAAGTTGTATTTGAATTTTGTACCATGTATTTGGCGACTCAAGATGGGTGATGTATACCTATTTTGGGCGTCACACCTCATCTCTCGTCGTGTTTGCTTGTTGTGCTCATCTATTTGGCGCTAAAAATTTAGGGCGAGGACTAGATATTTCCTCGAGCTGTAGTACCGCTTCTATTCCTTGATCTCCCATAGTCGCATCCTCATCCTCACGAGGTGTTTGCGGCGTCGACTTTGTCTTTCGGGCGATGGAAAATAAAACCCGGACCTCGAGGATGGGAATCACCTCCGACCCTTCGAATATCGCGTTATCATTCTTGAATCTAGTAGCTAAAGCGGCATCTGCGTAGGTTCATCATTCGACCATCTAACACCCACTTGGTGACACAACCCACATATGAAGCGATGGGTGTGGCAAGCGGACCTAAAAAGTTTCCTCGTAAGCATCGGCCGAATGGAAAAAGCAGTTATGGCCCCAGACATCAATGATGAAATCTTGTTCAATCGCGTATAGCAGTAGTGCCTTCTCCTTGGTCACGTCCGTTGTATGTTGGGACGGATACAGTTTTGCACATAAGAAAGCATACCAAATCTTACCATACCGACTGAGATCCTTGCTATAAAAAATCGTGCCTCCTTTCCTACCCTTGATCCATGTTATTCCCAGCTTAGTCATTTCTTTGAGTATAGCCTCATAGTTTGGATCAAAATCATATAGGTGAGCATATTGGCACTATTGAGGTACTCGTAACTAATAATAAGTGTTGATGGCATCGGCACTGAATGGGACTAATCGACCCCACACATAAGCATTGAAGGGGGCTTTGTCCTCTGCGTTCGAATAAAACTTCTTGACTATGTTGACAATGGCGGGCTCAGGTTACTCGGTGAATTTGTTCCAACCTTTCTGATAAATTTTTTGCATCATTTCACCGTTGACATGATCCGGTGCCAACCCCCGCTCCGATGTAAGAGCTTTCATTACCATGTAGTCATATCGATTACGATGACGACGCAGCACTTCTACAATTCTGACGATCAAAGGTCCGGTTCGATTTATGCAGGCCGTGAACTTTCTCCCCTTTGTTGTTTCGATGTGGGTTGAGAAGCCATTGATTTTTGGAAGCCTAGACACAAATATCTCCCCCCCAAACTTGGTTCACACAAATTATCAAACACTTGGTGTGCACACTCTTTATCCTCCCAAACGTAGATGATTATACTTCTATAATAATGTCAGGAAGGGATGAATTAGAAACTGTAAGACCCCAACTTTTACGAATAAAAATGAATTTTCTATAAATATCATTTTTGAATATTATGGAATAAATTTGATATAATGTTATAGTTGTGGGTAATATTTATAAATTTTGCAAAGTAATGCAAGTTGTTATATAATATTCAATTGGTTTGGGGAATATTCGTTTTAACAAGGAATATTAAATGCTGACGACACAATCATTAGTGGACCCCTAATGAAATTATTGTCGGATTGAGAAAGCGACAAAAATATTTTATTGAAAATAACTTGGCGGAAGTTTTACTGATTAATCTTGTTAAACTACTCGGTAGTAAAAGTGCGATGTCTGGCGTGGTTGCATAGTAGTAGCATGCGGTATTGATTATTGATGCTTATGTGAGAAATCATTCATTTTATTCAATTATTATCGATATTTTATATATTATTAATAATTGAGATGACAGAGTTATTCATATTATGATGGTTTGAGGATAGAATTTCGCTAAACCTTTTTGAAAATGAAAAGAATGTTCATAGTATGTTTCTTAAACCCTATTCAAGGGTAGAGCAGAGCCAAATTTAAAGAATTTGAAAGAGAGTTGTTATGTGAATTTTTTATCGGTCTGATTACTTCACAACTTTCAATTCGTTGTAGAAGTGTTATGTAAAGAGAATACTTATATTCTTTCGAAACTTATATATAATTGCTATTACTTCTTTGGGCACTTAAATGCTCATCCTTGCTTAAATTAAATGTTTTTCGGTTATGTATGAGCAACTTTGAAGGCTCGAGCACGAACAAAGGAAAAGGAAAGTTGATCGAATAAGTGTGTATTATGAGTTAATGGTTATAGTTGTATTGGTATCTATTCAAGTATTGTAAGGAATGTATTTGAAGGTCACGTGCACAGGGAAGTAAACTTTGATGTATGTAAATTAAGTTGAATGTATTATTATTTAGTATTATTGACTTTAAAGAAATGGTATCGTGGAGAACCGAGTTTGGGTTTCAAGTACACGGATTTGGGGTAAATCACAGTTGGATGTCTGATTTGAAGTTATAATCCAATTGGCTTAGTTGATCGGGGAATGACAGCGATTCTGGGTAACCCCGAAATCCTTAGCAACTTATCGACATGATTTTCTAAGCCTTTGATTTGTCAGGTTTTATGTGTTTGCTAAATGAGGGAACCAAATGAAAAAAACGTTTTTGTAAATAAAAATGTTTTAAACTTCCAAAAATCAATTATTTCGGAGCTTCAGAACTTCAATAATTCATAATAAATAGCCCTTTTATCAGAAAATTCGAATCTCGCGTGTTTTTATAGGAAATTCAAATCTCTACAACTTTACAGAAGAAAGGTTTTCCAAATTCCAAACAAAAATTGACCGAAATCGACAAACAGACGATTTTACAAGATATAATCAAATTTCAGTCAAAAATGGGGTCCACCGACACATAAAACATGCTTTAAATATTTTTGGTAACAAAATACTCCTCCACATACACTCATATATCCTACATTCATCGTAAAAATATCATCATTAATATATTATTAAAATAATATATTTAATTGAATTATTTTATCAGAAAAAGATAAAATATTAATTTTCAACAATTGTCACATTAAAAATTTTCTCCATCTATATCCTCATAAAATCAATATTTCCCTCATCATATAAATCAATAATTAATTATTCACAAATAATATTACAGAAACACATTATTGACGAGGCAGGTCCCAGGAAAGAGGGGCTTTCAATAAGAATTTCTCCTTAACGACTTGCAATTAGGTGACCAAACCTCTCCTTGAGCGAGAACTTTCTAGACATTGCCAATAATGTTTTCTAATAATATTATTCAGATAATATGAATTATTGCTTCGATAATGGAAGATACTGTGTAGTGACAATTATAAAATATCAACGCAGCAATCATTGAATCAAATGATTATGACCAGGGATTATTCGGTATAGTTATTCGATATAATCCTCATGCTTATATTGTGATTAAAGTCATCTTTGGCTTACGTGCATAGATGGACTTGGTATGATTATGACTAGGGATTATTCAGTATAGTTATGATCGTAATGCGACGAATGATGTGGTAAAAGTCCTCATTGGCCTGTAGTTAATTAGTGGATAGTTGTTGGTATGATTATGACCAGGGATTATTCGGTATAATCATGACCATTGATGATTACATGAATATCCTTGGCCGGGGTGCAGGGATGATGTGGTTTATTTATTAAGCTGAGTCTCAGTGATAAAGTTAATGAAAATCTTTTTAAATTATAGAAGATAGTAGGTTTTATGCTCTACTTGACTCTTCTAATGGATTGCTTATTCCGCTGCAGTTGTTGATCTAAAACTTGTTGTCTATTATATATTACATCGGTTGTTATCTTTGTTGAAGGCTAAGGATAATTTATTACGCATTATCTTAGTTATAATATTTCTTCTTTGGGCTAGTTGAGCTCACCCTTTCTTTCCTTTGTTTTTCTTGAGGAAATGAGAGCGTGGCGGGACTAGTGGGGAGTAAGTGACGATCCAGATGATAGCATTAGTAGTCCTCACTATTCTGTTAAATAGTGTGACAATAAATGTAATGAGTACTCCATTGAGTGTGGATATTGTCTAGATGACAATATTCTTATTCAAACTCTTAGATTATGTTTTGTCGTATTTTACACGATTGTTGTATAATTAAGTTGTATTTGAATTTTGTACCATGTATTTGGCGACTCAAGATGGGTGATGTATACCTATTTTGGGGGCGTCACACCTCATCTCTCGTCGTGTTTGCTTGTTGTGCTCATCTACTTGGCGCTAAAAATTTAGGAACTGAGGACTAGATATTTCCTCGAACTGTAGTACCTGCTCTATTCCTTGATCTCCCATAGTCGCATCCTCATCCTCTGAGGTGTTTGCAGCGTCAACTTTGTCTTTCGAAGCCGATGGAAAAATAAAACCCAGACCTCGAGGATGGGAATCACCTCCGGCCCACACTGAATATCGCGTTATCATTCTTGAATCTAGTAGCTAAAGCGGCATCTGCGTAGGTTCATCATTCGACCATCTAACACCCACTTGGTGACACAACCCACATATGAGCGATGGGTGTGGCAAGCAGCCTAAAAAGTTTCCTCGTAAGCATCGACGAATGGAAAAACAGATTATGGCCCCGACATCAATGATGAAATCTTGTTCAATCGCGTATAGCAGTAGTGCCTTCTCCTTGGTCACGTCCGTTGTATGTTGGGACGGATACAGTTTTGCACATAAGAAAGCATACCAAATCTTACCATACCGACTGAGATCCTTGCTATAAAAAATCGTGCCTCCTTTCCTACCCTTGATCCATGTTATTCCCAGCTTAGTCATTTCTTTGAGTATAGCCTCATAGTTTGGATCAAAATCATATAGGTGAGCATATTGGCACTATTGAGGTACTCGTAACTAATAATAAGTGTTGATGGCATCGGCACTGAATGGGACTAATCGACCCCACACATAAGCATTGAAGGGGCTTTGTCCTCTGCGTTCGAATAAAACTTCTTGACTATGTTGACAATGGCGGGCTCGGGTTACTTTCGGTGAATTTGTTCCAACCTTTACGATAAATTTTTGCATCATTTCATAGTTGACATGATCCGGTACAACCCTTTCCGATGTAAGAGCTTTCATTACCATGTAGTCATATCGATTTACGATTGACGGCACTTTCACAATTCTGACGATCATCAAAGGTCGTGTCGGATTTATGCGCCGTGAACTTTCTCCCCTTTGTTGTTTCGATGTGGGTTGAGAAGCCATTGATTTTTGGAAGCCTAGACACAAATATCTCCCCCCCAAACTTGGTTCACACAAATTATCAAACACTTGGTGTGCACACTCTTTATCCTCCCAAACGTAGATGATTATACTTCTATAATAATGTCAGGAAGGGATGAATTAGAAACTGTAAGACCCCAACTTTTACGAATAAAAATGAATTTTCTATAAATATCATTTTTGAATATTATGGAATAAATTTGATATAATGTTATAGTTGTGGGTAATATTTATAAATTTTGCAAAGTACGCAAGTTGTTATATAATATTCAATTGGTTGGGGAATATTCGTTTTAACAAGGAATATTCGTACGACGACACAATCATTAGTGGACCCCCCTAATGTAATTATTGTCGGATTGAAAGCGACAAAAATATTTTATTGAAAATAACGGCGGAAGTTTTACAGATTAATCTTTGTTAAACTACTCGGTAGTAAAAAATCTGATGTCTGGCATTGGTTGCGTAGTAGCCTTGCGGTATTGATTATTGATGCTTATGTGAGAAATCATTCATTTTTATTCAATTATTATCGATATTTTATATATTATTAATAATTGAGATGACAGAGTTATTCATATTATTATTTGCAATATTAACGATGTCTAGAAGTTCTTCAAGGAGAGGTTTGGTCACCTAATTGCTTGCATGATAGGAGAAATTCTTATTGGAAAGCCCCTCTTTCACAGGAGCGACACAGTCGATTAATATTGTGAATTATAATAAAGGTGATAAATGTTGTTAAAATTATTAAGGTGATTTTTATGAAGTTTTGCATATTTTATGGACCCCCATTTATTCATTTTTCAAAATAATCGGTAGGAAGTTATAAAGTATATATATATGTGTGTGCCATGTGGATGGGTGCAAGTGGGATTTTATATATATATATATATATATATATATATATATATATATATATATATATATATATATATATATATATATATAAAGCATTCAAGTGGGAAATGGTTGGGGGGATATAATGGTAGTGCGGAAGGAGTTTTATTATTTATTAGTATATGTATATATAGGTTTGACAAAGTTGGCAGAAGGGGTAGCAATGAGTGCACCTGGTGTTATTTTTTCAACGAACGTGTTCTAATTTTATATATATATATATATATATATTATATATTTTATTGATTATTATATTAATACTTTGAAAAATCAGACGTCTGAATTTTTTTTCTGTCTGTGACTGCAAGAATTATTTCATTAGTGATTTCTTCTTAAACAGTACCCCTTCAATTCTCATATAAATATGATGCTTAGTTAGAATTGAAAACACACCAGAAATTCTGAGAATTTTCTTCTATAATCTTGAACGTATTTCTTTAGAGTTTTAAGAAGCTTTGAGCGTAGTGCAAGTTTTCTTAAAAAAAGATCCTCGCCCTACCAGTCGGAATACTCTTCTTTTACGGTAAGGGATATTATTTGTTATACTCGTAAGGGGTATTTTTTTTCATATTCATGAAGAAAACTTCTGTTATTCCATTCTTTATTATTTTGTTGGAATAACTTTTGTATCATGATCTACTACCTATACTTGGTGATTTCATTGTTATTACATTCGTTATTATTACATTGGAATATCACATGCATGCGTTATATATGGGACTGGTTTTCGTCTTCATTATTACATTGGAATATCATATACATGCGTTTCTGTGGGACTGATTCAGATTATTTATTATTCTATTGGAATAACCTATCTATCTGAAATCCGCATACATGGTGATTTTGTTGTTATTACATTCTTTATTATTCTATTGGAACATCTGTTGGTGCAATTTACTTTGACGTGGATTACATTATTTATTATTACATTAGAATAACTTTTGTCTATCGGCAATCTGCATGCATGGTGATTTCTTTTGTTATTCCATTCTTTATTATACTCAGTTGGTTAAAGTTTTGACTTCTATACTCCATGAAATTAATGGAATATCCTTGATATTTGTGCTTCATTCAGTATCTTTTCATGAAAATATTCTTCTGAGCATTCTTGAATTTTACTCTACAAAGAAGTATCATGTTGACAATTTGGACGTTATTAGTTCCTGAATAAATTAATTCGTGGACTTGTTAATTTATTGAATTCTTATATCATTGTCATCATCCTCATGCTTATATTTTTTGAAAGTCATACGTGGCTGTGGTGCGTAGATTGACTTGGTATGATTATGACCGAGGATTATTGATTGTAATCATGGTAGTAATGTTACAAATGATATGATAAAAGTCCTCATTAGCAGTAGTGCATTGATGGAACATTTGTTAGCATGATCATGACCATTGATGAATACCACGAATATCCTTGGCGCGTAGTGCATGGATAATTTTGGTCGTGATACTAATGAATATCTTGGCTTGGCCGTAGTGCGGGGATGATGTGGATTACTTATTAAAATTTGTGAGTCAATGCAATAAAAGTGATGAAAAACCTATTAAATCATAAAAGATAGTAGATTTTATTCTCTACTTGACTCTTTTAATGGATTGCTCATTTTCTTTTTGATTAAACTTGATGTCTATTGTATTTTATCGGTTTAACATTGTTGAAGACTAATGATAATTTATTACGCATTATCTTAGTCATAATATTTCTTCTTGGGCTAGTTGAGCTCACCCTTTCTTTCCTTTGTTCTCTTGGGAAATGAGCGTGTAGTCGGGACTAGTCGGGGAATGGAGTGACAGTCCGGATGATAGTATTAGCTAGTAGTCCTCACTATTCTGTTAAATAGTGTGAAAATAAATGTAATGAAGACTTATTCTGAGGATGGATATTGTCTAGAAGATAATATTTGTATTAAAACTCACAGCTCTCTTGTTGTATAATTAAGATTGTATTTGTATTTTGTACCATGTATTTGGCAACTCAGAATAGGTGATGTATACCTATTTTGGGGGCGTCACAGAAACAAAGTACTCACCCTCAATTGCTCTATGCTTACCTTAATGATAGCTGTGACGCCCCTAAAATAGGTATACATCACCTATTCTGAGTCGCCAAATATATGGTACATAATACAAATACAATCTTAAATATACAACATGAGCTGTGAGTTTAATACAAATATTGTCTTCTAGATAGTATTTAAACTCAAAATAAGTCCTAAATACATTTATTAACACACTATTTCATAGAATAGTGAGGACTACTAATTATAGCATCTGGACCGTCACTCTGTTCCTCGACTAGTCCCTGCTACGTTCTCATTTCCTGCAGAGAACAATGAAAGTAAAAGGGTGAGCTCAACTAGCCCAGTAAGAAATATTATGACTAAGATAATGTAGAATAAATTATCGTTAGCCTTCAACAGTGTTAAACTGATACAATATAACAAACATCAAGTTTAACTGCAGCGGAATAAGCAATCCATTAAAAGAGTCAAGTAGAGAATAAAATCTATAATCTTCTATGATTTAAAAGGTTTTTCATCACTTTTATCGCTGGGACTTAGCTTAATAAATAATCCACATCATCCCTGCACTACGGCCAAGGATATTTATTAGTATCACAACCATAAATTATCCATGCACTATGGGCCAAGGATATTCGTGTATTCATCAATGGTCATGATCATGCCAACAACTGTCCAGCAATGCACTACGGGCCAATGAGGACTTTTACCACATCATTGGTAACATTACGGTCATGATTATACCAAAAAATTCATGGTAATAATCATACCAAGTCCATCTATGCACTACAGGCCACAGATGAATTTCAACATAATATAAACATGAGGATGATGACAATGACATAATAATTCAATAAAACAAGTTCAAGAATTAATTTATCCAGGAACCAATAACGTCCAAATTGTCAACATGATACAACTTTGTGGGGTAAAACTCAAGAATGCTTAGAAGAATATTTCCATGAAAAGATACTGGATGAAGCGCAAATATCAAGGATATTCCATTAATTTCATGGAGTATAAAAGCCAAAACTTTAACCAACTAGGTATAATAAAGAATGGAATAACAAAAGAAATCACCGTATACGCGATAGATCGCATGCACAAAGGTTATTCCAGCGAGAATAATAAATAATCTGAACCAGTCATGCATAAACGCACGCATGTGATATATTCAACAGAATAATAAATAATGGAACAGGTCATGCGTACGCGCGCGGCATGTGATATTCTAACGAATAATAAATAGCGGAATCAGTCATGCGTAGAACGCATGCATGAGGATGTTCCAACAGAATAATAAAGAATGGAATAACTGAAGAATTTCACAAAGTATAGGGTAGTCCACGTATACAGGTTATTCCAACAGTATAATAATGAATGGAATAACAGAAGTTCTCTTCATAAATACGAAAGAAATAATACCCCTTACGAGTAAAACAAATAAGATCTCTTACCTTAAAAAAGAAGAGTATTCCGACTGGTAGGGCGAGGATATTCTTGAAGAAAACTTATACTGCTTTTTACGCTCAAAGCTTCTTAAAACTTTAAAGAAATACGCTCAAGATTATAGAAGAAGAATTCTCTGAATTTCTGGTGTGTTTTCAATTCTAACTAAGCATCCTATTTAGAGGAGAATGGAAAGGATACTATGCAATAAAATATAATATATTCTATTTATAATATATATATATATATATATACATATATATATATATATATATATTATGTAAAATCTAATAAAACAAATAACTTTATAAAATATTACATTTAAATAAAAAGATTTTACTATGCAAATATTATGCAGAACATTATGCAAACACTATACATAATAGAATATTATATATTCTATTTATAGTCTAATAAAATAAAAACTTTATAAAAGTATTACATTTTTATATAAAAAGTTTTACATTTTATTACATTTTAATAATAATAAAACAAAACTTATCACCTTTATTATAATTCACAATATTAATCGACCGTGTCGTTCTACAGGAAAAGGGGCTTTCAATAAGGATTTCTCCTATCATGCTTGCAATTAAATTATCTAACCTCTCCTTGTGAACTTCTAGACATCGTTAATATTGCAAATAATAATATTAATAACTTTTGTCGTCTCAATTATTGATTTAATAATATATAAAATATTGACAATAATTGAATCAAATAACGTGAGATCTTATCGCAACAATTTGTAGCAATAATTGAACAAAAGCGAGTGACTTCTCACGTAAGCATCAATAATCAATACCGTGTGCTACTATGCAACCACGCAGTACATCTTGTACTTTTAACACCGGTGTTTCAACAGATTAACGGTAAAACTTCCGTCGTTATTTTCATAAAATATTTTTGTCATTTTCTCAATCCGGCAATAATTCCATTGCGGGGTCCACCAATGATTGTGTCGTTGTACGAATATTCCCCGACCAATCGAATATTATATAACAACTTGCGTACTTTGCAAAATTTATAAATATTACCCAGAACTATAACATTATATCAAATTCATTCCATAATATTCAAAAATGATATTTATAGAAAAATCATCTTTATTCATAAAAGTTGGGGTCTTACAACCTCCCCTTCTTATGAAATTTCGCCCTCGAAATTAGGGTACATACCTGGTATGTCGAAGAGCTAAGGATACCTAGATTTCATTTCAGATTCTAACTCTCAGGTCATTTCCTCAACATCGTGGTTCCTCCACAAAACTTTGACTTGAGGTATAACCTTGGAGCGTAGAATATGCTCCTTCTTATCCAAGATTTTAACAGGAACTTCTTCATATGTTAAATCTTCCGCTATTTCATCCGGTTCTAATTTAATAATGTGGTTCGGGTCTTCCACATATTTACGTAACATGGATATGTGAAAAATGTTATGAACACGAGACATACTTGGCGGTAAAGCGAGTCTATATGCCATAGTTCCTACTCGATCGAGGATTAAAATGGGCCAATGAATCGAGGATTGAGCTTTCCTCTCTTTCCAAATCTCGTAACTCCTTTCCATGGAGCAACACGTAACAACACATGATCTCCATCATCGAATTCCACGTCCTTTCGATGAAGATCAACATAACTCTTTTCTCGATCTTGTGAGGTTTTTATACATTGTCGGATCGTTTGAATCTTTTCCGTAGTCATACGTACCAACTCTGGTCCCAACAACATTGCTTCACTCACCTCATCCCAGCATACTGGAGAATGACACTTTCTTCCATACAACGCCTCAAATGGAGCCATGCGAATACTTGCTTGATAACTTTTGTTGTAGGAAAACTCCATCAATGGTAAGAACTTATCCCAAATTCCTTTGAAGTCAAGGACACAGAGTCTTAATAAATCTTCCAGAGTTTGAATAGTCCTCTCTGATTGTCCGTTCGTCTGAGGATGATATGCCAAACTAAATCGTAAATCCGTGCCCATAGCTTTTTGTAAACTAACCTAAAATCGTGAAGTGAATCTTGGGTCTCGACCAGAAACTATAGATACTGGCATACCATGTAGTCTTACAATCTTGTTTATGTACATACGAGCAAGACGTTCAAGTGTATAAGTTTCTCGTATTGGTAAGAAATGAGCAGACTTGGTCAATCTATCAACGATGACCCAAATTACATCTATGCCTTGAGAAACCATGGGAAGACCAGTAACAAAATCCATGGTAATGTGCTCCCACTTCCATTCTGGAATTTCAAGTGGTTGCAATGGACCTTTTGGTACTTGATGCTCCACCTTGACTCGTTGACAAGTTAGACACCTTGAGATAAACAGCGCTATCTCTCTCTTTATATTGCTCCACCAAAATGTATGATGAAGATCACGATACATTTTGGTACTCCCAAGATGGATTACAAACAGTATGTTCTGTGCCTCCATCATGATTTTATACTTTAAATCAGGGTCGTTAGGAACACAAAGTCTGGAGTTGACTCAAAGTATTCCTTCTTCATCGATTCTTATTCCGGTATAGCACCTTCTTGCACTTTCTTCCTCATACGCATCAGCTCCAGGTCTGTAGCTTGAGCAGCCTTAACTTTATCAATTAAAATCGATTCTACTTGTATATTTGCCATCATCACATGGGTCCCTGGAGTCTTTAACTCTATCTCCATTCTTTGCAAGTCACACAAAATGGGACTTTGTGTTGAGAATATCGCACTTGTACCTGCATATGATCTTCTACTCAATGCGTCAGCTACCACGTTCGCTTTTTCAGGATGGTATTGGATTGTATGATCATAATCTTTCAATAATTTAAGCCAACGTCGTTGTCGCATGTTGAGTTCTTTTGAGTGAAGAAATATTCGAGGCTTTTATGATCTGTAAAGATCTCCACTTTCTCCCCATACAAGTAATGCCTCCAAATTTTAAGTGCGAAGACAACATCTGCCAACTCTAGATCATGAGTAGGATAATTCTTCTCATATTCTTTGAGTTGCCAAGAGGCATAGGCTATGACTTTCCCATGTTGCATGAGAACACATCCTAACCCTTTGCCCGAAGCATAACTGTAGATGACAAATCCCTCCGAGCCAGATGGTATTGTCAGAACAGGTGCTGAATTGAGTCTCCTCTTGAGTTCTTGAAAACTCTTCTCACATTCCTCGCTCCAACCGAATTTTGTATCTTTTCGAGTCAGCTGAGTTAGTGGAGTAGTGATTCGAGAAAATCCTTCCACGAATCTCCGATAATAACTAGATAAACCGAGAAAGCTACGTACTTCAGTCACTGATTTAGGTTGCTCCCAGCTTTGAATTGCTTCAATCATTGTCAGGTCTACAGATATTCCATGACTTGATACTACGTGCCCAAGGAATACTACTTCCTCAAGCCAGAACTCGCATTTCTTCAACTTGGCATAAAGCTTGTTTTCACGAAGCTTTTGGAGTATCAGCCTCAAGTGTTTCTCATGATCTTCACGGCTTTTGGAATATATGAGGATGTCATCAATAAAGATGACCACAAAGTGATCTAAATATTCCTTGAATACTCGGTTCATCATATCCATGATAGCAGCCGGAGTATTAGTCAATCCAAAAGACATGAATAGGAATTCATAATGCCCGTACCAAGTTTTGAATGCCGTCTTTGGAATGTCATCGGTTCTAATCTTCAATTGGTGATATCCGGAATGAAGATCAATCTTTGAAAAGAATTTGGCACCTTGCAACTGGTCAAATAGGTCATCAATGCGAGGCAATGGATATCTATTTTTGATAGTGACATGATATAACTCCCGATAATCAATACAAAGTCGCATACTCCAATCTTTCTTCTTTACGAATAGAACAGGAGCACCCCAAGGAGAAGTACTAGGACGAATAAAGCCAATGTCTAACAATTCCTGCAGTTGGGTCTTTAACTCCTGAAGTTCAATAGAGTCATTCGATATGGGGCTTTGGAAATGGGTTTTGTCTGGGTTCAAGGTCGATACAAAATTCAATTTCACGCTCTGGGGGTAGGCCAGGAAGTTCTTCAGGGAATACGTCAGGAAATTTATTAACAATAGAAATATCATTCAAAACTAACGTATTTTTATTTAGATCCGTGACATGAGCTAAGAAATCTTGACATCCGTTTTTCAATAAACGAATAGCTTTATGGCTTGAGATGACAGTGATTGATTTTAATGGTTTGGTTGCTTGAATTTGCATAATAGGTTGGTTAGGAATATAAAAGCTAACAACCTTATGAAAACAATCAAATTTTGCATGATGAGTAGTTAACCAATTAATCCCTAGAATCACATCAAGTGAAAGTATTTTCAATGAAATAAGATCGACAGGTAATGGGAGGGTATCGATTTGAACCAAACAAGACTTATAAACAGTGGATGTAATGAAGGTTTCTCCCAATGGAGTTTCAACAGATAAGTTAAAGTCTAATTTCTTCGGAATCAAATTTAAAGGTTGAGCGCAAGTAGGAGAAATAAAAGAATGGGTAGAACTGGTATCAAATAAGGTATAGGCTTCACTAGAGTTTATGATAAGCTTACCCGTGATGACCTCGTTTGGGTTCCTTGCTTTCTGGGAGGTCACAACAAACGCTCTCCCTTGAACTACCGGCTTTGACTTTTTTGGGATGACCTTTGATGCCTCCATCCCAGCTGAACTTGCCTTCCCTAAACGACAAAATCGAGCTAGGTGACCTTCTCTTCCACAATTATAACATGCTTTGGACGGCATCGCGCAGTTTGGACTAATGTGTCCCTCCCATTGGCATATGAAGCATATGATAGGTGGTCGTTCTCCTTCCTTAACAACGGGTGCTGGTGCTGACGTCTTTCCATCATTGTTGAATCTCCTCTTCTTGAAATGTCCATTCTTATTATTTTGGCCATGATTACCACTGAAGTGATTACCATTTTTGGCATGTTGATTCCCTCCACGCTTATTGTCACCGCTTCGATGACTACTATCACTGATATTATCATTTTACCGGCTGATCTCTTTTGGTTGGGTTGTCTCAATATCGCATTCCAATAACTGAGCCCTATTAACAACATCTGAATACAAACACAGTTTATGAGAGATAAGATATTGACGTATCTCGGGTTTCAAACCTCTCAAACCTCTTAGAAACATTCGCGTCATTCTCTTCTCATTATCAACTAAATGGGATGCAAACCGAGAAAACTCGACAAACTTGGCTTCGTACTGCGACATGGTAATGTTGTTTTGCTCTAGCTTGATGAACTCTACCTCTTTCATGTGACAAATACTTTTGGAAAAGTACTTGTCGTTGAACAATTCTTGGAACTTTTCCCAAGTCATCTTCAGTGCGGCAGGTTGAGTACGCTTTATAGATTCCCACCAGTAATTTGCCTCTGCACGCAACATAAAGGTGGCAAAGGGAACCTTTTCCTCCTCGGAGCATCCCAAGACATCAAATATCTTGCAGATCTGCTTTATCCACGTCTCCGCCTTAAGTGGTTTTGGTTTTCCAAAAAACTCCGGTGGTCCTAGTTCCTTGAACTGCTTAGCGGTGGCCATTTGAGAATTGCCAGTGTTTCCACCTGCATTTTGGACAAGAGCCGCTCTTGCCTGATGTTGCATGAATTGCATAAAGCCTCTGAACATTCTATCGTTCATCATCTAGTCAGTGTTGTTGTTTGCCTGAGGATTATCACCTTCCTGATGGACATTATCCTGATTATTGATCTATGGAGACTCAACGGTATCTTGTGCTCCATTAATGTTCTCAACATTCTTGGATGTCATTTTCAAATACTGCCACAAAACAAGGGTTAATTAACATATCACATATTATCCCTATACTTTGACCGACCAATTAAATACCAAATAAACTTAGGTAGGTCATACTAACGAAAGAATTCCACGTCTCTCCCCTCCTAGTTCTTATCTCACATCTCAGCCAGGGATCATATCCCTAAGCTTTGATACCAACTGTGATGCTCCCAAAATAGGTATACATAACCTATTCTGAGTCGCCAAATACATGGTACAGAATACAAATACAATCTTAAATATACAACTTGAGCTGTGAGTTTTAATACAAATATTATCTTCTAGACAATATTTAAACTCAAAATAAGTCCTCAATACATTTATTAACACACTATTTCATAGAATAGTGAGGACTACTAATGCTATCATCTGGACCATCACTCCGTTCCCCGACTAGTCCCTGCTACGTTCTCAATTCCTAAAGAGAACAATGAAAGTACAAGGGTGAGCTCAACAAGCCCAGTAAGAAATATTATGACTAAGATAATGCAGAATAAATTATCGTTAGCCTTCAACAGTGTTAAACTGATACAATATAACAAACATCAAGTTTAACTGCAGCGGAACAAGCAATCCTTTAAAAGAGTCAAGTAGAGAATAAAATCTACTATCTTCTATGATTTAAAATGTTTTTCATCACTTTTATCGCTGGGACTCAGCTTAATAAATAATCCACATCATCCCTGCACTACGGCCAAGGATATTCATTAGTATCACAACCATAACTTATCCATGCACTACGCGCCAAGGATATTCGTGTATTCATCAATGGTCATCATCATGCCAACAACTGTCCATCAATGCACTATGGGCCAATGAGGACTTTTACCACATCATTTGTAACATTACGGTCGTGATTATACCGAAAAATCTGTGGTCATAAACATACCAAGTCCATCTATGCACTAAATGCCACACATTACTTTCAACATAATATAAACATGAGGATGATGACAATGACATAATAATTCAATAAAACAAGTTCAAGAATTAATTTATCTAGGAACCAATACCGTCCAAATTGTCAACCTTGGACTGCTTTGTGGGGTAAAACTCAAGAATGCTCAGAAGAATATTTCTATAAAAACATACTGGATGAAGCGCAAATATCAAGGATATTCCACTAATTTCATGGAGTATAAAAGCCAAAACTTTAACCAAATGAGTATAATAAAGAATGGAATAACAAAAGAAATCACCAGGCATGCGATAGACCGCATAGAAAGGTTATTCCAATAGAATAATAAATAATGGAACCAGGTCATGCATAAACGCACAGACAGGATATTCCAACAGAATAATAAATAATGGAACCAGGTCATGCGTAAACGCACAGACATGATATTCTAACAAAATAATAAATAACGAAACCAGGTCATGCGTAAACGCACAGACAGGATGTTCCAATAGAGTAATAAAGAATGGAATAACAGAAGAATTTCACCAAGTATAGGGTAGTCCGCGTATACAGGTTATTCCAACAGAATAATAAATAATGGAATAACAGAAGTTCTCTTCATAAATATGAAAGAAATAATACCCCTTACGAGTACAACAAATAATATCCCTTACCTTAAAAAGAAGAGTATTCTGACTGGTAGGGCGAGGATATTCTTGAAGAAAACTTATAATGCTTTCTACGCTCAAAGCTTCTTGAAACTCTAAAGAAATACGCTCAAGATTATAGAAGAAGAATTCTCTGAATTTCTGGTGTGTTTTCAATTCTAACTAAGCATCCTATTTATAGGAGAATGGAAAGGATACTATGCAATAAAATATAATATATTCTATTTATATATATATATATATATATATATATTATTTAAAATCTAATATAACAAATAACTTTATAAAAGTAATCTGTTTTATATAAAAAGATTTTACTATGCAAACATTATCCATGCACTATGCAAACACTATACATAATAGAATATTATATATTCTATTTATAGTCTAATAAAACAAATAACTTTATAAAAGTATTATTTTTTATATAAAAGTTTTCTGTTTTATTACATTTATAATAATAATAAAACAAAACTTATCACCTTTATTATAATTTACAATATTAATCGACTGTGTCGTTCCCGAGAAAGAGGGGCTTTCAATAAGGATTTCTCCTATTGGCGCACAATTAGATTATCTAACCTCTCGATGAGAACTTCTGACATCGTTAATATTGCAAATAATAATATTAATAACTTTGTCGTCTCAATTATTGATTTAATAGTACATAAAATATTGACAATAATTGAATCAAATAACGTGAGATACTATGCAGCAATTACTGTAGCAATAATTGAACAAAACTGAGTGACTTCTCACGTAAGCATCAATAATCAATATCGTGTGCTACTATCCAACCACGCGTATTACTATACTTTTAACACCGGGTGTTTCAATAGTTAACGGTAAAACTTTCGTCGTTATTTTCGTAAAATATTTTTGTCATTTTCTCAATCCGACAATAATTCCGTTGTGGGGTCCACCAATGATTGTGTCGTTGTACGAATATTCCCCGACCAATCGAATATTATATAACAACTTGCGTACTTTGCAAAATTTATAAATATTACCCACAACTATATCATTATATCAAATTCATTCCATAATATTCAAAAATGATATTTATAGAAAAATCATCTTTATTCATAAAAGTTGGGGTCTTACAACAGCTCTAATTCGTAGTTATAGTAGGTGGGTTTGAGAGGTTGTGATAAAATTGGGTTGTGGGGTGTGAGTATATAGAGAGGGTGTTGTTGTGTAAGTGTGTGGTGTGAATATATTGAGAGGGTGTTGTGGTGTGAAGTAATGGTGTAGTGGGTACACGAAGTGGGGAGAAATTTTGGTTGCAATTTGGAAGATGCAGTAGTGGTCGTGTGTAATAAGGAAGTGGGGGAAGTGGTATAAGGAATGCAATGCAAAAGAACCCCAACCGCCGAAACTGATCTGTTGAACTTCCAGGACCCCCACCCCGGCGGGGGGGTGCAAAGCATAATAAGCCTGCCCCAGCGGGCATGCAATCTGTTAGTTGAGTAGGGAAACCCCCTCCAATTTTGTCGTGAATAGTACCCCATGAATAGTAACTCGTATGCGTACATAGTACCGTATACGTAAATAGTATCATATACCTAAATAGTGTCATATACATAAATAGTGTCGTATATGTGAATACTACTGTATACGTGAATAGTAACCCCGACACGAATATCAATATTTATAACACATTAATCCAAATGTTAAAATTTACTTAATAATCTCATAATCTAATATTATTAATATTACCACAATATTTTAATCATTTCTTAAACTTATAAACAAATTATTTTAATTGTTTACACTTTACTAATTAATGCATTTAATCATCCAAAAATGCCAAACTCATAAGATTTCATCACCAATAACCAAAACCCTCATAAAAAATCTGCATATACCTTATATAGGATTCCTAAGCCATAAAATCCTATTTTCCAATTTTCTTACTTCACATAACATATTTAATTCATTTACTTATAACTAGTCCATTTTCATGAAAAATATCAAATCAGTCCCATAAAATTTTCTTTTCTGGGATTTAGCAGAATATAGTCCCATATTGAACATATATTTTTCTCGGAATTTTTAAAATTCATGTACTAATTTTCATATGGCCAAAACTGCCGAATATTTAAACATTTATCATAAACTGTACTTTTGTCCAAAAATTCCGAAATTTACAGAGTATACTTCTGTTATATATGTACTCCCAATAACAATTTCACTAATTTTGGAGTTAACCACAAGGAGTTATAAGGGTTTACTTTTAAAATAGTCTTTTCCCATAAAGATCACAACTCTCAATCTATACATCCAAAAATCGTCATTTTTGGACACAATCTAGAAAACTCATCAAATTATCATTTCAAATTTTTCCAGAATTTTTGATGGTCAGAAAAATTATAAAACTGAAAAACATAATAACCCTTACAATCCCCTACCTCAAAAGAGTAGTATTTCTGACTATAATATCGGATGTAATGCCGAAGGAAACTTGCACTGAATAGCAACTCTCAAAGTATCTAAATACTCACAAAAATACATTCGATAATATAGAGAGAGAAAACTTATGTTTCTGGTGTGATTATCAATTCTAACCTAAGCATCTATTTATAGGAAAATGCTAGAACACCAAAGGAGACTAAATAATAAAATAATATTATTTTTATTCCTTCACTTCTACGCCCACCCATTTTGATCAAACAATCAGCCACCTCTAGTGGGGCCCACCAATTCAGCACATGTTTTCTACACCAACCAAAAGTGGGTCCCACCCAATTTTAATAAAAATCATTTTATTTTCTGAAACTTCAGTAATTCATAATAAATAGCCCTTTTATCAGAAAAATATGAATTTTATGTGCATTCCATACAAAATCGAATTCTCTACAACTTTGTAGCTTTATGTTTTTCTAAATTCCAGACAGAAAATATCCGAAATCCACAAATGAATGATTTTTAACACATTTTAAAATTTATAACAAATCATGCGTTAATTTTTAACGGTTCAAAATTTGTGGACATATACTCAACTTATATATGTATAACATATTCAAAAATCACAACGATCAAATGGTCGGATTAAAATTATAACTCACGCAATAGAGATTTAAGAACACTGATTTGATTTTTAATACCTCCATTCCGACAAAATACTGATAAAACACCTCAACATTAATTCCTTCATTTATATCCACATAAAAATAAATATTTCCTTATCATATAAATCAATAATTAATTATTCATAAATAATATTTTAGAATCAAAATAATGACAACCAGGCAGTTCTCAGGAAAGTGGGGGCTTTCCGATAAGGATTTCTCCTTACTGGCGCGCAATTAGATTATCTAACCTCTCTTTGACAGAACTTTCTAGACATTGTCAATAATGCTATCTAATAATATTATTCAAATAATATGAATTATTGATCTGATAATGGAAATACTATGTAGTGACAATTATTGAAACAACAATAATATAAAATATCAACGCAACAATTATTGAATCAATAAAATATTGAATAGTAATTACTTTAACAATTATTGAGTAGTGCCTTCTTACGTAAGAATCAATAATTCCAAAAATATTGTGCAATATCGTGTGCTACTGTGCAACCACACATATTATTGTATTTTAACCACTAGGTATTCCAACAGTGTTAACGGTAACAATTACGCCGTTATTTATAAAAACTCAAACTTGTCATTTTCTTCATCGACAGCTTATTACATTATGGGCCCCAAAAATGACCCTTGCGTGTCAATCGAATATTTCCTGACAACAAGAATATTCCACGACCAAACGAATATTCCCTGACAGAAATGAATATTTTATAACCACTTGCGTATTTTGAAAAATTTCATATATTATCCTTAACTTTAAATTTTTATCAATTTAACCATTTACTGAATAATAATTATAAGAAAAATTGAATACTTTTATTTCATAAAATTCGGGGTCTTACATGTACTCTAAAACTGAGAAGAACAACCCTATTATAGGGGAATTTATTTTACGCAATGCGTTTAGATGTTTATGCACAATACATGATACGAAGGGCTGATCACCCTAAGTACGGGGAGTCCCTACAATATAACTGTTTAGGTTAAAGTTGAAAGATTACTTGTAACGTTGGACATAGTTCGTGGTCTTGTGACCCTTAGATATATAACATATTTTGAACTCTGTTTTTGTTACCATTGATAGAGTATTATTCAATTTTGTTGAGCCTACTTATTGGCAGTTATTATGCTATTGTTATTCATTGCTATTCCAAGTGAGCATTTATTTTGCTCACTCTTGCATAAATATAATTATTGCAGCTAAGGTTGAGAAGGTCGATGAACCTACCACTAGCAAAGGAAAGGAAAAATGAGAAAGTGATGAAGACTTATAATTTATTTAATGTCATGATGATAGACTTTATTTTAAAATGATGTGATGTAATTATTTTATTTTCGCACTTAATTTATGTTAAAGGTTAGATAACCTGGGAGACGTATTGATTTAATGATGTAAACCTTTTAATGGGAGGATTTATTTTTTAAATTCTACTATATTTAGGTAGTTAGATGTGAATGTATGAAAAGTGAACACCAAGTCTTTTGTGAATGAAGTACCTAGATTTGGGGGTGTCACAATACAACTTGGTATAGGATGTCTTACCAAAGCAATTTGGTTTGACACAATAGTTTATGCTCAATAAATAATATCATATGAATAAACAATTCATTTCTTATGTATGCTGAATCTATAGTGATAACTTTGCAATAGTTGGCTATTCAAGTTTAGGTTTGGTATAACATATCAAAAGAAAATCAAGATAGGATTCTTGTTCAAGGAATAACCAGGGATCGAGAAACTTGCGTAAGTACTTAAGGTTAAAAAACTTGCTTATGTAATAAAATAGGGTTTACTAACTTCTCTGAGCGAAGATCGATTAAGCGAAGTTACTTGGTTCATCTATAAACACCTAAGATGTTCATTCATATAAGTCTAATACATTAGTATTGATAACAATACTAAAATATATAAACTATTTACGTTCAAGCTAAATTTGATATGATTTCGGTGTCCTAAGACTTTACCGCGTAATTAATAAATTAATATCTTGGTTAAGCTTTATCTATAAGCTTTATTATATTTTTAAATAATTTTTATATCCTTTATAATAATTTTCGAAAGCTTATAATATTTTTTAGATATTTATTTATCTATTAAATGATTTTTAAATCATTTATTTCTATTTTAAATAATTAATATTTACTTCAAATATTATAAAAATCTTGTTTATTATTTTTAAATAATTTATAATCATTTAATAATATTTTTAAATCATTAATATTATTTTTAAATAATTATTTATTATTTTTAAATGATTATTTTAATTACTTTAATAATACATTGATTATTAATAATATCCAAATAAGTAAAATATTTATTGGATTTATGTAAAAATATTAAAATTTAATTATTATAATTTAAAATAATTTTTAAAATAATTTTTATAATTATTTATTAATTATTTCTAATTTTACTAATTTATTTATTCAATAATTATTTAATGTATGTCGCTAAAGCCTTATAACGACAGAAAGTGTTGTTATAGGTGTTCTTGAGTTTCTGGGAATCAGTTTAGTTATGGCTTGTCGACGTAAGGATTTTTATTTGTCCCTTTTCGTTTCCTGTTCTTTGGTGTTCTCATGTTATGTGAGATTTGTTTGAAAAAATAAGTGAAAAAGGTCTGACATGTATAATGTCGACGATTTGATTTGTAAGAGTCGCTTGATTGGTGTTTTTAATCGCTTGCACCAACGCTAAATCGAGAAAAAAGGTTTGCACATTGACCCAATGATGTGACACTGCTAGACGGGTCTGTGAAACCGAGATTCATTTGGGTTCGGGGGCTTAATTATGTGGAGGGAAGGTGTTAGGCACCCCCCGACATCCGTGTTGCCACGATGACAGCCACTTTTCAAGAAACTGTTATATGAATGTGTGTGTGTGTGTGTGTGTGTGTGGATAAATGTACAATTATTTAGAAGTAGTGCTATGCCTCGTTCGCACCTATATACACAGGGTTTGAATTTATACAAAAATTTAGTTTTAAACAAGATATAGCAATGAGGTTTTATAAAAGAGATTTTTCAAACCCTGTGCTCAATAGTAATCGAGGCCTTTAATACTTCCATTTTATTATTAAATGTTCGGCTTGTTTGCTTTTATTTTTGAGATGCAAAACGTCTTCAAGAAAATAATATATAGCGATGCCGAACTCCTCATGGGCATGATAGCCATCTAAGGAAATTCAAACACCGTGAATAATTTACAAGCTGCTTACAGCTAAAAATTCCATCACAGTAACCGAATCTAGACTCAGTAGACTGAATCTGTGATCGCATGATTCCTAGGCTCACATGATGCCACAGTTTATATGAAAAGTAGTAAGCGATTATATATATAAAAAGTATATATATATATATATATATATATATATATATATATATATATATATATATATATATATATATATATATATATATATACATACATGATCAACCACCACGAAGCACCTCCATGGGGATCGAAATGTAAATATATAAAAGCGGTAAATATATATAGAGAGACATGATCAACTGTAAAACCCCAAATTTTACGAATAAAGATTTAAATTTCTCGAAATATTTTTTTTTGGATTTGATATAATGTTATAGTTGTGGGTAGTATTTATAAATTTTGTAAAGTATGTAAGTTGTTATATAATATTCGATTGGTGGGGGAATATTCGTTTTATCGGGAATATTATATAACGACACAATCATTGGTGGACCCGTGTAATGTAATTATTGATTCGGATTGAGAAAGCGACAAAAGTATTTTATAAAAATAACGGCGGAAGTTTTCTTATTATCTTTGTTGAACTACCTTCCAGTAGTAAAAGTATGCGATGTCTGTGGTAGTTGTAGTAGCAATTGTATTGATTATTGATGCTTACGTGATAAGTCACTTTCGGTTTTGTTTTATTAGTATTATTAATGTAATAAAATAGAAAATCTTTTTATATAAAGCAGAATACTTTTATAAAGTTATTCATTTTATTAGACTATAAATAAAATATATTATATTCTATTATGCATAGTATTTTGCATAGTAATATCTTTTATATATAAAAACACAATACTTTTATAAAGTTATTTATTTTATTAGACAATAATTAGAATATATTATATTTTATTATGCATAGTGTTGCATAGTGTTTTGCATAGTAAAATCTTTTTATATAAAACAGAATACTTTTATAAAGTTATCCGTTTTATTAGATTATAAATAGAATATATTATATTTTATTTAAAAGATTTTGTTTTATTAGAATAATTTATTAAATCAATCTGGACCGTCCGTTTAAAAGTAAATCAATCTGGACCGTTCATGAATTAGTTATGCAGTCCATTCTCTTATAAATAGAAGCTCATTCCTTCATTATTTCTTACGAATTCACTGAAACTCTAGAGAGAGAAACTATTAAGAGAGTTCATCTTCTATAATCTTGAGTGTATTTCTTTAGAGTTTAAGAAAGCTTTGAGCATAGTGCAAGTTTTCTTTGAATATATCATCGCCCTACCAGTTGGAGTACTCTTCTTTCAAAGGTAAGGGATATTATTTGTTGTACTCGTAAGGGGTATTATTTCTTTTGTATTCATGAAGAAATCTTCTCTTATTCCATTCTTTATTATTCTGTTGGAATAACCTGTATACGCGGACTACCCTATACTTGGTGAAATTCTTCTGTTATTCCATTCTTTATTATTATGTTGGAATAACATGTTTATGCGAAGTACCGCATACATGGTGAAATTCTTCTATTATTCCGTTCATTATTATTCTGTCGGAATATCACGCTTGGCAATGCGTATTACTTTGACACGGTTCCATTATTTATTATTACATTGGAATAACCTATACGTGGTGGTCTATCGCATGCACGGTGAAGTTTTTTGTTATCCCATTCTTTATTATTCTATTGGAACATCCCCGCTTGGCAGTGCGTTTACGCATGACACCGTTCCGTTATTTATTATTCATTGGAATATCACATGCGTATGCGTTTACGCATGACACGTTCCATTTCTTTAAAAATTCATTGGAATAACTTTGCATGCTGCATATCTCACATGCATGGTGATTTCTTCATTATTCCATTCTTTATTATTCTGTTGGAATAACCTGTTTATGTGGATTATCACATGCATGTTGAATGATCCTTTGTATACATTCCTTATTAAATTGTGGAAATGATCTGTCTAAGTGGATTACCGCATGGCGACGAAAATCCATTTGCAGTTTCATATATTCTGTTATACTCAGTTGGTTAAAGTTTTGGCTTCTATATTCCTTTAAATTAGTGGAATATCCTGGATATTTGCGCTTCATCCAGTATCTTTTCGTGGAAATATTCTTCTGAGCATTCTTGAATTTTACTCTACAAAGAAGTATCATGTTGATAATTTAGACGTTATTAGTTCCTGGATAAATTAATTCTTGAACTTGTTTTATTAAATTATTATGTTATTGTCATCATCCTCATGTTTATATTATGTTGAAAGTCATCTGTGGCCTGTAGTGCATAGATGGACTTCGTATGATTATGACCAGGGATTATTCGGTATAATCATGACCGTAATGTTACAAATGATGTGGAAAAAGTCCTCATTGGCCCGTCATGCATTGATGGAAAGTTTTTGGTATGATTATGGCTATGGATTCTCTTCGACCAAGGGTGCAAAGATAAATTGTTTTATGGCATGATTAGGACCGTTGATGAAAACACGATTATCTTTGGCCCGTAGTGCATGGATAATTCATGGTCGTGATACTAAAGAATATCTTTGGCCTGTAGTACAGGGATGATTTGATGATGTGGATTATTTATTAAGCTGAGTTTTAGCAATAAAAGTGATGAAAAACCTTCTAAATCATAGAAGATAGTAGATTTTATTCTCTACTTGACTCTTCTAATGGATTGCTTGTTCCGCTGCCATTAAACTTGATGTTTGTTATATTGTATCAGTTTAACACTGTTGAAGGCTAACGTTCGGGTTCCTTGCTTTCTGGGAGGTCACAACAAACTCTCTCCCTTGCACTACCGACTTTGACTTTTCTGGGATGGCCTTTGGTGCCTCCATCCTAGCTGAACTTGTCTTCGGTGAATGACAAAATCGGGCTAGGTGACCTTCTCTTCCACAATTATAACATGCTTTGGACGGCATCGCGCAGTTTGGACTAATGTGTCCCTCCCCTCCGCATTTGAAGCATATGATAGGTGGTCGTTCTCCTTCCTTAACAACGGGTGCTGGTGCTGACGTCTTTCCATCATTGTTGAATCTCCTCTTCTTGAAATGTCAATTCCTATTATTTTGGCCCTGATTACCACCGAAGTGGTTACCATTTTTGGCCTGTTGATTCCCTCCACGCTTGTTGTCACCGCTTTGATGACTGCTCTCACTGGTATTACCATTTTTCCGGCTGCTCTCTTTTGGTTGGGTTGACTCATTATCGCGCTCCAATAACTGAGCCCTATTAACAACATCTAAATACAAACACAGTTTATGAGAGATAAGATATTGACGTATCTCGAGTTTTAAACCTCTTAGAAACATTCACGTCATTCTCTCCTCATTATCTACCAAATGGGCCGCAAACTGGGACAACTCGACAAACTTGGCTTTGTACTGCGACACAGTCATGTTGTTTTGTTCCAGCTTGATGAACTCTACCTCTTTCATGTGATGAATATTTTCAGGAAAGTACTTGTCATTGAATACTTCTTGGAACTTCTCCCAAGTCATCTTCAGTGCGGCAGGTTGAGTACGTTTTATAGATTCCCACCAGTAATCTGCCTCTGCACGCAACATGAAGGTGGTAAAGGGAACCTTTTGCTCCTCGGAGCATCCCAAAACATCAAATATCTTGCAGATCTAATTTATCCACGTCTCCGCCTTAAGTGGTTTTGGCTCTCCAAAAAACTCTGGTGGTCCTAGTTCCTTAAACTGCTTGGCAGTGTCCATCCGAGAGTTGCCAGTATTTCCACCTATATTTTGGACAGGAGCCGCTCTTGCCTGATGTTTCATGAATTGCATAAAGCCTCTGAACATTCCATCGTTCATCATTTAGTCAGTGTTGTTTTTTTCCTGAGGATTGTCGCCTTCTTGATGCACATTATCCTGATTATTGATCTGTGGAGACTCAACGGTCTCCTGTGCTCCATTGATATTCTCAACATTCTCGGATGTCATTTTCAAATACTGCCACAAAACAAGGGTTAAATAACATATCACATATTATCCCTATACTCTGACCGACCAATTAAATACCCAATAAACATAGGTAGGTCATACTAGCGAAAGAATTCCTCGTCTCTCCCCTCCTAGTACTTATCTCACATTTCAGCCAGGGATCATATCCCTAAGCTTTGATACCAACTGTGACGCCCTTAAAATAGGTATACATCACCTATTCTGAGTCGCCAAATACATGGTACAGAATACAAATACAATCTTAAATATTCAACAAGAGCTATGAGTTTTAATACAAACATTGTCTTCTAGACAGTATTTAAACTCAAAATAAGTCCTCAATACATTTATTAACACACTATTTTATAGAATAGTGAGGACTACTAGTGCTATCCTCTGGACCGTCACTCCGTTCCCCGACTAGTCCCTGCTACGTTCTCATTTCCTGAAGAGAACAATGAAAGTAAAAGGGTGAGCTCAACTAGCCCAGTAAGAAATATTATGACTAAGATAATGCAGAATAAATTATCCTTAGCCTTCAATAGTGTTAAACTGATACAATATAACAAACATCAAGTTTATCGCTGAGACTCAACTTAATAAATAATCCACATCATCGAATCACCCCTGCACTGCGGCCAAGGATATTCTTTAGTATCACGACCACAAATTATCCATGCACTACGGGCCAAGGATATTCGTATATTCATTAATGGTCATGATCATACCAACAAATGTCCATCAATGCACTACGGGCCAATGAGGACTTTTACCACATCATTTGTAACATTACGGTCATGATTATACCGATTAATCCTCGGTCATAATCATACCAAGTCCATCTATGCACCACTGGGCCACAGATGACTTTCAACATAATATAAACATGAGGATGATGACAATGATATAAGAATTCAATAAAACAAGTTCAAGAATTAATTTATCCAGGAACTAATAACGTCCAAATTGTCAACATGATACTTCTTTGTAGAGTAAAATTCAAGAATGTTCAGAAGAATATTTCCATGAAAAGATACTGGATGAAGCGTAAATATCAAGGATATTCCACTAATTTCATGGAGTGTAGAACTAAAAAATTTAACCAACTGAGTATAATAAACAATGGAATAACAAAAGAAATCACCAGGCATGCGATAGACCGCACAAACAGGTTATTCCAACAGAATAATAAATAACGGAACCAGGTCATGCGTAAATGCACGTGCATGAGGATATTCAGTGAGAATAATAAATAATGGAACTAGGTCATGTGTAAACGCACGCATGTGATATTCCAAATGAATAATAAACAACGGAACCAGTCATGCGTAAACGCATGCATGACGGGATGTTCCAAGCGAGAATAATAAATAAAGGAACTGGTGTCATGCGAACGCATGCATGTGATGTTCCAACAAAATGAAAAAAATGGAATAACAAAAGAATTTCACCATGTATACGGTACTTCGCATCGACAGGTTATTCCAACATAATAATAGAGAATGGAATAACAGAAATTCTCTTCATGAAAAAGAAAGAAATAATACCCCTTACCTTAAAAAATACGAGTATTCCGACAGGTAGGGCGAGAATATACTTGAAGAAAACTTGCACTATCTTCTACGCTCAAAGCTTTCTTAAACTCTAAAGAAATACTCTTGAGATTACAGAAGAAGAACTCTCTCTATAGTTTCTCTCTCTATAGTTTCAGTGAATTCGTAAGAAATAATGAAGGAATGAGCTTCTATTTATAAAAGAATGGACTGCATAGTAACTAATTCATGAACGGTCCAGATTGATTTACTTTTAAACGGATGGTCCATATTCTGTTTTATATAAAAAGTTTTTCTGTTTTATTACATTAATAATACTAATAAAACAAAACTCATCATCATTATTATTATTCACACTATTAATCGATCAGGTCGTTCCCAGGAAAGAGGGGGCTTTCCAATAAGGATTTCTCCCTATTGGTGCGTAATTAGGTGACCAAACCTCTCCTTGGCAGAACTTCTAGACATCGTTAATATTGCAAATAATAATTTTAATAATTCTTCATCTCAATATATAAAATATCGACAATAATTAAATACAACTGAGTGACTTCTCACGTAAGCATCAATAATCAATACCGTGTGCTACTATGCAACCACGCATATTACTGTACTTTTAACACCGGGTGTTTCAACAGTTAACGGTAAAACTTCCGCCGTTATTTTCATAAAATATTTTTGTCGTTTTCTCAATCCGACAATAATTCCGTTGTGGGGTCCACCAATGATTGTATCATTGTACGAATAATCCCTGTTAAAACGAATATTCCCCGACCAATTGAATATTATATAACAACTTGCGTACATTGCAAAATTTATAAATATTACCCACAACTATAACATTATATCAAATTCATTCCATAATATTCAAAAATGATATTTATAGAAAAATCATCATTACTAAAAAAGTTGGGGTCTTACATTTGTCCCTTTTCTTTTCTTGTTCTTTGGTGTTCTCATGTTATGTGAGATTTGTTTGAAAAAATAAGTGAAAAAGGTCCGACATGTATAATGTCGACGATTTGACTGTAAGCGTCGCCAGTTGGTGTTTTTAATTGGTTGCACCAACGCAACTGAGAAAAGGTTTGCACATTGACCTAGTGATATGACACTGCTAGACGGGTCTGTGAAACTGAGATTCATTTGGGTTCGGGGGCTTGATTATGCGAAGGGAAGGTGTTAGGCACCCCCCGACATCCGTGTTGCCACGGTGACCACCACTTTTTAAGAAACTGTTATATGAATGTGTGTTTGTGTGTGGATCAATGTGCAATTATTTGGAAGTAGTGTTATGCCTCGTTCGCTCCTATATACACAGGGTTTAAATTTATACAAGAATTCAGTTTTAAACAAGATATAGCAATGAGGTTTTATAAAAGAGGTTTTTCAACCCTGTGCTCAATAGTAATTGAGGCCTTTGATACTTCCATTTTATTATTAAATGTTCGGCTTGTTTGCTTTTATTTTTGAGATGTGAAGCTTCTTCGAGAAAATAATATATAGCGATGCCGAACTCCTCATGGGCATGATAGCCATCTATAGAAATTCAAACACCGTGAATAATTTACAAGCTGCTTACAACTGAAAATGTCCATCACGGGAACCGAATCTAGACTCAGTAGACTAAATCTGTGATCGCATGATTCCTAGGCTCACATAATGCCATAGTTTATATGAAAAGCAGTAAGTAGTTATATATATAAAAGCTATAAATATATATACATACAGACATGATCAACCACCACGAAGCACCTCCACGGGGGATCAGAAATGTAAATATATAAAAGCGGTAAATATATATATATAGAGACATGATCAACCACCACGAAGCACCTCCATGGGGGATCATAAATGTAAATAAAGTAATAAATGCGATCAACCGCCACGAAGTAAACTCTAGGCGGGACTAAATGTAAATAAAGTAGTAAAGACGATCAACCGCCACGAAGTAAACTCTAGGAAGGACTAAATGTAAATAAAGCAGTAAAGACGATCAACCGTCACGAAGTAAACTCCAGGCGGGACTAAATGTAAATAAAGCAGTAAAAGGCCACGAAGTAAACTCCAGGCCTGACAGAAATTTAAATATATATATATCCGGAGCGTTTATTGCTTTATATATATATATAAGCAAGTAAACGCTTCAGACATAAGTCTAGGCTCAATCGAGGCATAACTCGATAATGTTAGTTCATATATAAATATATACATATATAAGTATATATATACAGATAGAAAGGAAAACCATGGACCGAAGTTTGGGCATACGCACGCAACACGACTCTTATTGTGAAGAATAGTGTGTGCAAAGATGAAGAGAAAGGCTTTATAGAGTATAAGAAGGCATACAGTGGGATGCCAAAGTAGACTTCTATGACTTTTAATGGATAAACACTCAGCTCCTGCTGGTAAAAATATAGCTATATGTGGGCTAACATGTGTTTAAAATGAGAAAGCACTCAATATGGGGTGTGTACATAGCAAATTTGACAGGGCTTCCTCGCCTCTTTTTCTCTTACAAATGGCCACCCCAAGCTCTATATTTATAGAGCTGGTGGCCGCAAGTGTACCCGTGGCAGCCGCAGATGCACCTGCGGCTTCCCGGGGTTCCCTAGGATCCATGGGTCCCGCCGTCTCAAAGTACATATACTCGTGCACTGTGATGTCTGCTCGAACTTGCAGAACATCATTCCGAGCATCCGAACGAGGTGTAAAAGATATTCTTCAGACCGCTTTTATCGAGAGTTACGCAATAAAATGGGATTAGAGGTTATACGAAGTCAGGAAGAGGGGACCATGCCCATGGTCTTCAAGCTTCAAATTCTATCCGGTGTGCTGCCACGCATAATAGTCACTCAGGATTAGAACTCCTTGGCTCTTATGGGACATTGCTATGTAGAAATGTATGTATGAAGTGTTGAGACGGCGCGCTGGGGGTTAAGGTGGCAAGATGACGATTTTACTCTACACCGGGGTTATCTCTGGTTTGGGCTAATAGGAGATGTTGCTCAGGGTTATCTCTGAGATTGGACTGCTGCAAGTATTTAAATTCCGCAGGGTCATCTTTGAGTGTGCCTATCTTCCCGGTGTTGGCTACGGGTCTTTTGAATGCGTGCCTCGGCAGGAGGTCCGAGATTGAAGCTGATTGCATGCATTTAAAACAAGCATTTTTGGGGTTATCATCAGAACTGCAATGGGATTCCTTGGGATCATCTCCAAGGACGAAACTCGGGGTTATCTCCGAGGTTGGAATCGATACTCCCGGTTTATGTTCTAGGGTTAAGATTGAACTTCCGGTGGTATTCGGAATAGATGTGAGATGTCTTCCAGGGTTTTCTCTGAAAGACAATCTTCCCTCCTGCAATGTTAGTAACAGGTGTGCAGAAAATTTTGAGTGTCTACATGGCTTAGAGGTCACTTTGACCTTAACTTAATTGTCTACTGTTATTGATTCTGGGTTTGTAAGTGTATTGGTGTTATAGTACTATATTTATAAGAAAACCATATATAAGAAAATAAAATTTATTCGAATAATATATGGAGTTGCATCCCTAGTGCCTATCTGGATTCCGTCGTCATGTCTTTGAAGACTCTTGCGGTTGATTCTGTTGGTTTGTTTGTTGAAGTTGGTCTCGTTATCGCCAATGTCCTACTGCCTTTTCCCGTATTCGCATTCCTTGCCTCCCTTCTCCTTCTTGGACAATCTTTTACCTTATGCTCAATTGATTCACAAAAAAAACACCCACTATACATTCTTAGATTGGGGCAGTTAGGAGAGATATGTCCCTTCTGCCCTCTTTTATAACACACAAACTCACTTTTGAGACACTCTCCCGAGTGATTCTTTCCGCAATTTCCATACTGCATAACCTATTTCTTTCCACCTCCTGACCTATTTTTGGTATTCCCAAAATTATCTCTTTTCCTTTTCCCAGTCCTACCACCACTACTCCCTTCTCTAGCTCTAGCTTGATTTTCCTCCCACCAAAAATTTGTCTCCCCTTTCATCATATATGTTGCAAAAGCTATCTTTTGCCCCTCCGTTATCCTAGCTATCACAAACACTTCTACCAGGTCAGTTGATCCTCTAAATCCTGGCGGTCTGAATGCCTTGAAGTCTTTGAAGTTCGCCTATTGATTATCTGGCTTATTTCATGCGGCTGGTGTTCCATTCTGCATAGCTTGAGCGTCCATATTTGCCAAATTTTGTGTCAGGTCTAGTTGTCCTCCAGCTTTGTTGACAGGTTCTTCTGCCCTTTGGTTTCATTTTTAACTTGGCGGCTTATCAGATTAATCATAATTTATCTTTCATTGACTTACCTTCTATGTCTTAGGGTATACTCATAACGCAAAATTTTCTACTCAAATAATCATGTATTCAAAATATTAGATTTTGAAAACTTGATTTACCATATTAACTAGTGATCAGATAAATAATTATTCTCTTTAAATAAAACTTATTTCATTAATCCAATATAGATTCATATTCATAGCACTTGACATACCATAGCACATACTGCTTTAAACATCCAATATCCCTTTGTAACAACAAAAGTCAGGATTTGCTGCTACAACTTATACAAAAGTTAAGAATATTACATTATACAGACATACCTATTATATACACAACATAGAATCATACATATTCAAGTACTACTAATACTACCTATTTCTTACGCCTTCATCAAGGATCAATTGCTTAGTAATCTATATATTCCTATTATCCTCAATAATCCATTAACACATAACTATACCAAGTTCATCAATCTTACTACACAGTATGAGCTTAAGAACTCACCATAAACATATGAGCTTAAGAACTCGAGCTTGACTATATATTCTTTAACTATACTCTACCTATCTGCTATACTACCGTTTCTAGATCCGATACCACAATTTCCACAATAACCACCTTATCAGGATTGCTTTCAAAGTGAACCTCTATTTTAGCTATTGGCTATGATATTGGCTCGGTTATGGAGGATGACTCCTTCTATACGATCTGAGGGTATCCTAATCCTTTTCCACCCGACATCTACACATAGAATAACTTGATTAGCATATGGTATATACACACAACAAATAATAGTTTTATATAAGTTATCTTTTATTTGGTTTTACGATGAATTTATTCAATTCATCTCCGTATAAACTCTATATGAGCTAATTGTATTTTCAACATTTCCCTATGTTCTAAGGTTATATCCTAAGGTCTATTTTACCTAAGGTTTCTAACGCTAAAGCTCTGATACCATGTTGTAACGCCCCCAAATTCAGGTCCTCAAAACCCAAACTCGGTGCTTTATGATACCATTTCTATGAGCGGAATAATACTAATAATAATAACAATAATATGAATATAAAACTTAACTTACATTTATCAGAGTCTAATCCCAAGTATGCAACCTTTACTACATTCATTACAATACATGATAATAATAAATATGACCCTTATCTTAATAAAACCAAACTATTACATAATATATAGCATAATACTCATTCAGCAACTTTCCCTTTTTCCTTTGTTCTTAGCAGAGCCTTCTGGTTGTTCACACTTAGCTGAAAACATTTAAATTAAGCAAGGATGAGCATTTTAGTGCCCAACAAGTAATAACAACAATAAAGATTAGCTGAAAGAATTAAATATTTTCTTTGAATAACACTTCTACAACGAATCAACAGTTGTAAAGTAAGCTGAACCAATAATAACAACAAATCAATTCTATATCAAATTTTTTTTTGAAACTACGTACTGACTATAAATGAAGATCAGTCGACAGATTATGAACATTGGTTTTAATTTTCGCTAAGGTTTAGTAGAACTTCATCCGCAAACCGTTATAACTTACGGGCGCGAGGGTGATCATCCCAATGTGCCCTGTATTGATTAATACTACATACAAGAATGATATTTTCGTCCAGCATATCCGCCTTAGGCGCATAAAAGTTTTCCCATATTTGGGATGTTCACAATTAGTCTAAAATCTGAATTAAAATAATCAAGCTGAGTAACAATAATGTTCTAGCCTGGTCAATGATATTTTTAAAATCTGTGTCTAGCTGAGTTAAATAGCTTAGACGGGTTTTAAATAACATATACAAATCTGAAAACTAGTAGGTATGTGTCAACATATGATTAAATACAATCATTGTGCAAGTGAGGGCACTTATATAATCTAACTTAACTATCTATAAACATGGTATATATTGATCATACATTACTACAGTACTGATAAATGAATAGAGTTCGATAACTGGTATGAATACTAATGTTGAAATACATGATCAATAACAATAGAGTTTAAAAATATACATAACAGGAGTATAATTTGATAACTTACTTACACAGGATTATTGCATAAGTAGATACAAAGAGTAAGGATACTTGCCTGGTCTGCTGCTTACAGTTACGAAACTTAGTTTTATCTTTTATATGAAGACCTATCATTGATAAAATCATTTCGTCGATTAGAAATACATACTATAACACATAGTACTGCTATTTGCAGTCAGCACATAATCTAATCACATTGTCACATAGTTATATCAATCATTAGATCACAAACAAACACTAATACAGTCAAACTATCTAAGTTCAGATCAATTTTTAAAACATGTCGGGGTACCGTCGATTTTATTGGGTAATTATCGAGTCTAAGACTCTATCCTGTAGTTCAATAACTGTAAATATTAGTCACATTATTTATAAATGACTTATAATAATTTTTAAACATTTATTATACTTTATCATGATTTTTCAAACACCGTAATCATTATTAAATGATTTAATTCTATTATCATTAATATTTAAATAATATTAAACTATTACTAAAACCATTGCCAAAATATTAAATTTATTTATAATATCTCAAAATATTTTTAAAATATTACTATTACCCATAAATGAATTTTAAAATAATTAAAATCATTTTTAAATAATTACTATTAATATTTAAATATTAATGCATTATTTATCAAAATATTAAAACTCATTAATTATAACTTAAAATATTTTTAATTCATTTATATCCTTTTAAATTATTTTTAAATTAATATAACCATTTTTAAACTATTTATTTAATATAATTATTAAATAAACTTAATATCATTAATATTAAATTAATATCATTAATATTAAATTATTAATAAAATTATTCTTTAAATATTAAAAGTTATCATTTATAACTTAAAATATTCTTAAACACTTTATTTTCTTTTAAAATGATTTTTATAATATTAAAATCATTTTTAAACTAATTTATTTAATATATATATCTAATAAATCTAATATCATTAATATTAAAATATTAATATTTTTCATGACAAAATATCAAAAGTTATAATTTATAACTTAAAATATTTTTATAATACTTAAATAATTTTTATATGATTTTAAATCATTAATTCTATTTTTCCACAATTTATTTAATACATTGAATAAATAAATTAATTATCATTAATATTAATTAATTAATGAAATTCATCACATAATATTAAAAGTTATTAAAAATAACTTAAAATATTTTATGATACCATAATATATTTTTAAATGATTTTTCATGTATCAAAATCATTTTTAAATAATTTATTTAATATTATAATTAAATAAATTAAATATCATTAATATTCCAAAAATATTAAATATTTATGAAATATATTCAAAATTATTAAAAACCCATTTTTAGGCCTTGAAATAATTTTTAGTAATTTATTATGTATTTTTAATAATTTAAAACTAATTTTCTCTAATTATTTAATAAAATAATAATTTTCAGAAATTAAGTGTCCCTAAATGACCTTATAGGTGTTCTTGAGTGTTCATGGGCCAAACCCAGAAATGCATGTCAGTGTGTTGGGTGTCTGGTTTGACCATACTTAATTATATGTTTCAATCGATTACTGGGCTTGAAATGATGTTAGAGTTGTAGTACAGATGTAGCACTACAACCACAAACAAGAATTATAGCTAAAACATATCACAACAGTAAGATATAATTAATCAAAAAGCTTATCAGACGTGTTCTTCATTTATGGGTTACCCAGAAATGAAGAACAGTCTAAGGTGCCATTTTCCAGCCTTGGTTTGTGCGATATAATTTCCAGGTCACATAGTCCATACACTAAGGTACAAATATCATACAATAGAAAAATCTAACAACAGCTCATATAAGAAATATAGACTGGTCAAAGTGTTCCATAAAAACTGTCTTTGAACATTTCTGGGTTTTCCAGAAATGTTCTTCGGCAGATGGTCAACCCAAGTTTGACTTTGATTATCTTTTAGCCTGATCATGATTTAAGTGTCCTAATGACTTGTATGTGTAGTTCACATACCAGTCTACAACATAATAACAACAACTTAGCCAAAATATCTAACATATGCAAGATCAGAGCCCTGCAAAAACCTTGTCAGATTTCTGGAAAAATTTTGGGTTACCCATATTTTAAAAGTCATGGTCGGTCAATGACCTTTGACCAATAATAACTTTCAATATATACATGATATAAACATTTTTTCAGTTCCAGATCAAAGATATCATAGCAGACTACAACTACAAACTATCAAAACACAAATATCATTAACAATCACTGAGATATAAGGTCTAACATTCGTTGTCAGACAACAAAAAATATATTTTCCAGTTTTTTGAAAACATAAAATCCGAGCCTATAGATGTTATGGATCTAACATCTAGCAACCCAGATCATCAATATACACCACATACAAAATGTTTTAACATAAAAATCTAACATCTAACATAACATTCAAGATCATATTTCAAATTAGGTTTTATACCTTTCATAAGCTATGCTTATATCTGGCTTTCTGATTTGATATAGATGAAGTAGGGACTTGTTTTTGGAACTGGTTTAGCAATGTATTTCGTGGGTTTTAGAGACAGAGAGTCTAGGTTAGGTATTGGTGAATGAATGAGCAAGATAATGAATTTTCTCTCTCCTTAGATCCATATATAATGTGATACAATGAAGTGAGCTGATGATTTATGGCTGATATATGTTATATTTGTCACATGGTTGGTCAAGAGTTGGCCAACAACTCCATATTTTGGCAAGATACACAAGCTAACTTCAATTATACAAGAAGGGTAAAATAGTCAAAATTAGGGCCTACCTAATTAGCATTAATAATTCTAATACTTGTTATTAATCACATTAACACAATTTTTGACCGATCTTAAACTTCGATTTGAGTTTCAAATTAGTGTTTATCACACTAATACTAGGGTTTTCTACTGTTCCATCAAAATTGTTTCACAAATTAACATTACACACATACAGTACATATTTATAGCACTGAAATATACTTAATATAATATTATTATTCTCATCCCTTGATAAAAATCCAAAATTAGGGTTTGGATTTCATATCTGATTTATCTAGCATATATATCTTTATTAATTAAGTTAAAATAATTAACTTAATTAATATAAATTAAATTCATATAATAAAATAAAATAATTATTATAATAATTCTAATAATCATTTCATATATTATTTAAAAATATAAAATCATATTTTCATGGAAAATAATTATTAAAAACATTTCTACAATAAAATTAATTATTATAAGAATATAATTTATAATGATTAGTAATTCTAAAATAAAATTATTTGTAATCATTTATGTAATAAATATATTTTATATTCATCACATAAATACATACACATTACTGTAGACACTCGAAATTTTCTGCACGCCTGTACTGACATTGCAGGAGGGCAGATTCGTCTTTCGGAGATAACACTGGAAGACAGCTTACATCCATTTCGGATACTACCGGAAGTTCAGTTCTAACCTGGAACACAAACCAAGCATATCAGTTCCAACTCGGAACATAAACCGGGAACATCATTTCCAAACCCGGAACACACACCAGGAGTGTCATTTCCAACCTCGGAAATAACCCCGAGGTACGCAGATCAAAAGACCGACAACATCACCGGAGAGGAAAGTTCTGTCTCGGCGATAACACCGCGACGCTCAGTTCCAGTCCCAAAAACAACATTGGGAGTATCAACTCCATCCTTGGTGATAGCCCCAAGGGATGCCATTGCAGTTCCGGCGATAACTCCGGAAATGCTTGTTTCAAATACATACAATCAGCTTCAAGCTCAGACCTCCTGCCGAGGCACTCATACCTCAGACCTAGAGCTAACAACGGGCAGACAGGCACACCCACAGATGACAGTGAGGCATACAAACAAGTAGTCCAATCTCAGATGTAACCCTGAGCAACGTCTGCTTTCAGCTCAAACCGGCGATAACCCCGGTGAGGAGTCAAAATGTCATCTTACCGCCTCAACATTTTCTCTCACAAGATGATATCGGAGCATACCAACAAGTATTCCAATCTCATATGTAACCCTGAGCAACGTCTACTTTCAACTCAAACCGGCGATAACCCCGGCGAAGAGTCAAACGTCATCTTGCCCCTTCTACACTTGTGCGTCGTCTCAACACTTCATACATACATACATCCAACGATGTCCCACAAGAACCGAGGAGTTACAATCCCGAGTGACTATTACGCATGGTAGTACTTTGGATAGAATTTGAAGCTTGAAGACCATGGGCATGGACCCCTCTTCCTGACTTTGTACAACCTCTAATCCATGTCATTGCGTAACTCTCGACACAAGCAGTCCGAAGAAGGTCACATATACCTCGTTCGGATGCTCGGATTGAAGTTCTGCAAGTTCGAGCATACATTACAGTGCATGAGTGCACTACTTCGAGATGACGGGACCCGCGAGGCCCGGATGAACCACTACCAGCCACAGGAACAACTGCGGCTGCCGCAGGTGTACTTGTGGCCATCCATCTATAAATATAGACATTAGGGTCAACCATTTGAAGAGGAGAAGGAGAGAAAAAGGCAAGGAACCCCTGTCCATTTTACTCTGTATACACCTCTTTTGAGTGTTTCCTCATCTATAAACATTAGTTAGCTCATATATAGCTATCTTTTTATCCGACGGGAGTTGAGTGTTTATCCATATAAAGTTATAGAAGTCTACATTGGCAGCCTACTGTAAGTATATAAGTTTACAGTGGACTCCAGTAAGAGGGCTTAAGCCTCTATTACAAGCTTTTCAAAATTGTTATATACTTGTGTGTGAATGTTGCATTTACATTTATAATCAATTAACACCCAGTTTTGCAGGACAATATTCCTAAAATGGACATGTTATAATAACATTTACATTACCCTATGACTAAACTACACAAGTCTTCTGTAGGGAAATCATTGGGCCTGTTACCCGCTCAAAATCCAAAAAGGCCACGAGCCTATAGCCAATCATGTCTTCGTCTGACAAGTCTAATCCTGTTTCTCGTGAAGAATTTGACGGATTAAGTCATCAAATCACAAATTTGGTTGTCTTGCTTAAATAATTACATCAATCCACTTAGGGTACAAAGATGTCTCCACATACAGAATCCTCTACACAAGGAGGAACACAAGGTCTAGATAAAGCAAATCTAGAACCTCAGTTGGATACTACCAACAAAGACCCTAAAGGCACCCATCTCAAAGGAGATCTAGACACCGATGATATCATGAAGAAAGTACTCTGAATTGAGGAAACTATCCGTGTTCTCAAAGGGATTGGAACACATGGAAGTGTTTCATATGCTGACCTTTGCATCTTCCCTGGTGTTCATTATCTAGAGAAATTCAAAACCCCTGATTTTGAAAAATATGACGGATTAGGGGATCCTTATACACATTTAAAGGTGTACATTGGAGAACTTGGATCTTATGCGGAAAATGAAAAGCTCAGAATGTGGTTGTTTCAGAAAAGTCTGACTGGAGAAGCTCGTTCATGGTATACCAAATTAGACAACTCACAGATCCATAGCTGGGAAGAGCTGGCTCACGCCTTCCTCACTCAATAGAGTTTTCAATCTCAGATGGCTCCTGACTGGTACCAAATTACCAAGGTCAAGAAACAGTCTAATTAGTCTGTCAGAGAGTACGCTCAAAGGTGGAGGCGCCTTGCTGCTCAAGTTATTCCTTCCATGACGGAATCAAAAATGGTCATGACATTCATAGAAGTACAGGAAGCTCCTTTCTATGAGAGAGTCTTAGCTAGTATTGGCAAATCATTATCTGAAATGATCAAGCACGGAGAGATGGCTGAAATGGGATTGAAGTCCGGTAAAATTCAAGACCTGGCCGCTCTTAAAGATGTTGTTAAGCACATCCAGTCCGGATCTTATGGAAACAACCCCCGGAGGGTCCATAAAAAGAAATAAGAGGATGTTTCCTTGATACTACAAGGTCAAAATGGTAATCAAAGCATGCCTATACAGAGGAGAAACTACTCCCTTTTTCAAGACAATCTTCAAACCCTCCATTGCCTAAAGGTGGAGATGCAAAGTGCCCTCGAACATTCACACCCTTAGGGGACTCGCTCGAGAATATTCTTGCTCTTCTGACTACTCAAAAGAAAATCACACATCTTCTTCCACCAGCCAACCGTAGTGGGAGGGGTTTTAATGCTACTCGGAAGTGTGTTTATCATTGCGGAGCACCTGGAAATGATACTCAAGATTGTTGGGCCTTGAAACACAAGATCCAAGATCTAATAAACAATGGTGAGATCGTGGTCACCAAACCAGATCAACCTCATGTGCAAGACAACCCTCTTCCTCAACACAAAGAAGAAGAGGTCAACATGATCAGTTGGAGCACTGGACAGGGTTCCAATTCTAATGGCAAATCATCCCAAACCTTCAAAGACGGTGTTGACAGATGGGATTAAGCAAACTTCCAATTTACCATGGAACGAAAGATGAAAGCTCTTTGCAAACAAATTGAGCAATTGGCAGAACTGGTGACCCACCATCATCAAGTCACACGCCAATTAATCAAGCAAGAGCATGCCTATCTCCTTCCTTTTGTTATGAATGCTTCCTCACCACCTCCAGAAAGAGAAGTTATGGAGGGTAAGGTTACAAAGAGAGAAAATACTAAAGCCCGTCGGGATTTTGCCAATCAGAGGGAATTTACCTATTTGGGCCAATCTATGGAGGAGATACTTCAAATGCTGATCAATGAAGGAAGAATAACCTTCCTTCTCCCTCCAATCAATCCCCACTCAGGACGGTTCAATTATGATGAAGTGTGTCAATATCATTCACATTCTCGCGGTCACAGCACAGAAGAATGTTGGGCACTCCGCCATCTCATTCAGAATCTTATTGATAGCGGTGTCTTGCAAATAGTAGATGATTACACTGTGCAACTCAAGGGTGGGAATCCATGTCCTACCAAATGGAAGGGATCAGTAGTAGTTATATCCTAAGTGGATGATGAGACTGTCAAAGTATTTCCCATACAACCAATTCAACTCAAAGGAGTTGACAATCCTTTGAAAATGGCTGCACCAGAGCCAATTTCTTTACCTTTCAGACCATAATATCCTGTTGTCAGCTTACACAAAGTTCCATGGAATTATGGAGAAGCTAAAGGATTCACATCTCATATTACTGCTACACTGTCGAAGGAAAATCCACTGTATCTTCCTCAACGGGTTATGAAACCTATCTGCGAAGCAAAGGAGAAGATTCTCATGGAGAAGATTGAAAAATTCATCCGCACTATGGGTCATAATGAAGCCAAAGTGGTTTTAAGCTTGCGAGAAGCTCCACACCGTATATCTATACTGGACTTAGTTTTCTCTTCTGAGGAGCATCAGAAGATCTTACTGAAGGTTTTGGAAGAAGCCTACTTGCCAAAATCAGTGGATGTGGAAATATTTCAACATTTGGTTGATCACATTTTCAACAACAATGTGATATCCTTCACTGATTACGATATACCGCCCGAAGGGACCGGTCATTACAAGTTGTTGCACATTCAGTTTTATCTTCCGGGTATATGCTAGCTGGAGTTCTGATAAATGGAGGCTCATCTCTAAATATCTGTCCTTATGCCACCTTGGTAAAGATGAATATTAATCTCAAGAGGACCCAAAGCAGCCATATGATTATCAGAGCTTTTGATGGATCCCGATGAAATTCCATTGGATAGATTAAATTTCCAATTGAGATTGGTCCAAATACATTCAATGTATCCTTCCATATCCTCAAGATAGATTCAGGATACAACCTGCTATTGAGGAGACCATGGATACATATGGCTGAAGCTATTCCCTCCACCTTACATCAACAACTCAAATACATTATCAATAACAGTCTAGTCACTGTCAACGCTAAGCTGGAATGTCCTGAACAAGGAACTCTACCAATTATCAGCTTCAATTCAGAAGTTGAACCGGCCAGTTTCCATACTCTGGAAGTGAGTAATACGCAATACCATTCTATTGGAGCGCCACTTCCTATACCCAAGATTTCTGTTGAGGTTATGTCGGCCACTCAAGAAATGATGTTATTGGGTCATCAACCTGGACATGGGCTTGGTAAGGATCAGCAGGGTATTAAGCACCCTATCCAAATGTCCAGTCAAATTGGAATAGCTGGACTAGGCTATTCTGCCAGTTCCAGTCATAGGAATCCTCATAAGCATAAGCAGGTTCCTCAAGCTTCCGCCGCACGAGTTGATACGCAATACCGTTACCTCATGAGTTGATACAATCTCCAGTAAAGGTTCCAGCCCATGTTGTGGCCATGCTGTTTCCAAAACCAGTGCCAATCAAAGCAAAAGAGGTGCTGATTTCTGATCCTGAGGTGGAAGAAAAGGAACAGAAACGTAAACATGACATTGCCTTGATGATGGCAGGCATATGCGTCATTGTTCATGATGAACATAGAAATAGATACACCCCAAACGATGATTTCCCAGATGTCATGGTTATCATTCGGGGTAAGGAGGACAATGACGATCCTTCCATCACTGCAGTCCTTCAGGACTTTGCCCTCAATAATTGGAGCAGCACTCCATGCATTGGTCTACGAGGGTAAAATGGGCAGAAAATCCCTCTACCCTGTAGATAACTTTAATTGCTTGCTTTCCTTTCTGAAGATTAGCGAGTTATTTTATCAAGTACATGCTAACACTTTTGTATGATCGAACAGTTGCATATATTAAGTGAAAGCATATTTTGTTTCAGGACTCTGAATTTAGATGTGCATGTACTTGCTGATGAGGTGCCTTCTCTCCACAAGGGTTGTAACTTTGATGCAAAGTTGGACTCAGACTTGATGGATATACAAGAGGACATTGAGACACCTCAGGAGATTAAGGAATGGGTCACAGACAAACCCAAACCCAATCTTGATCAAACCACTTCTTTCAATCTTGGTTCCTTAGAAAACCCTAAGCTAATCTAGATTAGTTCAGACCTTACTACAAATCAACGGAATGACATGGTTGCACTATTAACCCAATTCTAGGATGTGTTTGCATGGTCTCATGAAGACATGGTGGGTTTGTCCACTGACATTGTTCTTCATCGCCTTCCCATTAAAGAAGGATTCAAGCCAGTTAGGCAAAAGCTCAGGCGATTGAAACCTGAGTGGAGTTTAAAGGTTAAAGAAGAAATTGTGAAACAATTTCAAGCTGGCATTATCATTGTGTCTACATATCCGGAGTGGATATCCAACATTGTTCCCATGCATAAACCAGGAGGAAAGGTGCGAGTCTGCATGGATTATCGGGATTTGAACAAAGATTGCCTTAAAGATAGCTTTCCTATGCCCTTTATCCACATTTTTATTGACAACACTGCTCAATACGTCATGTACTCCTTTGTTGATTGCTTTGCGGGGTACCATCAAATTATGGTCGCTGAGGAAGATCGTGAGAAAACTGCTTTCATCACGCCTTGGGGAACATTTTGCTACAAATGATTGTCATTCGGCCTCATCAATGCCGGGGCAACCTATCAGCGAGCTATGATGGCTCTTTTCCACGATTTAATGCACAAAGAGATAGAGATCTACGTGGATGACATCATTATCAAATCTCGAAAGGAGGATGACCACTTAGACCATCTCAAAAAGCTTTTCAACAGGTTGCATAAGTACAACTTGAAGTTGAATCCCGCCAAGTGCGCCTTTAGTCTTAAGTCAGGCAAGTTGCTAGGTTTCCTAGTCAGCCACAAAGGGATTGAACTGGATCCTACCAAAATCCAGGCCATCAAGGAAATGCCTATTCCTCAGACAGAAAAGGAAATACGAGGATTTTTGGGAAGAATCAACTTCATTAGCAGGTTCATTTCTCAACTCACAGTAACCTTTGAGCCAATCTTCAAGTTGTTAAGGAAGAACTCCTCCATGAAATGGAATGATGAGTGTCAGAAAGCCTTCCTTACCATTAAAGAGCAGCTGATTAATGCTCCTATTTTGGTACATCCCAGGGATGATGTTCCCCTTATTTATGTATCTGTCCATTAATGACAATGCCATGGGCTATATGCTGGGGCAAAAAGACGATAGAGGCCAGGAACGAGCTATCTATTACCTCATCAAAAGATTCAGCATCAGTGAACACAGGTACACTCTGATCGAGAAGACTTGTTATGCTTTAGCATGGGCTTTCATGAGGTTACAGCATTACCTCCATGGTCACACAACCCATCTCATATCCCGTGTGGATCCTTTCAAGTATGTGTTCGAGAAGCCCATATCGAATTGTCGATCGTCCAGATGGCGATTGATCCTACAAACAATTTGACATCTTCTATGGACGCAAAAGTTTGTCAAAGGTCAAGGAATTATGGATCAATCGTCATTTGACCTGCAGGGATTACAAACCCTTAGAAATATACTTTCCGACGAAGGAGTAATGGCGATTCAAACCTACAACATCGAGACGATACATACCGTATGTGAAAAATGTATTTTGATGGAGTCATTAACACGCGAAGGATCTCGAGTGGAGCGGTTCTAATATCCGCACGGGAGAAGCGGTATCCGTCGTAGTAAAATTGCGCTTGTCGGCACCAACAACAAAGCCGAGTATGAAGGTCGATCATGGGGCTAATACTTGCCTGTTCAATGGGCGTCAAAGTGTTAATCGTCTTTGGGGATTCTGAATTGGTAATTAGACAATCCACAGGAATCTATCAAACCAAAGAATTACATTTACTGCCTTACCATCAATAAGTTTTACAAATGGCTTTGGAGTTCGAAGAAATCTCCTTTCAACACATTCCTCGTAATATGAATGATTTTGCAGATGCCTTAGCAACGTTGGCCTCCTTGGTTTATATACCCGATAAGGAAAACATGCCAAGCATCACATTTACTCTACAAAAGGCCCCAGTCTATGGGAATTATGTTGGAGAAGTATCAGATGAACTACCTCCCATCTACAACCCTTGTTATCAATTCATCAAGGAGTATCTACGAGATGGATCTACACCCGCTAAGGTGAGCCTAACTGAGAAGAGGCGGATTCATCGACTTGCTATGAAATTCTACCTGAGCGGAGATGCAATCTACAAAAGAAATGTAGGATTAAGTCTCCTTAGATGTCTGGACAAAGACCAAGCTCAGAGACTCATGGATGAGATCCATGGTGGAGTATGTGGCCCTCGCATAAGTGGACCACTACTTATCAAGAAGATCCTCAAAACGGGGCATTATTGGCTTACACTCTAAGCTGACTGTGATGATCACGTGTAGAGATGCTATCAATGCCAGATTCATGGGAATGCTATCCATGCCCCTCCAAGGGAACTCCATAATATGGCCCTTCTCAATGTGGGGAATGGACGTGATCGGGCCCATCGAGCCCAAAGCCAGTAATGGACATCGATTCATATTCACCATGATCGACTACTTCACCAAATGGGTAGAAGCAGCTTCCTTCCCCAAGGTTACTAAAGAAGTCTAATTGCTTTTATCAGAAACAATGTTGTTTGTCGATATGGACAACCAGAGGTCATTATGTCAGACAATGCTAAGAACCTCAATAACAAAATGATGGAGGAGTTATGCAGAAAATTCCACATCAAACACCTCAATTTCGTCATCTACCGTCCAAAGATGAATGGTGTTGTTGAAGCGGCTAATAAAAATATCAAAAAGATCATGCAGAAAATGTCCGCCAATCACAAAGGATGGCCTGACCTCTTGCCTCTGACTTTATTAGCCTCTGTAACTTCCATGCATTACTTCCAATTGGGGCAACCCCCTACTCATTTGTCTATGGGATGGAAGCAGTGCTCCCCATAGAGGTGGAAATAGAATCCCTTAGAGTATTAATGGATGCTCAGTTGGGTGAAGACCAATGGGTACAAGACAGGTATCAACAATTGTCTCTAATAAACGAAAGGTGAACCGCAGCTATCTTCCATGGTTAATTATATCAGCAAAGGATCGCACGATCCTACAACAGAAAAGTCCAACTACGGCAGTTCAAACAACATGACTTGGTTTTGAAGAAGATCATTGACAACCAAGATCAATATAAGGGAAAATTCGCTCCTAACTGGGAAGGCCCATTTGTGGTCAAGGAAGTATTGATAGGAGGTGCTCTCAGATTGCAGGAAATGGATGGAGATGATTTTCCACAGCTTATTAACTCAGACACCATGAAACGGTACTATATCTGAAGTTACCATCAAACAAACATCCTGCTTTTGATCATCAAATCACCAGTCATTCCGGTTTTGAACCCTCTCCTTTTTACATACTCTTCTGCCCCTCAGTGATACATACACTTTAAGCCAGCAGCCTGGTGTCATTCCATTTTAAACCTTTCACAATTTCGGTTATCCTGAAGACGGGATTGAACCTTTCACAATTTCGATTATCCTGAAGACGGGATTGAAACTTTCATACTTGCAGTTTATCCTGAAGACAGGATTAAACTTTCACACCTGTAGTTTCTATATCCTGAGGACAAGATTAAACTTTTCTATGCTTACAGTTTATCTTGAAGACGGGATTAAACTTTTTCCACACTTGCAGTTTATCCTTATTATGGGATCAAACTTTCTTCTCCCCGTAGTATAGCTTGCACATGGGATTCACGTTTTTCTTCATCTGTGATTCGTCCTAAGGGGCAAACTACATCGACCTGATCTCCCTGATACTCGGGGGTACGTAGGCAACCATATTCTATATGGCCCGGTAGCAATAAACAACAAAAACAACAAAAACATTTCTACCCTTTCTCCACAAAAATAACAAAAACATTTCTACGCCTATCTGCCTTTCACATTCAGCGTTGAACCTCTTACACCAGGTTCGAACTATGCAGACTTGATCTCCTCTTCAATAGGAGTACATAGGCAGCCATTTATGGTTCAGTCTAACCCCTACCAGAACAAAAAATACTTGTCACGCGGTACTGGGATCAACCTTCAATTCACCACATTTCATCGGTTTCAGATCAAAGGGATGGAATTACCCAACCTCTTCTCACAAATAGAAGATTCGATGACCATCTAAGCTGCGATCATGCCTCAAAGAGAAATACCAACCCATAAGAGATGGAATTAACTAGTCTTCTCACAAATAGATGTACTGGCGACCATCTGTGGTGCAGTCAATCTCAGAGAGAAAGAAACCACCCTCCTCTCCACTTTTCCATACAGATACCAGTCCCAAGACACCAAAGATTGTAGGGATATACAGAAATCAATGATCCATTCTGAGAGATCTTGCGACGTCTTAATGTCCATCTATCAAGGATAAATTCAGAATGCATCAAGATCACAAGGCCATGGAGAAACATGCAAATATCAATCAAGTATCAAGACATAACTAAAAGGAAAGTGAATCCAAATATATTTCCCTACCATACATAATACTGTTTGATATATAAATATGTGTTGTACACGATAAAATGGCTAAGCTAGTCTGTGCAGGAAAATATAAAGCTATCTACAGATCTGTGTGTATGCGGACTATCAGATCTAACATGGAATCCCTCTTTGGAGATGAAGGTAGCACTGTAAGCTCCTGCCCAAGGGTATCTACACGAGTTAGCAGATCTGAGGCTAACTACATGGTGGCATAATGCTCATCAATGTAAGCACTCATGTCGACAAGACTGACAGTCATCTGGGATCTATCTTCAATGGCCACATCCCTAGCAGATAAGGCGGCATACCGATCCGCAATCAATGCATCCCTGGCTGATCTAGCCTCATCCCTCTCTAATAGAGCGGTATCTCTCTCATCAAGAGCTGTCAACATCAAGGCCCTAGCCTGATCTCTATCATAGGTCATCAGATGTAAGCTCTGCTCCAAATGATGTGCCGAATCTTTGAGTAACAAAGTGGCTTTTCTGGTGTGGGAGAATCCATCACAAATACTGACAGCCCAACAGTCAAATCATCGATGGGAATATTAGCCTCCTCTATAGGCTCCTCGTCGTCGGAATCAGTCCCCTACAATGTGGATACTACCGCAGCCGATGCAGTCTGTCTCCATCCATGTGGAATATTCTGCAGAACAACCCGGATGACTGATAGAAAACTCAGCCAGCTCTCGCTGATCCGAATAGGCATACAACCTGGATCTGTCCTCCACTGATAAACGGTGTGAAGTGAAGCGCTGACTCACTGCCCCCTCCAAAGAATGAAAATCCTGAAATTGGTTAACTAACACATAACAACCAATGGGTGGTAAGTGATCATGCCCCTCACACCAGCTAGAGGGAGATAATTCATGCCCGAAGCATGAGTAATGAAGCTATAGGGTGAGCTAAGCCCTGAACACAACAATATAGCGAACGGATCTCCAATCCCTGCCAAAAAAGCTGACCAAGATGCAGCATCTGTACACTCCGCAGGCTGGAAGGAGTACGACATGGCTATATCATTGGTGAAACAAAATCCATGTCGTCTGTTTAAAATCCCAAATTTTACGAATAAAAATTTAATTTTCTCGATTTTTTTTATTAAATTATGGAGTGAATTTGATATAATGTTATAATTGTGGGTAATATTTATAAATTTTGCAAAGTACGCAAGTTGTTATATAATATTCGATTGGTCGGGGAATATTCGTTTTAACAGGGAATATTCGTACAACGGCACAATCATTAGTGGACCCCGTAATGAAATTATTGTCGGATTGAGAAAATGACAAAAATATTTTATAAAAATAACGGCTGAAGTTTTATCATTAACTATCGAAACACCTGGTATTAAAAGTACAGTAATACGCATGGTTGCATAGTAGCACACGGTATTGATTATTGATGCTTATGTGAGAAGTTACTAAGTTTTGATTCAATTATTGTCGATATTTTTATATATTATTAAATCAATAATTGAGATAACAAAGTTATTAATATTATTATTTGAAATATTAACGATGTCTAGAAGTTCTACCAAGGAGAGGTTTGGTCACCTAATTGCGCGCCAATAGGGAGAAATCCTTATTGGAAAGCCACCTCTTTCCTGGGAACGACCTGGTCGATTAATAGTGTGAATAATAATAATGATGATGAGTTTTGTTTTATTAGTATTATTAATGTAATAAAATAGAAAATCTTTTTATATAAAATAAAATACTTTTATAAAGTTATTCGTTTTATTAGACTATAAATAGAATATATAATATTCTATTATGCATAGTGTTTTGCATAGTAAAATCTTTTTATATAAAACAGAATACTTTTATAAAATTATTTGTTTTACTAGACAATAATTAGAATATATTATATTTTATTATGCATAGTGTTGCATAGTGTTTGCATAGTGTTTGCATAGTAAAATCTTTTTATATAAAACAGAATACTTTTATAAAGTTATTCGTTTTATTAGATTATAAATAGAATATATTATATTTTAGTTAAAAAATATTATTTTATTACAATATTTTATTAAATCAATCTGGACCGTCCGTTTAAAAGTAAATCAATCTGGACCGTTCATGAATTAGTTACTGTGCGGTCCATTCTTTTATAAATAGAAGCTCATTCCTTCATTATTTCTTACGAATTCACTGAAACTATAGAGACCGAAACTATAGAGATAGTTCTTCTTCTGTAATCTCAAGCGTATTTCTTTAGAGTTTAAGAAAGCTTTGAGCATAGAAGATAGTGCAAGTTTTCTTCAAGTGTATTCCCGCCCTACCAGTCGAAATACTCTTCTTTTTAAGGTAAGGGGTATTATTTCTTTCGTCTTCATGAAGAGAACTTCTGTTATTCCATTCTTTAATATTCTGTTGGAATAACCTGTATATGTGGACTACCCTATACTTGGTGAAATTCTTCTATTATTCCATTCTTTATCATTATATTGGAATAACCTGTCTATGTGAAGTACTGCATACATGGTGAAATTCTTCTGTATTCCATTCTTTATCATTATGTTGGAATAACCTGTCTATGCGAAGTATTGCATACATGGTGAAAATTCTTCTGTTATTCCATTTTTTATTATTCTGTTGGAACATCCTATCTATGCATTACGCATGACCTGGTTCCGTTGTTTATTATTCTGTTGGAATATCCTGTTTGTGCGTTTACGCATGACCTGGTTTCGTTATTTATTATTCTGTTGGAATATCATGTCTGTGCGTTTACGCATGACTTGGTTCCATTATTTATAATTCTTTTGGAATATCCAGTCGGTGCGTTTACGCATGACCTGGTTCCGTTATTTATTATTCTGTTGGAATAACCTGTCGGTGTGGTCTATTGCATGCTTGGTGATTTCTTTTGTTATTCCATTTTTTATTATACTCAGTTGGTTAAAGTTTTAACTTGTATACTCCATGAAATTAGTGGAATATCCTTGATATTTGTACTTCATCCAGTATCTTTTCATGGAAATATTCTTCTGAGCATTCTTGAGTTTTACTCTACAGAGAAGTATCATGTTGATAATTTGGACGTTATTAGTTCCTGGATAAATTAATTCTTGAACTTGTTTTATTGAATTCTTATACCATTGTCATCATCCTAAAGTTTATATTATGTTGAAAGTCATATGTGGCCTGTACTGCATAGATGGACTTGGTATGATTATGACCAGGGATTATTCGGTGTAATCATGACCGTAATGTTACAAATGATGTGGAAAAAGTCCTCATTGGCCTATATTGCATTGATGGATAGTTGTTGGCATGATCATGACCAATAATGAATACACGAATATCATTGGCTCGTAGTGCATGGATAATTTGTGGTTGTGATACTAAATAATATCCTTGGCCGTAGTGCAGGGGTGATTCGATGATGTGGATTATTTATTAAGCTGAGTCTCAGCGATAAAAGTGATGAAAAACCTTTTAAATCATAAAAGATAGTAGATTTTATTTTCTACTTGACTCTTTTAATGGATTACTTATTCTGCTGTAGTTAAACTTGATGTTTGTTATATTGTATCAGTTTAACACTATTGAAGGCTAAGGATAATTTATTCTGTATTATCTTAGTCATAATATTTGTTACTGGGCTAGTTGAGCTCACCCTTTTGCTTTCATTGTTCTCTTCAGGAAATGAGAACGTAGCAGGGACTAGTCGGGGAACGAAGTGACGGTCCAAAGGATAGCATTAGTAGTCCTCACTATTCTATAAAATAGTATGTTAATAAATGTATTGAGGACTTATTTTGAGTTTAAATACTGTCTAGAAGACAATGTTTGTATTAAAACTCACAGCTCATGTGGTATATTTAAGATTGTATTTGTATTCTGTAACATGTATTTGGCGACTCAGATTAGATGATGTATACCTATTTTTGGGGGCGTCACAGTCTGAATGTGCCAATCAGTCTCAAGTGTGACATAAACCACACATACAACATGACCGAGCTACCTATGAACACTTCTGTCGGATAAGTGCAGTAGTATGTAGCTGACCTCAGAGTCTCTACAACGATCATCGGTATACCCTCCCTGAGAGCTCTCACTGCCATGACGACATCGATATCCAACTCATCCATGTACCGCGACATGAAGACGTATGACAATACGCATAGGAGCAGTACATCCACTCTTGTTGAACGCCAATGGTCCTCCGGTGTGGTCAAATCCCCAGAATGTCGTGCATAACTATCCTCAGAGCCAAATCTGTCAAACAGAAAATGCTGGGATATCATGTGGCCGAATGTAATCTCGTCCTATACCACTCTACGCCTCAATCCGGTAAGGGTCATGAACTGTCTGCTCATGTCTCCGATAGCCATATGCACGCAAGGTCTGTCCAGCGGTAGCATCGTCAACCTTGCATACTCCTCCAAAGTAGGAGTCAACTCATGGGTCCCACACCTCCGGCTCGCTCCAGTTAGAGTTGCAAAGGAGGTCTCACAAGCTAAAAATTCCAAATCAGGAATAAAAATGCTATGCGATTGAGCGGAATAGCCTGGAATCCTGGTCGGCAAATCATGCTCGGCAATACTCCACAAAGGTCCGATGCCGTCATTTGTAGGGTCACAACCCTAAACATCACCGGCGGAGGTTACAACGTAAAACCACGAAATATCAAACCTCCCCGGTGGGGGTTACAACGTCGGAGTTATCAACTGATGAAGTATCCTTGGCGGGGGTCACAACGTACATCCTTCAAGCATCAACGTATCCCCGACGGGGGTTACAATGCCAAAGTTGTCAACTGATGAAGTATCCCTGGTGGGGGTCATAACGCACATCCTTCAAGCATGCACGTATCCCCGGCGGGGGTTACAACGCAATGCAACCATTGATACACACATCAATGAATGCCAAGCAACCTTGAAATCATTTCAGCCGATGGCAAGTAAACCTATCGAAGAAACTCATCCACGTATCCCTGGTGGGGGTTACAGCGCAATGCTACCATTGACACATACATCAATGAAGGTCAAGCAACCTTGATAATCCACCCAGCAGGGATTTATCCGGTGATACACACATCAACGAAGGTCGAGCAACCCTGACAGCGATAAAACTGTTGGCAGTAACTCTGACAGAATGAGGGAATATGTTATACACATCCTCAAATGGACAAAGCTTTATCCCCACAGATCTCTTATACACGAGAGGTACCTCTATGGAATATAAGCCAGTGTCTAGGATTCAAGACTTTGGTGATAGCCCCAATGTCAACATCCTTGAAGACTTGGATCGCATGTCCAAGCCATCACTGATTGTCCACCCGACAAGATTACCGGGGAATAGACAATCATGCATTCTATATACATTTGCATCATGTTTATCTTGCTTGCATTTCAAGTGTCTAGAATTCTTTATCTTATCCATGCCTTGCATTGCATGAATATGATAGAGAGGGGCATCTGTAGACACTCAAAATTTTTTGCACGCCTGTTACTGACATTGTAGGAGAGCAGATTCGTCTTTCGGAAATAACCCTGGAAGACAGCTTACATCCATTCTGGATACTACCGGAAGTTATGTTCTAACCCGGAACACAAACCAGGTATATCAGTTCCAACCCAGAACACAAATCGGGAATATCATTTCCAAACCCGGAACACACACCGGGAGTGTCATTTCCAACCTCGGAGATAACCCGAGGTACGCATATCAAAAGACAGGCAACAACACTGGAGAGGACAGTTCTGTCTCGGCGATAACATCGCGATGCTCCATTCCAGTCCCAGAAACAACACTAGGAGTAACAACTCCATCCTTGGTGATAACCCCAAGGGATGCCATTACAGTTCTGGCGATAAATCCGGAAATGCTTGTTTCAAATACATGCGATCAACTTCAAGCTCAGACCTCCTGCCGAGGCACTCCTACCTCAGACCCGGAGCTAACACCGGGCAGACAAGCACACCCACATATGACAGTGAGGCATATAAACAAGCAGTCTAATCTCAGATGTAACTCTGAGCAATGTCTGCTTTCAGCTCAAACCGACGATAACCCTGGTGAGGAGTCAAAATGTCACCTTACCACCTCAACATTTTCTCTCACAAGATGATATCGCAGCATACCAACAAGTAGTCCAATCTCATATGTAACCCTGAGCAACGTCTACTTTTAACTCAAACCGGCGATAACCCCGATGAAGAGTCAAACATCTTCTTGCCCCTTCTACACCTGCGCGTCGTCTCAACACTTCATATATACATACATCCAACGATGTCCCACAAGAACCGAGGAGTTACAATCCCGAGTGACTATTACGCATGGCAGTACTTTGGATAGAATTTGAAGCTTGAAGACCATGGGCATGGACCCCTCTTCCTGACTTTGTACAACCTCTAATCCATGTCATTACGTAACTCTCGACACAAGCAAATCAAGAAGAAGGTCACATATACCTCGTTCGGATGCTCGGATTGAAGTTTCAGAAGTTGAGCGAGCAGACAAGATAAAGGCACGTGCACGTACTTTGAGACGACGGGACCCGCGAGGCCCGAATGCACCACGACCAGCCACAGGTACAATTGTGGATGCCGCAGGTGTACCTGTGGCCATCCGTCTATAAATAGAGACCTTGGGGTCAGCCATTTGAAGAGGAGAAGGAGAGAAAAAGGCGAGGAAGCCCTGTCCAGTTTACTCTGTATACACCTCTTTTGAGTGTTTCCTCATTTATAAACATTTGTTAGCTCACATATAGCTTTCTTTTTATTCGGCGGGAGTTGAGTGTTTATCCATATAAAGTTATAGAAGTCTACATTGGCAGCCCACTGTAAGCCTTCTCATATTCTATAAGTGCATTTGCCCAGACTTCGGTCCATGGTTTTCATTTCTGTTTGTATATATATATACTTATATATGTATATACTTCATATATGGACTAACATTATCGAGTTATGACTCGATTGAGCCTAGACTTCGGTCTGGAGCGTTTATCTGCTTATATATATATATAATTGTTGTCAGACATATCTGATGAGCCTGGATTTTATATCTGGAGCATTTACTACTTATATATATATATATATATATATATTTACATTCCTATTAGGCTTGAATTTTACTTCGTGGCCTTTTACAGCTTTATTTACATTTCGTCCTGCCTGGAGTTTACTTCGTGGCAGTTGATCTCTTCTGACTTTATTTACATTTCATTCACTTTGGAGTTTACCGTGGCGATTGATCATGTCCATATATATATATATATATATATATATATATATATATTCTGACGTTTTTTATACATATATAATCGCCATCGCTTTCCATACAAATTGTAGTGTCATGTGAGCCTAGGAATCATGTGATCACAGATTCAGTCTACTGAATCTAGATTCGATTCCCATGATTAACATTTTTTAGCTGTAAGCAGCTTGTACATTATTTTACAGTGTCTGAATTTCCTTGGATGGTTGTCATGCCCGTGAGGAGATTGGCACTGCTGTATATTATTTTCTCGAAGATGCTTCGCATCTCAAAAATAAAAGCAAACAAGCTGAACATTTAATAATAAAATGCAAGTATCAAAGGCCTCAATTACTATTGAGCACAGGGTTTGAAAAACCTCTTTTTATAAAACTTCATTGCTATATCTTGTTTTAAACTGAATTTTTCTATAAATTCAAACCCTTTGTATATAGGTGCGAACGAGGCGTAGCACTACTTCCAAATAATTGAACATTGATCCACGCACACACACACATTCATATAATAGTTTCTTTGAAGAGTGGCGGTCACCGTGGTAACACGGATGTCGGAGGGTGCCTAACACCTTCCCTACGCATAATCAATCCCTCGGACCCAAAATGAATATCGGTTTCACAGACCCGTTTAGCAGTGCCAAATCAATGGGTAAATGTGCAAACCTTTTTCGGTTGCGTTGGTGCAACCAGTTAAATACACCAACTGGAGACTCTTAAAGTTAAATCGTCAATATTATACATGTCGGACCTTTTTCACTTGTTTTTTCAAACAAATCTCACATTAACATGAGAACACCAAAGAACAAGTAACGAAAAGGGACACTCAAAAATCCCGACGTCGACAATTACCTTGCACGCATTTTCACCTTTAAAATTAAAAAAAAAATTATACACAAAATTTCTGATTTAATTATATAGAAAATATCGGGTTATTACATATGTAGCATGTATAACAAGTTATCAATTCATGACACTTAGACATTATAACAATGAACAGAAAGCAATTAAATGGTTGGTCAAAGTAACAGGCTCAACCTATTCTTGAGATTTTTGGGTAACCTAGAGATCAGAACTTCATGATCGGTCAACCACTTTTGACCACTTATATCTTGCAATATACGATTCTAATGAACCTATTTTATATTCCAGATTAAAGACCTCATATAATACTATAACTAGCATATAATTAACAGACCTAACTATTAACATACATAGATCTACAAGCTCTGACATTCGACTGTCAGACCTATTTTTCCAAAAATTCCAGTTTGCTTAAAACATCAATTTGATGCATCTAGATGTTATGAAAATATGTTCTATCAACTTAGCATACATATTAACATGTTATCACACATATCTTAACATCTAAACTACAAATTAAACATAACATCAACGATCTAGGTTAAAATTACGGTTTGCACCTTTTCATGCTTGATTTTGATTTCTGGCTACTGATTCTGTTATTGCTATCACCAAGGCTTGTTTAGGTATGATATATGAATATTTAGACTTAGAAATTTCATAGGTTTAAACTGAAATAGGGCTGCTATTTATAGAATTGCAAGGTTAGGGTTTTTGTATCATTTTTCACCTTCTTGCCTCTACAAAGATCTGATGTTTAAGACTTATTCTGCTTGGGGGTTGTTACCTGGTCATGTGCAGCCTTGGAACTTGCATTGGTGAGTAATAACCTACTTATGAGGTAGTTCATCCAAATTAGTAGCTTAATTATGCTCTAATCCTCTTTAATCTTGATTAGGATTTTGGTTTTTATGATTAGGGTTACTTAATGATATTTATTAGCACCTAATTGAAGTTTAATAATCATGGTTATGGTTTAGGATAACCTAAATACGGTTTAGTCTAACCAATTAGGGTTAGGATTTATAAATTAGGGTTAGGGTTTGTAAATCTAGGGTTAGGGTTTCTTGATTTTGATATTAAGATTCCTAACTTAGATTTTTCACAAATTCTAACAAGTACGACAAAGTGTTTTGTCAGTGTAAGCATGACATATACCGAAAAGTCCATTTTCGGAAGAAAAATTTTAAGCACGATGTGTCAAACACGTCAATTTTTGGTAAAAAATTTATTTGACCTAATTCTTTAATAGAGTATATAATAACACAAAACACTTTCAGAATGGAGAAATTTTATTTCTAAATATTGAATTTACATAACTGAGTCTTATTAGGGTTTTGGGGTTTCTCATTTACTCCCACTAATAAGAATTTCGTCCTCAAAATTACAGTACAAGTTAAGTAAACAGTTGGGGATAGTTCTCTCGCATTTTGTCCTCGAGCTCCCATATAGCTTCTTCAACGTTCTGATTCCTCCAAATCACTTTGACTGATGATATCACTTTATTTCTCAGGAATTGCTTTTTACGGTCGATGATCTGCACAGGTTCTTCTACATAAGAAAGATCTTCTTTGATTTTGATCGACTCATAGTTTATAACGTGTTTATAATCGGGTTTATATGTTCATAAAATGGACACATGAAACACATTATGAATATGGTTTAACTCAGGAGGTAGTGCTATCTCATAAGCAACTTCACATATCCTCCTCAAAATTTTGAATGGTCCAATGAATCTCGGACTCAATTTCCCATTTTTTTTCCAAAACATATCTTGCCCTTTAAAGGGGACACTTTCAAGAATATATGGCTTCCTACGTTTATGTTCCGTTGTTGACGATGTGGATCAACATATTTCTTTTGTCGATCTTGAGACGCTTTTAATCATTTACGTATAACTCGGATTGTCTTAGTAGTTTGTTGGATTATCTCAGGTCGTAGAATTTTTCTTTCCCCAACCTTATCCCAACATAAAGGTGTTCTACATTTTCTTCCATATAAGGCTTCATAAGGTGGCATACTTATGCTAGCATGGTAACTGTTGTTGTAGGCAAATTCTACCAAGGGTAACTAATCTTCCCAACTTCCTTTGAAGTCTATGATACAAGTTCTTAACATATCTTCTAATGTTTGAATGGTTCTCTCACTTTGCCCATCTGTTTGAGGGTGATATGATGTACTTAATCTCAACTATGTTCTTAAGTGTTTTTGAAGGCTTCCCCAAAAATTTGAGGTGAAACGTGGGTCTCGGTCTGACACTATAGAAATAGGTACTCCATGCCTAGAGATAATTTCATTAATGTATAACTTGGAAAGTTGATCTAGGTTATGTGTAACCTTAATAGGTAGGAAGTGAATTGATTTGGTAAGTTGGTCTACTATTACCCAAATGGCATTGTGGCCCTTCTGTGTAGCTGGAAGGCCTAATACGAAGTCAATTGTTATGTGTTCCCACTTCCACTTAGGAATTGGTAAGGGTTGAAGTAAACCACTAGGTTTTTGATGTTCAGCCTTAACCCTTTGACACGTGAGACATTTGCTTACCCATTTCGTTATTTCTCTTTTTATATTGGACCACCAAAAGTGTCGACTTAAGTCTTTGTACATTTTAGTACTGCCAAGATGTATGGAAAATTTAGAATTATGAGCTTCGTTTAAGATTTCGTCTTTTAATACTTGATTCAACGAAACCAAAATTCTATCCTCAAATCTTAGTATTCCATCCTTGTCTATTCTGAATTTGGTATTTTTAATGTGAGTTATATCAGATTTATATTTTTGACACTCCTTGTCTTTTCCCTACATCTCTTTAATTCTATCTAGTAGAGTCAAAACTCCCTCTAGAATGAATAACTTTTGGGTAGAGGTAGTTGGACATCTTACCTCAATTTTAAGTCTTTTAAAATCTTTTATTAACTCTTTATTGGTGGTTATTACGTTCAACTTCTCTTGGTTCTTTCTACTTAACGCATCAACCACTACATTGGCTTTTCCGGGATGATATAAGATTTCACAGTCAAAATCCTTTATCAGTTCTAACCATCTTCTTTGCCTTAAGTTTAATCCCTTTGTGTAAAAATATATTTCAGACTTTTGGAATCTGTATATATCTCACACTTCTCCCCGTACAAGTAATGCCTCCAAATTTTCAGGGCAAATACTACCGCGGCTAACTCTAGGTCATGAGTAGGATACCTCTTCTTATAATCTTTGAGTTGTCGTGATGCATAAGCAATCACCTTCTCATGTTGCATCAACACACACCCTAAACCTCTGTGTGACGCATCACTAAATACTACAAGGCCTTCTGTATCATCTAGTAAGGATAACACTGGAACCATACTCAGTCGCTTCTTCAACTCTTGGAAGTTGTTATCACATTTATCTGTCCAGATTTATTTCACCGTCTTTCAATTAAATTGGTTAGTGGGGTTGCTATTTTTGAAAAGTCTTTTATGAAACATTGATAATAACCTGCAAAACCGAGAAAACTTCTTACTTTTGTTGGAGTTGTTGGTTATTCCCAATTCACAACCATTTCGATCTTAGTTGGATCCATTAAAATTCCATTTTTATCAATTACATAACCTAAAAACTGAACTCTCTTCAACCAAAATTCACGCTTGGAAAAGTTTGCGTAAAGTTGTTCCTTTCTTAATATCTCTAATACGATTCTTAAGTGTTCGGCATGCTCTTCCCGTGTTTTCGAGTATACCAGAATATCGTCCATAAACACTACAACGAATTTGTCTAAGCATGGTTTAAACAATCGATTCATCAAATCCATACATGTTGTCGGTGCATTTGTCAACCTAAAGGACATCACAAGAAACTCATAATTTCCATAGCGTGTCCTAAACGATGTCTTCGTCACATCTTCTTTTCTTACCTTTAATTGATGATAACCTGTCTGTAGTTCAATTTTTGAAAAATGTCCGGCCCCTTTTTATTGGTCAAACAAATCATCAATTCTTGGTAAAGGATATTTATTCTTTATGGTTAACTTATTTAATTCTCTATAATTGATACATAACCTCATGGTTCCATCCTTCTTTCTTTACAAACAATATTGGTGCTCCCCAAGGTGAAACACTAGGTTGTATGTACTTTTTATCTAAGAGTTCTTGTATAGAGTTACCCGTGTAACGAGCTTTTGACCAATGACTCCCAAGCTAGAATGCTTTAGGGCACTAGGTATAGAACACCCCTAAGGATCTATTAACTCGAGTAAGAAAAGCCACGTAACCAAACTTAAGCCAGACTATATTTTATTCATTATATTTTAATTAACACGCCCTCAAGCATGACCGTGCAATGTCTAATTACATTAGGTTATTCAGAGTTACCCATGTAATAAGCTTTTGATCAATGACTCCCAAGCTAGATGGCTTTAGGGCACTAGGTGTAGAACACCCCTAAGGATTTATTAACTCGAGTAACAAAAGCCACATAATCAAAGTTAGTCTACTAAGGTTATAAAATTCTTCTTCTTTTTTTTATATATGTCATTAGACCAAGAATGTATCCGAACTTGTATAAGAATCTAAATCTTACTAACATTGACTCACTTAAGTTAATAAGAGCTAACTCTTTCCATATAAATTAACCAATTAGGCCTATTAGAAATATAACTAGCTATAACAGTTGTCGTGTGCTCGATAAACTATACAGGATCAACAACAGTCTTAACTAAAAATAAATCTAAGAATCTCATCCACAAATGCTTGACCTCTTTGACAAAGCAATACTACAAGCATATCATTGGCCACAATCAAAAATTTAAACTATATATAACCCATTCTAATTATATCAAAAGTTCAAGATATGGCTTATCATAGCCATAGCATGGCCCAAAAATAATGGATCTAAATAAATATATAACCCTTGCAATAATATAACAGCTTAAGATAGGGTCTAACACAACTATTGTATGAAAAAAAAGATAGAAGCCATAGCATGGCCAAAAATGGATACCACAAGCATAATCAAAATGTAAAGATAATATGCATCCATACATCCAAATAATAATCCATGGCTACAATTAATAATAGTTCCTTGCAACCTAAAATACTAACAAAGCCCAAAAGATATTATACTAGCAGTTCATAATAGTTCATAGATAATAATATAAATAAAATACTGATAAGACTGATAACTCCCCCCAAACTTGAATATGGTAATGCCATTATTGGCAGGGAATGTAGAAATCCTTACTAGTCTGCGCCATCACCTTATATAACCTCATCGTTGCCCTCATCATTGACTAGAGATGGTGGAGGATATGGTGGAAAGGAAGGAAGCACTGGGAACTAGAATGACATGGAATCAGCATCCTCGTCACCGTATGATGAGTAAATGCTCTACACAGTGTTAGCGAACTAAACATGATACTGAATCATGATATCCTGCCTTTGAGCACTGCTACTATGTGCCTCGAATGTCTCTGACCAACTTCATCTGATTTTTGGTGCAGGAGGCTCAGGATGCTAGAATATTAGCCAATGCCCCCTGGGAAGGCTGAATCGAAGGCCAAACCTCTAAGAGGCGGCTGAGTAGATGGTAGGTACCCCTCACCTCTAACATGAGACAACGCGCCATCCCAATCACTAAATCGGGAGATGACATGATGGTCAATGGTTGAGCAATTTCATCTGGTCGTAACTGAATGCTTGTCGGCTTATATAACCAAGTGTTTAAAGACGGATGTGGAAGCCCACCAGAAGTGGTGCTCTTGATTGCCTTTAGGATGGACTAATGAATGGCGACCCCAATATCCACATATAGTCAAGTGACAATAGCAAAAAGTAGAATCAACCTCTCCTTAGTCACGACGCTATGGTGGCGGGTATGTGTGACGCCCCCAAAATAGGTATACATAACCTATTCTGAGTCGCCAAATACATGGTACAAAATAAAAATACAAACTTAATTATACAACATGAGCTGTGAGTTTTAATATAAATATTGTCTTCTAGACAGTATTCAAACTCAAAATAGGACAAAACATATCTGAGGGTTTTAACACGAATATTGTCATCTAGACAATATCCACACTCAAATTCAATCTTAATACATTTATTATCACACTATTTCATAGAATAGTGAGGACTACTAATGCTATCATCTGGACTGTCACTCCGTTCCTCGACTAGTCCCTGCTACGTTCTCATTTCCTAAAGAGAACAATGAAAGCAAAAAGGGTGAGCTCAACCAGGCCAGTAAGAAATACTATGACTAAGATAATGCAAAATAAATTATCGTTAGCCTTCAACAGTGTTAAACTAATACAATATAACAAACATCAAGTTTAACTGCAGCGGAACAAGCAATCCATTAGAAGTGTCAAGTAGAGAATAAAATCTACTATCTTCTATGATTTAAAAGGTTTTTCATCACTTTTATCACTGAAACTCAGCTTAATAAATATTCCACATCATCAAATCATCCCTGCACTACAGGCCAAGGATATTCTTTAGTATCACGACCACGAATTATACATGCACTACGGGCTAAAGATAATCATGTTTTCATCAACGGTCCCCGATCATGCCATAAAACAATTCATCTTTGCACCCTTGGTCAAGAGAATCCATAGCCATAATCATACCAAAAGCGTCCATCAATGCACTACTACGGGCCAATGAGGACTTTTTCCACATCATTTATAACATTATTACCATGATTATACCGAATAATCCTCGGTCATAATCATACCAAGTCCATCTATGTACTCACGGCCATGATGTCTTTCAACATAATATAAACATGAGGATGATGACAATGATATAATATTTCAATAAAACAAGTTCAAGAATTAATTTATCTAGGAACTAATAACGTCCAAATTGTCAACATGATACTTCTTTGTAGAGTAAAATTTAAGAATGCTCAGAAGAATATTTCCATGAAAAGATATTGGATGAAGCGCAAATATCAAGGATATTCCACTAATTTCATGGAGTATAGAAGTCAAAACTTTAACCAACTGAGTATAATAAAGAATGGAATAACAAAAGAAATCACCAGGCATGTGATAGACCGCAGAGATAGGTTATTTCAATGTAATAGTAAATAACGAGAAGAATCGTGTCATGCGAAACGCATGCATGAGGATATTCCAATGTAATAATAAATAATGGAACCAGTCATGCTTAAAACATACGAGATAGGATATTCAACAGTAATAATAAATAACGGAATTAGGTCATGCATGAAACGCATTTACAGATAGGATATTCCAATAGAATAATAAATAATGAAACTAGGTCATGCATCAAGCATAGACAAGATGTTCCAACATAATGATAAAGAATGGAATAATAGAAGAATTTCACCATGTATGCAGTACTTCGCATAGACAGGTTATTCCAACATAATAATAAGGAATGGAATAACAGAAGAATTTCACCATGTATGCGGTACTTCGCATAGACATGTTATTCCAACATAATAATAAGGAATGGAATAACAGAAGAATTTCACCAAGTATAGGGTAGTCCACGTATACAGGTTATTCCAACAGAATAATAAAGAATGAAATAACATAAGTTCTCTTCATGAATACAAAAAAAATAATACCCCTTACCTTAGAAGAAACTGGATATAGGAGTAGTGAAGTAGCAGAATACTTTTCTTCTTTCTCTCTATAGTTTCTCTCTCTAGAGTTTCAATGAATTCATAAGAAATAATGAAGGAGTGGGCTTCTATTTATAGGAGAATGGACTGAATAGTAACTAATTCATGAACGATCCAAATTGATTTACTTTTAAACGGACAGTCCATATTGATTTACTATGCAGAACACTATGCAGGCACTATGCAACACTATACATAATAAAATATAATATATTCTAATTATTGTCTAATAAAATAAATAACTTTGTAAAAGTATTCTGTTTTATATAAAAAGATTTTACTATGCAAAACACTATGCATAATAGAATATAATATATTCTATTTATAGTCTAATAAAACAAATAACTTTATAAAAGTATTCTATTTTATATAAAAAGATTTTATTATGCAAAACACTATGCATAATAGAATATAATATATTCTAATTATTTTCTAATAAAACAAATAACTTTATAAAAGTATTCTTTTATATAAAAGCTTTTCTATTTTATTACATTAATAATACTAATAAAACAAAATTTATATATACTATATATATATATATAAAAACTTCCGCGACTTCATAAAAAGACACCTCAATATATTTAACAACATTTATCATCATTATTATAATTCACAATATTAATCGACCAGGTCATTCCTTGGAAAGAGGGGGCTTTCCAATAAGGATTTCTCCTTATTGGTGCAGAATTAGGTGACCAAACCTCACATTGGCAGAACTTCTAGACATCGTTAATATTGCAAATAATAATATTAATAACTTCGTCGTCTCAATTATTGATTTAATAATATATAAAATATCGACAATAACTGAATCAAATAATGTGAGATACTATGCAACAATTATTTCAGCAATAATTGAACAAAACTGAATGACTTCTCACGTAAGCATCAATAATCAATACCGTGTGCTACTATACAAACCACGCCAGACATCGCATTTGTACTTTTACTACCGAAGTAGTTCAACAGTTTTAACGGTAAAACTTCCGCCTTTATTTTCATAAAAATATTTTTGTCGTTTTCTCAATTCGATAATAATTCTGTTGTGGGGTCCACCAATGATTGTACCGTCGTACGGATATTCCCCGGCAAAAAGAATATTCCTCGACCAATCAAATATTATACAATAACTTGCATACATTTCAAAATTTATAAATATTACTCACAACTATAAGATTATCTCAAATCCACACCATAATTTTATAAAAAATCGAGAAAATTAAATCTTTATTCATAAAATTTGGGATTTTACAATGTCCCCTCCTTATGAAATTTTGCCCTCAAAATTTACATACGTACGTGGTATGCCGAACAAAGGAGGACACTTCGTTAGATTCTAACTCTTGAGGTATAACCTTTGAGCGTAAAATATATTTCAAGATTTTAACAAGTACATCTTCATATGTTAAATCTTCCGCTATCTCGTCCGGTTCTAAATTAATAATGTGGTTCGGGTCATCCACATATTTACGTAACATCGATACGTTAAATACGTTATGAACACGCGACATACTTGGTGGTAAAACGAGTCTATAAGCCACAGTTCCTGCTCGATCGAGGATTTCAAATGGGCCAATTAAATCGAGGGTTGAGATTTCCTCTCTTGGTCGATTCTTGCTTCTAGAATAACTCCCTCTTGAACCTTCTTCTTCACATTCATCAGCTCTGAGTATGTAGCTTGAGCGGCTTTAACTTTATCAATTAAAGTCGATTCTAATCATATATTTGTTATCTTCACGTGGGTCCCTAGAGTCTTTAACTCTATCTTCATCATTTGTAAGTTATACAAAATGGGTTTTTGTGTTAACAACATCGCACTCGTAAACGCATACGATCTTCTACTCAACGTGTCAGCTACCACGTTCTCTCTTCCACAATGATATTGAATGGTATAGTCGTAATCTTCAACAGCTCGAGCCAACATCTTTGGCGCATTATACGTTCATTTTGGTTGAAGAAATATTTAAGGGTTTAAGAAATGGGTTTTGTACTGGGGTCAATACAAAATTCGATTTCACGCTCTAGGGGTAGGCCAGGAAGTCTTCAAGAATACGTCAAGAAATTAATTAACAATAGAAATATCATTCAAAATTGTGACTCTCATCTAAGACTTGGATAATACGTCACATTGATACCTATTAACTTGCCATCATCATTCACAACGTTCCTTATGGAAAGTCTGGCTTTGGTGTATTCTACACAAGGAAGTCAACAACGAAAGGACTGGGGCTATTTAGTTATGGCTTGATATGACAATGATTGACTTTAGTGGTTTGGATGCTTGAATTCGCATAACAAGTTGGTTAGGAATATGAAAGCTAACAACCTTACGAAAAGCATGATACGTAGTTAACCAATCGATTCTTAAAATCACATCAAAGGCAAGTATTTTCAAAGAGATAAGATTGACAAGTAACGTGAAAGTGTCGATTTGAATCAACAAGATTTATAAACAGTGGAGGTAACGAAGGTTTCTCCCAACTGAGTTTCAACAAATAAATCAAAGTCTAACTTCTCCAGAGTTAAATTCAAACATTGAACATAACTAGGTGAAATAAAAGAGTGAGTAGAACCGGTATCTAACACGGTGTAGACTTCACAAGAGTTTAAGATTAACTTACCCGTGTTAATTTTATTCAGGCTCCTCGTCACGAAAAAAAATGCTCTCACTTAAACTACAGGCTTTGGATTGTCTGGGACATCCTTTGGCATCACTATCCCAGCTGGACTTGTCTTCACCATATGACAAAATCGAGCTAGGTGACCTTCTCTTCCGCAATTAAAACACGCTTTGGATTGTTGCGTATAGTTTGGACGGATGTGTCCCTCCTGTCCGCATTTGAAACATACGATCGGTGGTCATTCTTCTTCCTTTGAAACGAGTACTGGTGCTGCTGTCTTTCCATCATTATTGAACCTTCTCTTCTTGAAATTTTCACTTCTATTATCTTGGCCATGATTACCACCGAAGTGGTTACCATTCATGGCATGATAATTTCCCCCACGATGGTTATCATTGTTCAAATGATCGTTGCCACCGGTACAATTATTATCGTGTTGTTGGTCATTGCCTTTTGGTTGTGCTGACTCATTATCGCGTTCCAATAACTGAGCCCTATTCACAACATCTGAATATAAACAAAGTTTATGAGAAATGAGGTATTGACGTATATTGGGTTTCAAACCTCTTAGAAACATTCGCGTCATTCGCTCCTCATTATCGACCAAATGGGATGCAAATCGAGACAACTCGGCCATATTGTTTTGCTCCAGCTTGATGAACTCCACCTCCTTCATGTGACGAATACTTTCGGGAAAGTACTTGTCGTTGAACATCTCTTGTAACTTCTCCCAAGATATCTTGAGTACGTCAGTCTGGGTACATTTTACAGATTCCCACCAGTAATCTGCCTCTTCACGCAACATAAAGGTGGTAAAGGGAACCTTTTGCTCCTGTGAGCATCCCAAGACATCAAATATTTTGGTGATCTGCTTTAACCACGTCTCCGCCTTAAGTGGTTCTGGCTTTCCCAAAAACATCGGTGGTCCCAGCTCCTTGAACTGCTTAGCGATGACGGACCGTGGGTTACCATTATTTCCACCTATATTTTGAACAGGAGTCTCTCTTACCTGTTATTGTATGAATTTCATAAAGCCTCTGAACATTCCATCGTTCATCATTTGGTCAGTGTTGTTGTTTGCCTGAGGATTGTCGCCTTCTTGATGCACATTATCCTGATTATTGATATGTGGAGACTCAACGATCTCCTGTGCTCTATTGCTATTCTCAACATTCTCGGATGTCATTTTCAAATACTACCACAAAACAAGGGTCAATTAACATATCACATATTATCCTTATACTCTGACCGACCAATTTAAATACCAAATAAACTTAGGTAGGTCATACCCGCGAAGGAATTCCCCGTCTCTCCCCTTCTAGTTCTTATCTCACATCTCAGCCAGGAATCATATCCCTAGGCTTTGATACCAACTGTGACACCCCCAAAATAGGTATACATCACCTATTCTGAGTCGCCAAATACATGGTACAAAATAAAAATACAAACTTAATTATACAACATGAGCTATGAGTTTTAATACAAATATTATCTTCTGGACAGTATTCAAACTAAAAATACGACAAAATATATCTGAGAGTTTTAACACGAATATTGTCATCTAGACAATATCCACACTCAAATTCAATCTTATTACATTTATTATCACACTATTTCATAGAATAGTGAGGACTACTAATGCTATCATCTGGACCGTCACTCCGTTCCCCGACTAGTCCCTGTTACGTTCTCATTTCCTGAAGAGAACAATGAAAGCAAAAAGGGTGAGCTCAACTAGACCAGTAAGAAATACTATGACTAAGATAATGCAGAATAAAATATCGTTAGCCTTCAACAGTGTTAAACTGATACAATATAACAAACATCAAGTTTAACCTGCAGCGGAACAAGCAATCCATTAGAAGAGTCAAGTAGAGAATAAAATCTACTATCTTCTATGATTTAAAAGGTTTTTCATCACTTTTATCGCTGAAACTCAGCTTAATAAATAATCCACATCATCAAATCATCCCTGCACTATAGGCCAAGGATATTCTTTAGTATCACGACCACAAATTATCCATGCACTATGGGCTAAAGATAATCATGTTTTCATCAACGGTCCTGATCATGCCATAAAACAATTCATCTTTGTAACTTTGGCCGAAGAGAATCCATAGCCATAATCATACCAAAAACTGTCCATCAATGCACTACGGGCCAATGAGGACTTTTTCCACATCATTTGTAACATTACGGTCATGATTATACCGAATAATCTCTGGTCATAATCATACCAAGTCCATCTATGCACTACAGGCAACAGATGACTTTCAACATAATATAAACATGAGGATGATGACAATGATATAATAATTCAATAAAACAAGTTCAAAAATTAATTTATTCAGGAACTAATAACGTCCAAATTGTCAACATGATACTTCTTTGTAGAGTAAAATTCAAGAATGCTCAGAAGAACATTTCCATGAAAAGATATTGGATAAAGTGCAAATATCAAGGATATTCCACTAATTTCATGGAGTATAGAAGTAAAAACTTTAACCAACTGAGTATAATAAAGAATGGAATAACAAAAAAAATCACCAGGCATGTGATAGACCGCAGAGATAGGTTATTCCAATGTAATAGTAAATAATGAGAATCAGTCATGCGTGTAAACGCATGACATGGATATTCCAATGTAATAATAAATAATGGAACCAGGTCATGCTTAAACACATAGATAGGATATTCCGACAGAATAATAAATAACGGAATTAGGTCATGCGTAAACGCACAGATAGGATATTCCAATAGAATAATAAATAATGAAACTAGGTCATGCATCAAGCATAGACAAGATGTTCCAACATAATGATAAAGAATGGAATAATAGAAGAATTTCACCATGTATGCAGTACTTCGCATAGACAGGTTATTCCAACATAATAATAAGGAATGGAATTACAAAAGAATTTCATCATGTATGCGGTACTTCGCATAGATAGGTTATTCCAACATAATAATAAGGAATGGAATAACAGAAGAATTTCACCAAGTATAGGGTAGTTTCTCAGATATCAAAAGTTATTCCAAATGTAATAATAAAGAATGGAATAATGTAAGTTCTCTTCATGAATACAAAAGAAATAATAACCCCTTACCTTAGAAGAAACTAGATATAGGAGTAGTGAAGTAGCGTATACTTTTTTCTTTCTCTCTATAGTTTCTCTCTCAGAGTTTCAAATGAATTAAGTAAGAAATAATGAAGCAGTCCAGATTGATTTACTTTTAAAGCGGATCGTCATAATGATTTTTATGCGCAGAACACTATATGTGCACTATGCATAATAAAATATAATATATTCTAATTATCGTCTAATAAAACAAATAACTTTATAAAAGTATTCTTTTTTAAATAAAAGATTTTTCTATGCAAAACACTATGCATAATAGAATATAATATATATTCTATTTATAGTCTAATAAAACAAATAACTTTATACAAGTATTCTATTTTATATAAAAAGATTTTACTATGCAAAACACTATGCATAATAGAATATAATATATTCTAATTATTGTATAATAAAATAAATAACTTTATAAAAGTATTCTGCTTTTATATAAAAAGCTTTTCTATTTTATTACATTAATAATACTAATAAAATAAAATTTATATATATACTAGATATATATATAAACTTCCGCGACTTCATAAAAAGACACCTCAATATATTTAACAACATTTATCAATATTATTATAATTCACAATATTAATCGACCAGGTCGTTCCCAGGAAAGAGGGGGCTTTCCAATAAGGCCTATTGGCGCGCAATTAGGTGACCAAACCTCTCCTTGGCAGAACTTCTAGACATTGTTAATATTGAAAATAATAATATTAATAACTTCGTCATCTCAATTATTGATTTAATAATATATAAAATATCGACAATAACTGAATCAAATAACGTGAGATACTATGCAACAATTACTGCAACAATAATTGAACAAAACTGAGTGACTTCTCACGTAAGCATCAATAATCAATACCGTGTGCTACTATGCAACCACGCGTATTACTATACTTTTACTAACGAGTAGTTCAATAGGTTTAGCGGTAAAACTTCTGTCGTTATTTTCAGAAAAATATTTTTGTTGTTTTCTCAATTTGACAATAATTCTGTTGTGGGGTCCACCAATGATTGTACCATCGTACGGATATTCCCCGACAAAAAGAATATTCCCCGACCAATCGAATATTATACAACAACTTGCATATTTTTCAAAATTTATAAATATTATCCACAACTATAATATTATCTCAAATCGACACCATAATTTTAAAAAAAATCGAGAAAATTAAATCTTTATTCGTAAAATTTGGGATTTTACAGTATGCATAATACTAGAGCAAATGAAACTGTACCACGCTTTACCATAGCGACTAAGAGCTTGGTGGGGAAAACTGGTCTTCTCACCGGTGTATTCATTCGTCTTCCACACAGTCCCGAGCTTGCAAAGCCTTTTTACTATGTCATCAAGGTTATAAGAACGAATCCTTGGCTCCATATAATCCTTGTTATCATAGCCAGGCATCGCAAAAAGAGTGTTAATGGTCTGATTATCAAATGCAATTGCTTTACCTCTGACTTGAACTATCGTTGGACCATCTGCACTGGCATTTGCATAAAATTCACAGACCATTGAGATAATAGCCGACTCAGATGGCTTGGTAAAGTGCACCCACTTCCTCTAAATAATCCTATCCATCATATCACCATCTTGCTTCTGATCATGCCTCAAACCTTGCTAAGGCACTAAACTCTTGTTTACAATGGTCTAATTGTATCTCTTTCATGCTTCCTCGCTAATAAACTTCGTACGGTCCCATGTTGGTGCTGATGTAGATGGGCCAGTGCTAGTTCGTTAACGTTTGGATGCCATGTCAAAAGTTTCAATAAACACTTTGTAAATTGAATACCTGGACAAATCAAACCTAAACTAAACTAAAACTTACCCCAACTGAATATCAATTATCAATCAAAACAAGGGAAACCAATTTGCCTAGCTAAAGCGAAGCTCCTATCAAAAGTTAATTTGTTGAAATCAGAACCAAAATCAAACCAATTAGTTGAAGGCTACTGCCATATATCAAGCTAACAAGAATCTCCAACCAAAATACACTTGAGTGAATCAAAAATAAGAGAAAGCTTACTTGGGCCAAAAAATAAACACCTAGATTGCACTCTTTCAAATTGAATTTTCTAGCCCTAGCTGTAGTAATCACAAACACAAAAATTTCCAAGCGGAGTAAAACTAAGCAATAATAGCAGACCAAAAAAATTTAAGATGAACTCAAAGCACTTTCCAGACCCATAGCAAATGAAAACTTCAAAAAACTAAAGAAGAATTGGGAAACCCGAGTACCTGGCAGAATTAGAACCCTAGAATCCGAAAACTTACAGTGAGGAATCCCTTGTGAAGGCACGAATTGAGGCTTAGAAGTGGATTAGGATGAGCTAGGGCATGAGGGTTTTTGATTGGGGAGGTTTTGGGTGAGTTTTGGCTAGTAAGAGGAGAAGTTGTGTTGAGTCTGTCAAGAAATGCCTAACTTAAACAACTTAAATTCGCTATTGGCGCTGTAATGCCAGTATTCCATCGTTATGAGGCACTGCAACACTCGCTTTTAAACTTGGCTTTGAGGGAGGTGTTGTAGTGCTGGTTAAGGAACAAATTCAGAGTTGAGGTGATTTTGGCACTACAGTGAGGCATGAAGAGCAAAATTGTGCCGCTGCAATGCATACCTTGCATTAATGAAAAAATGATAGTTTGTTTTTTCTGCACAGCCAAGACCAATTTATATTAGCTAACATTTAGCCTTCAAAAAATTCTCCAAACATTATATTTATACTAATAACTTTATATGGCTAAACTAAAACCAAAAACTAAAATATATGCATAAAAACTTAAGATACCAACAAAAACTTTCCTAAACTTAAAACGAAAGGCTATCAAGAATTTTTTAAATGAAAACACAAGGATAGCAAAATGTCAAAACAAAGGGAAGCCAAAAGCTTCAAGCAGTGAACACCAAAATCTTTAATAAGCACATATCATAATGAATATGAGACTGTTAATCAATAGAATTTAGCACGCCAACATTTTAAGAAATTCACCACTATGAAATATTTTTGGGCAAAGTCCTACAATTATCATATATACATACCACTAAACTATTAAAAGCTTTTAGACAGACTACGATACTACTACACTGCCATAAAAAATGAAATTTACTATTAACAAGGATATTAAACAAAAAGGGTAGAAGAATGATACTGAGATGAGGTTGCCTCCCCATCGCGCGCTTGTTTTAAAGTCGCCATCTTGACTATTCCCCCGAATCATTCTGGGTCCCTAATCTTTTAACAGTCACCACCCTAGTAGTGACTGAGCCATTGGCCATTCACCTTGAAGGTCCTTGAGGAATTTACATCTTTGACTTCAATGGCACCATGTGGATAAACTTTAGCAATTTTCAAAGGCCCCAGCCATCTTGATTTCAATTTTCCCAGGAAGAGTTTTAGTCTCAAGTTGTAAAGAAGCACAACTTGCCTCTCTTTAAATCCTCGCTCCATTATTTTCTTATCATGCCATCTTTTGGTCTATTCTTTGTATAGTTTGGCATTTTCGTAAGATTGGAGATGGAACTCGTTCATCTCATTCAGTTGAAGGAGTCTCTTCTCACCAACAGCATGTAAATCAAAATTTGGTTGTTTGATAGCACAATAGGCTCTATGTTCAAGTTTTATCAGTATATGGCAAGCCTTTCTAAAGACAAGACGAGACAATAACATTCCAATTAGCATTTTATACGCCATTCGGTATGCCCTTAGTGCATCATCCAGTATTGCCAACCAATCTTTTCTACTATTTTTTACAATATTTTCAAAAATGTGCTTCACCTCTCTGTTTGACACCTCTGCTTGGCCGCTTGTCTAAGGATGATATGTCGTGGAAGTCTTATGAGTGACTCCATATTTAGCGAGAAGGGCTGCAAAGTATTTGTTTCAGAAATTCGACCCTGCATTGCTAATAATATCTTGTGGTTTCCCAAAGCATGTGAAAATATTCTTTTACAAGAAGCGAAGGACCAATTTAGTGTCATTAGTTGGCAGGGCCATTGCTTTAACCCATTTAGACACATAGTCCACTGCCACCAGAATGTAAATTTGTTAAATAATGATGGGAATGGGCCCATGATGTCAATGCCCTAAATGTCAAAGATTTTAACTTCAAAAATGTTGTTAAGGGGCATCTCGTTCCTTCTAAAGATATTGCCAACACAATGGCACCTGTCACATTTTTGCATGAAATCATATACATCCTTAAACAGTATGGGCCAATAAAAACCTGATTGTAGCACCTTTGCTGCCGTTCTCTGTCTGCCAAAATGACTCCCATATTGAGATGAGTGGCAATGATGAAGAACACTATCCATTTCTTCCATAGGCAGACACCTTCTCAGAATTTGATTAGCACATTGTCTAAACAAATATGGCTCATCCCACACATAGAATTTCACATCCTTCTAAAACTTTTTATTCTGCTGATAGCTCAAGTCCGGAGGGTACTCACCACTCACAATATAATTGGCATAATCAGCATACCAAGGCATTTCAGTCTGAATAGCAAGAAGTTACTCATTAGGGAAGAACTCATTAATCATATTTTTAGCTTGATCCGTATTCTCCAACCTCGAGAGATAATTTTCCACTTGATTCTCAGTCCCTTTCTTATCATGGATCTCTAAGTTAAATTCCTGCAAAAGAAGGATCCATTTGATCAAACGTAGTTTAGCATCCTTCTTAGATATAAAATACTTGATGGTTGAATGATTTGTGTATACTATGACCTTAGTACCGATGAGATAGGACCTGAATTTGTCGAAGGCATATACTACCGCCAACAACTCTTTCTTAGTGGTAGTGTAATTAAGTTGGGCATCTGTTAGAGTTTTACTGGCATAGTATATTATGTGAAAAACCTTATCCTTCTGTTGTCCCAAAACTACCCCAATAGCATAATCACTGGCATCGCACATTAGTTCAAACGACAATTCCCAGTCGGAGGCAACCACAACGGGTGGTGTAGTGAGTCTCTTCTTGAGCAATTCAAATACCTCTAGGCATGCCTTGTCAAACTTGAAAGGCACATCTTTTCCTAGAAGGCTATATAGGGGCTTGGTGAGTTTTGAGAAATCCTTTATAAACCGCTGATAGAAGCCGGTGTACCCCAAGAAACTCCAGACTCCTTTCACAGTTGATGGAGGTGGAAGTTATTCGATAACATCAATTTTCACCTTATCCACCTCGATTCCGTCGACATATATTATGTGTCCCAAGATAAAACCTTCCTGGACCACGAAGTGGCATTTTTCCCAGTTCAACACAAAGTTAGTGCCTACACATCTCTTGAGCACAATATCCAAAATTTTGAAACATGAGGTATAAGAATTCCCGAATACTGAAAAATCATCAATAGACACTTCAAGTGTCTGTTCGACCATATTAGAGAAAATTGACAGCATACACCGTTGAAATGTAACTTGTGCGTTGCACAACCCAAATGACATCCTCCAGAAGGAAAAAGTTTTATAAGGGAAAGTGAATGTTGTTTTCTACTGATCTTCGGGTGCGATAGCTATCTAGTTGTACCCATAGTATCCATCCAAAAGAAAGTAGAACTAACGCCCTGCCAATCTATCTAACATCTAATCGATGAAAGGTAGATGGGAAATAATACTTGCTAGTAGCTTGGTTAAGCTTTCTATAATCCATACACACTCGCCATCTTGTCACTATTCTTGTAGGAATTAACTCGTTGTTCTCATTCGTGACAACAATCATGCCCCCATTCTTCAGAACATATTGGACCGGGCTTACCCATGCAATGTCAGAAATCGGATAAATTATTTCGGCATCAAGCCATTTGAGTATCTTAGTCTTCATTACCTCTTTTGTGATAGGATTTAGTTAGGGTTGATGTTCAATGGTAGGTTTTGATTCATCCTCCATGAGGATCTTGTGCATAAAAATAGACAGACTAATTCCTTTAATGTTGGACAAAGTCCAGCCCAGATCAGTCTTATTATTTTTCAAAACGTGCAATAATTCATCTTCCTAAATCTTACTTAACAATGGAGAAACTATGACAGGTAGAGTTTATAATACTCCCAAATAAGCATAACGCAGATGGCTTGGTAGAGGCTTTAACTCTAAAATAGGTAATTTCTGTTTGGATGTAGACTCTGATCTAGTTAATAGTTCAACTATTTGATTTGATTTAGGGAATTGTGGGTATTCATTCAATAACTTTACATACTCGAGATGAGCTCTTCCACATTACTAACACCAGTTAGAGTGGCCTCAAGTGAATCAGAAATGCAATTTTTAGAGAATACTTCATCCACCGTTTTGCCAATCACATCGACCCAGAAGTAATCTTCAGAGGCACTGGGGAACTTCATAGACCTAAAGACATTAAAAGTCACTTCCTGGTCTTAAACTCTCATTATGAGTTCCCCCTTCTGCACATCAATAAGTGTTCTTCCTGTAGCTAGAAATGGTCTGCCTAAAATAATAGGGACCTCCCTGTCCTCCTCAAAGTCCAGAATAATGAAATCAGCGGGGAAGATGAACTTGTCCACCTTGACAAGCACGTCTTCCACTATTCCATCCGAATAAGTTAGGGATCTGTCGGCCAACCGCAGTGTGACACTGATAGGCTTGGCCTCATTTAACCCCAACTTCTTATAGATAGATAATGATATTAGATTAATGCAAGCTCCTAAATTATATAGGGCTTTTCTGATGAACTGGTCCCTGATGGTGCATGGAATCATAAAACTTCCAGGGTCTTGAAGCTTCGATGGAAGTTTTTTCTATAGAATAGCACTACACTCCTCTGTCAGTGCTATAGTCTCATAATCCCCCAGTTTCCTCGTTTTGGACAAAATGCCCTTCATAAATTTCACATACCTGGGCATGTTTTCCAGCGCTTCAGCAAACAGAATATTAATATGAAGTTTCTTAAAAAATTTTAAGAACTTTAAAAATTATTAATCCAGTTTTTGCTTCTGAAGGCTTTGGGGAAATGGTACAGGTTGTACTACAGGTCTAGGCTTATTACTAGTAGGAGCTGGTATTGTGGTTTCCTTTGGCATATTCTCTTCTCCCCCAGACTTATCACTATTGGGCTCAACACTGCTCTCCTCTATAATAACTTTCGGTTGCACTGATGAAACTGAAGTCAATTCAATGCCTTGCCACCCCAGAGAGTGACTGCTTTATATTTCTCCTTTCCCTCCCATTCTGGGTTTACATCTGTGTCGCTAGGCAAGGTGTCTGGAGGACGACTATTTAAAGAAATTACAAATTGTCCCACTTGATTCTCTAAATTCTACTTGGAGACTTCATGGCTATTAATTCTAGTCTCGTTCTGGGCTATATATCTGGATAGGAGATCTTACAAGCTAGGCTTCCATTCCTGCTGAGGTGGGGGTTGGTATGACCCTTATGGAGGTTGTGCTTGAGATTGAAAACTCGAGAATATGGTTGTCTTGGAGTAGAGGTTTGGGCTTGGTTGTTGTTGTTACTCCAGGAGAAATTTGGGTTGTTTCTCAAACCAGGATGGTAGTGTGTGGGAGCATTAGTATTCTGTTGTCTCCCGTAGTTGGAGACATACTGAACTGACTTAGCGATAATGGCACACTAATCTTCCGGGTGGTTCCCAGCACAAAAATCACATGGCACTGCTATACTTTGCACCGGTTGCACCCCTATGGCCGTTATTTTCTTTGCAAGGATATCAACTTGTGCATATAATGCAGTTATAGCATCGACCTCATAGACTCTTACTACCTTATTCAGTATTTTCCTCTCAAAATGCCATTGATAATTGTTCGCAATCATTGTCTCCAACAACTCATATGCTTCATCATATTTCTTCCCCATGAATCTTCCACCAGACGCAGCATCAATACTCGATCTGGTATGACCTGATAATCTATTATAGAAAGTTTGCACTATTAGCTAATTCCGTTTTAACATCCCCATATCTATACTCCCACAGTATCTGATATGGTTCTTACTCCTTGTCAATTAATATAATGCATTCAAATCTGTATGCCCATGGTATCTGATTCAATGCTTATATGTAACCGAGTGACTATACAATTATTACCAGATACAATTCCCATAGATCCAGGGTTCACAGTATCCCATAACAGATAATAGTTCTCGTCAAAACTATTGCTATGTTTGGATACCCTCACTTGGATGTATGGACTGCATCTACGAATAGTATCTATCTATCCGAAATTCAGAGTACTAGTAATAACATGAATAGTCCATATTACCATTACCCTCACTCAGATGTATAGTCTATATCATGAGGATTACACTATCATATCGATAGTACCTATCTATTTGAAATCCAAAGTATCAATAACAACATGAACAGTCCATGCTATTAATACCCTCACTCAGATAAATAGTTCCTAAGGATCTCAAACTAGATTTGAAGAATTATAATTTACATCTATATATGTAAGAAAACACGGTTACGCAAAATAAAAGATGTTATATATCATAAATATTAAGGTTTGATTGCATGATTCTCATAACGAGTTTCTTATGACAAAGTATTTAACTAGACATGAATATAACCTAATCTAAGCAAGGACGATTTCCTTTATGTACTCCAGATGTTCCAGGGTTACCATCTTACTGCAAAGGAAATAATTTCAAAGGGTGAGCTATGCATGCTTAGCAGGTTTTATATTTATAACAATATATGATTTGAAGAAATATAACAATTCAAAATTCGACTGATAGTTGTTACCATTTTCTGGATTTCTTTTTCAACCATTTATGGATTTTTATTTCTGTCAGTCACACAGACTTAGAAACTCTGTTTAGATATGAGATAGGAGATCAGCCTATTCAATATCCTAGGAGTATGCATCTCATCCTACCAGTGCTCAAATGCACCCAAATTAATGTCAATATATTATCAACCGAGTATTGATCCCTTACGGGATACCCAACTTCAGTATATGATGTCTTACCAAAACTATTTGGTTTGACACAACAGTTTATACTGAATAAACAATATCATATGAATAAATAATTCATTTTTTAGTTATGTTGAAGCTATAGCAATAACTTTACAATAAGAGGTCATTCAAATGTAGGTGTAGTATATCATATCAACAATATATCAATAGAAGAATCTTGTTTAACAAATAAACAGGGTTTGAGAAATTTGAGAAATATGAGATTTAAGGAAAGAGAACTTGCGAAAGTAATAATTTGGATATAGGAAACTTGCCTTGATGTTTAGTATTCTAAACTATAAGCGTAACCTTGTTAAAATAACCCTACACAATCATATAATTCATAAGCGGTTAGATTCATTGATTTATATTACTTTATATGTTATATAATAAATTAACTTAATTATTTTCATAGGTGATATAAGTTTCTTAACACCCTAGCTCTTTTAAGCCCTTAAATTAGAGAGCCTCCAAGAAATTTTCAGCTTTGACATCCTTTACGGAAATTGCCATAACTTCTTCGTTTTAAAACATTTTTGAGTGATTCTTGCGTCTACGCACTTCTAACTTCCATATCTACAACTTTCGTATTCATTCAAAAGCATATTCCCATTCTAAAATTTCGGAAAATGGACAGAAATGTCAGAATTGTGATTTTGGTTCACAATTCTTCATTTCATTTGGTAAAACATGATACCACGAGCATTAATTTGCTAGAATAACATGTTCTAACACTTAATAACACATGATAACATAAAAATCATAAAATCATAAACCTACTTATGTAAAATTTATGAACTTTTTCTCAAGAACATGTGAAGAACGCGAAGAACACGAAGAACAAAAAAATTGATCATGGTAACGACTTATGTTCTTGAGCTTTTGGTTTTCATAAATAAAATATTTTGGGCATTATAACGGCTTGCATATGTGATTATAACATTTTATAAAAGAAATAACATAAACTTAAATAATATTAGATTTGACAAAGAACACATGAAGAAACACGAAGTTGGAAAATTTGAACATTGTAACGACTTATGTTCTTGAGTTTATAGACTATAAAATCAAATAAAATCGAACATAACAATGACTAGAGATGTTACCTCTTGTAGTTACTAGCTTTATTTCCAATTGCTTAGCGCTTCGATGCTTCGAAAGTAATTATTTTATCTCACAATATCTCTCAGATGATAAATGTAGAGTATTTTTGCTTTTGAATTCCTTGTGAAATGGTAGGAAATGAATGAACTTAGCTTACTATTTATAGAAAAACATAGTTTCATTAATTGCACGATAGGGGCTTGGCTTATTATAGTTTGCATCTGGCTTATTACACTTTGGTACCTAGGTTAATTACACTTTAGTACCTAGGTTAAGTACGCTATTTACACTTTACACCCGACTTATTACACTTTGGTACCTAGGTTAATTACACTTTAGTACCTAGCGTGTGCCACCATGTGCCAGACGTGTGCTAGCGTGTGCTAGGCATGTGTCAGCGTGTGCTAGGTGTGTGTCAGACGTAAGCACGACAAAGCATCTTGTCAGTATAAGCACGACAAAGCATTTTGTAAGTGTAAGCACGAGAAAGCAGCTTGTCAAAACAAATATACCGAAAAGTCCACATACAGAAGAAAAATTTGAAGCACGACATGTCAAGCACGATGTTTTACGGAGAAAATTTTTTATTGGACAATACGACTTTTCACGACATATTACCGGTAGATCTTGGAACAGAAAATCAATACAACTTATGGATCTCTCAAAAGAGCTTAGGGTCAAAACCTAATTTATATCATTCTTCACGTGAATAATATTTTTACGTAAACTTTTTCAGAAAATTTTTATTTTCGTCTTCAAAATTCGTAATCATTTATTCTTGTACGTAACAAAAATACTACAATATTATCACCATCCTAGGTCATAAAACAACATTTAAACACACAATTAAAATAATATTCAAAACAAAAATTATAAACTAAGTGAAATTTCTCAGTCGTTACATCCGTAAGTTGTGGTGAGGACACTTTCTTAACAGATCCTTATATCTTTCCCGCGCTTCATAAAGAGATTTAGAGTCCATTTGTGTGAAAGACATGATGTTATATCTGAGCTTAGCAGTTTTTGCTGGCGAAAAGAACTTCGCAACAAATTTCTGGGCCAAATCCTCCCATGTAATAATGGAGCTCGAGGGAAGTGAATGTAACCAACTCCTCTCCTTGTCTTGTAGGGTGAAAGGAAATAATCTAAGTCTGATAGCATCTTCAAAAACTCCATTGAATCTGAAACTGTCATAGATTTCCATAAAGTTGATTAAATGATCATTTGGGTCGTCATTCGGCATCACTCCGAATTGCACATTATTCTGGATCATTTGAATCATGCTCGATTTAATTTTAAAGGTGTTTGCTTGAATAGCTGGCCTTTGTATACTAGCTTGTATATCTATGACGTGTGGCATAGTATATTCCTGCAACGATTTCTAAATTTCTTCTGCCATTGGTTCTGGATTGAATGCAACTTGAACTCTTTCCCTTCTTAGTCTTCGAAAGGTTCTATCAACCTCAGGATCTAGAGGTATTAATTTCTAATTTTTTTGTGGTGGCATACACAATCAAGAGTACCTAAAGAATTTAGCAGAAGAACTCGTTTAATTAAGATCGTCTTGAGTTAGTATTAATATTGAAAGACATTTAATATTAAGTCCCCGTCAATGGTGTCAAAAACTAGTTGATCAATTTCATAACTGATAAAACACGCGCAAGTATACCCGGTCTAACAAGTAATACAGTAATAAATCGAGTGTTGAACTCGCAGGGAAATAAAACTAAATCTATTCAAATACTAAAATTATATCAATTCAATCTTATCCAAACAGTTGATTTAAGACGGTTTGTTAAAAATAATAAATTGTGAGAAAAGAATTTTATCAAATATTATTAGCTAAGATTGCAACTCCCCTAATACTTCACATAATCTCCTAACTCTCCTAATATCTAACCAATCACTATAATGGTCAACCGAGAATTCTTTGAATACATAACTCTCTTTCGAAAGCCATATACGAGTCCCCTAGCTAAATATATCACGATAATCCTAGGGTGAAATAAATTAGACTACGAGTTATTAAGCTTTAATTCTCATTAGTCACACAAGGCAAATAGATATATTCATATTCTATTTTGCAAGATATACTCATACTCCATTAGGACTGAGCATAACAAATGTTATCATATTTAGGGTTAAGCATTAAAGTCCATTTTCCAATATCAAAGTAATACTCATATCAATCACTTTACTAAGCAATTAATAAATAAAGCATGAAATACAATAACACAATCAAATATGATATATTATAATAAATAGGAGAAAAAGTTAATTACAATAATCATTAGGTTACATTGCAATCCTAGAAATGGAGCTAGGTCATTACTATAAAACCAAACAACATTATCAATGTATTCAACATACTTATATTACACAAATAAATGAAAGACTTAGATATGAAAACCCCTGCTTAGAAGTATTCCAGCTCTAACTCTTCTATTCACAATGTAGAATCCGAGATATGAAGGAAGCAATGATATTTTCTCCTTGATAAACAACCTTCTTTCTTTTCTAAATTTTTCCCCAATATTATCTCTCTCTATTTAAAACTTAGAAGGAGGCTAACTGATATATATTTTCTTTACTCACCTCAGCTTTAGGTCATTAAGACTTTGTTCTCTGCTTGGGAACTGGAGGTGGCGCTGCATCGCCAAGCTTTGGCCTTGTTCAAGAGCTACAACGCCAGTTTACTAAAGAACTGAGGCGCTGCAGCGCTTGGCCTAGGTTGAGCTAACTATGTATTGGTGCTACAACGCCAGTAAATAATTGGGAACAGGCGCTGCTACACCGGTAGTACAAAAAATGACAATTTTGCCCTTTAAAACTAGAAAATAACCAATAAACCCCTACAATGCACTTTTACGCCAAATAATAACAAACACTATATAAAAGCATTATAAAATAAGATGAACAAGCAATTTCTTAAGGTGTACAGTGCTCGATTCACAGGTATAAATCTCACTCATCACCTCCATCCCTTTTTGCTTAACTAGATCCTGATCCATGGAGAGGCTACCTTGTCTATCCTCAGACATCCTACCATCACAATACCAACAACAAACAATAACAACATCAGTATCATAATAAAATATATTCATTGATGAAATAAAATAATATTTTATCATGTACAAACCATACTCAATGAATTTCCATAATTCATCTCCTAACATACTCTATATGAGTTTTCTTCTAAGGTTATAATTGTAAGAACAATGAATTTCATGAACAAATATTATTTTGATAAAATAAGAGAATGAATATTTATTTGAATATAAATATTATGTGTTGTGAAATGAATAATTCAATTAATTTAAATTAAATTTATAAGAATGTGGATTGTGATGAGAATTGTGAAAATGCCATGTGTGGCTTGAGAATGGAGATTTAAGGAATTAATTTAATTAAGAAGTGAAGGATTAATTAATATTATATTATTAATTAATTGTTATTGTGAGCAAAGTAAATTACGTAATTAGAATTATATCATTTAGTTGATGTGTGTAAGATATGTGTTAGCATACGGTTCCTATATTAAAAAAAGAAAGTGTAATGTGACACTTTAGTGTAACTATATTATGTATGAAAACTATATAGTAAAATGAAGAGGATTATAAGTGACATAAATAATTGCTTATATGACAGTATGTGTGGAAACATTAAAAGATTTACTCTATCAAAGAATTACACATTATTTCAATAAGTAAGTCTAATTGGAATAATAAGGTTTTAAAGAGATATTGAATTATTAGTGACCAATTAAATTGAGTCCATACATGTTATAAATATTAATTAGACTGAACTAATGTACATGGTTTATATGAAGTGAGTACATAAATAATCCCTAACTCTCCATTGTATAGTAGCATTAACACTTTAAAATTACATTTTGGGAGTATAAGAGAACAAACAAAGCTTAATAAAAATGTTGCTAGGATTTAAAATCCGTGTCCTATGTTAAGTGTCCCAACAATGCTCAAATAGTAGCCTATGTCTTCATTGCATGAAATCAAGCAGCTACAGATCCATGGTGATGATGGCTATGGAATGGTGGTTGGCCAACTCTCTTCTACCCATTATTCTCTTTCATTTTCCATTGAATCAAACCTTGGTGTAAAGCAATTGAATGGGTACGCATTTCTCTATATAAGTAACTTCATTCTTCAATTCTCCATTGCTTGAAATTTGTCTGCTAAGTGTGAACTGAAAGTGTGAGCTGCTGAGCAATTAAGGGATTATAATCTTTGTGTTGAGGGATTCAATTAAGCTTCAAGGAGGTATAAATTCTACTTTTGTGTTCTTGAGCTTGAGTTTTGTCAAATTCTAGTAATTGTTGAAATTCTCTGTTGATTGATATAGGATAGCATAACATTGTGTTGCTTGAGTTGGTATATATGCTTAGAAGCATTGTAGTTGGTTTGGTTGCAGATATAGCATGGTTTGTGTTGAGGCTCTGCAAGTACAGAGCCATTATTTTTCATTATGCTCGAAGTGGCGCGCCCACGCCACTCTATAGTACATGATCGCGTGGTCGCGCCGATTGCCAGACATGTGTACTAGTTTTATGATCTTGTCCCATTCTGAACATGTTACTTTTGTTAGAATATTCCTATAAACAACCTTAACTTGTGGACTGAGATTTGTTATGTATATAGAAGCCATGTTAGTTGTTTTAGTACAAACGTTCAAAGAAAAGTTGAAGATTTGGAAAACTAGAGATTATGAACATGAAGTAATATACTTTCTGATCTTGTGAACATGTGTAGACAACCTAGATTTATACATAAACAAGTCTAATCTAAGGCATAAGTTTTCTTCGTGTATACAAAGTTTTGCTAACTTGGTTTTAAAGGATTTTCTAAAGGAAAACTTGGAGTTTTGCAAAACAAAGCATGATGAATAATATTCCTTTAAGTTCTGATCTTTCTAGCTTATGTAAATAACTTGAGTATGTGCACAAATGAGTATGAAAGCATGATTTAGACGATGTGGACTTATCTTGCATACCTAAATTAGTTTTACTAATGGAGACTTAAAGTTTTGAAAATGAACTTGATAAAGTATATATACTTTGATTTAAGAACTTGTTAGTATGCTTATGAGGCCTAACATGTATATATGAGAGTATGATGTATGGTAGGTAAAGTGGCTTTGCATGATTGGTAGCTTAATAAGAAGTTTTCAAAGGAAACCTTGAAGATTAGTTGTCAATAACTACATTACAAGTATTCTAGGATCTAATGTCATGGTTAGGTGTGTCATACATGTAAACATGATTGACAAGCATGCTAGCTAGTCATATGTATTGTAAAATAGTTGAGCATGGAATACGATAAGTTGAAGTGATGACTTCATATTTGAACTACATGATGTAACTAACATAAGCATGTATAGTTGAGACCTATTGACCACGTAGCATATGTTTAACGCCTAAACGTAAGAGAATTGGTGAATTGAACCCTTAAAGTGTTGATTTAATGAGAATGCATAATGACCTATGTCAAAGATAAAATGTAGGGTCAAACTTAGTTATGCACACACTGATGTATGTGTTTTGCATGATTATTCGTATATGTGCAAGTCGGGTGTACACTGGCTTTCTGTAGGAATAGCCATGTCTTGGTTTGCACAAGAGAAGCGGTCTTGATCGCGCCACTCCTCAAGACAAAACCAATGCGCACGCACCGCTACCGCAGATGAGGTCTTTCATCGTTAATAATTTAAGAGTCTTTGATGCCTATATTGTTACTTTAATCAGTAATACTTGTTGTCGATGTCGGGATTTTTACTGTCCCTCTTCTGTTCTTGCCTTTTGGTGTTCTCATGTTAGGTGAGATTTATTTAAAAAAATAAGTTGTGAAAAGGTCTGACATTTATATGTCGACGATTGAACTGTAAGATTCGTCAGTTGGTATTTTTAAATGGTTGCACCAACTCAATTGAGAAAAGGTTTGCATATTGACCACGTGATGTAACACTGTTAAATTGGTCTATGAAGCCTGGATTAGTTAGGGTTCGGGGACTTTCTTATGCGGAGGGAAGGTGTTAGGCACCCCCGACATCCGTGTTACCATGGTGGCCGTACTTTTCAATTAAACTGTTATATGAATGTATGTGTGTGTGTGGGTCAATGTACAATTATTTGGAAGTAGTGATATGCCTCGTTCGCACATATATACAAAGGGTTTGAATTTGTGTAAAAATTTAGTTTTAACAAGATATAGTAGTGTTGTTTTGTAAAAGAGGTTTTTCAAACCCTTATGCTCAATAGTAATTGAGGCCTTTGATACTTCCATTTTATTAAATGTTCGGTTTAATTACTTTTATTTTTTGAGATGCGAGGCATCCTCAAGAAAATAATATATATAGCATTGCAGAACTCCTTATGGGCATGAAAGTCATCCAAGGAAATTCAAACACCTTGAATAATTTATAAGCTGGTTACAGCCAAAAATGTCCATCACGGGAACCAAATCTAGATTCAGGAGACTGAATATGTGATCACATGATTCCTATGCTCACATGATGCCATGATTTATATGAAAGGTGTAAGCAGTTATATATATAAAAGTTGTAAATATATATACAGACTGTCACCCACCATGAAACGAACTTCATGGGGGACTGGAAATGTAAATATATAAAAGTGGTAAATACATATAGAGACACGATCAACCACCACGAAGCACCTCCATGGGGGATCAGAAATGTAAATAAATTAGTAAAGATGATCAACTGACACGAAGTAAACTCCAGGCGGGACGAAATGTAAATAAAGCAGTATAAACGATCAACCGCCACTTAAGTAAAACTCAAAGGTGACGGAATGTAAATAAAAAGAAAAGGCCACGTAAGTAAACTCTGTGCCCTGAAAAGAAATGTAAATATATATATATATATATATATATATATATATATATATATATATATATATTTAAACGCACATTGATATATAAAATCTAGGCTTATCGAATAAAGTCCGACAACAATTTATATATATATATATATATATATATATATATATATATATATATATATATATATATAAACAAATAAACACTACGAATGTAAAATCTAGGCTCATCGAACAAAGTTCAACCATAATTTATATATAGGTATATATATATATATACAAAAGGAAATAAAAAGTCACGGATCGATGTCCGGGCATACACACACAACACGACTCTTAACGTGAAGAAAAGTGTATGCAAAGTGGAAGAGAAAGGCTTTAAGAAGTGTAAGAAGGCTTACAGTGGATGTGACACCCCCAAATCTAGATACTTCATTCCCACAAGACTTGGTGCTCACTATTCAAACATTCATACTATCTACCCAAATAAAATAATATTTGAATCATAAAAAAAAAACCTCCCCTTAAATAGGGTTACATCATTAAGTTCACAAACATCCCAGGTTATCTAACCTTTAAACATCATTCAAAAGCGGAATTAAATTATTACATAACATCGTTAAGATAAAGTCTAAGATCATCATAACAAATAAAAGTCTAATATCATAATCATAATTAAAATTATAAGTCTTCATCACTTGCACATTTTTCCCTTTCCTTTGCTAGTCGAAGGTTCATCTACCTTCTCCTCTTTAGCTGTAATGAGTTTATAAATATGCAAGAGTGAGCAAAACAATTGCTCACTGGATATAATAGAGAATCAACAGGAGTATAACAATAATAACTTCCAATAATAGGCTCATCAAGACTAAATAGTACTCTAACAATGATAATCAGAAACTGGAATCCAAAATATGGAATATACATCACTGAGGGTCATAAGACCTTGAACTACGTCCATAGTTGCAAGTAATCTTTCAACTCCAAACTTTAACAGTCCTAAGACTATAAGGACCTCGTACTTAGGGGGATCAACCCTTCGTACAATGTATTGTGCAAAAATATTTTAACTCTACACGTAAGTTATCCCCTAATAATAATAGGGTTGTTCATCTCAGTATTTAGAGTACAAGTCTGCACCAAAGAAGGTTTGGTTTGGATAAGCTATCAAGGGCAATTTGAAGTTCAACAAACATCAACTAGTGGACTAGTTGACTCAATAGTGTTTGATAATCACAACAGTTGATCAATAATAACATAATATGAAACAATGAATGAGTGTAAGCGAACTGACTATACTTAATCTCATGCTTAGAAATAACTACAAAGCATAAGTATAGAATGACAATAATAAACCTTTCTTGAATAAAATCAAGCTAGGACTATGAATTATTGAATAAACATTAGGTAAGAGCAAGCTGAAAATAACGCTTACTTATTATGAGAATGGCTTGTGTCAAGTAAATGAACTATATTAATTCAACATTTGAAATTAGAATTCAAGAAAGCTGTATTCATAATACCCAAATAACAATAATGAAACTTGTCTAACAATAAACAAGTTAGAATGCATCAATAAGTATTGGACTTCGAACTTGTTTGAATAAAATAATGTCATAGCTAGATTGTTCAAATCATGACTAAGAATACAATAGTTCGTTTAACGAAACTTTAAAGTAAGAATTAGCTCAACATAAATGTAAGGATAAAAGGCTTGCTCAATGTAAAAAGAGAAGTTTAGAAACTTGCTCAATGTAAATATAGAGTTAGAAAACTTGCCTTGAGCGTAAGCTATAAAATTAAACTCACGATCACCTACATATAATTTTAAAACCACAATATCTATTAGATATGCTAACATACCAAAAAATGTTCATTACCATTCACATTTCAGAAACTCTAAGTGTTTAACTTCGCAACACTTGTCTAATGCTCATTATGTATACCAAGTTACCACATAACGCGTTCTCGATTTACTAACCATTTTTGCAATTTTGAACTTACTAACCCCAATTTACTACGCTATGTTAACCATAACATTACACGTTTAACATGCTAACACACTTTCAGACCATGTCATGTTGCTATCCCAAACCGAGAACAAAGCAGTAAAACCGAATCTCAAACTGTAGTATGGCGCAAATTGCTACTTTACAAAGGCTTGGGACCGACGCAGATTATGCTTGCAGTAGAAGCTGCTTCTTTTGCCTTTTGGCATACTGCACAAGAACAAGACTTTGGTGTTAGAGACAGACGCAGAGAGGCTAATGAATAGTAGCCGACTTTAGCTGAACAAACACAAATTTCACCAACCAAACAGAGAAAATAACACGTAAGATAAATATACAACTATCATAAACATGATTTCTCACATTTACAACCAATTAGAACAATTTAACACCAACTAAAACTATTTTAATTTCTCAAAATTCAAGTTTTTCATATAAAACTCCATTTTTGATATTCATTCTAGAAATCATCACTGTGAATGCATTACTTGACCAATTTACTCCATTCAAACTACATTACGTTCGTATCTCAATGAACTACCAAACACAAGTTTCAATTTATACTTTCATATACAAATTGGCCATTAAAATTGATACTTTCCATGAACATGTGAAAAACACATATAAACAAACACTGTCAAAATTTTCTACTGTTATAGCGAAACTAGCATATGAGTTCCAGTTCAGCCATAAACTCTAACATTGAAAGCATATATAACCACCATAACCTAGTTATATAACACAATTCAGAAGAAATATAATTCACAGAGCATAGCAAAACTTCGTCGAGATACTCATAAACATAAATAATATCAGAGTGATAGAACATACTTTCAATTAGCGTGTAATTCTTGCTACGATCACTAAAATATTTTCACGTTCTCTCTCAAATTCTCTCAAATTTCACTAACAAGCTTTATCAAATTCTCTGAACTCTCTCACAACTCAATATGCTAGAATGCGTGTAGCTAGGCCAAATAACATTAAGCGTATTTTAAAAACTGACAAACCCTTAACACTAATATTGATTACATTATCAGTTATAACACCTAAGTTATAAATATATATTATATTTATTATTTAATTATTTTATTTATTTTATCAAATTTTAAAACTAGAAATTCAAAAGCCTAAGGCTTGTTTGGCAAATCATTTAAAATTAAAGAGTTAAAATACTGAGCCTTGATTGGCAAAAATTAATTTAAATCCTTTTTAATTTATTCTAATAAACACTTAAGTTTATAAATTATAATCACATATTATTTTCATATCCAACATTAACCCATTAAATTACTCACATACTATATTTTAATTAAATATAGCCTTTTAGTAAATATCACAAAATTATAATTTTCATTATAACTTTATTTAATAATTTAATATACCATCTAAATTATTAAATCAACAATATAACATCTCATGTTATTTTACAGCTCTCTAAATTATAAATTAATTTAATTTAGAAAATTCTCTAATAAATTTAGATTCATCAATTCAACAATAGACACACAAAATAAATATTTATATTATTCAATAAATATTTAATATTACACTTTGAAATTTTGGATCGTTACATCCTTCCCTCCTTACAAAGATTATGTCCCCAGAATCACAATTCAAAAAATTAAATCATCACATTCTCCCCTACTTACAAAGATTCTGTCCGCAGAATCGAAGACACATACTAAACAAATAACTCAGGATAATTCTTCATCATATCAGCTTCGAGTTCCCACGTAGCCTCTTCGACGTTGTGGTTCCTCCATATCAGCTTCACAGAAGGTATCACTTTATTCCTGAGCACTTGTTCTTTCCTGTCGACTATCTAGATAGGAATCTTTTCGTAAGACAAATCTTTGTTGAACTGCAATCGTTCATACTCGATCACATGCTTGTAATCAGATTTATATGGTCTTAACACTGATATATGAAATACATTGTGCAAATGCTCTAATTCTGGAGGTAAAGCTACCTCATAAGCCACCTCTCCCACTCTGCGTAGAATTTCAAAAGGTCCAATAAACCTTGGGCTAAGCTTTTCTTTCTTGGCAAAACGAATTTTCCCCTTCCAAGGAGAGACTTTCAGGAACACGAAACTTCCTACTTTAAATTCACGACTTTGCCTGTGTTGATCAGCATACTTTTTCTGTCGATCTTGAGCAGCTACCAATCTTGCTCTGATGAGTTTGACCACTTCAGCAGTCTGCTGAACTAGTTCTGGGCCTAGTTGATGTTCTCCAACTTCATCCCAGCATAGTGGAGTTCAGCACTTCCTGCCGTATAACGCCTCGTACAGCGGCCTACCAATGCTTGCGTGATAACTGTTATTATATGCAAATTCCACCAACGGTAGATGATCATCCCAGTTTCCTTTGAAATCCATGATGCACGCTTTAAGCATATCTTTAAGCGTCTGGATCGATCTTTTGCTTTGCCCATCGGTTTGCGGATGATAAGTTGTGTTCATCTTCAATTGCGTTCCCATGCATTCTTATAGTCTCTTCCAGAAATTTGATATGACCCTCGGATCTCTATCTGATACAATTGATACTGGAACTCCATGTCTTGAGATGATCTCTTTAACGTATAATTTTGCTAGCTGGTCAAGATTAAATCTAATATTTATTGGCAAAAAGTGTGCAGATTTTGTCAATCTGTCCACTATTACCCATATCGCATCATATCCTTTCTGAGTCGTTGGAAGACCTACCATAAAATCCATTGTGATATGCTCCCACTTCCATTCCGGTATCTCCAATGGTTGAAGTAATCCGCTTGGTCGTTGATGCTCGGCCTTCACTTTCTGACATGTCAAACACTTTGCAACGCATTCTGCAACATCTCTTTTCATGTTCGGCCACAAAAAATGACACCGTAAATCCTAATATATTTTCATACTTCCCTGATGAATTGAATATCTTGAGCTATGAGCTTCCGTTAAGATGTCTTCTCTAATATCCTACACTACTGGAACCCAAATTCGTCCCTCAAATCGCAACATTCCCTCAGTATCGACTTTATACTTCGCTTCTTTACCCTTGACCACATTTTCTTTTATTTTCTTTCATTCCTTATCCTGTATCTGAGCATTCTTCACTTTGTCCACCAAAGTTGGACTAGCTTCTATCTGGAACAATTTTTCATCGAATTCTTCTGGAAATTTGATTTCCAGCTCTAGTTTTTCCATTGCTGAAATGAGCTCCTCCTTATCAGTTAACATCATCAACTTTTCTCTGGTCTTCCTACTCAATGCGTCTGCAACCACATTTGCTTTGCCTGGATGATAAAAGATCTCACAATCGTAATCCTTTATCAATTCCATCCATCTCCTTTGACGCATGTTTAGGTCATTCTCTGTGAAAATATACTTTAGACTTTTATGGTCTGTGTAGATCTCACATTTCTCTCCGTAGAGATAGTGTCTCCATATCTTAAGTGCGAACACAACTGCTACCAATTCCAAATCATGAGTCGGATACCCTTTTTCGTAGTCTTTTAGTTGCCTTGATGCATACGCAATAAACTTGTCGTTCTGCATACGGACACAACCCAATCCTTTGTGTGAAACATCACTATACACCACAAAGTTTCCTGTATTATCCGGTAATGACAACACAGGTGCCACATTGAGCTTCTTCTTTAATTCTTGAAAACTTTCTTCACATTTCTCCGTCCAAACAAACTTTACAGATTTTCTTATCAAATTTGTCAACGGAGTAGCAATCTTGGAAAAATAACTAAGTACGTTCATCATTTAAAAATTGGATTTTTAATCACATAATCGAGTTATAACACAAGTTAATTGTTAATAACATACTTATTCATAGTATAGATATACTAAAATCAACATTTAGCAGTCCTACTATCATCACATAACTTTTCTTAAAATTTTGTGTACAAAAAGTACACTGTCAGACCATTCTTTAACTCATGCATGTGGCGCCTGGCCATTTACACTATGGGTCGTGACTGCATGGGTGGGCATATGCGTCATGGTGCCATAAAGGTATCAGAAGTCAGCAGCATGCAATGCCGAACTACGATCTTCTACAGACTGATTTCAAGAATAAAGACATAAAAAGCCAATTTTGGCCTACAAGCTCGCTTTCTAATGCATCAAATAGCACGTAAATCATACAACAACTTCATGTAAACAAAATTTAAGAACTCCTAACATGTTTCTACTCATATAACAACATAAACAACAAAATTAACACACCCAAATTCTTTGTTTTTTGGCTAAAACTTACTTTTTGATAATTTTGATAAAAATAAACACTGAAATTTTGTTTCTCAACCAAAACCACTAATTCAAAGCGTTTTATCAAAATATATATATACTCTAACAAATTGAATAGCCAATTTATCAATAAAACAACTAAATAACTCATAATTTTGATTTTAACTAAACAATATATTTATAAAAAAAACTCTCTGTAAAATACTTTTCTCCACAATTACATACCTATCTTCAATTCTTTGATTATAACCCATGAAAACAGTTTTAACATAACTATTATGTCATATAAAGCCACATAACAACAAAAATTCATGCTTACACAAAAATTCTACAGAGAATTTGGGAAGATAAAACTAAACTTTTAAAACTAAAAGGAAAAAGGAGACTACCTTGATAGCAGATGATATGGCTATCCCTTTTGATTACAATCTTCTCTTCCCCAAATCTCTTCTAAATTCTCTAGCCTTCCTTCCTCTCCACTTTTCTTCTTCTCTTCTTCTTCTTCCTCCGTGTTTTTGTTTTTCTTCCTAACTCTAGAGCGTGCATTAACAACAACTAACGATATATAGCATATAATATATATATTAATTATATAATATAACTCTAATTTATCGACATCGCCACTTATTTTGAAAACCAAAAGCCATAAGGCTTGATTGGCTAGTCACTAAAAAAAATAACCAATTAATCCTAACACCTGTTTGGTTAAACCTAATTAGAATAAAGACTTAATAAGCAATAAGTCTTGTTTGGCAAAACTAATTAAAACTCCTTTAAGTTATTTTAATAACTACTTTATAAAAGGTTATTTGTCACACATTAATTTAATTAAATTAATCATAATAACAATTTATTAAATTACTTCATCATATAAATCAATACCACCAAAATTATAATTTTCTATACAATTATAACTTTATTTAATCAACTAACACATCCTTTTAAATTTACAAATTCCAATAAAAGAATATTAATTCAATAATCAAAATTCTCTAACTTAATAATTAAATTAATTAGCAAAATAATTAATTTTCCTTAATTATTTATTTAGCAAATAGTTAACCACATCAATTCAAATTTGAACAATTATTTATTCAACAATAAACACATCCATTAAATATTTAAATAATTCAATAAATATTTAATATAACAATTAAAATTTTAGAATGTTACATCATTCCCTCCTAACAAGGATTCATCCCCGTAATCATAATTCAAACAATTCATTCATTCACATTCTCCCTACTTACAAAGATTGTATCCCGAAATCGAACACACGATCAAACAAATAACTCGTGGTAATTCTTCATCATTTCATTTCAGGAAGTTCCCACGTAGCCTCTTTGACATTGTGGGTTCCTCCAAATTACCTTCTGGAAGGTATCACCTTATTCCGAGCACTGTTCTTTCTCGTCGACTATCCGGATAGGAATCTCTTCATAGGATAAATCTTTCTCAAGCTGCGGTGGTTCGCATTTAAATCACGTGCTTGTAATCGAGTTTGTATGGTCGTAATAATCAAACACGTGAAAAAAACATTATGAATGTTTTGCAACTCCGGAGGTAGAGATATCTAGTAAGCCACCTCTCCAACCTTTCGCAAAGACTTCGAATGGTCCAATAAATCTCGAGACTTAGTTTCCCTTCTTACCAAATCGAATTTTTCCTTCCAAGGAGAAACCTTTAGGAATCTGAAATTTTCTACATCGAACGCACGATCTTGTCTCGTGTTGATCAAAGATATTTCTTTTATGCGTCTTGAGCGACTATCAATCTTGTTACGATGAGTTTGACAACCTCAGCAGTTTGTTGTACCAGTTCTGGTCCTAATAGTTGACGTTCTCTGACTTCATCCCAGCACAGTGGAGTTCTGCACTTCCTGCCGTATAATGCTTTGTATGGTGGCATACCAATGCTTGTATGGTAACTTTTGTTGTATGCAAATTCTACCAACGGTAGATGATCATCCCAGTTTCTTTTGAAATCCATGATGCACGCTCTAAGCATATCTTCAAGTGTCTGGATCGTTCTTTCGCTTTGCCCATCGGTTTGCAGATGATATGATGTGTTCATCTTCAATTGTGTTCCCATGCATTCTTGCAGTCTCTTCTAGAAATTTAATGTGAACCTCGGATCTTTGTCATATACAATTGATATTGGAACTCCATGTCTTGAAACGATCTCCTTAACGTACAGTTTCGCCAGCTGATCAAGATTTAATCTAATATTTATTGGCAAAAAGTGTGCAGATTTTGTCAATCTGTCCACTATCACCCATATCGCATCGTATCCTTTCTGAGTCGTTGGAAGACCTACCACAAAATCCATTGTGATGTGCTCCCACTTCCATTTCAGTATCTCCAATGGTTGAAGTAATCCGCTTGGTCGTTGATGTTCTGCCTTCACTTTCTGACATGTTAAGCACTTTGCAACGCACTATGCAACATCTCTTTTCTTGTTCGGCCACCAAAAATGACGCCGCAAATCTTGATACATTTTCATACTTCCCGGATGAATTGAATACCTTGAGTTATGTGCTTCCATCAAAATTTCTTCTTTAATCTCCTGAACTGCTGGAACCCAAATTCGTCCCTCGAATCTTAGCATTCCCTTAGTATCAACATTGTACTTCACTTCTTTTCCCTCGACTATACTTTGCTTTATTTTCTTGCATTCCTCATCATGTAGCTGAGCGTTTTTCACTTTGTCCACCAAATTTGGATTGGCTTCCATCTGGAACAATTTTTCCTCGGAGTCTTCTGGAAATTTGATTTCCAGCTCTAGTTTTGCCATTACTGAAATGAGCTCCTCCTTATCTGTTAACATCATCAACTTTTCTCTGCCTTTCATACTCAAGGCATCTGCAACCACATTAGCTTTACCCGGATGATAAAAGATCTCACAATCATAATCCTTTATCGGCCCATCCATCTTCTTTCGACGATGTTCGGGTCCTTCTCTCTGTGAAAATATACTTCAGACTTTTATGGTCTGTGTAAATCTCACATTTCTCTCCGTAGAGATAGTGTGTCCATATCTTCAGAGCAAACACAACCGCCGCCAATTCTAAATCATGAGTCGGATACCCTTTTTCGTAATCTTTCAATTGTCTTGATGCATACGTGATGACTTTACCGTTTTGCATAAGGACACCCTAATCCCTTGTGTGAAGCATCACTATACACCACAAAATTACCTGTATTATCTGGTAATGACAACACAGGTGCCATACTTAGCTTCTTTTTCAATTCTTGGAAACTTTTTTCACATTTTTCCGTCTAAACAAATTTTATAGATTTCCTTGTCAAATTTGTCAACGGAGTAGCAATCTTGGAAAAATCCTGAATAAACCATCTGTAATACCCTGCTAATCCCAAGAAACTTCTCACTTCTGATGGAGTTCTCGGTTGTTCCCAATTTATCACAGCTTCAACCTTTGATGGATCAACTGAAATTCCATCCTTGTCAATTACGTGCCCAAGAAATTGTACACGTTCCAGCTAAAATTCACATTTAGAGAATTTCGCATACAACTTTTCTTTTCTTAGTGTCTCCTGCGTTAGACGTAAATGTTCCACATGTTCCTCTTGAGTTTTAGAGTACACCAGAATATCGTTGATAAACACCACCACAAACTTGTCCAAAAATGGTTTAAACACCCTGTTCATCAAATCCATGAATGCTGCAGGGGCGTTTGTCAAACCAAAAGACATCACCAAAAATTTGTAATGTCCATACCGAGTTCGGAATGCCGTCTTCGGTACATCCTCCTTTCTTACCTTCAGTTATTGGTACCCACTTCTCGAATCTATTTTTGAGAAATATCTAGCACTCTTCAATTGATCAAACAAGTCATCTATTCTCGGCAAAGGATATTTGTTCTTAATAGTGACTTTGTTTAACTATCTATAATCAATGCAAAGACGCATTGACCCATCCTTCTTCTTTACGAATAACACCGGTACTCCACACGGTGACACACTCGGCTAAATTTATTTCTTGTCCAACAGCTCCTGTAGTTGTACCATCAGTTCTTTCATCTCCACCGGAGCCATTCTGTACGGGGCTTTCGATATCGGAGCGGTTCCCGGCGCTAAGTCGATCACAAACTCAATTTCTCTGTCAGTCGGAAGTCCTAGCAAATCCTCTGGAAACACGTCCATAAATTCCCTAACCACTAGTATTTCTTCCAGTTTCGCACCCTTCTTCTGAGTATCAACTATGTAAGCTAAATAACCCACACAGCCCTGACTCAAAAACTTTTTGGCCTGCATAATCTTCAGACATCTCATTTGTCTAGGTGATTTACTACCTTTGACGGAGTCATAAGGTTTACACATTTCTTTTGGCAGTCAATTATCGCTCCATAATTGAACAACCAATCCATTCCCAAAATTATGTCAAACTCTCCTAGCCTGATCGGAATCAAATCTACCATCAAAATATTTCCCTTAATGTTCACCCTACAGTTCTTGTATACGAACCTAACAGGAACTACTTCCTTATTCGCAATTTCTATGTTTAAAGGAAAATTCAATTCTTCACTAGGCAATCCTAATCTCATAGCAAATTAATCAGATATAAATGAGCAAGTAGCACCCGAATCAAATAATACATAAACATCAATATCATTGATTGGGATAATACCTGACACCACATCCTTTGATTGCACAGTATCTTGCACAGTCATGTTGAAGGTTCTGGCTGTGGGCTTATTTGTTGTTGTTGGTCCAGCAATAGCCAATGCACTTCTACTAGCATTTCCCTTGCTCCCATTTGTCTCACCAGATCTCTTCTTAGGGCATTCACGAGCAAAGTGATCCTTAGATCCGCACGTGAGGCACACATTCTTCTTAGCTTGAGTGCAATTTGGGGCGATGTGACCCTCCTGGCCACAATTGAAGCATACACGTTTCCCCAGCAAACACACTCCCTTATGAAACTTTCTGCATGTAGCACATTGTTCGAACTTCTTATTTTGCTAGTTTCTTTGCTGATTTCCAGCTCCTCCATTTCTATTCCACTTCTTCTTCAGGTTGTTGCCATTACTACCATTACCACTACTCTTAGCTTCACCTTCACTTTTCTTCTTTCTCTGCTCTTGATTATGCTTTGTTACTACCTCGCCTCCACTTTCAGCGAGAATCGCCTTCTCCATCACTGCTGCAAATATCTTCAATTGGAACAGGGAGACCCTAATGTACAACCAGGGTTTCAGTCCCTGCTCAAACCTCTTCACCTTGCGCTCTTCTGTACTGACCTGATATGGCGCAAACCTCGCCAACTCGTTGAACTTCGCGGCATACTCCGACACCGACATTGTTCCTTACTTCAAATCCAAAAACTGGACCTCTAGCTGACTCTTCGAACTCTCAGGGAAATAAGTCTCAAAGAACAGCTCCTTAAACCTATCTCAGGTCATTACTCCTGGTCCTTCCCGAGTCTTGTTGGCCTGCCACCAATAGCTAGCCCCCTCCTTCAACATAAACGTTGCAAAAGCAGTCTTCTGATTCTCCTCTACCCTAGCAACATCAAAAACCTTCTCGATTTCAATAATCCAAGTCTGTGCTTCAACTGGGTTCATGGATCCATGGAATTCTGGTGGTCCAACCACCTTGAAGTCCTTAAACGTAGCACCTTGGTTCTGAGGTTGATTTTGCGGTTGATTTTGTAGTGCACCGGTTAGTAACGTCACCAACTGTCGAACGGAGTTAGTTTCAGCATTATCGTTGTTGGTTACTTCAGTGGTTCTTTGACGGGGTGGTTGATGTCTTGGAGGCATTTTCTTGATAGAAGAATACATTCATTAGATTATTGCTCAACTCTTTTCAAGTAATTTCTACTTAACTTGCCCCCATAAAGTAATCACTTCATAAACACATAACACTTTGGATAAAAGAAAATAATATCTTTTATTCAAAACTTCTTTGAAAACATCATATCAATAGCATCACTGCTATTTACATTATTTTCATGAACTACTAAAGTTTCAGGACATCATCATCATATCCCATAGGTTGCATAACACTTGGGATTAACAAATTATTTATCATAACATAACTCAAGTACACTCCCTACGATGTCCTATTAAGATATTGCAAAGCCTTATGACGCTCTTCTTCCATAACTCGGAACATGGTTCGACGGTCCAGTATGAACGAGGGTAGCATCTCGAACTGAATTGGATAACCCATGACCCGGTCTTGAGCTCGATTGATCGCGGTGTTGAACACGTTATCCATTTCTTCCATCTTTCTTCTCTTTTATTGTGCGTCTCCCTTTGATATTTCGGCTTGTTGATAAGCTTCACTGTACGCGTCTTCGGCTCTTGCCCTTTTTGCAGATTCTTCTCTCAACTTACTCTACAACCTCTGCTCTCATTTGATCGTTCTCTTCTTCAGTGTGAACCAGCTTCTCTTCAACATTGTTCAGTCGTTCTTCTCGATCCTGAATCTCGTCGTCCTTCTATACCAACGAAGTCTGTTGTTCAGCTACTATCTCTTACAATTCCTCAATAGTATCTTGAAGTTCCACATTGCGGTCATGCACCTCATCGTATATATGGCCAGCTATCGAGTTAAGTGGAATCCTTTCCTCCTCGTCCTCTTCATCCGTCTGTGGTAGTTCCACGGGATTTTCCTCATCTGTTTCTACATCATCCTCATCATCATCCTAGACCACTGCGAATAATAGAGCTGACTCTCGTGGAAGCAGTTGTTCCCAAACTACTTGAATATCACGAGATTCCTCCTCTCTAGGAATCTGAGGTCCTTCCTCCCTAGCCTGACTGGATTCTCCGACATTAGTCATCCTGACTACTCAACTCTTACGAGCACATAAGTTGTAACCACATAAGCACATAAGTGTTTTATTACTTCTTCCTTAAAACTCGATAAGAGTTTATCATCACTATCTTCTCGAAGGTTACTTCCTAAGGCTTTTCCCCCACCTAAGGTTCATAACCTAAAGCTTTGATACCAACCTGTGACACCCCCAAATCCAGGTACTTCATTCCCACAGGATCTGGTGTTCACGTAATTAAACATTCATATCTAACTACCCAAACTCAATAAAACTAGATAAATAAAACCTTTCCCATTAAAGGGTTACATAATATAATCTCCCAGGTTATCTAACCTTTAAATACAATCATTCATATGCGGAAATTAAATAAAGCTTCATTAAAACCAAGTCTAAGATCATCATAATAAAATCTAACATCTCTATCAAAATAAAATTACAAGTCTTCATCACTTGCACATTTTTCCCTTTCCTTTGCTAGTCGAAGGTTCATCTACCTTCTTCTCTTTAGCTGCAATGAGTTTATAAACATGCAAGAGTGAGCAAAACAATTTCTCACTGGATATAATAGAGAATCAACAGGAGTATAACAATAATAACTGCAAATAATAGGCTCATCAAGACTGAATAGTACTCTACCATCTATAATCAGAAACTGACATCCAAAATGTGGAATAAATATAACTGAGGGTCATAAGACCATGAACTATGTCCACAATTGCGAGTAATCTTTCAACTCCAACTTTAACAGTCATAAGACTATAAGGACTCCTCGTACTTAGGGGATCAGCCCTTCGTACCATGTATTATGCACAAACATTTAACGCTACGCGTAAGTTATCCCCTAATAATAATAGGGTTGTTCATCTCAGTATTTGGAGTACAAGTCCGCACCAAAGAGAGTTTGGTTTGGATAAGCTTTCAAGGGTAATTTGAAGTTCAACGATCATCAACTAGAGGACTAGTTGAATTAATAACATCATATTACAAAATAATCGTAATTGAATCAACATGGTAAACCAAAATCATGCTTTAGGAATAATCTAATAGCATATATTTTGAATAATTATAACATGCCTTGCTTGAACAATATTAAGTCAAGGTTAAATTAGAATTGGGTACTAAGCATGCATAACAGTTTGAACGATGAAATTGCTCAACATTAGTATAAATAGTTGTGCATGCTAAACAACAAGTTAAATACAAGAATAACTTGTCAACATTAAACCAAAGTTTAGAAAGCTTGCATCATTTATAATGTAGTCGAATTGAAACAGTAAATAGTTCAATAAGATACAGAATTAGAAAACTTGCATTATTATATTTGGAACAATGATTGATTCCAATTACAAAAGTAGAGTTAGAGAACTTGCGTTGCTCGTAGGCTAAACCAAATCAATACGAAACACAATATCTTATAAACATATGTCATCATGACATAATTAGTCATTACCATCTTACACACATAACTAAGTACGTTCATCATTTAAAAATTGGATTTTTAATCACATAATCGAGTTATAACACAAGTTAATTGTTAATAACATACTTATTCATAGTATAGATATACTAAAATCAACATTTAGCAGTCCTACTATCATCACATAACTTTTCTTAAAATTTTGTGTACAAAAAGTACACTGTCAGACCATTCTGCTAACTCGCATTGTGGCGCCACAGTTTACACTATGGGTCACGTCACACAGGCGGCGTGGGCATGGCGCTTCTGATTGTGCCACAAAGGTATCAGAAGTCCCAGCCATGGCACAAGGCTGAGCTCAGATCCTCGGCAGACAAACGACCTAAGAATAAAGACATAAAAAGCCAATTTTGGCCTACAAGCTCGTTTTTAACAGACCAAATAGCACGTAAATCATACAACAACTTCATGTAAACAAAATTTAAGAACTCCTAACATGTTTCTACTCATATAACAACATAAACAACAAAATTAACACACCCAAATTCACTGTTTTTGGCTAAAACTTACTTTTTGATAATTTTGATAAAAATAAACACTGAAATTTTGTTTCTCAACCAAAACCACTAATTCAAAGCGTTTTATCAAAATATATATATACTCTAACAAATTGAATAGCCAATTTATCAATAAAACAACTAAATAACTCATAATTTTGATTTTAACTAAACAATATATTTATAAAAAAAAACTCTCTGTAAAATACTTTTCTCCACAATTACATACCTATCTTCAATTCTTTGATTATAACCCATGAAAACAATTTTAACATAACTATTATGTCATATAAAGCCACATAACAACAAAAATTCATGCTTACACAAAAATTCTACAGAGAATTTGGGAAGATAAAACTAAACTTTTAAAACTAAAAGGAAAAAGGAGACTACCTTGATAGCAGATGATATGGCTATCCCTTTTGATTACAATCTTCTCTTCCCCAAATCTCTTCTAAATTCTCTAGCCTTCCTTCCTCTCCACTTTTCTTCTTCTCTTCTTCTTCTTCCTCTGTGTTTTTGTTTTTCTTCCTAACTCTAGAGCGTACTAACAACTAACGTATATAGCATATAATATATATATTAATTATATAATATAACTCTAATTTACTGACATCAGTTACTTATTTTGAAAACCAAAAGCCATAAGGCTTGATTGGCTAGTCACTAAAAAAAATAACCTACTGAATATAATAAAGAATGGAATAATTTCATGGAGTATAGAAATCAAAACTTTAACCTACTGAATATAATAAAGAATGGAATAACAAAAGAAATCACCATGCATGCGCTTACTATCATATGACAAAGTTATTTCAACATAATAAAAAATAACGGAACGTGTCAAAGCGTAATACGCACCTCTGAGGATATTCCAATGCATTAATAAAGAATGGAATAACAACGAAATCACCATGCATGCGGTACTTGCGCATGAGCGAGTTATTCCAATGAATAATAAATAACGGAACTAGGTAAAGGCAGTAAATGCATGAGCGAGGATATTCCAACAGAATAATAAAGACGGAACCAGGTCCGGCGTAAAATGCATAGATAGAATGTTCCAACAAAATAATAAAGACAGAACGAGGTCCGGCGTAAAATGCACAGACAGGATGTTCCAACAGAATAATAAAGAATGGAATAACTGAAGAATTTCACCATGTATGTGATACTTCGCATAGACAGGTTATCCCAACATAATGATAAAGAATGGAATAACAGAAGAGTTTCACCAAGTATAGGGTAAACCGGTATACAAAAGTTATTCCAATGAATAAAAAAATGGAATAATGAAATTCTCTTCATGAATACAAAGAAATAATACCCACTACGGTACAACAAATAATATCCCTTAACTTTGAAAGAAGAGTACTCTCAATTTGGTAGGCGAGGATATACTCGAAGAAAACTTGCACTATGCTCAAAGCTTTCTTATACTCTAAAGAAATACGCTCAAGATTATAGCAGAAGAACTCTCTCTATAGTTTCTCTATCTAGAGTTTCAGTGAATTCGTAAGAAATAATAAAGAAATGAGCTTCTATTTATAGGAGAATGAACTGCATAGTAACTAATTCATGAACAGTCTAGATTGGTTTACTTTAAACGGACGGTCCAGATTGATTTAATAAAATATTCTAATAAAACAAAATCTTTTAAATAAAATATAATATATTCTATTTATAATCTAATAAAACGAATAACTTTATAAAAGTATTCTGTTTTATATAAAAAGATTTTACTATGCAAAACACTATACAGACACTATGTAACACTATGCATAATAAAATATAATATATTCTAATTATTGTCTAATAAAACAAATAACTTTATAAAAGTATTCTATTTTATATAAAGAGATATTACTATGCAAAACACTATGCATAATAGAATATAATATATTCTATTTATAGTCTAATAAAATGAATAACTTTATAAAAGTATTCTGTTTTATATAAAAAGTTTTTCTGTTTTATTACATTAATAATACTAATAAAACAAAACTGAGTGACTTATCACGTATGCATCAATAATCAATAACGTGTGCTACTATGCAACCACGCGTATTATTGTTCTTTTACTACCGAGTAGTTCAACAGTATTAACAGTAAAACTTCCGTCGTTATTTTCATAAAATACTTTTGTCGTTTTCTCAATCCGACAATAATTCCGTTGTGGGGTCCACCAATGATTGTACCGTCGTACGGATATTCCCCGACAAAAAGAATATTCCCCGACCAATCGAATATTATATAACAACTTGCATACATTACAAAACTTATAAATACTACCCACAATTATAACATTATATCAAATCCATACCATAATATTCAAAAAAATTATTTTGAGAAAATTAAATATTTATTCATAAAATTTGGGGTCTCACAATCTCCCCTCCTTATGGAATTTTGCCCTCGAAATTTTATATACACACTGGTATGTCAAGAGGTGAGGGTACCTTGACTTCATTTTAGATTCTAACTCTTGAGGTATAACCTTTGAGTGTCGAATATAATCCTTCTTATCCAAGATTTTAACACGTATCTCCTCATACGTTAAATTATTCGTTATCTGGTTCGGTTCTAAATTAATAATGTGGTTCGGGTCATCCACATATTTATGTAACATCGATACATGAAAAACGTTATGAACACGTGACATACTTGGCGGTAAAACGAGTCTATAAGCCACAGTTCCTACTCGATCGAGGATTTCAAATTGGCCAATTAAATCGAGGGTTGAGATTTCCTCTCTGCGTTGATTCTTGCTTCTAGAATAACGCCCTCTTAAACCTTCTTAATTCTTCACATTCATCAGCTCCGGGTGTGTTGCTTGAGTTGCTTTAACTTTATCGATTAAAGTCGATTCTACTCGTATATTTGTTATCTTCACGTGGGTTCGTATATTCGCACTTGTAACCGCATACGATCTTCTACTCATAATCCCTGGAACAGCTGCTTACGATTTTGAAAAATCTTACCGAGTGCAAAGTACATGGAAGACAAACCTGGGAGACACCTCAACATTAAATCACGGGAGCAACCATAAAGCAACATAAACGCGTTAGTTACCATGTTCTCTTTTCCTACGATGATATTGAATGGTACGATCGTAATCTTCAACAGCTCGAGCCAACATCTTTGGTGCATGTTACGTTCATTTTAGTTGAAGAAATATTTAAGGGTTTAAGAAATTGGTTTTGTACTGGGGTCAATACAAAATTCAATTTTATACTCTAGGGGTAGGCTAAGAAGTCTTTAAGAATACGTCAGGAAATTTATTAATGATAGAAATATCATTCAAAACTGTGACTCTCATCCAAGACTTGGATAGCACGTCACATTGATACCTATTAACTTGCCATCGTTATACACGGCTTCCCCTACAGAAAGTCTGGCTTCGGTGCATTCCACACAAGGAAGTCACCAACGAAAGGCTCGGGGCTCTTTACGTATGGCTTGATATGACAATGATTGACTTTAGTGGTTTGGTTACTTTGAATTCGCATAACAGGTTGGTTAGGAGTATGAAAGCTAACAACCTTACAAAAAGCATGATGAGTAGTTAACCAATCGTTTCCAAAAATCACATCAAAGGCAAGTATTTTCAAAGAGATACAATCAACAAGTAACGTGAAAGTGTCAATTTGAATTAAACAAGATTTATAAATAGTGGATGTAACGAAGGTTTCTCCAAACGGAGTTTCAACAGATAAGTCAAAGTCTAATTTCTCAAGAGCCAAGTTCAAACATTGAACACAACTAGGTGAAATAAAAGAGTGGGTAAAACCGGTATCTAACAAGGTATAGACTTCGCAAGAGTTTATGATTAACATACTCGTGATAATTTTATTCAGGTTCCTCATCACGAAAAAAAACGCTCTCTCTTAAACTACCGGCTTTGACTTTTCTGGGACGTCCTTTGGTGCCTCCATCCTAGCTGAACTTGTCTTTGGTGAATGACAAAATCGGGCTAGGTGACCTTCTCTTCAACAATTATAACATGCTTTGGACGGAATCGCGCAGTTTGGACTGATGTGTCCTTCCCCTCCACATTTAAAGCATATGATAGGTGGTCGTTCTCCTTCCTTAACCATGGGTGCTGGTGCTGATGTCTTTCCATCATTGTTGAATCTCCACTTCTTAAAATGTCCATTCTTATTATTTTGGCCATGATTACCACCGAAGTGGTTACCATTTTTGGCATGTTGATTCCCTCCATGCTTATTGTCACCGCTTTGATGACTGTTATCACTAGTATTATCATTTTATTAGCTGCTCTCTTTTGGTTGGGTTGACTCATTATCGTGCTCCAATAACTGAGCCTTATTAACAACATCTGAATACAAACACAGTTTATGAGAGATAAGATATTGACGTATCTCGGGTTTCAAACCTCTTAGAAACATTCGCATCATTCTCTCCTCATTATCAACCAAATGGGACGCAAACCGGGACAACTCAGCAAACTTGGCTTCGTACTGCGACACGGTCATGTTGTTTTGCTCCAACTTAATGAACTCTACCTCTTTCATGTGATGAATACTTTTGGGAAAGTACTTGTCGTTGAACAATTCTTGGAACTTCTCCCAAGTCATCTTGGTCTGGCAGGTTGGACGCGTTTCTGATTCCCACCAGTAATCTACCTCTGCACGCAACATAAAGGTGGCAAAGGGAACCTTTTGCTCCTCGGAGCATCCCAAGACATCAAATATCTTGCAGATCTACTTTATCCACGTCTCCGCCTTAAGTGGTTTTGGCTCTCCAAAAAAACTTTGGTGGTCCCATTCTTGAAGCGCTTAAGCGGTGACCGTCCGAGAGTTGCTAGTGTTTCTACCTGCATTTCGGACAGGAGTCTCTCATGCCTGATGCTGCATGAATTGCAGAAAGCCTCTGAACATTCCATCATTCATCATTTGGTCAGTGTTGTTGTTTGCATGAGGATTGTCGCCTTCTTGATGCACATTATCCTGATTATTGATCTGTGGAGACTCAACGGTCTCCTATGCTCCATTGATGTTCTCAACATTCTCGGATGCCATTTTCAAATACTGCCACAAAAGGGTTAATTAACATATCACATATTATCTCTATACTCTAACCGACCAATTAAATACCAAATAAACTTAGGTAGGTCATACTAGCGAAGAAATTCCCCGTTTCTCCCCTCCTAGTTCTTGTCTCACATCTCAGCCAGGGATCATATCCCTAAGCTTTGATACCAACTGTGACGCCCCCAAAATAGGTATACATCACCTATTCTGAGTCGCCAAATACATGGTACAGAATACAAATACAAACTAATTATACAACAGTCGTGTAAAATACGACAAAACATATGTTATGAGTTTTAATACAAATATTGTCATCTAGACAATATCCACACTCAATGGAGTCCTCATTATATTTATTATTACACTATTTCACAGAATAGTGAGGACTACTAATGCACCATCTAGGACCATCACTCTATTCCCTGACTAGCCCCAGCTACGTTCTCATTTACTGAAGAGAACAATGAAAGAAAGGGTGAGCTCAACTAGCCCAGTAAGAAATATTATGACTAAGATAATGCAGAATAAATTATCGTTAGCCTTCAACAATGTTAAACTGATAAAATACAATAGACATCAAGTTTAACTGCAGCAGAACATACAATCCATTAAAAGAGTCAAGTAGAGAATAAAATTTACTATCTTTTATGATTTAAAAGGTTTTTCATCACTTTTATCGCTGGAACTCAGCTTAATCCAAATCATCCCTGCACTACGGCCAAGGATATTCATTAGTATCACGACCACAAATTATCCATGAACTACGGGCCAAGGATATTCGTGTATTCATCAATGGTCATGATCATGCCAACAACTGTCCATCAATGCACTATGGGCCAATGAGGACTTTTACCACATCATTTGTAACATTACGGTCATGATTACACCGGATAATCCCTGGTCATAATCATACCAAGTCCATCTATGCACAACAGGCCACAAATAACTTTCAACAAAAATATAAACATGAGGATGATGACAATGATATAAGAATTCAATAAAACAAGTTCAAGAATTAATTTATCCAGGAACTAATAACGTCCAAATTGTCAACATGATACTTCTTTGTAGAGTAAAATTTAAGAATGCTCAGAAGAATATTTCCATGAAAAGATACTGGATGAAGCGCAAATATCAAGGATATTCCACTAATTTCATGGAGTATAGAAATCAAAACTTTAACCAACTGAATATAATAAAGAATGAAATAACAAAAGAAATCACAATGCATGCGGTACTTCGCATAGACATGTTATTCCAATAGAATAATAAATAATGGAACCAAGTCAGGCGTAATATGCACCAACAGGAAATTCCAATAGAATAATAAAGAATGGAATAACAACAGAAATCACCATGCATGCGGTACTTCGCATAGACAGGTTATTCCAATAGAATAATAAATAACGGAACCAGGTCCGGCGTAAAACGCACAGACATGATATTCTAACAAAATAATAAAGACGGAACTAGGTCTGGCGTAAAATGCATTGACAGGATGTTCCAACAGAATAATAAAGAATGGAATAACAGAAGAATTTCACCATGTATGCGGTAATTCGCATAGACAGGTTATTCCAACATAATGATAAAGAATGGAATAATGAAGAGTTTCACCAAGTATAGGGTAGATCAGCGTATCTGAGTTATTCCAATGAATAAAAATGGAATAACAGAAGTTCTCTTCATGAATACAAAAGAAATAATACCCCATACGGGTACAACAAACAATATCCCTTACCTTTGAAAGAAGAGTACTCCGACTGGTAGGGCGAGGATATACTCGAAGAAAACTTGCATTATGCTCAAATCTTTCTTTAACTCTAAAGAAATATGCTCAAGATTATAGAAGAAGAACTCTCTCTATAGTTTCTCTCTCTAGAGTTTCAGTGAATTCGTAAGAAATAATGAAGGAATGAGCTTCTATTTATAAGAGAATGAACTGCATAGTAACTAATTCATGAACGGTCCAGATTGATTTACTTTAAACGAACAGTCCAGATTGATTTAATAAAATATTCTAATAAAACAAAATCTTTTAAATAAAATATAATATATTCTATTTATAATCTAATAAAACGAATAACTTTATAAAAGTATTATGTTTTATATAAAAAGATTTTACTATACAAAATACTATGCAGGCACTATGCAACACTATGCATAATAAAATATAATATATTCTAATTATTGTCTAATAAAACAAATAACTTTATAAAAGTATTCTGTTTTATATAAAAAGATATTACTATGCAAACCACTATGCATAATAGAATATCATATATTCTATTTATAGTCTAATAAAATGAAAAACTTTATAAAAGTATTTTGTCTTATATAAAAAGTTTTTCCGTTTTATTACATTAATAATACTAATAAAACAAAACTGAGTGACTTATCACGTAAGCATCAATAATCAATACCGTGTGCTACTATGCAACCACGCGTATTATTGTACTTTTACTACTTAGTAGTTCAACAGTATTAACAAAAAAACTTCCGCCGTTATTTTCATAAAATACTTTTGTCGTTTTCTCAATCCGATAATAATTCCGTTGTGGGGTCCACTAATGATTGTACCATCGTACGGATATTCCCCGACAAAAAGAATATTCCCCGACCATTCGAATATTATATAACAACTTGCATACATTACAAAATTTATAAATACTACCCACAACTATAACATTTTATCAAATCCACACCATAATATTCAAAAAAATTATTTCGAGAAAATTAAATATTTATTCATAAAATCTGGGGTCTCACATCACATGCTTCGAATTTCTTATTTTGCTGGTTTCTTTGCTGATTTCTAGCTCCCCCGTTCCCATTCCACTTCCTCTTCAAATTGTTGCCATTTCGGTCGTTACTACCGCCACTCTTAGCTTCACCTTCACTCTTCTTCTTCCTCTACTCTTGATTATCTTTTGTTACTGCCTCGCCTGCACTTTCAGCGAGAATCGCTTTCTCCATCACTATTATAAATGTTTTAATTGGAACAAGGAAACCTAACTATACAACCAGGGTTTCAGTCCCTGCTCGAACCTCTTTTCCTTGCGCTCGTCTGTACTGACTTGATATAGCGCAAACCTCGCCAACTCATTGAATTTTGCGGCATACTCCGACACCAACATCGTTCCCTGCTTTAGTTCCAAAAACTGAACCTCTAGCTGACTCTTCGAACTCTCTGGGAAATAGGTTTCGAAGAACAGCTCCTTAAACCTATCCCAGGTCATCACTCCAGGTCCTTCCCGAGTTTTGTTGGCCTGCCACCAATAGCTATTCTCCTCTTTCAACATAAATGTTGCAAAAGCAGTCTTCTGATTCTCCTCTACCTTAGCCACATCAAAAACCTTCACGATTTCCATAATCCAAGTCTGTGCTTCAACTAGATTCATGGACCCTCAGAATTCTGGTGGTCCAACCGCCTTGAAGTCCTTAAATGTAGTACCTTGATTCTGAGGTTGATTTTGTAAAGCACCCGTCAGTAACGTCACTAGCTGCTGAACCGGGTTTCCTTCCACATTATTGTTGTTGTTTTCCTCAGCGATTCTCCGTCGTGGTGGTTGACGTCTTGAAGACATTTTCTGTTAAAATACACCCATTAACTTTTATTCAACCTTTTTAAGTATTATATACTTAGGTTGCACATCATAACAGTTTATCACGTAAAACTTAACACTTTGAATAAAACAATAACTTTTATTCATTCATTAAAAAAAACATCAAAATAATAGCATCACTGCTATTTACATTACTTTCCTGAACTATAAACTTTCCTGAACTATAACAGTTGCAGGGTAACATCATCATCATCTATCCAATTGGTTATCATACCCGAGATTTATATTTCATTTATTTTCTAATCTTCTATTAATCACACTTCTTACAATGTCCTACTAAGATACTGCGTAGCTTTACGACGCTCTTCTTCCATAATTCAGAACATTGTTCGGCGATCCAACACGTATGATGGTAGTGTCTCGAACTGAATCGGATAACTCATGACTCGATCTTGAGCTCGATTGACCACGGTGTTGAATACATTGTTCATTTCTTCCATCTTTCTCCTCTTGGCTTGTGCATCCCTCTCTGCTATTCTGGCTCATTGATAAGCTTCATTGTAAGGATCTTCAGCTCTGGCCCTTTTTATAGCTTCCTCCTTAAGCTTATTCTCCAGTTCTGCAATCTTCCCAATCAGTTGCTCGTTTTCCCCTTCTGTGTGAATCAGCTTCTCTTTAACGTTATTCAATCGTTCTTCTCAATCCTGGATCTCATCGTCTTTCTATGCCATCGAGGTTTGTTGTTCAGCTACTATATCCTGCAACTCCTCGACGGTGTCTTGAAGTTCCACATTGCGGTCATACACCTCGTCGTACATACGGGCAGCTATCGAGTTGAGTGGAAGCTCTTCCTCCTCGTCCTCCTCATCCTTTGACTGTGGCAGCTCTACGGGGTCCTCCTCATCCGTCTCTATCTCATCATCCTCGTCAGGTACCCTCTCCTGCTCAACTATTGTGACCAACGGAACTGTTTCCCGTGGCAGTAGTTGTTCCCAAATCACCTGAATATCCCGAGGCTCCTCCTCTCTAGCCTGACTAGATCCTCCTACATTAACCATCCTATCAACCAAACGTTTAAGTTTTAATTACTAATCATTACTACTCGACACTCACGAGCACATAAATCATTATCACATAAGCACATAAGTGTTTTATTACTTTCTCTTTCCTAAAACTCGATAAGAGTTTATCATCACTATCTTTTCAAAGGTTACTTCCTAAGGCTTTTCCCCACTTAAGGTTTATAACCCAAAGGCTTTGATACCAACCTGTGACACCCCCAAATCTAGATACTTCATTCCCACAAGACTTGGTGCTCACTATCCAAACATTCATACTATCTACCCAAATAAAATAATATTTGAATCATAAAAAAAAAACTCCCCTTAAATAGGGTTACATCATTAAGTTTAAAAACATCCCAGGTTATCTAACCTTTAAACATCATTCAAAAGCGAAATTAAATTATTACATAACATCGTTAAGATAAAGTCTAAGATCAACATAACAAATAAAAGTCTAATATCATAATAATAATCAAAATTACAAGTTTTCATCACTTGTACATTTTTCCCTTTCCTTTGTTAGTCGAAGGTTCATCTACCTTCTCCTCTTTAGCTGCAATGAGTTTATAAATATGCAAGAGTGAGCAAAACAATTGCTCACTGGATATAATAGAGAATCAACATGAGTATAACAATAATAACTGCAAATAATAGGCTCATCAAGACTGAATAGTACTCTAACAATGATAATCAGAAACTGGAATCCAAAATATGGAATATACATCATTGAGGGTCATAAGACAATGAACTACGTCCACAGTTGCAAGTAATCTTTCAACTCCAACTTTAACAGTCATAAGACTATAAGGACCTCGTACTTAGGGGGATCAGTCCTTCGTACAATGTATTGTGCACAAACATTTTAACGCTACGCGTAAGTTATCCCCTAATAATAATAGGGTTGTTCATCTTAGTATTTAGAGTACAAGTCCGCACCAAAGAAGGTTTGGTTTGGATAAGATATCAAGGGTAATTTGAAGTTCAATGAACATCAACTAGTGGACTAGTTGAATCAATAGTGTTTGATAATCACAACAGTTGATCAATAATAACATAATATGAAACAATGAATGAGTGTAAGCGAACTGACTATACTTAATCTCATGCTTAGAAACAACTACAAAGCATAAGTATAGAATGACAATAATAAACCTTGCCTGAATAAAATTAAGCTAGGACTATGAATTATTGAATAAACATTAGGTAAGAGCAAGCTGAAAATAAAGCTTACTTATTATGAGAATGGCTTGTGTCAAGTAAATGAACTATATTAATTCAACATTTAAAATTAGAATTCAAGAAAGTTGTATTCATAATACCCGAATAACAATAATGAAACTTATCTAACAATAAACAAGTTAGAATGCATCAATAAGTATCGGACTTCGAACTTGTTTGAATAAAATAATGTCATAGCTAGATTGTTCAAATCATGATTAAGAATACAATAGTTCGTTTAACGAAACTTTAAAGTAAGAATTAGCTCAACATAAATGTAAGGATAAAAGGCTTGCTCAATGTAAAAAGAGAAGTTTAGAAACTTGCTCAATCTAAATATAGAGTTAGAAAACATGCCTTGAGCGTAAGCTATAAAATTAAACTCACGATCACCTACATATAATTTTAAAACCACAATATCTATTAGATATGCTAACATACCAAAACATGTTCATTACCATTCACATTTCAAAAACTCTAAGTGTTTAACTTCACAACACTTGTTTAATGCTCATTATGTATACCAAGTTACCACATAACGCGTTCTCGATTTACTAACCATTTTTGTAATTTTGAACTTACTAACCCCAATTTACTATGCTATGTTAACCTTAACATTACACGTTTAACATGCTAACACACTTTTAGACCATGTCATGTTGCTATCCCAAATCTGCGAGAAGCAATGAAACTAGAATATCAAACGGGGTAATGGCAATTTGCGCCATATAATCAAAAAACAAGCATTTGCGCCTCTTTTGCCTTAGCCTTTGGCAATTACCTGCTCGGTGTTCAGATAGACGCAAAGAGACTAATGAACAGTAGCCGACTTTAGCCCAACAAACACAAATTTCACCCACCAAACAGTGAAAATAACACATAAGATAAATATACAACCATCATAAACATGATTGCTCACATTTACAACCAATTAGAACGATTTAACACCAAATAAAACTATTTTAATTTCTCAAAATTCAATTTTTTCATATAAAACTCCATTTTTGATATTTATTCTAGAAATCATCACTGTGAATGCATTACTTGACCAATTTACTCCATTCAAACTACATTACGTTCTTATCTCAATGAACTACCAAACACAAGTTTCAATTTATACTTTCATATACAAATTGGCCATTAAAATGGATACTTTTCATGAACATATGAAAAACACATATAAACAAACACTGTCAAAATTTTCTACTGTTATAGCGAAACTAGTATACGAGTTCCAGTTCAACCATATACTCTAACATTGAAAGCATGTATAACCACCATAACCTAGTTATATAACATAATTCAGAAGAAATATAATTCACAGAGCATAGCAAAACTTCGTCGAGATACTCATAAACATCAGAGTGATAGAACATACTTTCAATTAGCGTGTAATTCTTGCTACGATCACTGGAATATGCTCACGTTCTCTCTCAAATTCTCTCAAGTTTCACTGACAAGCTTTATTAAATTCTCTGAACTCTCTCACAACTCAATATGCTAGAATGCGTATAGCTAGGCCAAATAACATTAAGCGTATTTTAAAAACTGACAAACCCTTAACACTAATACTAATTACATTATCAGTTATAACACCTAAGTTATAAATATATATTATATTTATTATTTTATTATTTTATTTATTTTATCAAATTTCAAAACTAAAAATTCAAAAGCCTAAGGCTTGTTTGGCAAATCATTTAAAATTAAAGAGTTAAAATACTGAGTCTTGATTGGCAAAAACAAATTTAAATTCTTTTTTAATTTATTCTAATAAGAACTTTAGTTTATAAATTATAATCACATATTATTTTCATATCCAACATTTACCCATTAAATTACTCACATACTATATTTTAATTAAATATAGCCTTTTAGTAAATATCACAAAATTATAATTTTCATTATAACTTTATTTAATAATTTAATATACCATCTAAATTATTAAATCAACAATATAACATCTCATGATATTTTACAGCTCTCTAAATTATAAATTAATTTAATATAGAAAATTCTCTAATAAATTTAGATTCATCAATTCAACAATAGACACACCAAATAAATATTTATATTATTCAATAAATATTTAATATTACACTTTGAAATTTTGGATCGTTACAGTGGACTGCCAAAGAAGACTTCTATAGCTTTAAATGGACGAACACTCTGCTTCCACCGGTAAAAATATGACAGTATATAAGCTCACAAGTGTTTAAAATGAGAAAGCACTCAGTTTATAGTGTGTACAGAGCAAATTGGACAAGGCTTCCTCGCCGTTTTCTCTTACAAAATGGCCACCCCAAGCCCTCTATTTATAGAGGGGGAGCCACAGGTGTACATACGGCAACCGCAGATGCACTTTACGATCGCCTGCGTGCCCGGGCTCCATGGTCCCTGCTTAGTCTCAAGCACGATGTCTGCGTGCAACATGATATCTGCTCGAACTTTTAGAACTTCAATTCGGGCCTCCGATTGAGGTGTATAAGACCTTTTATGGAGTGCTGTTTTTGAGAGCTGCACAAATGACATGGGATTAGAGGTTGTAAGAAGTCAGGAGGATGGGACCATGCCCTTGGTCTTCAAGCTTCAAATTCTATCCGGTGTGCTGTCCTGTGTAGTAGTCACTCGGGATTATAGCTTTTTGGTTCTTGTAGGACACTGCTGTATAGAATGTATGTTGAAATGTGTTGAGACGGCGCACGTGTAGAATCGAGGTAGCAAAATGATGATTTTTCCCCTCACCAGGGTTATCTTGGTTTCAATGAAAGCGATCGTTGCTCGTGGTTATCTCTCGAGATTGGGTTTTTTAAGCAATCTTGGATGTCCTCAAGGTTGTCTCTGCAGTTTTCCTGACCTCCCGGGGTTATCTCTTGGTTTGGGACTGAGTGCCTCGGGGTTATCTCTGAGGTTGAAGCTGATTACAAAGGTTGAAAAGAGCATCTCCGGGGTTATCTCCGGAACTATAACTGAACTCCTCGGGGTTATCTCTGAGGTTGAGACTGAAACTCCCGGTGTTGTTCCGGGATTGAATATCTTGGGGTTATCTCCGAGATTGAAAAGGCTTCTCCGGTGGGATTTCCGTAACTGAATTTGTTTTGTCCTTCAGGGTTATCTCAGCCCTCCTACAATGTTAGTAATAGGAATGCAAAATTTCGAGTGTCTACAGATGCCCTTTTTTATCATATTCATGCAATGCAATAGCATGGATAGGTTAAAGAATACTAGACATTTAAAATGTGATAGGATTATCATGATGCAATGTACAGCAGCATGATGCAAATGTATGTGGTTTGTTGGACTATTTTCCAACAGGATGGGATGATTTCCGGCTGCCTTGACTTCTACTGGGATTCAGTCATTACTGACAACCCGGATGAACTGTTTAGAACGTGCGATCCAAAGTTCTCAAGAACTTCCAGGATGTTGACGTTGGTGTGATCACCAAAGTCCTTAGTCCTTGGTACAGACTTCACACTTAAGATGAATCTCTCATGTACAAGAGATTCTGTGGGGATAAAGCTTTGTCTGTTGAGGATGTGTATAACATATTCCATCATCGATCCTCCCCGATGAGGATATTCTTCCCTAGTTTGTATCGCCAGTCTTTTCTTCGATTCGTCGAATTCACGCTAACGATGCGTGTCGTCAGAGTTATCTGACCTTCGTTGACATGTACATCAATGGTCGAATTCTCTGCTGAGGAAAATGTCAAGGATGATTAACCTTTGTTGACGTGTGCATCAATGTATGAGATCATTGGGTGGTTTCTGATGCTTCGATGGAGTTAATTGACAATGGCTGAATGTAGTCAAGGTGGCTTGACCTTCGTTGACGTGTTCATCAATGGCTGATTTGGATAAAGTTTCCACTATGGAAGAAAGGTTTTGGGGTTTTGACCCGGTACAGATGGTATTTTGACCTTCGTGAGGTATTGACGAGTGTGGTTTGCAATTGTTGTGATCATCAGTATAGTGAACCCTATATTTGGGTGAATACCAATGAGTGACATGTAGACCCACATTTTGGTCTCTGAACCAGGATTTCAAGTTATTTCGCTCAATCGCGTAGCGTTTTTATTCCTGATTTAGCCTTTTTAGTTTGTAAGATCTCCTTTGCAACTCGAACTGGACCGAGCTTGAGGGGTGAAACCCACCTAGGGGAGCCGCAAGTACACCTGCGGCCAACCGTGGTTGGTTTTAAGCTACAGTTTGCTTTCAAAATTCATTTCTAAGTTGTGCCACATAAGAAATCTGAGAGATCTTCTTCAGATCAGCTGAGTTCGGGCGTCTTTCTGCAAATTTTGTCACCATACAAGTGTTTTACACTGCCCTAGTAACGTATGCATGTCTTCTTTTCCAGTTTTAACCCATTGGAAAATGAGTTATCACATGAAAAGCTTTTAAACACATAGTAGTGTATATTCATACTCAAATGACTTGATAAAAAATATTCAACATAGTAAATGTTAGTATTTAACCATGCTGGACATAATGATGTGAAAAAATTTGACTTTTGAAACAGTCAAATTAGCACCTTTTTCAGATATTTCTTATCCTATTTGAGGACAAATGAGCTAAGGTGAGAAAGCAAAGTAATCTTGGTAATTAGGGTACCCTTACAGACTATGGCTTTAATATATGTACGCATATATAGGATGTTTATGACTGTGGGCAGGTGTGTTACTGAATGGCCACTTAGTCATGTCTATGTGCATGTGGATAGTCCTATTTATAAAGGGGATTATGGCAAAAATTTTCTAAATATAGGCATTGAGTAGTCATGTATTTTTAACTCTACTGTAGGTGTATGTTAAAGTAATGCATGCATGCATGTAGTCATAAAATGCATTTGAAAAAGATCCTGGTTAGAGTTTACCACACCCTTTCTAAGGTGATTTGGAGACTTATGTCCAGATATATGGATCTGGATCAGCCAAGTAGTTCCTGTAGGACCACTTCTGGTGTGTGGAGGAGGGCTTCTGATGTGCCTCGACCTCGTTCAGTTAGACAGCCTTGTCGTCTGACGGAGGCGGTGATACGTCATGTCCAGGTTGAGGTACCGGATGTTGAGGGCGAAGAGGAGGATGTACCACTTGCGGACCCCGTTCCTACTGCTCATGTTCCCCGCAGGGATTTCCCAAGCATTCAGGTGATGATCCCAGAGCTTCTGGGTGATATAAGTCGACACCCCTCAATTTACTTGCATGCAAACGAGGTACCAGCTGGATTTTGATCTTCCTTTTTTCCTATTGATGAGGAGTAAAGGTTCTGATGTTGATCTGCTTTATGATGTAGGTTCTCGACTTTTACGCACCCCTAGGGAATCGGGTTCAAGATTCACACCACATATCGTGCTCTCGCATCCCGATTATCGGCGATTATCATGGTATGGGGGGTTTTGGGGCGTTCTTTTCCATCCTTTCCTATCGTTGTCCCTGGGGTTACCTCAGGGCATTGTCTGAGCGCTGGTTTCACCAGACTCAGTCTCTCTATTTGTTGGATTGTGAGGTGATTATGACGCTGATGGATTGGCGATTTATCACCAGATTTAGTTTGGAAGGGTGCTTATTCCATTTACGGTGAATATTACCCCGACTGCCGTTAAATCCTTGCTAGGAGTCTCAGCTAAGGCGCTCAAGGCCAGGACAATTTGTACAGGTCCTTTGAGCGTAGATGCTATGAGCGGGCTATTGAGTGAGCCCATACCCGATGATGTAAGAGTCAGGGATCGCATTCTTCGGTGATTGTTCCTGATAATCATTAGGGGCTACTTCATAGCCGATAATTCTTCCACGATATCATTCGCTTTAGTGAGCGCCAAATAAGATGTGGACCATATTGGAGAGTGTGATTGGGGCTCCTACACCTTCGCCTATTTCCTCAGGGGTATGCGCATGTGTTCGCAGGGCTTGACGGAGGCTTGGCTAGGATTTTACCCATTTCTGCTGGTGAGTATTCTTTTGTGATTTCCCATGTACAGGTTAAGAGTGTTGACTGACATCAGATGTTTGCCTTTGTGTTGGTAGTTTTGGGCCTATGAGAGGCTTCCACACTTGCATCCATTTAGTGTGCTAGGCTTTGAGACCTATCCACGAGGATGACGATGGCATCACTCTATATTAATGGAGGTTCTTATAGCGGAGGGTTTCACCCATTGTCGTCTACAGTTGGAGTTATTTACAGCTGATGTCATCACTTGGATTCCCTACTCTGGGGAACATTTAGCCATTGGGTTTGAGGATGGATACCCGACTAGTGTCAAGTACGTGTTATCCTCCTCTCTTTACTGATGGAGGATGGGAGCTCTATTTAGGAGAGCGTGCTATTAGGAGCACCACAGTGGAGATCCGTGTACCGATCTTACCTCCTACCAAGTGTTATTGGCCTGTATCAGAGTCGCCCACCATTGATATCCCATTGATGTGTGCTGACAGTTTTACACTATCAGAGGGTCCTCATTCTTAGCAGGTGTTCCAGCATTGGTGGTCCCCTTGTACCATCGGAGCCTAGACCCGCGCCACGTAGTTTATGGGGGATATGGTTCCTAGATCCGTGATGATGACAGATTGGATGGTCTGTGTTAGAGATCTGGCTCATTTGACAAAGATTGATGATTTGACCCGGTTAGCTTGGGTGGGCACATTTCTTTATCCAAAGACTTGGGCAGTAGATCCTTGAGGCAGATACTTCGATCCTTCCATTTCAGTCTTTGGCTCCTCAGGTGACCCATAAGGTTTTCCCGGTGCAGATCCTCTATTGTATCAGCCTAACATCCCCGTTGATGGAGATCCAGTGACTCAGGAGGAGTTACATCAGGTAGACAGGATTGATGATGTAGACATTGACACCATTATCTTCCTCTGATGTATATTCTCGCTATATCTTTTGATAGGCCTCTGTTAGTTGTTGGGCATCTGTGCCCCATTTCCCTAATTTTTTAGCTATACAGAGATGTATTAGATGATGATGTACTTAGGAATGTATATATTGTTATTCCCTACATTATATTGCCATCTATTGTTTATCATGCTTGTATCATGTTATGCATATGTATGTATGTCTAGAGATATTCAGCATTAACCCCTCGATGGTCTTATGATACGGCCTACACAGATGTCTTCCTTGACAGTTAGTCGCATTCATCATACCCCACCAGTGTTGGTGGCATCCCGTCTGAGATCGTGGTATGATAGTATGTCACCTCCAGACAGGGTGACTGTAGATCAGTTATTGCAGCATTCTATGACTCTCCTGATGTTTCAGGTTCCCATAGGCTTTCTAGAGGGTATGCTGGAGCACTAGATACCAGAGAGGCAAGTTTTTCAGTTTGGTATCCATGAGTTGACTCCTACCTTAGAGGAGTATGCACGGTTAACGGCGTTGCCATTGGACAATCCTTGCGTATAGATGGCTATCGGCGACCTGAGCCGGTAGTTTATGACCCTCACCAGGCTAAGGCGTAGAGTCATACAGGATGAGATCACATCCGGCCACGTGGTATCCCAGGATTTTCTGATGGACAGATTTGGCTTAGAGGATAGTTATACATAGCACTCTGGTGATATTACCCTACCGGAGGATCATTGGAGTCTAGCCAGAGTAGACGTATAATTGATGTGTGTATTTTCATATGTGTATATGCCACGATATATAGATGAGCTGGACATTTGCGTCATTATGGAAATGAGAGCTCTCAGGGAGAGTCATACCATCCGGGCTATTCGATAGAGTATTCTGCATGGATGGAGACAGAGACAGCATCGACTGCGGTAGTATCCACAGTGCCGGAGATTGATTATGATGATGGGGAGACCATAGAGGACCTCGATCTTCCCACCGAGGAGGAGCTATTCACTGGGTTGCCAGTAGCTCTTGTAGATTCTCCCAGTACGAGTGCTACTGTGATTCAGCATTCAACACAGTATTTAGAGCAGAGTCTTCATCTGATGACCTTTGAAATAGATCAAACTAGGGCCTAGATGATAACAGCTCTTGATGGGAGAGATGCCACTCTATTGGAGAGAGAGGATGCTATAGGTCATAGAGACACCTCTATTGCTGAGCGGGATGAGGCTAGATCATCCAGGGATGCATTGATTATTGAGCAGGATTGTAACGCCCCAAAAAATTGAACCTTTTGTTAATACTTTTAATAATGAATAAAATAATATTATTTATTATTAATATGTGTTAGTAAGAGGAATGTCGTTCTATAACCTAGAAACGTCGGAAAGTCGTAGTATTTTAACTACGTGGGAGAATTAAAGTATTTGAATTTCTAAAACGAAAATAAAAGTTTTCTGAGAAATTTTCTGAAAAACACTATTCATCAATTTCCGCTCGAGAATTATTTTTGAACTTCCGAGAAATACGTAACATTATAATATCAATGTGAGATAGATTATGTAATAATAATCTAAGTATGGAAAACATAATATTTCGTATACGGACTTAATTTGAGAACGTTAGGAATATTAAGCGTTAAGAAGAAAGAGTATTGATTGTATGACGCGTATGCATTGTACAAGGTATTGAATACGAAGTATTGTACGAATAGGTATGAATAATGAGATATCGTTTATTGTGAATTAATATACGAATAAGAATACGAGAATGATACGTATAGTATTTGTAATAAGGCTTTTAGCCAATTAAGTGGGACTCTTAGGATTGTTAACAAATTAGTAGAGTCCAATGAGAATTAAGGTGCAAGCCCAAGTGATTATTAATGCAAGCCCAAAGTTAAGTTAAGTTAATTAGACTTAAGCCCAATGTAATGATCCAATGAGTTAGACATGATCCATGGAGTAACCAATGATGATATGGGTTATCTTGGTGGGCAAGAACTTTATGTAATGACCAAGTTGTTAATGTGGTGGCCAAGTAAAATGTGTGGCTAGCAAGTTGACTTTGTTGTTAAGAATGGAATAGTAAGGAGGTTAGTAAAGAGGTGGGATCTCCTAATGGCCATAGTGCCCTCACTTTGGTTTTCCTATAAGTAGAAGGCTAGGATTTTCATTTGTTGCTTGTTAATTTTCATTCAACATTAAACAACTTAAGTGTTAGAGAGAATAAGCACTTATAAGCCAAAACTTCCTTTGTTAGATTTCCAAGAAGGAGAAAGCTAGACATCAAAGGTAAATGATCATATGATCCTATATTCTTCCATCTCTACCATTGTAGGATGATAAGAGAAGTGTAATGAAATGAACATGCATGTTAAGAATACATAAGAATTGGATAAGCAATGAACTAAAGCCGAATAAGTAGTTTGAATCTAAATAAGTTATGAAACTATGATGAACATATATGAACTTGTCATATGTTTACATAAAATAAGTTAGTATGTCTGATAAGATGTGAGAATGTTGATTAAAGAACTTAAATTTATAATAAGTCATAAGGAATGGAAATTTATAGTTTATAAGTATTAAGTCATGAACTTATGAAGAATAAGTCAAAACCTAATTTGAAAATAGGTTGATGTAATAAGTAGTTTGAAATGTTCATATGATGGTTAGAATCCATTTAGAACAATGATCAATTCGTTAGTATTGAAGTTTCGCCGGAATTCACACGATTGGACGATAATCGTCGAATTCGTGAAATTCTTGGAATGGGAGTCGAATTTTATGTTCGAACTCGGAAACGTTGGTTTTCGATGGAGACAAGTCATATTTGGCATTATAGAGTTGTGGAATCGAAAATGACCGGATTTTGACTTAGAATGAAGAAACGAGCATTGAACGTTCACGAACGTTTATTATTTTCATTAAAAATGAACTAATAGGTGAAATTTTAGCAAACGAAGTCAAATAGATAAAATTCTTGCATGAGCGTGTAGAGTATGTAATTTGTGAACCGTAGGCTCTTGAACGTGCCAATTCAGACTTATAATGAAGAAGTTATGAGTCCGGGAAATTTGCAAAGTTGAAAATCTATCAAAGTTATCTGAGGCACAGAGGTTGCGTCGCGGCGCCAACCCAAGGCTAAATGATGGCAGCTGCCAAGCCAAGACATGTTGTCTCAACCTCATCAAGTTTCACGGCCAAATATGACATGTAAGCACATAGACTCACATGGCATGCAGCCAAGTCCGATCTTTAGCCATCGCAGAGTGAAATAAGCAAATGTGACATAGAGAAAGAAGGGTGGTACCGCAGTGCCAACCATAGGGTTTGGACAGTGAAGAAAGTTTACAAGTTTGAAATGAATGGTAACTCATTTGTAATGAACTAAAGAACTTAATGAAGCATTGTAAGGTATTGTTAAACCTTAATAATGTTGCCTAATGGATAAGGATAATCAATCAAATATAAATGTAATGTCAATGTAAACTATATCAGAAAGTCAGAATCAGTAATAACAAATCTGAACCATAATTAGATTGAGAAGAAGGGTAAGATATAGTAGTATACATACTTGATTATATATAACCTAATATGGTACGTTATGTGATCATATATTGTAGAGACTTAGAGATTTAAAGTGTACGTGTTATAAACAGTAGCAACCGCTAAAGGCAAGTATTCTAACCCTTGTTCCAGTTCAATCTGGACAAGCTTTGTAATTCATGTATTCTTACACATGAAGTATTGTATGATGAAGTCAAAGCCAACTCTTTTGACTAGACTTATATTATGTTTCTATCAAGCATGGTCAATGTTTACCAAGTTATTTTGGTGTGGTTTTCAAACGAAAACTGAGTGTGCTAAAAATGTTTTGTCGTCAAACGACAGGCACATGAGGTTGCCACAACTTAAACGTACATACATTTAATGAATGTAGTGTTTATCAACATAGAGTACTATGGGCTGATCACCCAGAAGTGCTCGTAAGAAATGTCGGACTTACGGACTTAGTGTCGGGATGTCCTTTTCAAAGAACTTCTGAAATGCTCAAGGTCTTGGACCAAAATAGATGTTTTACTAAATATTGTTGTTGTAAAATGTTTTGAATGAAAAGGAAGTGCTATTTTGAATTATCGATAGTACTTCATAACTATTGTTAAGTTATTGAAGATATACGATTCCTATGTTCAAGCATGTTGTTTATTAGAATTTTTTTACTTGCTGAGCTAGTCATGCTCACTCTTGCTTGAACTATATAAACACAGCTAAGATCGAACGGACCGAAGGCTCCGGCAAGGATAAGGGCAAGGAGAAGCCGAACCCGTAGAATACTTATGTAATAGTATAGGGTGAATGATTGTAATATATCTGATATTATGACAAGAACAATGTAATGGTTATAAAGAACCTGGGGAAATGTTAATATTATTTTGAATATATAGAAGACATATTCGCTCTATTGAGGCTTGTCAATTGAATGTATGTGTGAACGGTAGTACCGTGTACACCATCTGTCGGTTTGGAAGATATCCGGATTTGGGGGCGTCACAGGTTGGTATCAAAGCTATAAGCGCAATGTGTGAAGAACCCTGAGCCTTTTGCTGGTGACGTCCCTATAAGGGAATGCACCGAAGCCAGACTTTCCATAGGGGACGCCGAGCAAGTCGGTGGCAAATTGATAGGTACCCTTGTGAGGTGCTATGGTTGAAAGTACCATTAGCGTCACAGGTTGGTATTAAAGCATTAGGTTATAAAACTTAAGGGGGGATTAAAAACCTTAAGTCATAACCTTAAGAGAAGTTAAAGAAGTAAAAGAAGAAAATAACCTTATAAAAATGCATTATGATTATGTTATGTGTTTTTATTATTCTACTGATGTGTATTAATCAACTTAATTGTTTTGTGTAGATGTCAGGAGTAAATAGAATGAAGTTAGATGTACAAGCTGTTAGTGAAGAATCAGTGAACCAAATAGAGGTTATATTGAACCCCATTGGAAGAACCAGAGATAGTTGTCATTGAGTCTGGAGACTCAGAGGATCCTGATCTCATGTCAGTATTCGATGGTATGATAGAAGAGGAAGTGGAGGTAGTGTCCTTCAATCTAGTAGCTATAGCAGCAGAGATGGTTCATGGGGAGTCAATGATGTCATTATTTATGTCAGTATTGGATAGAAATATCCATTACTTTCAGGAGGTTAAGGAGCTAAAGGCAGAGCTCCAAGCTGTTATAGAGGACAAGACAGACGTGGAGTCCATGTGGGAGCAGGAACACGATGAGAGGATTTTGGCTAAGGTCAAAGTCCACGAGTTGAAGCATGAGGTTTTTGAGCTCAAGGAGGAGCTAAAGACCAAACAATAGAAGATAGGGAGAATGTCCTATATTCGTAGGAGTTCTCATACAGATTTCCAGCAGCAGGTAGCTGGTTATCCTATAGAGGCAAAGCAGACGCGGTATACTATCAGCCGTGATATTATTTCCGGTCTTGACAAGGCACATTTTGATAATTCCTTAAGGCAGATGTGATCTGTTAGTAGATAGAGTAGTTTAGATATGTAAATATTTTGTATCTAATAGTGATGTAAAACCCTCTTTTGTATAGAAAAGGGTAGTCTTTTGTAAATCCTAATTTTTGGAAAGTAATAACGGGATAGTATTGTAATCAACTTAGGCTGTGTAATGGAACGATGTAGTATTATACTACAATGAATGAATGAATATAAGCCTTTTTACGAAACAACTGAGAAATGGATGTTGAAGTTATTGTTTAATCTTGAATAATAACTAACTAATAAGAAGGAAATAATAACGCGATGTGTTATTTATTGTATCAGCAAAATGCCGCCGAGAAGAGCACAACGTAACCAAGGAGCTAATATAGATCAACCGGAGGGAGGTCCGGTTAACCCAATGCAGGAGTTTATTAATTTAATAACAACTGCATTTAATAGAACTGGGGCTAATATCCCCGTAAATCCGAGAGTACCACAAGCTACTACCTTTACGGATTTTAAGAGTGTTGGTCCGCCGGAGTTCAAAGGAACTACGGACCCTATCGAAGCCCAAACGTGGGTGAAAGAAATAGAGAAGGAATTTGTGATAGAAAATGTCAACGAGGCCCAGAAGGTTGCCTTTGCAACCTATATGATGAAGGGAGAGGCCAAATTTTGGTGGGAAGCCAATCAGGCTAGGGCCGGGATAGAGAATTTGACGTGGGTGAGGTTCAAGGAGATATTCTTCGAGAGCTAATTTCCCATAATCATGCAAGGAAGGATGGAGATGCGATTTCTCGAATTAAAATAAGGGGACATGACGGTTCCCCAATACGCCGTCAAGTTTAATGAACTGGCGAGGTTCGCTCCACACCAAGTGGACACCGAGGTTAGGAAGGCGTGACGGTTCGAGTAGGGCTTGAAACCTTGGCTCTATAACTGTATTTCTGTGTTCCAGAGTACTTCATTTGGAACCATTTTAGAGAAGGCGATAATCGCCGAAGGTGGTAGTGAGGCGTTGAGCCAATACCACAAGGATAAGAAAAATAAGGGGAAAGTGGATGGGGGAGTGAAGGTCGAAGGAGCCAATGGTAGTGGCGAAGGACAGAAGAGGAAGGTGTTCAACTCTAGGAATACCGGAGTGAAGCAAGGAGACTCAAAGAGGAGGATGGAGGCCTGCAAGACCTGTAGGTAGACTCACTTAGGAGTCTGTCTCAAGGTTAAGGTCGTATGCTACAACTATGGACAAGAAGAATCACGGATGCTTTGTGTGTGGGTGAACTGACCATATGGAAAAGAATTGCCCGAAGAAGGGGACGGATAGGAACCGGGGCACTAATAGCGGGAAGTTAGCTATTGGGGGTCCAGCGTAGCCAGGTAGGTCGATGGGCCATACTTTTAACATGACAGTCGAAGATGCGGTTGCATCAGGGGACGTTGTCGCAGGTATTATTCTGATCAACGACATCAATGCTTACGTGCTGTTTGACTCGGGTGCTACTTGTTCGTTTATAGCATGTGATTTTGCTAGACGATTAGGATTACTTCCCGAAAAGTTGCATATACCTTTAAAAATTAAGATAACAAATGAAGATATAATTCATGTGGAAGATGTTCATAGGAGTTGTTGTGTGGACATACGGGGTTGTAAATTATAGATAGATTTAATACCAATAAAGTTAGGAGAATTCGACGTAATTCTGAGAATGGATTGGTTCCTAAACCATGGGGAAATTATAGATTGTCAGAAAAAATGTGTGAATATTAGAACGTTAAGACAACCTCAGGTAGTATTTTACGGGAATAGATCGTTGGGACGTTCGTGTTGTCTAACCATGACACAAATAAGGAAATTATTGAGGAAGGGGTGTGTAGGTTATTTGTGTCATGTTGTTGATACCCAGAGAGTGGTAGCAACCATGGAACAAATACCTATAGTTAGAGAATTCGTCGATGTATTTCTGAGTGAATTGTCGGGTCTTCCGTCGGATAGGGAGACAAAGTTTGTAATAGACATCGTGCCAGGAGCGACACTAGTTTCCAGGGTACCGTATCGTATGGCGCCAGTGGAGATGAAGGAGTTGATGGTATAGTTACAAGAACTGTTGGACAGGAAGTACATTCAATCGAGTGTTTCACCGTGCGGAGCACCGATACTATTTGTCAAGAAGAAGGACGAATTGTTAAGACTTTGTATCAACTATCGAGAGTTGAACAAGTTAACGATAAAGAATAAATACCCATTACCCAGGATCGATTATCTCTTTGATCAATTGAAAGGGGCTAAGTATTTTTTTTCTAAAATAGATTTAAGAACGGGGTATCATTAGTTGAAGGTTAGGAAGGAGGATGTACCAAAGACAGCATTCAAGACTCGTTATGGTCATTACGAGTTTCTGGTGATGTCATTTGGGTTGACTAATGCACCAGCTGTATTTATGGATATGATGAACAGAGTGTTCAAGCAATATTTGGACAAGTTCATCATGGTGTTTATCGATGATATTCTAGTCTATTCTAAGACGCAAGAAGATCATTTTGAACACCAAAGATTAGTGTTGGAAACATTAAGAAATGAGAAGTTGTATGCGAAATTCACTAAGTGAGAATTTTGGTTGGAGAAGGTACAATTTTTAGGTCATGTCATTGACCATGAGGGGATTTCAATGGATCCAGCAAAGGTGGAAGCCGTGATGAATTGGGAACAACCGAAGACGCCGATTGAGGTGCATAGTTTCCTAGGGTTAGCGGGTTACTATCAAAGATTCATCCATGATTTTTTGAAGATAGCTACTCCGTTGACTAATTTGACAAGGAAGACGATGAAATACGCATGGACTGATAAGTGCGGGGATAGTTTTCAAGAACTGAAGAAGAGATTGAGTGAAGCGCCTGTTTTGTCTTACCCGATAATATAGGAAACTTCGTAGTTTATAGCGATGCTTCGCATAGAGGACTTGGTTGTGTGCTCATGCAGCATGGCAAGGTCATTGCGTATGCATCAAGGCAATTGAAGGATTATGAGAAAGTTTACCCTACTCATGATCTGGAACTGGCCGCGGTAGTTTTTGCATTAAAGATATGGTGACATTATCTTTATGGGGAAAATGTGAGATATACACAGACCATAAGAGTCTAAAATATATATTCACACAGAAGGAGTTGAATATGAGGCAGAGGAGAGGGCTGGAGTTGATAAAGGATTACGACTGGGAAATCATGTATCACCCTGGAAAAGCCAATGTAGTTGTCGACGCCTTAAGTAGGAAGGGTCGGGAAAAATTATCTTTGTTAATAGCTCAATTTGAGTTAATAATTGAGATGGCTAGGATGGAATTAGAAGTTAAGTTGCCAAGTGAAGCAGGACAGATACTGTTTGCAACGGAGATGCAATCTACCATCGTAGAAAGAGTCAAGGAGGTGCAGCTCAAAACTGATGAGTGTGACCGGATAAAGGAGTGGCTAACCAATAAAAAAGAGATTAAGTACAGTCTTGATAACGAGGGGTTATTGAGATTTGAAGGAAGAATTTGGGTTCCGAATGAGACGGAATTAAAGGAGCAGGTGTTACAAGAGGCTCATAGTTTGAGGTTTTTGATTCATCCTAGTAGTACTAAGATATATCAAGACCTTCGACAGAGTTTTTGGTGGCCGAACATGAAGAGAGAAATAGTTGAGTATATGAGTAGGTGCTTGACTTGTCAGAGAGTTAAGGTCGAACATCAACGACCAAGCGGTTTGTTACAGTCATTAGAAATTCCGAAGTGGAAGTGGGAGAATATCACGATGGATTTTGTGGTAGGACTTCCGACTACTCCAAAGGGGTATGATGCGATTTGGGTAATAGTGGACCGGTTGATGAAGTAAGCTCACTTTTTACCAATTAGGGTCAAGTACAACTTAGACCAGTTAGCTAGACTTTATATTAAGGAAATAATTTCCAGACATGGAGTACCAATATCGATTGTGTCAGATCTTGATCCAGGATTCACATCGAACTTTTGGAGGAGTCTATAAGAGCAGTTGGGAATGTAGTTGAAGCTGAGTACGGCGTATCATCCATAAACTGATGGACAAAGCGAGAGGACAATTCAGACGTTAGAAGATATGTTAAGATCTTGCGTCATGGATTTTAAGGGTAGTTGGGATGATCATCTACCATTAGTAGAGTTTGCGTATAACAATAGTTATCATGCAAGTATAGGTATGCCGCCCTACGAAGCTTTATATGGAAGAAAGTAAAGAACACCATTGTATTGGGATGGAGTGGGAGAACGCCGAATGTTAGGACCTGAATTGGTGCAGCAAACAGTGGACATTGTTAAACTGATACAGATGCGTCTAGTAGCAGCTCAAGACAAGCAGAAGAAATTTACTGATTTGCATCGAGAAAATAGAGAATTTGAAGTAGGCTCTTACGTCTTTCTGAAGGTATCTCCCTAGAAAGGAAAGATACGCTTTGGAAAGAAGGGAAAGTTAAGTCCGAGTTTTATAGGACCTTTCAAAGTATTAAAACGGGTAGGTGAGGTAGCTTATATGGTAGCGTTACCTCCAGACCTAGAACGAATTCATAACATGTTTCATGTATCAGTATTGCGTCCTTATAAGACGGATTATAAGCACGTAATAGAGTATGAGCCTATTCATATCGAGAAGGACTTAACGTACGAAGAGATGCTAATTCAAATCATCGATAGAAAAGAACAAGTTCTGCGGAACAAAGTTATACCTTCGGTGAAGGTGTTATGGAAGAACCAAGATGCAAAAGATGTAACGTGGGAACTAAAAAAAAAGATGAAAAAGAATTACCCTCTTTTGTTTGTGTAATTTTTATATATATAGTGAGATTTTAGGGATAGAATCCTTATAAGGGGGAGAGAGTGTAACGCCCCAGAAAATCGAACCTTTTGTAAATACTTTTAATAATGAATAAAATAAAATTATTTATTTTTAATATGTGTTAGTAAGATGAATGTCGTTCTATAACCTAGAAACGTCAAAAAGTTGTAGTATTTTAACTACGTGGGAGAATTAAAGTGTTTGAATTTCTAAAACGAAAATAAAAGTTTTCTGAGAAATTTTCCAAAAAACACTATTCATCAATTTCCGCTCGGGAATTATTTTTGAACTTCCAAGAAATACGTAACGTTATAATATCAATATGAGATAGATTATGTAATAATAATCTAAGTATGGAAAACATAATATTTTGCATGCGGACTTAATTTGAGAACATTAGGAATATTAAGCGTTAAGAAGAAAGAGTAATGATTGTATGACGCGTATATATTGTACAAGGTATTGAATACGAAGTATTGTACGAATAGGTATGAATAATGAGATATCGTATATTGTGAATTAATATACGAATAAGAATACGAGAATGATACGTATAGTATTTGTAATAAGGCTTTTAGCCAATTAAGTGGGACTTTTAGGATTGTTAACAAATTAGTAGAGTCCAATGAGAATTAAGGTGCAAGCCCAAGTGATTATTAATGCAAGCCCAAAGTTAAGTTAAGTTAATTAGACTTAAGCCCAATGTAATGATCCAGTGAGTTAGACATGATCCATGGAGCAACCAATGATGATATGGGTTATCTTGGTGGGCAAGAACTTTATGTAATCACCAACTTGTTAATGTGGTGGCCAAGTAAAATGTGTGGCTAACAAGTTGAGTTGGTTGTTAAAAATTGAATAGTAAAGAGGTTAGTAAGGAGGTGGGATGTCCTAATGACCATAGTGCCCTCACTTTGGTTTTCCTATAAATAGAAGGCTAGGATTTTCATTTGTTGCTTATTAATTTTCATTCAACATTAAACAATTGAAGTGTTAGAGAGAATAAGCACTTATAAGCCAAAGCTTCCTTTATTAGATTTCCAAGAAGGAGAAAGCTGGACATCAAAGGTAAATGATGTTATGATCCTATATTCTTCCATCTCTACCATTGTAGGATGATAAGAGAAGTGTAATGAAATGAACATGTATGTTAAAAATACATAAGAATTGGATAAGCAATGAACTTAAGCCGAATAAGTAGTTTGAATCTAAATAAGTTATAAACTATGATGAAACTTCATGATTGGTGTGTATCGTACTGATAGTGTTGTTACACTGTCATTACCCCTTCATCGGGAAAATATGTTTCTAAGGGTTTGAAATCCCCTAAAGGTGCAACGGCCAGTTGAACCACAATTCCTTAACCCTTAATAGACTTTTGCGTCATGTAAATGATGTCAAATTGTTGTAGGATCAACTGCCATCTGGACAGCCGATAATTTAACATGGGTTTATTAAACACGTACTTGAGAGGATCCATACGGGATATGAGATGGGTTGTGTAACCATGAAGGTAATGTTGTAACCTCATGGAAGCCCATGCCAAAGCACAACAAGTCTTCTTAATCATAGTGTACTTGTGTTCACTGCTGCAGAATATTTTGCTAAGGTAGTAGATAGCTCGCTCTTTGCCTCTATCATTTTTCTGTCCCAGCATGCAGCCCATGGCATTGTCATTAATGGACAGGTACATGAACAGGGGAACATCATCCCTGGGAGGTACCAAAATAGAAGTGTTAACCAGCTGCTCTTTGATTGTAAGGAAGGCTTTTTGACAATCATCGTTCCATTTCATGGAGGAGTTCTTCCTTAACATCTTGAAGATAGGCTCACAGGTTGTTGTGAGTTGGGAAATGAACTGGCTAATAAAGTTGAATCTTCCCAAAAATCCCTGTATTTCCTTCTCTGTTTGAGGAATAGAAATTTCTATAATGGCCTAGATTTTGGTGGGATCCAGCTTAATCCCTTTGTGGCTGACTAGGAAACCTAGCACCTTTCCTCATTTAATGCCAAAGGTGCACTTGGCTGGATTCAACTTCAAGTTGTACTTACGCAACCTGTTGAAGAGCTTTTTGAGATGGTCTAAGTGCTCTTCTTCCCTTCGGGATTTGACAATGATGTCATCCACGTAGATCTCTATCTCTTTGTGCATTAAATCATGGAAAAGAGCTATTATGGCCCACTGGTAGGTAGCTCTGGCATTGATGAGGCCGAATGACAACCGTCTATAGCAAAAGGTTCCCCAAGGCGTGACGAATGCAGTTTTCTCACGATCCTCTTCAGCAACAATAATTTGATGGTACCCTGCAAAATAATCATCAAAGGAGTACATGACATATTAAGCAGTATTGTCAATAAGTATGTGGATAAATGGCATGGGAAAGTTGTCTTTAAGGAAAGCTTTAGTCAGATCCCAGTAATCCACGCCAACTCGCACCTTTCCTCCCGGTTTAGGCATGGGGACTATGTTGGATAGCCATTCAAGGTATGTGGACACCATGATGATGTCAGCTTGAAATTATTTCACAATTTCTTCTTTAACCTTTAAACTCCACTCAGGTTTTAATCGCCTAAGCTTCTTCCTAACTGGCTTGAATCCCTCTTTAATTGGAAGGCGATGGATTACGATGTCCATGGACAAACCCACCATGTCTTCGTGAGACCATGCAAACACATCCTGGAATTAAGTTAATAATGTAACCATATCATTCTTTTGGTTTGGAGTGAGGTCTGTACCAATCTGGATTAGCTTAAGGTTTTTTAAGGTTTCGAGGTTGAATGAGGTGGTTTGATTAAGATTTGGTTTGGGTTTATCCTCGACCCATTCATTGATCTCCTGAGGTATGTTAGTGTCCTCTTGTATTTCCATCAAGTTTGAGTTCAACCTTTCATCAAAGTTACAGTCCTTGTGGAGAAAAGGCACCTCATCAGCAAGTATAGGCACATCTACATTCAGAGTCCTGAAACAAAATATGCTTACACTTAATATATGAAATTGTTCAATCATACAAAGTGTTGGCATGTACTGACAAAATAACTGCTAATATTGTATAGTAAAGTAAGCAGTTAAAGCTATCTATGGGGTAGAGAGAGTTTCTACCCTTTTTACCCTTGGCGACAAATGCAAGGAGTGCTGCTCCAATTGTCAAGGGTGAACTCCTGATGGACGACAGTGATGAAGTGGCTATCATCGTCCTCCTTCTCCCAAATAATGACCATAATGTCAAGACAATCATCGTCTGGAGTGTATATGTTTGTGTGATCATCATGTAAAAGGATGCATATGTGAGATAAACTCCTGGCGATATCTTGTTTACGTCTCTATTCCTTTTCTTCCACTTCGGGATCAGGTATCAGAACCTCTTTTTCTTTAACTGGTATTGGTTTGGGAAATAGCATAGCCATAACATGGGTTGGAACCTTTACCAGAGACTGTACAAGCTCAAGATCTGTATGTGGAGATAATTGACATGTGGCTGAAGATGAATGAATTTGTTTCTATTTGTGAGGATTCCTATGACTGGAGCTAGCAAAATAGCCTAATCCAGTTGTCCTTATTTGACTAGGAACTTGAATTGGGCTCTTAATACCCTGATGATCTTTGCCCAACCCTTGTCCAGGTTGATGACCCAATGACATCATCTCTTAAGTGGCCGACATTACCTCAACAAAAATCTTGGGTGTAAGTGGTGGAGCCCCAATGGGATGGTAATGAGTGTTTCTCACCTTTAGGGCATTGAAACTAATCGGCTCAACTTCTATGTTGAAGCTGATGAGTGGTATGTCACCTTGTTCAGGACATTCCAGCTCATCATTAACAGTGATTAGGCTATTATTGATAATGTACTTGAGTTGCTGATGAAGGGTGGAAGGGACGACACTAGCCATATGAATCCACGATCTTCCCAATAGCAAGTTGTATCATGTGGTGATTTTGAGTACATGAAATGATACACTGAATGTATGTGGACCATCTCCAATGGTAACTCAATCTCCCCAACTGCATTTCATCGGGATCCATCAAAAGCTTTGATAACCGTATGGCTGCTTTTGATCCTCTTGGGGTTGATTTCAATCTTCTCCAAGGTGGCATAAGGACATATATTCAAAGATGACCCACCATCTATCAGAACTCCTCCCACCATATATCCAGAGGACAGCATCGCTATGTGCAACGGCTTGCAATGACAAGTACCTTCGGGAGGTATGTCGTCATCAGTGAAAGATATCACATTGTTGTTAAAAATGTGATCAACCAGGTGTTGGAATATATCCACATCCACTAATTTCGGCAAATGGGCTTCTTCCAAGACCCTTAGCAAGATCTTCCTATGATCTTCGAAAGAGAAAACTAAGTCCAGTATGGAAATTTGTTGTGGAGCTTCTCTCAAGCTTAAAACCACCTTGGCTTCATTATGGCCCATAGTACGGAGGAACTCTTCAATCCTCTCACTGGGAACTTTCCCCTTTGATTTGATGGTAGGCTTCATCACCCGATGGGGAAGATACAGTGGATTCTCCTTCGATACTGCAGCAATTGTGTGTGATGTAGATCCTTCAGCATGCCCATAATTCTATGGGACATTTTTTAGGTTGACAACAGGATACTGTGGCCTAGATGGAAAGAGAATTGGCTCTGGTGCAGCCACTTTCAAAGGATTGTCAGCACCTTTGAGTTGAATTAATTTTATTGTGGGTGGTCTAGTAGCTAAATCATCCTCAGCGGATATAACTGCTACATCATCCTTCCATTTTATATGAAATGTGTTCCCACTCTCGAGTAACAAAGTGTCATCATCTGCCATTTGCAGGACACTGCGATCAATTAAATTTGGAGTGCCCAACATTCTTCTGTGATGTGTCCGCGAGAGTGGGAGTGATACTGGCATACTCTATTAGAATTGAACCGTCTTGAACGGGGATTGATTAGAAGTGGAAGGGATGTAATTCTTCCTTCATTGATCAACATCTAAAATATCTCTTCCATAGGTTGGCCAAGGTATGTAAATTCCCTCTTGTTGGCAAAATCCCGACGGGCTTTGGCACTTTCTCTTTTTATAACTTTATCCTCCAGTGTTTCACTTTCTGAAGGCGGTGATGGAGTATTCATGACAAAAGGAAGGAGACTAGCATGCTCCTGACTAACTAATTGGCGTGTGACTTGGTGTTGATGGATCATCAGTTCTGCCAATTGCTCTACTTGCTTACAAAGAGCTTTCATCTTTTGCTCCATCATAAACTAGAACTGTGAGTAATCCCATTTGTCAGTACTGTCCTTGCTGGTTTGGGAAGATTCAACAATGTAATTGGAACTTTGTCCACTGCTCCAATTAATCATATTAACCTCTTCTTCTTTGTGCTGAGGAAGAGGGTTGTCTTTCATATGAGATTGGTCGGGTTTAGTCACCACAATCTCTCCATTGTCGATTAAGTCCTACATCTTGTGTTTCAAGGCCCAGCAATCCTAAGTATCATGTCATGGCGCTCTAGCATGATAGGCACACTTACAGGTAGCATTGAAACCTTTCCCATTTGGGTTGGCTGGTGGACAAAGATGTGTAATTTTCTTCTGATTTGTTAGAAGATTGAGAACATTCTCGAGCGAATCCCCTAGGGGTGTGAACACTCGATTGCGTTGGACTTCTCCACCCTTTGGCAATGTGGGGTTGGAAGAATGTGCTGGAAAAGGGGAGTAGTTTCTCTTTTGGATAGGCATGTTATGACTGCCTTTTTGACCTTGTAGTATCAAGGAAACATCATCCTCTTTTTTCTTATGGACCCTCTGGTGGTTGTTTCCATAAGTTCGGGACTGGATGTGCTCAACAACAGCTTTTAAAGCGGTTAGGTCTTGGATTTTTCCTGACTTCAATCCCATCTCAAACATCTCTCCATGTTTAATCATTTCAAAAAATGGCTTGCCAATGCCAGCTAAGACTCTTTCATAGAAAGGAGCTTCTTGTATGTCTATGAAGGTCATCACCATTTCTGATTCTATCATAGCAGGAGTAACTTGAGCAGAAATGCGCCTCCACCTTTGAGCATACTCTCTGAAAGACTCATTGGCTTATTTCTTGACCTTGGTAATTTGATATCGGTTCGGAGCCATTTGAGACTAGAAGCTGTACTGACTGAGGAAGGCATGATCTAGCTCCTCCCATATATGTGTTTTAGAATTGTCTAATCTGGTATACCATGATTGGGCTTCTCCAGTTAGACTCTTTTAGAACAGCTGTATTCTAAGCTTCTAATCCTCGGCATAAGATCCGAGTTCTCCAATGAATACCTTCAAGTGTGTGTAAGGATCTCCTAACACATCATACTTTTCAAAGTCAGGAGTCTTGAACTTCTCTGGATAATGAACACCAGGGAATATACAAAGGTTGGCATATGAGACACTCCCGTGTGCTCCAATCCCTTTTATAAACTGAATGGTCTCTTCCATTTGAAGGACTTTTTTCCTGATATCAATGGTGTCTGGATCTTCTTTTAGATGGGTGTTTTTCAGGAATCTTGTTGGACTTATCCAACTGAAGTTCAGGTATTGGATTTGTTTGATCCGTACCTTGTGTTCCTCCATGTGCAGAGGATTCTGTATGTATGGGTATGCGTAGACCCTGAGTAGACTGGTGTAGTTCTTTAAGTAGAACAGCTAAATCTATAATTTGTTTACTTAATCTGTCAAACTCCTCACGAGAGACAGGAGCAGGATTAGACTGGTCAGAGGAAGACATAATTGGATGTAGGCTCGTGGCCTTCTTAGAGTTTGATTGGGTAACAGGCTCAATTGTTTTCCTACAAAAACTTATGTAGTTTAATCTTAGGGAATGTATCGATGTTTACATGTTATCATAATGTGTCCATTTTTTAGGAGTATTATCCTGCAAAATAGGTGTCAGTTGATAGCATGCCAAGCTCTAATATGTATGTACGCATATTCTTCATATTTTCCATTACATAAAGATTGACATGGAATGAAATTACAAGTAATTGTCTTTACAAGTAATTAAAAATGGAAAGCATGAAGATACTTTCCTTTGCGTTTGGTTTATCAGAGGATGGCCTATCTTGGGTTTACTCTCGTGGATTTTTGGCATGAAGGTTCCCAGATCATCGCAATTTACTTGACGGGAAGTTAATCCGGTCTTTCAACTGGAGCGAATCTGGGTGGTGCCTTTCTTGAGCCTCATTCGAATTAGTCTCCCTACGAGTCCAGTAATCAAACACTGACAAGATAGCCTCCTGGTGGAGGAACCACACAACATACATTCACATGCAACGTGTCTCACCGTTATGGGAATGATGACATGTGCGAAGCACTAATATCATATGCTGATATAGTGTAAAGCATTAAGTTCAGTAAGTAAATGCATTCGTATACATTCATCAAAATGTAAATGCAACATCCACACACAAGCATATAATAGTTTTGAAAAGTTTTTAGTAGCGGCTTAAGTCCTCTTACTGGAGTCCCCAACAGAGTCGCCACCTATCGACGTCGGGATTTTTATTGTCCCTCTTCTGTTCTTGTCTTTTGGTGTTCTCATGTTAGCTGAGATTTGTTTGAAAAAATAAGTTATGAAAAGGTCCGACGTTTATATGTCAACAATTGGATTGTGAGAGTCGCCAGTTGGTATTTTTAAATGGTTGCACCAACTCAATCGAGAAAGGTTTGCACATTGACCACATGATGTAACACTGTTAAACTGTTCTGTGAAACCGAGATTCGTTAGGGTCCAAGGACTTGCTTATGCGGAGGGAAGGTGTTAGCAACCCCCGATATCTGTGTTACCATGCACGGTGATCACCACTTTTTAATTAAATTGTTTAATGAATGTGTGTATGTGTGTGTGGGTCAATGTGCAATTATTTGGAAGTAGTGCTATACCACGTTCGCACCTATATACAAAGGGTTTGAATTTGAGTAAAAATTCAGTTTTAACAAGATATAGCATTGTTGTTTTGTAAAAGAGGTTTTTCAAACTCTTATGCTCAATAGTAATTGAGGCCTTTGATACTTTTTATTAAGTGTTTGGCTTAATTGCTTTTATTTTTCGAGATGTGAGGCATCCTCGAGAAAATAATATATATAGCAGTACCGAACTCCTTTTGGGCATGAAAGTCATCCAAGGAAATTCAAACACTGTGAATAATTTACAAGTTGGTTACAGCCGAAAATATCCATCACGGGAACCGAATCTAGATTCAGGAGACTGAATCTGTCATCACATGATTCCTAGACTCACATGATGCCATAATTTATATGATATATATATATATATATATATATATATATATTTCTTATATATATATATATAAGCAATAAACACTCCGGACGTGAGTCCAGGCTCAATCGAGGCATAACTCGATAATGTTAGTTCATATATATATAAAAGGAAATAAAAAGCCACGGACCGAAGTCCGGACATACACACGCAACACGACTCTTAACGTGAAGAAAAGTGTGTACACAGTAGAAGAAAAAGGCTTTAAGAAGTGTACACCTGCGGCTACCCGGGGATCCCCAGGCTCCGCAGGTCCCGTCATCTTGAAGTACGTGCATGCATGCAACGTGATGTCCGCTTGAACTTTCAGAACTTCAATTCGGGCCTCCGATTGAGGTGTACAAGACCTTTTATGGAGTGATGCTGTCGAGAGATACACAATGACATGGGATTAGAGGTTGTAAGAAGTCAGGAAGATGGGACCATGCCCTTGGTCTTCAAGCTTCAAATTTTATCCGGTGTCCTGTCCTGTGTAGTAGTCACTCGGGATTGTAGCTATTTGGTTCTTGTAGAACATTGTTGTATAGAATGTATGTTGAAATGTGTTGAGATGGCGCGCGTGCAGAATCAAGGAGGCAAAATGATGATTTTTCCCCTCACAGGGGTTATCTCTAGTTTGGGCTGATAAAGCGTTGCTGTTCGTGGTTATCTCTAAGATTGGTTCTTTGCAAGTCATCGGATATCCTCAGGGTTGTCTCTGAGGTGTGCCTGACCTCCCGGGGTTATCTTCGGGTTTGGGACTGAGTGCCTCAGGGTTATCTCTGAGGTTGAAGATAATTGCAAAGGTTGAAAAGAGCATCTCTGGGGTTATCTCCAGAACTACAACTGCACTCCTCGGGGTTATCTCCGAGGTTGAGACTAAAACTCCCGGTGTTGTTTCCTGGATTGAATATCTCAGGGTTATCTCCGAGATTGAAAAGGCTTCTCCGGTGGGATTTCCGGAACTGGAACTGTATTGTCCTTCAGGGTTATCTCTGAAAGATGATTCTGCCCTCCTGCAATGTTAGTAACAGGAATGCAAAATTTTGAGTGTCTGCACTTCTCAAGTATAGTATACATGAGTGAATAAGTATAATAGCAGAAGAATACTATAACTATTGTGACGCCCCCAAAATAGGTATACATCACCCATCTTGAGTCGCCAAATACATGGTACATAAATCAAATACAAACTTAATTATACAATTGTCGTGTAAAAATACGACAAAACATAGCTGAAAGTTTTAATACAAATATTGTCATCTAGACAATATCTACACTCAATGGAGTCCTCATTACATTTATTATCACACTATTTTATAGAATAGTGAGGACTACTATGACACAATTTCTGACCATCACTCCATTCTCCGGCTAGTCCCGACTACGTTCTCATTTCCTGAAGAGAACAGTGAAAGAAAGGGTGAGCTCAACTAGCCCAGTAAGAAATATTATGACTAAGATAATGCAGAATAAATTATTCTTAGCCTTCAATAGTATAACAACTGATAGAATATAATAGACAACAAGTTTAACTGTAGCGGAACAAGCAATCCATTAGAAGAGTCAAGTAGAGCATAAAATCTACTATCTTCTATGATTTAAAAGTTTTTCATCAACTTTATCATTTGAGACTCGATTTTAATAAATAAAATCGAATCATCCCTGCATCACAGCCAAGGATATTCATGTAATCATCAATAGTCATGATTATACCGAATAATCCCTGGTCATAATCATACCAACAACTGTCCATCAATGAACAGGCCAATGAGGACTTTTATCACATCATTCGTTACATTACAGTCATGATTATATCGAATAATCCCTAGTCATAATCATACCAAGTTCATATATGCACGTAAGCCAAAGATGACTTTAATCACAATATAGGCATGAGGATGATGACAAAGACATAATAATTCAATAAAACAAGTTCAAGGATAAATTTTAATGATTTATAATTTAATTTATCCAGAAATCAATAACGTCCAAATTGTCAACATGATACTGCTTTGTGGAGTAAAATTCAAGAATAATATTCATATACCAAAAATAATTTGGACAGAAAAGAAATATATTTTTCGGGTAAATAGTACCCCATGAATAGTACTTCGGGAATAGTACCTCATGAATAGTACCCCGGCATGAAAAGTACCCCAAATTCCCGAGTGAATAATATTCGGGTGAATAGTAACTCGTGAATAGTAACTCATAACAAAAAAATACCAAATAAAATTATATTTCATGATGAGTACAAAAGAAATGATATCTCATACGAGTATAATAGAATATACGAAACTGCAAATGAATTTTCATCCGCCATGCGGTAATCCACGTAGACAGATCATTTCCACAATTTAATAAAGAATGAATACGAAAGGTCATTCACCATGCATGCGGTAATCCACATAGATAGGTTATTCCAACATAATAATAAAGAATGGAATAACAGAAGAATTCACTATGCATGCGATAGACCGCACAGACAGGTTATTCCAAAAGAATAATAAAGAATGGAATAATGTAAGAATTGACGAGCATGCGATAGACCGCATGATGCATAAAAGTTATTCCAATGTAATAATCAAGAATGGAACCAGTCATGTGTAATACATATGCATGTGATATTCCAATAGAATAATAAAGAATGGAACCAGTCATGCGAATCCATGCAGATAGGATATTAAACGAGAATAATAAATAATGGAACCAGGTCATGCATAATCCGCACAGACAGGATATTCTGATAGAATAATAAAGAATGGAACCAGGTCATGTGTAATCCCCATAGACAGGTTATTCCAACAAAATAATAAAGAATGGAATAACAGAAGAATTTCACCATGTATGCGGTACTTCGCATAGACAGGTTATTCCAACATAATAATAAAGAATTGAATAACATAAGAATTTCACCATGTATGCAGTACTTCACATAGATAGGTTATTCCAACATAATAATAAAGAATGGAATAACAGAAGAATTTCACCATATATGTAGTACTTCGCATAGATAGGTTATTCCAACATAATAATAAAGAATGGAATAATAGAAAAATTTCACCATATATACGATAGTCCGTGTATACAGGTTATTCCAACAGAATAATAAGGAATGGAATAACAATAGCTCTCTTCATGAATACTGTAACACCCCCATATCTATACTCCCATGGTATCCGATATGGTGTTTACAGTGAATCAACATAATGCATTTAAATCTATACACCCATGGTATCTGATTAAAATATTACATTAAATAGAGGGACTATCAGATATAATTCCCATAGATTTAAGATTAATAAAGATCCCATATGAGATGGTAATTCTCAAGAGAACTATTATCGTGTTTGGATACCCTCACTTGAATATATGAATCAGATCCGTGACTAGAGTCTATCTATCCGAAATTCAGAGTACCAGTAATAACATGAACAGTCCATATTACTCATACCCTTACCCAGATGTATAGTTTAAGCCAGCGATTTATACTATTATATCGATAGTAACTATTTATCCGAAATCCAGAGTATCAATAACAACATGAACAGTCCATGCTATTAGTACCTTCCCGGTTATTTCCTCTGTATCACGATTTTCCCATTGCTCATCTCCTGTATTTCATATATCATTCTAGAATATATTGACATATCACAATTTGTCAACTTATCAAGTAAGGAAATTAAGCTTAGGTATGACACACACTAGCGAAGGATATTACTCGTATCTCCCCTCCTAGTTCTAATCCCGGATCTCCGCCAGAGACCATATCCCTAAGCCCTGATACCAAATATGACACCCCCAAAATAAGTCCCCACGACCCATTCTGAGTCGCCAGATATCATACTATAAAAATCAAATACAAACTTCATTTATACAACTATTGAACTATCGTGCAGAATACGAACACAGTTAAACTATGAGTTTTAATACAATATTATCTCGTAGACAGTATCCAAACTCAAATTATTACAATGCCATATAAAATATATCAACAAATATTTCAAGATCCCAAAGAAAAACGAGAAGTTAACTATCCTGTTCATTCTAATGGGGTGAACTTTTGACGTTTTTAATGTTGGGTTCTCATCACCCTATTGTTGTTCACCAAAATCAATTATTAAGTGACGTATAATATACGACACACCCATCTTACGTCCTCAATACAATTATATATTGCATGTCATTCGTTTTATAATGTATTGAAAAACTTCGACAGTCTCGGATCATCACACTATTCCTCTATTATCCCCGCTCGACCCATCTACACTCTTATTACCCGAAAGGAATTGTGAAGCAAAAGGGTGAGCACAACTAGCCCAGTAAAGAATATCATGACTAAAGATAATTAATTTATCAATAGCTTTCGTCAATAATAAATCAGAGATTTAGAACATATGGTAGATGATAAAACTTTTCAACAATAATTGCAGCGAAACGAGCAATCCATTAGAAGAGTCAAATAGACCATCAGGTCTATTATCTTCTCCATGTTAAAAGTCCACCAATAATGTTTTATCCCTATAACATCAATCAACAATTCATGTCCACAATCATATGAATAACTTCATAATCATAATTGTGATTCTAAATTCCTCTTCGGACCCAGGACGAATAAAATTTTCATCACCTATCTTCACCTGAAACATCAAAAATCATGGTTATACCAAATCACAATTCCTGCTCATAATCATACTAATAAATTCATCTTTGCACTACGGCCAAAGTTATTCATTAACAATTCATCTTCGCATTACAGGCCAAAGACATAACTCTGTAAAACCAATAACCAACAGTCCATCTTTGCACTACAGGCCAAAGATATACAACTGTAAAACCAATAATGATGAGACTCAGCTTAATAGTATCACGATCACGAATTATCCATGCACTACGAGCCAAGGATATTCGTGTTTTCAATTACGGTCATGATTATACCGAATAATCCCTAGTCATAATCATACCAAGTTCATCCATACACTACGGGCCAAAGATGACTTTTACCACATCATTTGTAACATTACGGTCATGATTATACCGAATAATCCCTGGTCATAATCATACCAAGTCCATCTATGCACGTAAGCCACAGATGACTTTCAACACAATATAAGCATGAGGATCATGATAATGATATAAAGAATCAATCAAATGAGATAAAGGATAAATATTAAACATTTATAATATAATTTATCCAGGGTTCAAGAATATCCCAATGTTATCAATCACTTAATAATCTCATAATCTAATATCATTAATATTATAACAATATTTTAATCATTTCTTAAACTTATAAACAATTTATTTTAATTGTTTACACTTTACCAAATAATGCATTTAATCATTCAAAAATGCCATACTCATAAGATTTCATCACCAATGATCAAATTCCTCATCAAAAATCTGTATATACCTTATATAGGATTTTCAAGCCATAAAATCATATTTACCAATTTTTTAACTTCACATAACATATTTAACTCATATGTTCGTAACTAAACCATTTTCATGAAAAATTACCAAATCAACTTATTATTTTTCTATCCTTTGTCCAAACATATATACATATATTTTATACCCAACAAGTATTTTTTTATAATTTTTCAACTCCCTTAAGTATTCTTCAAAAATCAATTTCTAATTAATTTCTTAAGAAATTAGCTACCTCAAGTTTAACTCTAGAAATTCCCAAATCTTGGCAGGATCTTACACATGTTAACGTGAGCTTCCAGTTTAAATTTCATGGTCATTGGAGTTATAGAACTCCGGTTATAGCGTTTTTCGTCGGGAAAACCTAAATATTGAAATAGTCATAACTTGCTCATTTTAAGTCGGAATGAGCTCATTTTTGGACAAGATGTACTTTATACCATATATTTCCATGTCCCAAAAGGCCAGAATTTTTCTCACAAATTAAGTGGTCGAAACAGCCCTTACAAATTTTGGGCAGTAGTTTTTTTCTCCTTTTTCACTTTTTCGTGCTTTGTTAAAAATAGTCCATACAAAAATCTACAACTCCTCTTTCAGTGATTCCACTTGGAGATGTTAGAAAACTTATCATAATATCCTCCCAAATTTTTCCAGAATTTTTGAATCAATAGTACACACATAATCATGTGAATCAATATCAATTAATTGCTCATTTATCCGGTTAAATACCCGATTGGTCAATATAACCTCCAAACATCAATTATTATCGAAATAAATGTCTATTTTCACTAACACTAATCATTCCAACACAATGGAACTATCAATTTCATCTTTAATCAACACGAACTTATTCACCATTAATATTATAATTCATAATATTTAACAACCAGGTCACTCCCAGGAAAGAGGGGGCTTTCCGATAAGGATTTCTCCTTATTGGCGCGCAATTAGGTGACAATACCTCTCCTTGACAGAACTTCTAGACATTCTCAATATTGCAAATAATAATATGAATAACTTTACCGTCTCAATTATTGATTTAATAATATAACATACTATGCAGATGATACTGTGACAATAATTGAATCAATAATATGAGACATATGATGCAACAATTACTGTAGCAATAATTGAGTATAACTGAGTGACTTCTTACGTAAGCATCAATAATCAATACCGTGTGCTACTATGCAACCACGCGTATTACTATACTTTTACTGCCGAGTAGTTCAACAGTTTTAACGGTAACACTTTCGCCGTTATTTTTATAAAAAGATAATTCTGTCGTTTTCTAATTATGACAATACTTTCGTTGTGGGGTCCACCAATGATTGTGCCGTCGTACGAATATTTCCTGTTAAAACGAATATTCCCCGACCAATTGAATATTATATAACCACTTGCTTACTTTGCAAAATTTGAAAATATTACCCACAACTATAACATTATATCAAATCCACACCATAATATTAAAAAAAATATTTCGAGAAAATTAAATCCTTATTCATAAAATTTGGGGTCTCACAATCTCCCCTCCTTATGAAATTTCGCCCTCGAAATTTACGTACGTACCTAGTATGCCGAAGAGATGAGGATACCTTGACTTCATTTCAGATCCTAACTCTTGAGGTATAACCTTTGAGTGTTGAATACGATCCTTCTTATCAAATATTTTAACACGTATCTCCTCATACATTAAATCTTCTGCTATCTCTTCTAGTTCTAATTTAATAATGTGGTTCGGGTGTGACGCCCCTTAAATAGGTATACATCACCTATTCTGAATCGCCAAATACATGGTACAGAATACAAATACAATCTTAAATATACAACATGAGCTGTGAGTTTTAATACAAACATTGTCTTCTAGACAGTATTTAAACTCAAAATAAGTCCTCAATACATTTATTAACACACTATTTTATAGAATAGTGAGGACTACTAATGTTATCCTCTGGACCGTCACTCTATTCCCCGACTAGTCCCTGCTACGTTCTCATTTCCTGAAGAGAACAATGAAAGCAAAAGGGTGAGCTCAACTAGCCCAGTAGGAAATATTATGACTAAGATAATGCAGAATAAATTATCGTTAGCCTTCAAATTGTGTTAAAGCGATAAAATATAACAAACATCAAGTTTAAGCTGCAATGAACAAGCAATCCATTAAAAGAGTCAAGTAGAAAATAAAATATACTATCTTTTATGATTTAAAAGGTTTTTCATCACTTTTATCGCTGAGACTCAGCTTAATAAATAATCCACATCATCGAATCACCCCTACACTACGGCCAAGGATATTCTTTAGTATCACAACCACAAATTATCCATGCACTACGGGCTAAGGATATTCATGTATTCATTAATGGTCATGATCATGCCAACAACTGTCCATCAATGTACTACGGGCTAATGAGGACTTTTACCACATCATTTGTAACATTATGGTCATGATTATACCGAATAATCCCCGGTCATAATCATACCAAGTCCTTCTATGCACTCTGTGCCATAGATGACTTTTAATATAATATAAACATGACAATGATATAAGAATTCAATAAAACAAGTTCAAGAATTAATTTATCCAGGAACCAATAACGTCCAAATTGTTAACAGGATACTTCTTTGTGGAGTAAAATTCAAGAATGCTCAGAAGAATATTTCCATGAAAAGATACTGGATGAAGAGCAAATATAAGGATATTCCACTAATTTCATGGAGTATAAAAGCCAAAACTTTAACCAACTGAGTATAATAAGGAATGGAATAACAAAAGAAATCACCAGGCATGCGATAGACCGCACAGACAGGTTATTACAATAGAATAATAAATAACGAAACCAGATCATGCGTATATGCACAGACAGGATATTCCAACAGAATAATAAATAATGGAACCAGGTCCTGCGTAAACGCTTACGCATGTGGATATTCCAATGAGAATAATAAATAATGGAACCATGTCATGCGTAAAGCTACGCAGACGGGATGTTCCAACAGAATGATAAATAATGGAACCGGTCATGCGTAAGCGCTTGCATGTGATGTTCAAATGTAATAATAAAGAATGGAATAATGTAAGAATTTCACCATGTATGCGGTGCTTGCAGATAGATAGGTTATTCCAACATAATTATAAAGAATGGAATAACAGAAGAATTTCACCAAGTATAGGGTAGTTCGCGTATGCAGGTTATTCCAACAGAATAATAAAGAATGGAATAACAAAAGTTCTCTTCATGAATACAAAAGAAATAATAGCCCTTACCTTAAAAAGAAGAGTATTCTGACGGGTAGGGCGGGAATATACTTGAAGAAAACTTGCACTATCTTCTACGCTCAAAACTTGCTTAAACTCTAAAGAAATATGCTCGAGATTACAAAAGAAGAACTCTCTCTATAGTTTCTCTCTCTATAGTTTCAGTGAATTCGTAAGAAATAATAAAGGAATGAGCTTCTATTTATAGAAGAATGGACTGCATAGTAACTAATTCATGAACGATCTAGATTGATTTACTTTTTAAGCAGACGGGTCAGAGATTAATTTAATAAAATATTCTAATAAAACAAAATCTTTTAAATAAAATATAATATATTCTATTTATAATCTAATAAAATGAATAACTTTATAAAAGTATTCTGTTTTATATAAAAAAAAATATACTATACAAAACACTATGCAGGCACTATGCAACACTATGCATAATAAAATATAATATATTCTAATTATTGTCTAATAAAACAAATAACTTTATAAAAGTATTATGTTTTATATAAAAATATTTTACTATACAAAACACTATGCATAATAGAATATTATATATTCTAACTCAATAATGTGGTTTGGGTCTTCCACATATTTATGTAACATGGATATGTGAAAAATGTTATGAACACGAGACATACTTGGCGGTAAAGCTAGTCTATAGGCCACAGTTCCTACTCGATCGAGGATTAAAAATGGGCCAATGAATCGAGGATTGAGCTTTCCTCTCTTTCCAAATCTCGTAACTCCTTTCCATGGAGCAACACGTAACAACATATGATCTCCAATATCGAATTCCACGTCCTTTCGATGAAGATCAGCATAACTCTTTTGTCGATCTTGTGAGGTTTTTATACGTTGTCGGATCGTTTGAATCTTTTCCGTAGTCATACATACCAACTCCGATCCCAACAACGTTGCTTCACCCACCACATCCCGGCATACTAAAGAATGACACTTTCTTCCATACAACGCCTCAAATGGAGCCATGCCAATACTTGCTTGATAACTGTTATTGTAGGAAAACTCCACCAATGGTAAGAACTTATCCCAACTTCCCTTGAAGTCAAGGACACAGAGTCTTAATAAATCTTCCAGAGTTTAAATAGTCCTCTCTGATTGTTCGTCCGTCTCGAGGATGATATCTTTGAACTAAATCAGAATCCGTGCCCATAGCTTTTTGCAAACTAACCCAAAATCGTGAAGTGAATCTTGGGTCTCGATCAAAACTATGGATCTTTGGCATACCATGCGATCTTACAATCTTGTTTATGTACATACGAGCAAGATGTTCAAGTGTATAAGTTTCTCGTATTGGTAAGAAATGAGCAGACTTGGTCAATCTATCAATAATGACCTAAATTGTATCTATACCTTGAGAACCCTTGGGAAGACCAGTAACGAAATCTATGGTAATGTGCTCCCACTTCCATTCTGGAATTTCAAGTGGTTGCAATGGACCTTTTGGTACTTGATGCTCCGCCTTGACTCGTTGACAAGTTAGACACCTTGAGATAAACAGCGTTATCTCTCTCTTCATATTTCTCCACAAAATTGTATGACGAAGATCACGATACATTTTGGTACTCCCAAGATGGATTGCAAACGGTGTTTTGTGCGCCTCCATCATGATTTTATACTTTAAATTAGGGTCGTTAGGAACACAAAGTCTGGAGTTGACTCGAAGTATTCCTTCTTCATCGATTCTTGCTTCTGGCATAGCACCTTCTTGCACTTTTTTTCTCATACGCATCAGCTCCAGATCAGTAGCTTGAGCAGCTTTAACTTTATCAATTATAGTCGGTTCTACTCATATATTCACCATCAACACATGGGTCCCTGGAGTCTTTAACTCTATCTCCATCCTTTTCAAGTCACACAAAATGGGCCTTTACGTTGACAATGCCGTACTTGTACCCGTATATGATCTTCTACTCAATGCGTCAGCTACCACGTTCGCTTTTCCAGGATGGTATTGGATGGTATGATCATAATCTTTCAATAGTTCAAGCCAATGTCGTTGTCGCATGTTGAGTTCCTTTTGAGTGAAGAAATATTTGAGGCTTTTATGATCCGTAAAGATCTCCACTTTCTCCCCATACAAGTAATGCCTCCAAATTTTAAGTGCGAAGATAACAATGCTAACTCTAGATCATGAGTAGGATAATTCCTCTCATATTCTTTGAGTTGTCGTGAGGCATAAAGCTATGACTTTCCCATGTTGCATGAGAACACATCCTAACCCTTTGCCCAAAGCATCATTGTAGATGACAAATCCTCTCGAGCGGATGGTATTGTCGAGCAGTCTTTGAAATGAGTCTCCTCTTGAGTTCTTGAAAACTCTTCTCACATTCTTCGCTCCAACCGAACTTTATATCTTTTCGAGTCAGCTGAGTTAATGGAGTAGCGATTCGAGAAAACCCCTCTACGAATCTTCGATAATAACCAGCTAAGCCGAGAAAGCTACGTACTTCGGACACTGATTTAGGTTGCTCCCAACTTTGAATTGCTTCAATCTTTGTCAGGTCAACAGATATTACATGACTTGATACTACATGCCCAAGGAATGTTACTTCCTCAAGCCAGAACTCGCATTTCTTCAACTTAGCATAAAGCTTGTTTTCACGAAGCTTTTGGAGTATCAGCCTCAAGTGTTGCTCATGATCTTCACGGCTTTTAGAATAAATAAGGATGTCATCAATAAAGACGGCCACAAAGTGATCCAAATATTCCTTGAATACTCGGTTCATCATATCTATGAAGGCATCAGTAGCATTAGTCAATTAAAAAGACATGACTAGGAATTCATAATGCCCGTATTGAGTTCTAAAAGTCGTCTTTGGAATGTCATCGGTTCTAATCTTCAATTGGTGATATCCAAAACGAAGATCAATCTTTGAAAAGAATTTGGCTCCTTGCAACTGGTCAAACAGGTCATTAATACGTGGCAATGGGTACCTATTTTTGATAGTGACATGATTCAACTCTCGATAATCAATACAAAGTCGCATACTCCCATCTTTCTTCTTCACGAATAGAACAGGAGCACCCCAAGGAGAAGTACTAGGACGAATAAAGCCAATGTCTAACAATTTCTGCAGTTGGGTCTTTAACTCCTAAAGTTCAATAGGAGCCATTCGATATGGGGCTTTGGAAATAGGTTTTGTACCGGGTTCAAGGTTGATGCAGAATTCAATTTCACATTCTGGGGGTAGGCCAGGAAGTTCTTCAGGGAATACGTCAGGAAATTTATTAACAATAGAAATATCATTCAAAATTGACATATTTTTGTTTAGATCCGTGACATGAGCTAAGAAAGCTTGACATCCGTTTTTCAATAAACAAATAGCTTTATGGCTTGAGATGACAGTGATTGATTTTAAAGGTTTGGTTGCTTGAATTTGCATAATAGGTTGGTTAGGAATATGAAAGCTAACAACCTTACGAAAATAATCAATTTTTGCATGATGAGTAGTTAACCAATCAATCCCTAGAATCACATCAAATACAAGTATTTTCAAAGAAATAAGATTGACATGTAATGTGCGGGTACCGATTTCAATCAAACAAGACTTATAAACCATGGATGTAATGAAGGTTTCTCCTAATGGAGTTTCAACAGATAAGTCAAAGTCTAATTTCTCTGGAGTCAAATTTAAACGTTGAGCGCAAGTAGGAGAAATAAAGGAATGGGTAGAACCGGTATCAAATAAGGTATAAACTTCGCTAGAGTTTATGATAAGCTTACCCGTGATAACCTCGTTCGGGTTCCTTGCTTTCTGGGAGGTCACAACAAACGCTCTCCCTTGCACTACCGGCTTTGACTTTTCTGGGATGGCCTTTGGTGCCTCCATCCTAGCTAAACTTGTCTTCGGTGAACGACAAAATTGGACTAGGTGACCTTCTCTTCCACAATTATAATATGCTTTGGACGGCATCGCGCAGTTTGGACTGATGTGTCCCTCCCCTCCGCATTTGAAACATATGATAGGTGGTCGTTCTCCTTCCTTAACAACAGGTGATGGTGCTGACGTCTTTCCATCATTGTTGAATCTCCTCTTCTTGAAATGTCCATTCTTATTATTTTGGCCCTGTTTACCACCGAAGTGGTTACCATTTCTGGCATGTTGATTCCGTCCACACTTGTTGTCACCGCTTCGATGACTGCTCTCACTGGTATTATCATTTTGCCGGCTGCTCTCTTTTGGTTGGATTGACTCATTATCGCATTCCAATAATTGAGCCCTATTAACAACATCTGAATACAAACACAGTTTATGAGAGATAAGATATTGATGTATCTCGGGTTTTAAACCTCTTAGGAACGTTCGCGTCATTCTCTCCTCATTATCAACCAAATGGGACGCAAACCGGGACAACTCGGCAAACTTGGCTTCATACTGCAACACGATCATGTTGTTTTGCTCCAACTTGATGAACTCTACCTCTTTCATGTGACGAATACTTTCGGGAAAGTACTTGTCATTGAACAATTCTTGGAACTTCTCCCAAGACATCTTCAAGGCGGCGGGTTGTGTACGCTTTACTGATTCCCACCCAAGAATCTTCCTCCGCACATAACATGAAGGTGGCAAAGGAACCTTTGCTCCTCAAGCATCCCAAGACATCAAATATCTTGTTGATCTACTTAATCCACGTCTCCGCCTTAAGTGGTTTTGGCTCTCCAAAAAACTCTGGTGGTCCCAGTTCCTTGAACTGCTTAGCGGTGACCGTCCAAGAGTTGCCAGTGTTTTCACCTGCATTTTGGACAGGAGCTGCTCTTTCCTGATGTTGCATGAATTGCATAAAGCTTCTGAACATTTCATCATTCATCATCTGGTCCGTGCTATTGTTTGCCTGAGGATTGTCGCCTTCCTGATGCATATTATCCTGATTATTGATCTATAGAGACTCAACGGTCTCCTGTGCTCCATTGATGTTCTCAACATTCTTGGATGTCATTTTCAAATACTGCCACAAAACAAGGGTTAATTAACATATCACATATTATCCCTATACTCTGACCGACCAATTAAATACCAAATAAATTTAGGTAGGTCATACTAGCGAAGGAATTCTCCGTCTCTCCCCTCCTAGTTCTTGTCTCACATCTTAGCCAGGGATCATATCCCTAAGCTCTGATACCAACTGTGATGCCCCCAAAATAGGTATACATCACCTATTCTGAGTCGCCAAATACATGGTACAAAATACAAATACAATCTTAAATATACCACATGAGCTGTGAGTTTTAATACAAACATTATCTTCTAGACAGTATTTAAACTCAAAATAAGTCCTTAATACATTTATTAACACACTATTTTATTGAATAGTGAGGACTACTAATGCTATCCTCTAGACCGTCACTCCGTTCCCCGACTAGTCCCTACTACATTCTCATTTCCTGAAGAGAACAATGAAAGCAAAAGGGTGAGCTCAACTAGCCCAGTAAGAAATATTATGACTAAGATAATGCAAAATAAATTATCGTTAGCCTTCGACAGTGTTAAACTGATAAAATATAACAAACATCAAGTTTAACTGCAGTGGAACAAGCAATCCATTAAAAGAGTCAAGTAGAAAATAAAATCTACTATCTTTTATGATTTAAAAGGTTTTTCATCACTTTTATCGCTGAGACTCAGCTTAATAAATAATCCACATCATCGAATCACCCCTACACTACGGCCAAGGATATTCTTTAGTATCACAACCACAAATTATCCATGCACTACGGGCTAAGGATATTCATGTATTCATTAATGGTCATGATCATGCCAACAACTGTCCATCAATGTACTACGGGCTAATGAGGACTTTTACCACATCATTTGTAACATTATGGTCATGATTATACCGAATAATCCCTGGTCATAATCATACCAAGTCCTTCTATGCACTACAGGCCATAGATGACTTTTAATATAATATAAACATGACAATGATATAAGAATTCAATAAAACAAGTTCAAGAATTAATTTATCCAGGAACCAATAACGTCCAAATTGTCAACAGGATACTTCTTTGTGGAGTAAAATTCAAGAATGCTCAGAAGAATATTTCCATGAAAAGATACTGGATGAAAAGAAAATATAAGGATATTCCACTAATTTCATGGAGTATAAAAGCCAAAACTTTAACCAACTGAGTATAATAAGGAATGGAATAACAAAAGAAATCACCAGGCATGCGATAGGCCTTATGCACAAGTTATTCCAATGTAATAATAAATAACGGAATCAGTCATGCGTAAACGCTTGCATGTGATATTCCAACAGAATAATAAATAATGGAACCAGGTCATGCGTAAATGCACAGACATGATATTCCGACAGAATAATAAATAATGGAACCAGGTCATGCGTAAATTACAGACAGGATGTTCCCACAAAATGATAAATAATGGAACCAGGTCATGCGTAAAGCACAGACAGGATGTTCCAACAGAATAATAAAAAATGGAATAACAAAAGAATTTCACCATGTATGCGGTACTTCGCATAGATAGGTTATTCCAACATAATAATAAAGAATGGAATAACAGAAGAATTTCACCTAGTATAAGGTAGTCCACGTATACAGGTTATTCCAACAGAATAATAAAGAATGGAATAACAGAAGTTCTCTTCATGAATACAAAAGAAATAATACCCCTTACATTAAAAAGAAGAGTATTCTGACGGGTAGGTTAGGAATATACTTGAAGAAAACTTGCACTATCTTCTACGCTCAAAGCTTTCTTAAACTCTAAAGAAATACGCTCGAGATTACAGAAGAAGAACTCTCTTTATAGTTTCTCTCTCTATAGTTTCAGTGAATTCGTAAGAAATAATGAAGGAATGAGCTTTTATTTATAGAAGAATGGACTGCATAGTAACTAATTCATGAATGGTCCAGATTGATTTACTTTTAAACGGACGGTCCAGATTAATTTAATAAAATATTCTAATAAAACAATATCTTTTAAATATAATATAATATATTCTATTTATAATCTAATAAAACGAATAACTTTATAAAAGTATTTTGTTTTATATAAAAAGATTTTACTATGCAAAACACTATCCAGACACTATGCAACACTATGCATAATAAAATATAATATATTCTAATTATTGTCTAATAAAATAAATAACTTTATAAAAGTATTCTTTTATATAAAAAGATTTTACTATGCAAAACACTATGCATAATAGAATATTATATATTCTATTTATAGTCTAATAAAACAAATAACTTTATAAAAGTATTCTATTTTATATAAAAAGCTTTTATATTTTATTACATTAATAATACTAATAAAACAAAACTCATCATCATTATTATAATTCACACTATTAATCGACCAGATCGTTCCCAGGAAAGAGGGGGCTTTCTAATAAGGATTTCTCCCTATTGGCACGCAATTAGGTGACCAAACCTCTCTTTGGCAGAACTTCTAGACATCGTTAATAGCAAATAATAATATTAATAACTCTGTCATTTCAATATATAAAATATTGACAATAATTGAATACAACTGAGTGACTTCTCACGTAAACATCAATAATCAATACTGTGTGCTACTATGCAACCACGCGTATTACTGTACTTTTAACACCGAGTGTTTTAACAGTTAATGATAAATCTTCCACCGTTATTTTCATAAAATATTTTTGTCGTTTTCTCAATTCGACAATAATTCCGTTGCGGGTTCCACCAATGATTGTGCTGTTGTACGAATATTTCCTTTTAAAACGAATATTCCCCAACCAATCGAATATTATATAACAACTTGCGTACTTTGCAAAATTTATAAATATTACCCACAACTATAACACTATATCAAATTCACTCCATAATATTCAAAAATGATATTTATAGAAAATTCATTTTTATTCCTAAAAGTTGGGGTCTTACATCGGGTCCTCCACATATTTACGTAACATCGATACGTGAAAAACGTTATGAACATGCGCCATACTTGGCGGTAAAACGAGTCTATATGCCATAGTTCCTACTCGATCGAGGATTTCAAATGGGCCAATTAAATCCAGAGTTAAGATTTCCTCTCTTCATCGACTCTTGCTTCTAGAATAACGCCCTCTTGAACCTTCTTCTTCACATTCATCAGATTCGGGTGTGTAGCTTGAGCGGCTTTAACTTTATCGATTAAAGTCGATTCTACTCGTATATTCGTTACCTTCATGTGGGTCCCTAGAGTATTTAACTCTATCTTCATCATTTGTAAGTTATACGAAATGGGTCTTTGTGTTAACAACATCGCACTCGTAAACGCATACGATCTTCTACTCAACACGTCAGCTACCACGTTCGCTCTTCCACGATGGTATTGAATGGTATAGTCGTAATCTTCAACAGCTTGAGCCAACGTCTTTGGCGCATATTACGTTCGTTTTAGGTGAAGAAATATTTGAGGGTTTTAGAAATGGGTTTTGTACTTGGGTCAATACAAAATTCCATTTCACACTCTAGGGGTAGGCTAAGAAGTCTTCAAGAATACGTCAGGAAATTTGTTAACGATAAATATATTATTCAAAATTGTAACTCTCATCCAAGACTTGGATAGCACGTCACATTGATACCTATCAACTTGCCATTGTCATTCATGGCATCCCCTGCGGATAGTCTGGCTTCGGTGTATTCCAAGACTTGGAAGTCACCAGCGAAAGGATCGGGGCTCTTTACTTATGGCTTGATATGACAATGATTGACTTTAGTGGTTTGGTTGCTTGAATTCGCATAATAGGTTGGTTAGGAATATGAAAGCTAACAACTTTACGAAAAGCATGATGAGTAGTTAACCAATCGATTCTTAAAATTACATCAAAGGCAAGTATTTTCAAAGAGATAAGATCGACATGTAACGTGAAAGTGTCGATTTGAATCAAATAAGATTTATAAACAGTGGAGCTAACGAAGGTTTCTCTTAACAGAGTTTCAACTGATAAATCAAAGTCTAATTTCTCCAGAGTCAAATTTAAACATTTAGCGCAAGTAGGAGAAATAAAAGAGTGGGTAGAACTGGTATCGAATAAGGTATAGACTTTGCATGAGTTTATAATTAACTTACACGTAATAACTTCGTTCGGGTTTCTCGACAAACGCTCTCACTTAAACTACCGATTTTGACTTTACTATAGAGTACATTCCACCCTTAATTGCTTCGTCACATTCCTAATCCATGATTCGAATCATTACTCTTCGATCCATATCGAATTGGGGTTAACCGCTCTGCACAAGGTAATTCCGAATTCGATGTTGGATTCTCCCAATTGTGGTCCAAAAAGGAAAATCCATTTCATCTATTTTGGCCTTATTGGATCGGACGTCTTTTTCTACAATATCTACGCGTCGTGCGGCTTTTACCCATGCATCATCTATTCTCCTTCGTTCAGTTGTTTCTTCTTTCATCAGAACTTTGATCATAGCATTCTCAGATTCCAGCTCTAATATCTTATACTCTGCCAAAGTGTGCTTTTGTTCAAGCATCGCGCATCGGGTAACACAATTTTGAATTGTTACATCTCTTTTCTCCACGACCGTCTGCCGTTCTTCAGCCTGCTCTTCTAACTCATGAATACGATTTTGTAATTCTAAATTTCGATCATAAAATTCTTCTAATAAATTCTCCTCAGGTTCCTCTTCTTCCTCACTCTCAGCTGCTACCTCTGCAACTAGCTCGGGTGAAACTATTAGTTCTTCACTCACCACGTAGATATCTCTAATTTCTTCTTCGTCTGACATCACATTAACCTGGTTAGTGATTAAAGGTGTCTCAACGGTCTCATTCACTCCATTGTGAACATTTTCAGCTGCCATTTTCAAATACTGCCACAAAATAAGGGTTAATTAACATGTCACATATTATCCCTATACTCTGACCGACCAATTAAATACCAAATAAACTTAGGTAGGTCATACTAGCGAAGGAATTCCCCGTCTCTCCCTTCTTAGTTCTTGTCTCACATCTCAGCCATGGATCATATCCCTAAGCTTTGATACCAACTATGATGCCCCCAAAATAGGTATACATCACCCATCTTGAGTCGCTAGATACATGGTACATAAATTAAATACAAACTTAATTATACAATTGTCGTGTAAAAATACGACAAAACATAGCTGAGAGTTTTAATACAAATATTGTCATCTAGACAATATCTACACTCAATAGAGTCCTCATTACATTTATTATCATACTATTTTATAGAATAGTGAGGACTACTATGACACCATCTCTGACCATCACTACATTCCCCGACTAGTCCCGGCTACGTTCTCATTTCCTGAAGAGAACAGTGAAAGAAAGGGTGAGCTCAACTAGCCCAGTAAGAAATATTATGACTAAGATAATGCAGAATAAATTATCCCTACCCTTCAACAGTATAACAACTGATAGAATACAATAGACAACAAGTTTAACAACAGCAAAACAAGCAATCCATTAGAAGAGTCAAGTAGAGCATAAAATTTACTATCTTCTATGATTTAAAAAGTTTTTCATCAACTTTATCACTGAGACTCAGCTTAATAAATAAAATCGAATCATCCCTGCACCACGGCCAAGGATATTCATGTAATCATCAATGGTCATGATTATACCGAATAATCCCTGGTCATAATCATACCAACAACTGTCCATCAATGAACTACAGGCCAATGAGGACTTTTATCACATCATTCGTTACATTACGGTCATGATTATACCGAATAATCCCTGGTCATAATCATACAAAGTCCATCTATGCACGTAAGCCAAAGATGACTTTAATCATAATATAGGCATGAGGATGATGACAAAGACATAATAATTCAATAAAACAAGTTCAAGGATAAATTTTAATGACTTATAATTTAATTTATCCAGAAATCAATAACATCCAAATTGTCAACATGACACTGCTTTGTGGAGTAAAATTCAAGAATAATATTCATGTACCAAAAATAATTTGGACAGAAAAAAAATATATTTTTTGAGTAAATAGTACCCCGTGAATAGTACTTTGAGAATAGTACCTCATGAATAGTACCCCGGCATGAAAAGTACCCCAAATACCCGAGTGAATAATATTCAGGTGAATAGTAATTTGGGTGAATAGTAACCCATGAATAGTAACTCGTAACAAAAAATACAAAATAAAATGATATTTCATGACGAGTACAAATGAAATGATATCTCATACGAGTATAATAGAATATACGAAACTGCAAATGGATTTTATCCACCATGCGGTAATCCGCGTAGACAGATCATTTCCACAATCTAATAAAGAATGAATACGAAAGGTCATTCACCATGCATGCGGTAATCCACATAGACAGGTTATTCCAACAAAATAATAAAGAATGGAATAACAAAAGAATTCACCACGCATGCGATAGACCGCACAGACAGGTTATTCCAACAGAATAATAAAGAATGGAATAACAGAAGAATTCACCAGGCATGTGATAGACCGCACAGATAGGTTATTCCAACAGAATAATCAATAATGGAACCAGGTCATGCGTAATACGCACAGATAATATATTCCAACAAAATAATAAAGAATGGAACCAGGTCATGCGTAATCCGCACAGACAGGATATTCCGACATAATAATAAAGAATGAACCAGGTCATGCGTAATCCGCAAAGACAAGATATTCTGACAGAATAATAAAAAATGGAACCAGGTCATAAGTAATCCGCACAGACTGGTTATTCCAACAAAATAATAAAGAATGGAATAAGAGAAGAATTTCACCATGTATGCGGTACTTCGCATAAACAGGTTATTCCAACATAATAATAAAGAATGGAATAACAGAAGAATTTCACCATGTATGCAATACTTCGCATAGATAGGTTATTCCAACATAATAATAAAGAATGGAATAACAGAAGAATTTCACCATGTATGCAGTACTTCACATAGACAGGTTATTCTAACATAATAATAAAGAATGGAATAATAGAAGAATTTCACCACGTATATGGTAGTCTGCGTATACAGGTTATTCCAACAGAATAGTAAGGAATGGAATAACAATAGCTCTCTTCATGAATACAAAAGAAATAATACCCCTTACCTCAAAAGAAGACTGGATATTAAAATAGTGAGGCAGCAGACTTCTCTTCTTCTTTCTCTCTATAATTTCTCTCTATAATAATTTCTCTATAGCTTTAGTGAATTGGTGAGAAATGAAGGAAGAATGAGCTTCTATTTATAGGAAAATATAGTTTCAATAGTTGCACATTTTGGGGCTCAAAATATTACAGTATAATACCTTCCTCTTTTCCTTCATTTTTAATTTAGTCCTGCAAGTATTATCAAACTTACACCACCTCCCATAATAGTAAATCATGTGAATCAATAATAAATCACGTGAATCAATAGTTCTAGACATGTGAAAATATGAATTACAGTATAGTACCTTCATCTATACCTCCATTTTTAACTTAGTCATGCAAATATTATCAATCTTGCACCAACTCCCCTAATAGTAAATGAATGTGAATCAATAGTACACACATGTGAACAAATAGTTATAATCATGTGAATCAATAGCAATTAATTGCTCATTTATCCGGTTAATTACTCGATTGGTCAATATAACCTCCAGACATCAATTATTATCGAAACAAATGTCGATTTTCACTAACACTAATAATTCCAACACAATGGAACTATCAATTTCATCTTTAATCAACACGAACTTATTCATCATTAATATTATAATTCACAGTATTTAACAACCAGGTCGTCCCTAGGAAAGAGGGGGCTTTCCGATAAGGATTTCTCCTTATTGGCCCGCAATTAGGTGACCAAACCTCTCCTTGACAGAACTTCTAGACATTCAATATTGCAAATAATAATATGAATAACTTTGTCGTCTCAATTATTGATTTAATAATATAACATATTATGCAAATGATATTGTGACAATAATTGAATCAATAATATGAGAGATATGATGCAAAGAATTATTGTAGCAATAATTAAGTATAATCGAGTGACTTCTTATGTAAGCATCAATAATCAATAGGTGTGTGCTACTATGCAACCCACCAGCGCCAGACATCGTACTTTTACTACCGAGTAGTTCAACAGCTTTTTAACGGTAACACTTTCGCCGTTATTTTTATAAAAAGATAATTCTGTCATTTTTTAACTACGACAATACTTCCGTTGTGGGGTCCACCAATGATTGTGCCGTCGTACTAATATTCCCTGTTAAAACGAATATTCCCCGACCAATCGAATATTATATAACCACTTACTTAGTTTGCAAAATTTGTAAATATTACCCACAACTATAACATTATATCAAATCCACACCATAATATTAAAAAAAATATTTTAAGAAAATTAAATCTTTATTCATAAAATTTGGGGTCTCACAACTATACCCTTAAATCAAAGTGTGAAGGCAAGCTATAGTGACATAGTGTATTACGAACTAATTTTCGTGTTTTGTGATGACATACGTATACAAGCATGCGACTAAAAGGAAAGTAACACTATATGTTTAGTATTGACGAGTTATACTTGTGTATCATGGTAAATTAAGATAATGGGTGTACATGTTGAACTTGTATAGCTAATGTGATTATACGTGAATAGGACATCATAGTGCATTGGAATGATATTAAGCTATACTTTGGTAAACTACGCTTGAGGCAAGTACTCGAACCTTACTCTTTATTGAGCATTACTTGAACTTGTGCTATTATTGATCGTACAAGTAGAACTTTGAAGAAATAATACTTCGTAATGAAATTTCAAACTTTGATTCGAACGATAATTGTTCATATATACTATGAATGAAACTGTCTAAGCCATTAATTCGGCTAGACTATTGCTATTTTATCAAAAGCTATCCGAACTAAATTAACTTGGTGCGGACTCTTATAACTGAAAAGAACAACCCTCTTGGTAAGGGAATTATATAATTATTGGGGAACTGACGTGCGCACATGAAAAAGACTAAATGGTATGCATGACATAGGGTTCTTTAGGCTGCTCACCTGTTGTACTCATTTTTGTAGAATTGTCATTTTATTACTATTAATTCTAGGAGAAGTTCATAGTCCTTAGTGATTGCTCAGTATCTATTGCTTTGAAATCTTGAATTAATTAACTCTAATAATATTATTGATATTCCTGTCCATAATGATTATTGTTAGTAATCATTAATACTTCTTGCTATCTTGAACTATCATTATTGATATACCCTTGAGAAATTTAATACCCTATTGGTTTCCCTTTTACTATATTACTTGTTGGGCAAAATTATTGCTCATCCTTGCTTTCCATAAAACTTTCAGTGAAGCCAGAACGTGGTGAACCCTCTGGCAAGGACAAGGGTAAAGAGAAGGCTTTGGAGTAGTTATTTCTATGTTGCTAGGAATGTACTATTATTTGGTTGTAGAAGAACTTATTAAGTTATGTTTAATTTAAGTTATATTATGTATGTCCAAATGGTGTTTAATTGTGATTAAGTTATGTAAGAGATGTTTAAGTTACAAACCCTTGGGACAAGAATAATTATGTTATAACAATGTAAGTTATTCTATTATTCCGATGTGTGAGATTTGGATGTTGTTATTAGAGTTAGTACGTGACAACCAAATTTGAGACAAGTGTGGTCTGAATTTGGGGGCATCACAAGTTGCTATCAGAGCTGTAGTTATAAACCTTAGGAGCGAGAGTCCTTAGATTATAACTTAGGAGAACTTAGAAGATAGAGAGGGATTAAACTCATGTAGAGTTTTCCTAAAGAGAGACTTAGTGTGTTATGAAATATAATTTCATTATATACAATGAACTTATGTTTATTTAGCATTCTAATGGAGTTGTTGTTTGTTTGTCTTATGTTGGTGGTTGTAGGATGACTGACATAGGAGGACCTAGCCAAGTAGTAGAGGAGGAGCCGCGTGACATACCCGTGGTATTTGAGGCACCATTAATAGCGGAGCCTATATCAATAGTGGCCCCTATCGATGATGATGATGAGGAGGAGGAGGAGATAGAGCCATTACTCGAGGAGTCTGATCCAGAGGAGGAACCTATAGAGGAGGAACCTGAGCCCATGGAAGACTCCGACGAGGCTACTTTTGAGGATCGAATGTTGGGGGAGTATGAAGAACAGATCTTGGAGTTAGGATGTAGAGTGGAGGAGTTAGAGGCTGAGGCTAGGGAGAGGGAGTCTGAGTTCCAGAAATTGAGGGACGAGGACCATCAGAGGAAATTAGTGATGTAGGAGATGGAAGTGGAGATCGCTCACCGAAAGGAGGCAGGGATCCAGATAGGGACTTTGTTTCACCGATCGGTGGCTAGGAATGTAGAGTTAGCAGGGAAGTTGGAAGAAATGGAGTAGAGAGAGTTGAGTGAGAGGACAGAGAAGGAGGCCCTCTGTACTCAGTTAGAGATGGAGGTGATGGATAGGATTCACTTCAAGGAGAAGTAGGAGGAAGCCAATGATAGGGAAAATGACCTAGAGGATGAGGTACGGTGCAAAAGAAGAAAGATGAACAAGATGGGATATGCGGTACGCATGGCTATGGAGAGATTAATCGATGGGGTGAATCACTGCACGACAAAATAGGGACAGACCCGACACACCATAAGCCAAGATCTGGTGGTGCACATCACTCAGAAGGAGTACTAGAGCATCGTGGAGCGTGGAATGATAGATTGAGTCTAGGTGTTAGAATTTAGTGGTTGTAGTATTGTATTTATTTATGTGTTGTTTAACTTGTTGTTGTTAAATCTCAGTCTTTATCTAAGATGTGAGATAGTTGTAAACCCCCAAGCTTTTGAAAAATGTTAGAGGGGTAATATGTGGGTGTTGTCCCCGTCTTTTGTATAGGAGGGGATATATTATTGTCATTTATAGAAGTATGCTAGGAAAGAATATGTAATTGTAACCATTTAGCATATGAATACAAATGATCTTATTCCAGGAATGTGTTATAAATGTTATTCTTATTGAAGAAATGTTTAAAATAATATAACAAGATAATAATAAAAATAAAAATTTTTGTGATGCAGAAAAATGCCACCCAGACGTTGAATAACTGCACCAGAAGAGTCGGTTAATGATGAGAGAGGACCAGTAGATCTAATACAGAGGCTTGTAGATTTGTTAGGGGAAGCTCTTAAGGGAAGAAATGAACCAGTACCACCCGTTCCCCAAGTAGTTCCAGTCAAAAACTTTAAGGATTTTAGGAGTGTAGGACCTCCAGAATTCGTAGGCACCGCCGATCCGATTGTGGTTCAAACATGGATCAAAGAGATGGAGAAGGCTTTCACAATTGCTCATGTGGGTGAAGACCAGAAGATGGCTTTTTTAACCTACATGATGAGAGGCGAAGAGAACTACTGGTGGGAGGCGAATCAGCAGAGAGCGGGAGAAAGGATAGTCACTTGAGAGAGATTCAAGACCCTGTTCTATGAGAATTATTTCCCGAAGAGCATGAAGAATAAGATGGAGGTAAAGTTCTTATAACTTAAGCAAGGAGATATGATGGTTGTGCAATACGTGGCTAAGTTTAATGAACTAGCCCAGTTTGCTAAACACCAGGTGGTAGATAAAGAGAGGAAAGCTAGGCGTTTTGAACAAGGACTGAAGCCTTGGTTATTTAACAAGGTGTCAGTTCTTCAGATCGATTCTTTTACGAGATTTCTGGAGAAGGCCATTATTGCAGAGGGAGGAAGTGAAGCATTAAGTTTGTATAACAAATAGAAGAAGGGAAAGAGCACCGGAGGAGAAAACCGAGGAGGAAGCAGCAACAGAGGTAGCAATTTAGGAATGAGGAAGTGGGATAACAATAACAACAAGAATTTTAACAATCAAGTGGGGAAGTTTTATGGAGAGTTTAAGAAGAAGGTAGAAGGATGTCTAAAGTGTGGGAGGTATCACCAGGGCGAGTGTTGGAAAAGGCGCAGTGTATGTTACAAGTGTGGCCAAGAGGGGCATATTTTGCCCAACTTCCCAAAGCCAAAGAAGATCAAAGGTTGTTACGCTTGTGGTTCAGCAGATCACCTGGTTAAGGATTACCCAAAGAAAGGGAGCAGATGAGGAAACAACCAACAAGGAGGAAGTGAACCAACGCCATCCAACCGTCCAACTACCATAATGTTTAATATGACTATCCAAGACACAGTAGCTGCAAAGGATATTGTGTTAGGTATCATCCCGATCAATGATATAAATGCCTATGTATTATTTGATTCGGGAGCCACCTGTTCTTTTGTATCTGAGGAATTTGCTAGTCGACTTATTTTACCCCGAGAACGATTACGAAATCCCTTGATCATAGAAGTTGTGAATAAGGAAGTAATCCGTGTAGAGTATATTTACCGAAATTATCGAGTAAATATTAGAAATCATGAACTAAGCATAGACTTGATCCCGATAAGATTGGGAGAATTTGACGTAATATTAGGAATGGATTGGTTGTATAACCATGCTATGATAATTGATTGCCAGAATAAAAGTGTAAACCTTCAGACTCCGAATAAGTCTAAGGTGGTGTTTTATGGTAGTTCATCGCTTAAGCAATCATGTTGTCTTACGATGATGCAGGCCAAGAAATTGATAAGAAAAGGATGTGTAGGTTACTTAGCGTACATTGTTGACACTCGGAAAAAGGGAGTAGAAATTAAGGATATATCCGTAGTAAGATAATTTCAAGACCTAGTCTTCCGCCAGACAGAGAAATCCAATTTATAATAGACTTAGCACTGGGAACGACACTGATTTTGAAAGCTCCATACCATATAGCGCCAGTAGAAATGAAGGAATTGATGATATAATTGCAAGAGTTACTGGATAAGGGTTACATACGACCGAGTGTGTCTCCTTGGGGAGCACTAATGTTGTTTGTAAAGAAGAAGGATGGATCGATGAGGCTCTGTATCAATTATCGAATATGAATAGAGTGACGATTAAGAATATATATCTGTTACCAAGGATAAACGACCTTTTTGACCAACAAAAGGGAGCCAAGTGTTTTTCGAAGATAAATTTGCGAACGGGTTATCACCAGTTGAAGGTACAGAAAGAGGATATGTCAAAGACGGTGTTTCGAACTCGTTATGGACATTTCAAATTTTTGGTAATGTCATTCGGGTTGACAAATGCTCTGGCAGCGTTTATGGACTTGATGAACCGAGTTTTCAAGCCATTCTTAGATAAGTTTGTGGTATTTTTCATCGATGATAGTTTAATCTACTCAAAATGGAAGAAGAACACGCCGAACATCTGAATATGGTTTTGGAGGCGCTAAGGAAGGAGAAGCTTTATGTTAAATTTTTTAAGTGTGAAATTTGGATGGAAAAAGTTCAATTCTTAGGACACGTGGTGGATAAGGATGGAATTTCAGTAGACCCTGCAAAAGTAGAAGCAGTGAGTAATTGGGAGCAACTGAAGACGCCCACTAAAGTAAAAAGTTTCTTAGGGTTAGCTGAGCACTATCGATGATTTATCTAAGATTTTTCTAAGATAGCTACCCCGTTTGTGAGACCCCAGATTTTATGAATAAATATTTAATTTTCTCGAGATATTTTTTTTAATATTATGGTGTGGATTTGATATAATGTTATAGTTGTGGGTAATATTTATAAATTTTACAAAGTATGCAAGTTGTTATATTATATTCGATTGGTCAGGGAATATTCTTTGTGTTGGGGAATATTAAATGACGATGACACAATCATTGGTGGACCCCTAACGGAATTATTATTGTCGGATTGAGAAAGCGACAAAAATATTTTTATGAAAATAACGGCGGAAGTTTTCACAGATTAATCTTGTTGAACTACTCGGTAGTAAGAAATGCGAATGTCTGGCGTGGTTGCATAGTAGCACACGGTATTGATTATTAATGCTTACGTGAGAAGTCGCTCAGTTTTGTTCAATTATTGCTATAGTAATTATTGCATAGTATCTCACGTTAATTGATTCAATTATTGTCGATATTTTATATATTATTAAATCAATAATTGAAATGACAGAGTTATTAATATTATAAATTGCAATATTAACGAGAGGTTTGGTCACCTAATTGCGCGCCAATAAGGAGAAATCCTTATTGGAAAGCCCCCTCTTTCCTAGGAACGACCTGGTCGATTAATATTGTGAATTATAATAAAGATGATAAATGTTGTTAAAATTATTAATGTGATTTTTATGAAGTTTTGCTTATTTTATGGACCCCTATTTACCCATTTTTCAAAATAATCGGTAGAAAATTATTTAAAGGTGGGGGCCACATGTGGGGCCCATATGTGTTGAAGAATTGATTTTTGAAATGGGGGTGAGAGGGAGTTACGTATAGGGGAAGGAATTGATAAATGTTGTATATGCCTCACGACAACTCAAAGAATATGAGAGGAATTTTGTGTGACTTGCAAAGAATGGAGATAGAGATAAAGACTCCAGGGACCCACGTGATGATGGCGAATATACGAGTAGAACCGACTTTAATTGATAAAGTTAAAGTTGCTCAAACTCTGAGACACTGGAGGTGATGCGCGTATGAGGAAGAAAGTGCAAGAAGGTGCTATACCGAAGCAAGAATTGATGATGAAGGAATACTTCGAGTCAACTCCAGACTTTGTGTTTCTAACGACCCTGATTTAAAGTATAAAATCATGGTGGAGGCGCACAACACACCGTTTGCAATCCATCTTGGGAGTACCAAGATGTTTCGTGATCTTCGTCATACATTTTGGTGGATCAATATAAAGAGAGAGATAGCGCCATTTATCTCAAGGTGTCTAACTTGTCAACGAGTCAAGGCGGAGCATCAAGTACCAAAAGGTCCATTGCAACCATTTAAAATTCCAAAATGGAAGTGGGAGCACATTACCATGGATTTCGTTACTGGTCTTCCCAAGGTTTCTCAAGGCATTGATGCAATTTGGGTCATTGTTGATAGATTGACCAAGTCTACTCACTTCTTACCAATACGAAAAACTTATACACTTGAACGTCTTGCTCGCATGTACATAAACAAGATTGTAAGACTGCATGGTATGCCGGTATCCATAGTTTCTGATCATGACCCAAGATTCACTTCATGATTTTGGGTTAGTTTGCAAAAAGCTATGGGCACGGATTTACGATTTAGTTCGGCATATCATCCTCAGACGGACGGACAATCAGAGAGGACTATTCAAACTCTGGAAGATTTATTAAAACTCTGTGTCCTTGACTTCAAGGGAAGTTGGGACAAGTTCTTACCATTGGTGGAGTTTTCCTACAACAACAGTTATCAAGCAAGCATTGGCATGGCTCCATTTGAGGCGTTGTATGGAAGAAAGTGTTGTTCTCCAGTATGCTAGGATGAGGTGGGTGAAGCAACGTTGTTGGGACCAGAGTTGGTATGTATGACTATGGAAAAGATTCAAGCGATCCGACAACGTATAAAGACCTCACAAGATCGACAAAAGAGTTATGCTGATCTTCATCGAAAGGATGTGGAATTCGATATAGGAGATCATGTGTTGTTACGTGTTGCTCCATGGAAAGGAGTTACAAGATTTGGAAAGAGAGGAAAGCTCAATCCTCAATTCATTGGCCCATTTTTAATCCTCGATCGAGTAGGAACAGTGGCCTATAGACTCGCTTTACCGCCAAGTATGTCTCGTGTTCATAACATTTTTCACATATCCATGTTACGTAAATATGTGAAAGATCCGAACCACATTATTGAGTTAGAATCGAACGAAATAGGGAAAGTCTTAACGTATGAAGAGGTGCTTGTTCGAATCTTGGATAAGAAGGAACATATTTTACGCTCCAAGATTATACCTCAAGTCAAAGTGTTATGGAGGAACCACGATGTTGAGGAAATGACCTGGGAGTTAGAATCTGAAATGAAATCAAGGTATCCTTACCTCTTCGATATACCAGGTACGTACCATAATTTCGAGGGGGAAATTTCTTAAGAATGAGAGATTGTGAGACCCTAGATTTTATGAATAAATATTTAATTTTCTCAAAATATTTTTTTTTAATATTATGGTGTGGATTTGATATAATGTTATAGTTGTGGGTAATATTTATAAATTTTGCAAGGTATGCAAGTTGTTATATTATATTCAATTGGTCAGGGAATATTCTTTGTGTCGGGGAATATTCGTACGACGGCACAATCATTGGTGGACCCCACAATGGAATTATTATCGGATTGAGAAAACAACAAAAATATTTTTATGAAAATAACGGCGGAAGTTATACCGTTAATACTGTTGAACTACTTGGTAGTAAAAGTACTGTAATACGTGTGGTTGCATAGTAGCACACGGTATTGATTATTAATGCTTACGTGAGAAGTCACTCAGTTTTGTTTAATTATTGCTATAGTAATTATTGTGTAGTATCTCACGTTATTTGATTCAATTATTGTCGATATTTTATATATTATTAAATCAATAATTGAAATGATAGAGTTATTAATATTATAAATTGCAATGTTAACGATGTCAGAAGTTACGCCAAGGAGAGGTTTGGTCACCTAATTGCGGCATGATAGGAGAAATCCTTATTGGAAAGCCCTCTTTTCCGGGAACGACTTGGTCGATTAATATTGTGAATTGTAATAAAGATGATAAATGCTGTTAAAATTATTAAGGTGATTTTTATGAAGTTTTGCTTATTTTATGGACCCCTATTTACCCATTTTCAAAATAATAGGTAGAAAATTATTTAAAGGTGGGGCCCATATGTGGGGGCCACATGTGGGGCCCATATGTGTTGAAGAATTGATTTTTGAAATGGGGGTGAAAGGGAGTTACGTATAGGGGAAGGAATTGTTATATATGTATATGATGTGTATATATATATATATATATATATATATATATATATATATATATATTATATGTGTGAGTGGAAAATGGTGGGGGAAAAGAAAGAGTGAAAGTGATAGTGTGATAGTGATGTGTAAGAGTGTAGTGAATTTGATTATTGGGTGGGAGAGGGATTGATGTTGGTTATGGGGGAGAAAAAAATTAAGTGGTTGATATATATATATATATATATATATATATATATATATATTGATTTAGCATGTATATATATATTGATTTAGCATGTATATATATATATATATATATATATATATATATTATATTATATTGTTAGTGGATGGAAGTTAGAGAAAAAATGATTCTGCAGAAATAATTCGTTCATGAAGCAAAGATACTTCCATTCTCCTATAAATAGAAGCTTATTCCTTCATTATTTCTTACGAATTCTTTGAAACTCTAGAGAGAAAATTATAGAAAGAAAGAAGAAAAGTTTTCTGCTACTTAACTACTCTTTTATTCAGGTTCTTTTTACGGTAGAGGATGTTATTCTTTCTTATTCATGAAGAGAACTTACATTATTCCATTCTTTATTGTTACATTGGAATAACTTTTGTATCTGTGAGCTCCCCTATACTTGGTGACATTCTTCTATTATTACATCTTTATTATTACATTTGGAATATCATGTCTGTGTGTTTTACACCGGACCTGGTTCCATTATTTATTATTCTGTCTTTATTATTCTGTTGGAATATCTTGTCTGTGTGTTTTACACCGGACCTGGTTCCATTATTTATTATACATCTTTATTATTACGCCGGAATATCACATGCATGCGTTTCTTTGGGACACAGTTCCATTATTTATTATTCGCACTTATTATTACATTGGAACATCACGTCGATTGTGAATTTTACGACACGGTTCCGTTATTATTATTCTGTGGAATAACTTTTGTCTATGCTGGCACCGCATGCATGGTGATTTCTTTTGTTATTCCATTGTTATTAAAACCCGTTTGTTAAAATTTTGACTTCTATACTCCATGAAATTAGTGGAATATCCTTGATATTTGCGCTTCATCCAGTATTTTTCATGGATATATTCTTCTGAGCATTCTTGAATTTTACTCTACAAAGCATTATTATGTTGACAATTTGGACGTTATTAGTTCCTGAATAAATTAATTCGTGAACTTGTTTTATTGAATTCTTATATCATCGTCATCATCCTCATGTTTATATTTTTTTTTGAAAGTCATATGTGGCCTGTAGTGCATAGATGGACTTGGTATGATTATGACCGAGGATTATTGATTGTAATCATGGTCGTAATGTTACAAAAGATGTGATAAAAGTCCTCATTGGCCCGTAGTGCATTGTTGGACAGTTGTTGGCATGATCATGACCATTGATGAATACACAAATATCCTTGGTCGTAGTGCATGGAATTTGTGGTCGTGACCCTAATGAATATCCTTGGCCGTAGTGCAGGGATGATGTGGATTATTTATTAAGCTGAGTCCCAGCTATAAAAGTGATGAAAAACCTTTTAAAATATAAAAGATAGTAGATTTTATTCTCTACTTGCTCTTTTAATGGATTGCTTGATCCGCTGCAGTTAAACTTGATGTCTATTGTATTTTATCAGTTTAACATTGTTGAAGGCTAATGATAATTTATTCTGCATTATCTTAGTCATAATATTTCTTGCTGGGCTAGTTGAGCTCGCCCTTTCTTTCACTGTTCTCTTCAGGAAATGAGAACGTAGCTAGAACTAGTTGGGGGACGGAGTGATGGTCCGAGATGGTGTCTTAGTAGTCCTCACTATTCTATAAAATAGTGTGATAATAAATGTAATGAGGACTTATTCTGAGAGTGGATATTGTCTAGAAGGCAATATTTGTATTAAAACTCACAGCATGTATTTTGTCGTACTTTACACGACTGTTGTATAAATAAGTTGTATTTGAATTTTGTACCATGTATTTGGCGACTCAAGATGGGTGATGTATACCTATTTTGGGGGCATCACACCATTGACCAATTTAACAAGGAAGACGGTTAAATTCGTGTGGACGGACTAGTACGAGGTGAGTTTTCAATAGATGAAAAAGAAATTGAGTGAGGCACCTGTATTATCACTATCAGATGATACGGGGGGGATTTATGGTGTATAGTGATGCGTTGCATAGAGGACTGGGCTGTGTGCTAATGCAACATGGCAAAGTCATTTCGTATGCATCACGACAATTAAAGGATTATGAAAAATGATACCTTACTCATGACTTAGAGTTAGTGGCAGTAGTTTTTGCGTTGAAAATTTGGAGACACTATTTGTAAGGAGAAAAATGTGAGATATACACGGACCACAAGAGTCTGAAATATATCTTCACACAAAAGGAGTTGAACATGCGTTAAAGAATGTGGTTAGAATTAATCAAGGATTATGGCTGCGATATTGTTTATCACCCGGGGAAGGCGAATGTAGTGGCCAACGCACTAAGTAGGAAAGGAAGGGAGAAGTTATTCCAATTGACAACTCAGGAGGAGTTAATATGGGATATGGAAAAATTGGAGATAGAAGTAAACTGACTAGAAAAGATTGAAGATAGATTATTTACAGTAGAAGCTCGTCCAACCTTGTTGGACAGAATAAAGGAATCACAAGAAAAGGATGAAGAATGCGAGAAAAATAGGAAGAGGATCACAAAAAATGAGGAAGAAAAATTCAAGATGGATGGAGACGGTATTTTGAGATTCAAATGGAGAGTGTGGGTGCCAGCGGTAACCGAGTTGGGGGAAGAAATTTTGCACGAGGCACACGTATTCTGTTCATCTAGGAGGCACGAAGATATATTGGGATTTGAGGTAACATTTTTGGTGGCCTAATTTGAAATGAGAAATCGTGGAGTGCGTTAGTAGATGTCTTACATGTCAACGGGTCAAAGCAGAGCACCAAAGGCCAAGAGGTCTACTTCAACCGTTGGAAATACCAAAGTGGAAGTGGGAGCACATTACGATGGACTTCGTGGTGGGACTTCCAGTCACACAGAAAGGTTTTGATGCCATCTGGGTTATCATAGATCGACTAACGAAGACGACTCATATAAGACCCCAACTTTTATGAATAAAGATTAATTTTTCTCGAAATATATTTTTGAATATTATGGTGTGGATTTGATATAATGTTATAGTTGTGGGTAATATTTACAAATTTTACAAAGTAAGCAAGTTGTTATAAAATATTCGATTGGTCGGGGAATATTTGTTTTAACAGGGAATATTCGTACGATGGCAAAATCATTGGTGGACTCCATAACGGAAGTATTGTCGAAGTTAGAAAATGACAGAAATGTCTTTTTATAAAAATAACGACGAAAGTTTTACCGTTAAACTGTTTAAATACCCGGTGGTAAAAGTACAGTAATATGCGTGGTTGCATAGTAGCACACGGTATTGATTATTGATGCTTACATGAGAAGTCACTCAGTTATACTCAATGATTGCTATAATAATTGCTGCATAATATCTCTCATATTATTGATTCAATTATTTTCACATTATCATCTGCATAATATTTTATATTTTTAAATCAATAATTGAGACGATAAAGTTATTCATATTATTATTTGTAATATTGATGATATCTAGAAATTTTTGTCGAGGAAAGGGGTTTGGTCACCTAATTACGCGCCAATAGGGAGATATCTTTATCGGAAAGCCTCATCTTTCCTTAGAATGATCTGGTTGTTAAATACTGTGAGTTATAATATTAATAATGAATAAGTTCGTGTTGATAAAAGATGAAATTGATATTTACATTGTGTTGGGATTATTAGTATTAATGAAAATCGACATTTATTTTGATAATAATTGATTTCTAAAGGTTAAATTGACTAATCGGATAATTAATCGGATAAATGAGCAATTAATTTCTATTAGTTCACATGCATATAACTATTTGTTCACATGAATGGAACTATTGATTCACATGCATGTACTATTAGGGGAGGTGGTGAAAGTTTGATAATACTTGTAGGACTAAATTAAAAATGGAGGAAAAGATGAGGGTATTATACTGTAATAATTCGAGTCCCAAAATGTGCAATTATCGAAACTATGTTTTCCTATAAATAGAAGTTCATTCTTCTTTCATTCTCACCAATTCACTAAGACTCACAAGAGCAATTATAGAGAGAGAAGCTATAGAGAGAAAGAAGAAGAATATTCTGTTACTTCACTATTCCAATATCCAGTCTTCTTCTAAGGTAAGGGATATTATTTTTTTTCAGTATTCGTAAGAAATAATATTTTCTTCCATACTCTGTAGTATGTGAGTAATATTATTTCGTTTCGTATTCCTAATTCTACACTCATTCTGTTAAAGTATTGCTTCTATACTCCGTGAAATTAGTAGAATATCCTTGAAATTTGCGCTTCATCTAGTATCGTTTCACAAGGATACTTTTTTGAGCATTCTTTTTTAATTTTAAGCTTTTCATGCTGGAGTACTATTCACAAAGTACTATTCACAGGGTACTATTCATGAAGTACCATTCACGTGATATTATTCATAAATTACTATTCATGGAGTACTAGTACTATTCCCGAAGTACTATTTATAGGGTATTATGCACTCGGGTACTATTAACCCGGGGTACTATTCATGACAAAAATTGATTTCTTTTCTATCCAAATCATTTTTGATACAATAAATTATTCTTAAACTTTACTCCACAAAGCAGTATCATGTTGACAATTTAGACATTATTGAATTCTGGATAAATTAAATTTAAAATCTTTAAAATTTATCCTTTGCTTTTATTTAATTGAATTCTTATATCATTTTCATCATCCTCATACTTATATTGTGATGAAAGTCATCTTTGGCTTACGTGCACAGATGGACTGGTGATTGTTATGATTATGACCAGGGATCATTTGGTATAATCATAACCAGTAATGTTACAAATGATAAAAGTCCTCATTGGCCCGTAGTGCATTGATGGACAGTTGTTGGTATGATCATGACCATTGGTGAAAATACGAATATCATTGGCTTGTAGTGCATGGATAATTCATGGTTGTGATACTAATGAATATCATTGGCCCGTAGTGCATGGATAATTTAGTGATGTGGATTATTTATTAAGTTGAGTCTCAGCGATAAAATTGATGATAAAATTTTTAAATCATAGAAGATAGTAGATATCATGCTCTACTTGACTCTTCTAATGGATTTCTTGTTCCGTTGTAGTTAAACTTGATGTTTATTGTATTTTATCTGTTTAACACTGTTGAAGGCTAACGATAATTTATTCTGCAGTATCTTAGTCATAATATTTCTTACTGGGCTAGTTAAGCTCACCCTTTTGCTTTCATTGTTCTCTTCAGGAAATGAGAACGTAGCCGGGACTAGTCGGGGAACGGAGTTATGGTCCGAGATGGTATTATAGTAGTCCTCACTATTCTATGAAATAGTGTGATAATAATTGTAATGAGGACTCCATTTGAGTTTGCATATTGTCTAGAAGATAATATTCGTGTAAAAACTCTCAGCTCATGTTGTATAATTAAGTTTGTATTTGTATTTTGTACCATGTATTTGGCGACTCAGAATGGGTGATGTATACCTATTTTGGGAGCATCAAAACTCATTTTCTATCGATCAAGATCCGATATAGTTTAAATCAATTAGCGAATTTATACGTAAAGGAAATTATTTCACAACATGGAGTGCCGGTATCGATTGTCTCTGACCAAGATCCGCACTTCACGTCAAAATTCTGGAAGAGTTTGCAAGAAAGGATGGGAAAACAATTGAGGTTAAGTACCGCTTATCATCCGCAGACAGATGGGAAAAGTGAGTAAACGATACAAACACTGGAAGACATGCTTAGAAATTAAGTGATGAACTTCAAAGGAAGTTGGGATGATCATCTACCCTTAGTGGAATTCACTTATAACAATAGTTACCATGTGAGTATAGGCATGCCACCATACGAAGCCCTTTATGGGAAAAAGTGTAGAACACCGTTGTGTTGGGATGAAGTCGGAGAGCGAAAGATGTTAGGGCCGGAATTAGTTCAATAAACCGCAGATGTGGTGACAGTGATAAGAGCTAGACTAGTAGCGGCACAAGATCGCCAGAAGAAGTACGCAGACTTAAATCGTCAGGACCGCAACTTTGAAGTCGGAAGTCACGTTTTCTTAAAAGTATATCCCTGGAAGGGAAAAATACGATTCGGCAAGAAGGAAAAATTGAGTCAGCGATTCATAGGACCACTCGAGATACTGAAGCGAGTAGGCGAAGTGGCATACTGAAGCGAGTAGGCGAAGTTCTTAACATCTCCGTGTCGCGTCCGTACAAGCCTGACTACAAACACGTAATTTCGTACGAGCCCATTCAAGTGGAAAAGAATCTTGCATATGAAAAAATTATTGTCCAGATATTAGATAGGAAAAACAGACATTAAGGAATAAAAGTATATCTTCTGTAAAAGTACTTTGGTGAAACCACGATGCCGAGGAGGCCACGTGGGAATTAGAAGATAAAATGTGTAGGGATTATCCCCATTTATTCATGTAACCTTGTATCAATTTCGAGGATGAAATTTTTATAAGGGGGGGAGAATGTAAGAATAGTGAATTTCATGAATAAATATTATTTTGATAAAATAAGAGAATGAATATTTATTTTAATATAAATATTGATTTGTTGTGAAATGAATAATTCAATTAATTTAAATTAAATTTATAAGAATGTGGATTGTGACGAGAATTGTGAAAATGCCCTTTGTGGCATGAGAATGGAGATTTAAGGAATTAATTTAATTAAGAAGTGAAGGATTAATTAATATTATATATTAATTAATTGTTATTGTGAGCAAAGTAAATTACGTAATTAGAATTATATGATTTAGTTTATGTGTGTAAGATATGTGTTAGCATATGGTTCCTACATTTAAAAAAAGTGTAGTCTGACACTTTAGTGTAATTATATTATGTATGAAAACTATATAGTAAAATGAAAAGGATTATAAGTGACATAAATAATTGCTTATATGATAGTAAGTATGTGTGGAAACATTAAAAGATGTACTCTATCAAAGAATTACACATTATTTCAATAAATAAGTTTAATTGGAATAATAAGGTTTTAAAGAGATATTGAATTATTAGTGACCAATTAAATATAGTTTATACATGTTATAAATATTAATTAGACTGAACTAATAAACATGGATTATATGATGTGAGTACATAAATAATCCATAACTCTCCATTGTGTAGTAGCATTAACACTTTAAAATTACATTTTGGGAGTATAAGAGAACAAACAAAGCTTTATAAAAATGTTGTTGGGATTTAAAATATGTGTCCCATATGAAGTGTCCCAATAGTGCTCAAATAGTAGCCTATGTCTTCATTGCGTGAAATCAAGCAGCTACAAATCCATGGTGATGATGGTTATGGAATGGTGGTTGGCCAACTCTCTTCTACCCATTGTTCTCTTTCATTTTCCATTGAATCAAGCCTTGGTGTAAAGAAATTGACTGGGTATGCATTTCTCTATATAAGTAACTTCATTCTTTAATTCTCTATTGCTTGAAATTTTTCTGCTAAGTGTGAACTAAGAGTGTGAGCTGCTGAGCAATTAAGGGAGTATAATCATTGTGTTGAGGGATTCAATAAAGCTTCAAGGAGGTATAAATTCTACTTTTGTGTTCTTGAGCGTGAGTTTTGTCAAATTCTAGTAATTGTTCAAATTCTCTGTTGATTGATATAGGATAGCATAGCATTGTGTTGTCTGAGTTGGTATATATGCTTAGAAGCATTGTAGTTGGTTTGGTTATAGATTTAGCATGGTTTGTGTTGAGGCTCTGCAAATGCACAGCCATTATTTTTCATTTTGCTTTCGAAGTGGTGGCCGGCCTTCTATATATATAATGTATATGTGCCATGGGCTGGCTCGATCATGTGTACTAATTTTGTGATCTTCTCCCATTCTGAACATGTTACTTTGGTTAGAATATGCCTATAAACAACCTTAACTTGTGGACTGAGATTTTCTATGTATATAGAAGCCATGTTAGTTTTTTTAGTACAAACGTTCAAAGAAAACTTCAAGATTTGGAAAGTTAGAGATTGTGAACATAAAGTAATATACTTTCTAATCTTGTGAACATGTGTAGACAATCTAGATTTATACATAAACAAGTCTAATCTAAGGCATAAGTTTGCTTCGTGTATAATAAGTTTTGCTAACTTGGTTTTAAAGGATTTTCTAAAGAAAAACTTAGAGTTTTGCAAAACAAAACATGATGAATAATATGCCTTTAGGTTTTGATCTTTCTAGCTTATGTAAATAACTTGAGTATGTGGACAAATGAGTATGAAAGCATGATTTAGATGATGTGGACTTATCTTGCATACCTAAATGAGTTTTACTAATGGAGACTTAAAGTTTTAAAAACAAACTTGATAAACTATATATACTTTGAGTTAAGAACTCGTGAGTATGCTTATGAGGTCTAACATGTATATATGAGACTATGATGTATGGTAGGTAAAGTGGTTATGCATGATTGGTAGCTTAATATGAAGTTTTCAAAGGAAACCTTGAAGATTAGTTGTCAATAACTACATTACAAGTATTTTAGGATCTAATATCATGATTAGGTTTGTCATGCATATAGACACGATTGACAAGCATGCTAGCTAGTCATATGTGTGATGCCCCCAAATCTGGGTACTTTCAACCCACAGATATGGTGCCACACGGTACTCATAACTATACATTCATTCCATTGAAACAACATCAAAATGATTGTATTTACTACATTCTTATTACTATAATAATAATAAATCATTTCCCAGGTTCTGTAACTGAATACATTCTTCGTTTATCATAGTATGATTATTACAAACATACTAGTCTATTACAGGATAATCTACTTATCCATCTTAGCCTTGACTTTATCCCTACTGGGACCCTCAGTTCATTCGGCCTTAGCTACAATCATATAATTCACGCAAGAAGTGAGCATAACTAGCTCAGCAAGTCTAGCAATAGATAATACCAATACCACGTCGAGAATTATATGATTATTCTTCAATAACTGAACAAATAGCTATGAAGTACTATGAAACAGTAAATAACACTTTTCTTTTCATAAAAAAATTCTAGAGTACATATAATAACTTAGAAATTCTAAGTAGGTCAAAAGACCATGAACATTCTCTTTTGGTTTTCATTCATGAAAAAGGACAACCCGGCACTAAGTCTGTAAGTCTGATATATCTTACGAGAAATTCTAGGTGATCAGCCTATAGTACTCTATGTTGATCAACACTCATCCGTAAAACGTATTTACGTTTAAGTTTTGGCAACCTCACGTGCCCATCGAATAATCGATGTAAAATACATTTGTTTATTCATGCACAAGCTTACCTTTGAATCTGTAACAAACCCTTGGCATAGGATAGAGTTAAAAATACTATATCAAAAGACTTGTAACCAAATCAATCAAACTCTTAAGATTAGTCTAGCCGAGTTAAAACTGGCATCAACTCTTTCATAAAACAATTCATGCATATTATAACATGAATCACAGAAAACTTGGTTAACACGGAGGTTAGACAAGCGTTAAGAAAACTTGCCTTCAAGCGTCTTCAAATAAAATTCAATAGTTCTTGATCTTTACAATTCTACCTGATATATTCACATAGCACACTGCAATTAGCTACCAAATAATCTAATCACATTATTTTTACCAACTTCTTTCTCTTCTATAACTTAATCGAATTTATTTCATTAATAAAAGTCGTTTTGACTTAACTATCTTCCATCACGGCTTATTAACGTTCTTATGTCACTAAACCAATACTCAACCATCATTGGTTCAGTACTAATGTTGAATACGATTTAGTTCCTTACACTTTATGTTCTACATTTAATTACTATTAAACAATGTTAAATTACTAAAGGCATCAATATATATATGATATAGGGATGGTCTTACCAGGTATACTATATATATACATGTTCCATAATTGTTTGCAACAATTAGGTTTAAAAATTAACTTGGGCAACATTTCTTCCTTACCGACGCTGCGGCGCCAGCCTCTAATACACCATTGGCGTTGCGGCGCTAACTAATAGTGGGGAAGCCCTTGTCTCGGCGCTTCAGTGCGAGACTTACTATACATAAGTGGCGCTGTGGTGCCAACTAACAGTAGCCCATCCTCTCTACCTAGCGTTGCAGCGCGTAATATTAAGCTTGGGGTGGCGCTACGACGCCTTCCTTGAGCCTTTGAAATTTTTTTATGTTTTCCTATTCAATTCTTCCCGGACTCGTAACTTGGTCGTTATTAGTCGGATTTAGCTTGTTCAAAAGCCGTTTTCTTATACATTCCATGTACTTCGATTTCATCTAGATAAAAGTAGTTTTTAAATCCATTAACAATGAATTCACTATTTAACGTTTGATTAAGCGTTCGTTTAACATTCGTGAGCGTTCATAACTCGTTTTTTCGTTCTAAGTCAGAATTCAACCATTCTTTAGTCTATGACTCTTAAATACGTTGTTCTACATTATGCCATTGAAAACTAGGGTTTTTTGAGTTAAACGCTGAGTTTTTACTACTAATCAAATTCTACAATTTCAACGTTTAACACTTAATCTCGTAAATTTTGCCATAACTTCGTTACTCGTGTTTTATAAGCCAAATCAAATGGAACCAATCCATTGATTCATTGTCTATAACCTAACCAAGCAATAAGAACATAACCTATACATGATGGTTTTCAATTTGCCCATCAACAACCAAATCAACGATTAATGGTTTCTTCGATTTAAACATACTTAAACGCTCATGATTCCTTCTTATACATGGCTTATCAATGTTTCAATTCACTAATAGCTATCTTTATTACTCCGGAAGAGACATGCCCCACCAATTCATGATTATCTATGAAAAATAAATAGATAAGACTAAAGTTTACAAATTATTACCTTAACGTTCTTCGCGTTCTTGAATAAAACTTGAATGTTTTGCTTTGGATGCTCTTGATTACTTGCTACTACTCTTCTCTCTCTCTCTCTCTCAATATATTGGTCAAGTGTTGGTGAAAACAAACAAATGACCAACACTAGCTTTCTTATATAGAAAATCAAATTGAGGGAAATTTGGTCATTCGTCCCACCTCCTTACTATTCATGGCTTAGCAACCAAGTAATACATTTTACTTGGCTACCAAGTGGACGGCCCACATGGCCTTTTGGGTCCCACAGGGGTTTCCCTCATGGGTTTTACCCATGTGATGATCCATTGGGTCAATCCGCGATTCGGTTTCTTGGTTCGGGATTAGCGTTGGGCTTGATTTAACCTAACATTGGACTTTAATATTACTCAATCTTGGGCTTCATTTACAAAACTTTGGGCTTGATATAATCTAAGTCCATTTGGAATTGACAAAGTCCAATTACTAAGAGTCCATTAAGACTTCATCGTATACTACTCGTATAACTCTCGTATTCTCTTCGTAAAGTATTCGTATGATATTTGTATTATACATCATAATATTCTTCATACTATACTCGTATAATAACTAGTATCATACTCGTATTTCTTAAGTTTATTAACTTTAATCATAATACGAAGTCATTTTCTTCTCGAAACTCACTTTCCCTAACCCTTAGGTTTTAAGTCCGCAGGCAAAAATTTTGTTTGCCATAACTAAAATATTATTGGATATTCCATCTCGTCTTAGAATTCTATCATTACGCGTTTCTCAAAAATTCATTATTAATTCCCGAGCAGAAACGGATGAATAGTATTTTTACAGAAATTTCTTGGAAAACTTTTATTTTTGTCTTGGAATTCAAAACAATTAATCCTAGAACATAGCCAGAATCCTAACCACATTCGCACACTATAGGTTATAGAACAATCTTCAAATAACTTACTCACATAAATAATCAATTAAATTCATTTAATTCAAATAATCAAATAAAAATTTAATTCACATAAAAATCTTATTTTCTCGGGCGTTACATTCCCCCCCCCCCCCTTAGAAGGATTCTGTCCCTAGAATCTCGATACAATTACATAAACAAATGGGAAAAATTTTCCTTCATTTTACTCTCGAGTTCCCACGTTGCTTCTTCGGCATTGTGTTCCTCCATATCACCTTCACCGAAGGTATTATCTTATTTCTCAAAACTTGTTCCTTCCTATCAACAATTTGAATTAGAAATTCTTCATACGTTAAGTCTTTTTCTATCTAAATAGATTCATACTCTATTACGTGTTTGTAGTCTAGTTTATAAAGACGCAACACAGACACGTGAAACACATTGTGTATTCGTTCCTTCTCTGGAGGTAAAGCTACTTCATAAGCTACCTCTCCTACCCTTCTTAAAATTTCAAAAGGTCCTATAAACCTTGGACTTAACTTTCCTTTCTTTTTAAAATGTATCTTCCCTTTCCAAGGCGATACCTTTAGAAAGACATATAACCCTACCTCAAACTCCCTCTTCTCATGGTGAGGATATGCATACTTCTTTTGTCTCTCTTGAGCAGCTACCAATCGAGTACGTATTAACTTTACCATGTCTGCCATTTGTTGTACCATCTCAGGTCCCAACATTCGACATTCACTTACTTCATCCCAGCACAGTGGAGTTCTGCATTTCCTCCCATATAACGCTTCGTAAGGCATCATGCCTATACTAGCATGAAAACTATTGTTGTAAGCGAATTCCACCAAAGGCAGATGTTCGTCCTAACTCCCCTTGAAATCAATAATGCAAGATCTTAACATATCTTCTAGCATTTGAATTGTCCATTCACTTTGTCCATCCGTCTGAGGATGATATGTTGTACTCAACCTCAACTGCGTTCCCAGTTGCTCTTGCAAACTTCTCCAAAAATTTGATGTGAATCGTGGATCATGATCTAACACAATCAAAACTGGTACTTCATGCCTTGAAATAATTTTTTTGACATAAAGTTTAGCCAAATTCTCTAGATTGTACTTAACTCCTATTGGTAAGAAGTGAGCCAATTTTGTCAACTGATCCACTATTACCCAAATAGCGTCGTATCCCTTCCTTGTTGTTGGATGTCCCACCACAAATTCCATTGTGATATGCTCCCATTTCCACTCTGTAATCTCTAGTGATTGCAATAATCCACTCGGTCTTTGGAGTTCAGCCTTAACTTTCTGACACGTTAAGCACTTACTAACATATTCTGCTATCTCTCTCTTCATGTTTGGCCACCAAAAGTTTTGTTGAAGGTCTTGATACGTCTTAGTACTACCTCGATGTATCGAGTACCTCAAACTATGGGCCTCACTCATTATCTCTTCTTTTAACTCGAAATTATCTAGAACCCAAATTCTTCCTTCAAAACGAAGTAACCCTTATTTATCAATGTTATACTTAGTCTTTTCTTCATCCTCCATCCTCTTCTTCACTCGTTCGTAGTCCTCGTTACCTAATTGTACTTCTTTAACTCATTCCACTATCATTGGTTGAGTCTCCATTGTGAATATCATTTTGACCGCTTCACTCGGTAATTTAACTTCTAGCTCCATTCTTGCCATCTCCGTTACTAACTCATGTTGAGTCGTTAACATTGATATATTTTCCCTACCCTTCCTACTTAACGCATCGGCTGCTACATTTATTTTTCCTGGCTGATATAAGATATCACAGTTGTAATCTTTTATCAATTCTAACTGCCTTCTCTGCCTCATTTTCAACTCTTTCTGTGTGAAAATATATTTAAGACTTTTATGGTCTATGTATATCTCACACTTCTCCCCGTATAGGTAATGTCTCCATATTTTTAAGGCAAAAACTATTGCTGTCAATTCTAGGTCATGAGTAGGATAGACCTTCTCATAATCCTTCAACTGGTGTGACGCATACGTAATGACCTTTTCATGCTGCATGAGCACGCAACCTAGTCCTCTATGCGAAGCATCGCTATAAACTACAAAATTCCCCGTATCATCTAGTAAAGATAATACAGGTGCCTCACTTAACCTTCTTTTTAGTTCCTAAAAACTATTCTCACACTTTTTAGTCCACACATACTTCACTGACTTCCTCGTCAAATTCGTCAATGGAGTAGCTATTTTAGAAAAGTCCTGGATGAACCTTCTATAGTATCCCGCTAACCCTAGAAAAATCTATACCTCCATTGGTGTTTTCGGTTGTTCCCAATTATTAACTGCTTCCACCTTCCCTGGATCTACAAAGAAGCCATCTTTATCAATAACATGTCCTAAAAACTGCACTCTTTTAAGCCAAAATTCACACTTAGTGAATTTCGCATACAACTTCTCCCTCCGTAGTGTTTCCAACACTATCCTTAAATGTTCAACATGATCTTCTGGCGTCTTAGAATAGACTAGCATATCATCAATGAACACTATGACAAACTTGTCTAAATATTATTTGAACACTCTGTTCATCATATCCATAAATGCAGCTGGCACATTAGTCAACCCAAACGACATAACCAAAAACTTGTAATGACCATAACGAGTTTTGAATGTCATCTTAGGTACATCATCCTTCCTTACTTTCAATTGATGGTACCCCGTATGCAAATCTATCTTAGAAAAATACTTTTCCCCTTTCAACTGATCAAATAGATCATCGATCCTGGGCAATGGGTATTATTTCTTAGTCGTTAACTTGTTCAACTCTCGATAGTCGATACAAAGTCGTAATGATCCATCCTTCTTCTTTACAAATAATTCCAGTGCTCCCCATGGAGACACACTCGGTTGAATGTTCTTCCTATCTAATATTTCTTATAATTGAACCATTAACGCCTTCATATCTACCAGCGCCATCCTATATGGTGCCCTAGAAACCAGTGTCATACCTGGTAATAAATTAATCACAAACTCGACCTCCCTATCCAGTGAAAGACCTGGTAACTCATCTGGAAATACATCCGTGAACTCTTGTACTATAGGTATCTGCCCCAATGATGCTTCCACTCTTTGGGTATCCACAACATGGCACAGGTATCCTATACTCCCCTTCCTCAACATCTTCCTAGCTTGTGTCATGATTAGACAACACAAGCGTCTCGGTGATTTACTACCGTAGAACACTACCTTGGTTTACTTAGAAAGATGAAGGTTCGCACTTTTCCTATGACAATCTATTACTGCTTTATGGTTAATCAACCAATCCATACCAAGAATTACATTGAATTCTCTCAACCTTATCGGTATAAATCTACCGATAATTTTTTACCTCTAATATCTACGCAACAATTCCTATGAATGTGTTCAATGGGAATTATCTCTTCGTTTGCTACCTTAACGTCTAAAGGTATTTCTAATCTTTTAGGAAATAAACCTAATCGCTTAGCAAATTTACATGATATAAAAGAACAAGTAGCACCCGAATCAAACAACACATAAGCATTTATTTCATTAACTGGAATTATACCTGCTACTACATCCGCTGATGCAACCATATCTTGGATAGTCATATTAAAAGTACGGGCCATGGGTCTACCCTTGCTACCCTCCGACCCCTTCTTTGGGCAATTTCTTTCCATGTGGTCCATCGACCCACAAACAAAATAGCCCTGGTTCTTCTTAGGATTAGGACAATTGGGTGATATATGCCCCTCCTGCCCACAGTTATAACAAACCGACTTTCCCTTAAGGCAGACTCCTAGATGGGTCTTTCCGCATATCTTGCATGCTTCGATCGTATGCTTAGGATCCCTTTGTTTCACTCCGGTATTCTCGGAGTTAAAACTCTTCCTTTTTGGCATACTCCCACTACCATTAGCTCCCTCCGCCTTGGGTCCTCCTTCTCCTTTTCTCTTATTCTTTCTTTCTTTGTGGTATTCGCTCAAAGCCTCACTACCACCCTCTGTAATGATTGCTTTCTCCAGAATGGTTCCATATGAAGCGCTCTGGAAAACAAAAATCCTACTATAGAGCCAGGGTTTCGGTTTCTGCTCAAACCTATGAGCCTTCCTCTCCTTAGTGTCCACTTGGTGTGGAGTAAACCTTGCCAATTCATTGAATTTGGCCGCATACTGGGGAACCGTCATGTCTCCTTGTTTAAGTTCTAAGAACTTTGTAACACCCCCATATCTATACTCACATGGTATCTGACATGGTGTTTATAGTGAATCAACATAATGCATTTAAATATATACACCCATGGTATCTGATTAAAATATTACATTAAATAGAGGGACTATCAGATATAGTTCCCATAGATTCAAGATTCACAGTATCCCATAACAGATGGTAATTCTCAAGAGAACTACTACTGTGTTTGGATACCCTCACTTGAATATATGAACTATATCTGTGACTAGAGTCTATCTATCCGAAATTTAGAGTACCAGTAATAACATGAACAATCCATATTAACAATACCCTCGCCCAGATGTATAGTCTAAGCCATGCGAATTTATACTATCGTATCGATAGTAACTATCTATCCGAAATCCAGAGTTTCAATAACAACATGAACAGTCCATGCTATTAATACCCTTACTCAGATAAGTAGTTCCCAAGGATCTCAACTAGATTCGAAGAATTCTAATTTTACATCTATATATGTAAGAAAACACGGTTTGCGAAAATAAAAGATGTTATATATATATATATATATATATATATATATATATATATATATATATATCATAATATTAAGATTCGATTACATGATTCTTATAACGAGTTTCTTATTACAAGGTATTCAAATAGACAAGAAATATAATCTAATCTAATCTAATCTAAGCAGGGACGCTTCCCTTTAACTACTCCAGATGTTCCAGGGTTACCATCTAAAACTGCAATGGGAATAATTTGCAAGGGTGAGCTATGATATGTACAGCAAGTTTTGTATTTATAACAATATATGATTTGAAGAAATAGAAAAATTCAAATTTTGACTGATAGTTGTTACCATTTCACTATGGATTTTATTTCTGTCAGTCACACAGACTTAGAAATTTTGTTTAGATATGAGATAGGGGATCAGCCCATTCAACATCTTAGGAGTATGCATCTCATCCTACCAGTGCTCAAATGCACCTAACTTAGTGTCAATATATTATCGACCGAAAGATCCCATACGGGATACCCAACTTCAGAATAGGATGTCTTACTAAACAATTTGGTTTGACACAATAATTTAAGCTTAACAATTAATATGAATAAATAATTTATTTCTTAGTTATGCTGAAGCTATAGCAATAACCTTTCAACAAGAGGTAATTCAATTGTAGGTGTAGTATATTATATCAACAGCATATCAAGATAAAATCTTGTTCAACGAATAAACAGGGTTGAGAAATTTTCAATAAAGAAATAAGTTTAGGGTTTAGGAAACTTACCTGAGCGTAGATCAGTCGAGTAATGCTATTCAAATCGTTAAAAATACCTACGATGTTCATATATATAATTCTAACACGTTAGTATTCATAATAATACTCAATTATATCATTCACATATGATCGGGTTAGATTAAATAAGGTTTCGGTGTTTAATACCTTTACCGAATATTAAATAAGTTGATAAATGGACTAAATTTTATTTATAAAATTTTATTACATTTTTAAATAATTTAATTATCCTTTATAATACTTTTAGAAGTTTTAAAGTATTTTTAAAACATTTATTTATCCTTTAAATGATTTTTAAATTATTTATTTCTATTTTTAAGTAATTAATAATTACTTGAAATTTTACAAAAACATTGTTTATTATTTTTAAATAATTTATAATCATTTATTATAATTTTTATATCATTAATAATATTTTTCCATATTTATTTAATATTTATAAATAATTATTCTAATTACTTTATTAATAAGTTAACTATTAATAATATCTACATAAAATAAAATAATTATTGAATTTATGTAAAAAAATATCGTAATTTATTTATATCTATTTAATATAATTTTTAAAACTGTTTTTATATTTATTTATTAATTAATTCTATTTTTTATAATTTATTTAAAAAAAAAATCAATTTCATGCTCTGTCGCTAAAGCCCTCCAAAGGATGTGAAAGTGTCGTTTGTAGGTGTTCTTGAGTTTTCAGGCAATGATGCAGTCATGGTCGAGTGGCCAGTTTGACCACTAGTTAAAATGCTACTGATAATGAATTTTTTGTTTGGTCAAGAGTTGATCTTATAGTACTTTTACAGTAGTACAACATGAATCAAAATTTAGGCTTTAACCTACATATAACAAGAAGTTATAGAGGCTCAAAGTCCCTGTCAGAGTTGTTCTTGAGTTTCTGGGTAACCTAGAACAGTAGTCATGGTCGGTCAACGGTTTTGTGGCTTGAATATCTTTGATTCTGTGTATTAGATATCAGAGTTGGTCCTGAGTTTTGTAAGGCCCAGGGTAAAAAAATTTAAGTGTTCCCCTTTATATAAATTAAACAAAAAAAATAAATAAATTATCAACTAATTAATTTTATTAAAATTATAAGAATTTACAAAAGATAAGTAAGAACACTTTGGGGCCTCGTTAAAAAATTTGTTTGGAAAAAATTTAATGGGACAAAACCCCAAACAAAAGAAAAAGAGTACCCCGAATTGTAAACATTGTATTAAAAATGAAGAACAAGAATTTCAGCCAAGTTTTCTGTTGAATTAAATAATAAATAAGAAAAGTTAACAAAAATATATATTACAATTTACAAAATTTATATACAGTAAAACCCCTATTTAAGAATACTCTATATAAGAATAACCTCTACAATATTATAAAAAAATTTGGTCCCAATTTGGGCCAGTTATAAATAGGAATAACCTCTAAATTGTAATCTGTTATAGATTTTTTAAGTCCCATATTGAGAAATTATACCTCTATATAGTAATAATTATATATATATATATATATATATATATATGAGAGACAATATTAATTTTAAAAGACTACATTTCATATAAAGAACTATATTTTCCTATAAAAGACTACATTTCCTATAAAGGACCACATTTTCCTATAAAAGACTAAATTTCCTATAAAAGACCATATTTTCCTATAAAAAACTACATTTCCTATAAAAAAAACTACATTTTCCTAGTTTGAAAATCTAAATAATTTATGTTTTCTTTAATTTTTGTTATAAAATCTATATTTTTTTTAAAGTGGATATTTTTGGGTGTTCGAAAAATATTTTGTATCAATACCTCTATTTAGTAAATAGAGGTTTTACTGTATCTAGATTCTATATGTATCTTAAAAAAAATTACCTTCAAAGAAAGGCATTGGTCTAGCTGGTGGATGATTTATTTTCCAACTTTGTTGGAGAAAAGGAGAATCATCGGAAAAAAAAAATTACTTGCGTTGCGTTATGAACTGAGAGGGTCGAAGAGTTTTTCCTTCTTTTTGTTGCTAAGAGTCTATTTTGATTCTCCATATTTATTGATTTATTTTATATTATATTTTATAATCATTTTTTTTATTTTTTATACACATATATACATAATTTTAAAAAAAAAATGGGCCCTCCTCAACTTTGGTCCCTGGGCAGTTGCCCTGGTTGACCTGGCCCAGGGTCGGCTCTGTTAGATATGTGTGGTGTTTGTTGTAACATGTAGTATATATGTCAGGGTACATATATATAACATTAACTGGAACAAAACATAATTCTAAGGTCTCTAATTATGTTGGTCAAAGTACAGCCAAACGATGTTCTTCATGTTCTTCAGTTTTCTGGGTAGCCCAGAAACTTGGTCAAGCTCGGTCAACGCATTTTGACCATTAATTCCAGTAATCCTATTAGTTGTTTTAGCAATTTGAGATCATAAATATGTAGTACATATAACAGGGTATTGATCTATAACAAAACATTACAAAAACAACAAACAGAAAGCGATTGAAAAGGTTGGTCAAAGTAGCCGGTTCGACTGTTCTTGAGTTTTCTGGGAAACCCAGAAAACTGCAATCCGTGAATGGTCAACCCACTTTGACCACTTATAACTTGCAATCTATGGTTCTAATGAACCTGTTTTCTTTTCCAGATTAAAGACCTACTAACAGGCTACAAATACCAAACAATTAACAGACCAAAATATAAACATATGAATCTACAGGCCCTGACATTCGGCTGTCAGACTTAGTTTTCAAAACTTCTAGATTTCTTAAAACACTTAATTAAGGCATCTAGATGTTATGAAAACGTGTTCTACCAATCTAACATACTTTCTAACATACTAATACATAATTCTAAACATCTAAACAACAAAACTAACATAGTATCAAAGAGCTAATTATGAATTAGGGTTTGCACCTTTTCTTGAATGATTTTCGATTCTAGCTTCTAATTTTGTTGCTGCTAACACCCAGGCTTGATTTGGTGAGTTTATAAGAGTGTATAGGCTTAGAGAATTCATGAGTTTGCTCAGCCCTAAGGTTCCTATTTATAGAATTCTTCAACTTTGCTTTTTGGTCATTTTTTAGCAACTTGCCTCCATAAATATCTGATGCTAAGTTACTTGTGCTGCTTAGGGTTTGTTATCAGCTCATGAGCAGCCTTGGAACTTGGTTTGGTGACTCTTAACCTACTTGTAAGCTAGTTTGATCAGTTTAGTAGCTTGATTATGCCCAAATTCTCACTAATCTTGATTAGAGTTTTGTTTTTAATGATTAGGATTGTTAAATGATGTTTATTAGTACCTAATTAAAGTTTACTAACCATGATTAGATGTTAACATAGGCTAATTAGGGTTAGGTTAGCTAATTAGGGTTAGGGTTTGTTAATCTAGGGTTATTAACCTAAATTTCTCACTAATCCTAACAAGCACGACAAATCATTTTGTCAGTGTAAGCACGACAAAGCAACTTGTCAAAATAATTATACCGAAAAGTCCGTTTTTAAAAGAAAAATTTTAAGCACGAGGTGTCAAGCACGAAGTTTTTCGGAAAAAATTTTATTTGATCATATTTGTTAAACAAAGTATATATTAACACATAACACATTCAGAACAGATATATTTTATTGATATAACTGGATTTTACAAAACCGAATCTTATTAGGGTTTTGGGTTTTTACATTCACCCCCACTAATAAGAATTTCGTCCTCGAAATTATAGTACAATTTAAGTAAACAATTGAGGATAATTCTTGCGCATTTTATCTTCAAGCTCCCATGTAGCTTCTTCAACGTTCTGATTTCTCCAGATCACTTTAACCGATGCTATCACTTTATTTCTTAGGACTTGTTCTTTACGGTCGACGATCTGCACATGTTCTTCTACATAAGAAAGATCTTCTTCTATTTGGATTGGCTCTTAATTTATAACGTGTTTATAATCAGGTTTGTATGGTCGTAATACGGACACATGAAACACATTATGGATATGATTCAATTCAGGAGGTAGTGCTATTTCATAAGCAACCTCACCAATCCTTCTCAAAATTTCAAAAGGTCCAATGAATCTAGGACTTAGTTTTCCTTTCTTTCCAAAACGTATCTTTCCCTTCTAAGGAAATACATTCAAGAATACGTGGCTTCCTACATTAAAGTTTCGTTGTTGATGATGTGGATCAGCGTATTTTCTTTGTCGATCTTGAGATGCTTGTAATCGTTGATGAATAATTCTAATGGTTTCAGTAGTTTGTTGAATTATTTCAGGTCCTAGCATTTTTCTTTCCCCGACTTCATCCCAACATAAAGGTGTTCTACACTTCCTCCCATATAAGGCTTCATAGGGTGGCATACCTATGCTAGCATGATAACTATTGTTGTAGGCAAGTTCGACTAAAGGTAACTGATCTTCCCAACTTCCTTTGAAGTCTATGATACAAGTTCTTAACATATCCTCTAATGTTTATATGGTTCTCTCACTCTGTCCATCAGTTTGAGGATGATAAGATGTACTCAATCTTAATTGTGTTCCTAAATTTTTCTGAAGGCTTTTCCAAAAATTAGAGGTAAAACATGGATCTCGATCTGATACTATGGAAACAGGTACTCCATGCCTAGAAATAATTTCATTAATATACAATTTGGCAAGGTGATCTAAGTTATGAGTAATTTTAATAGGTAAAAAGTGAGCTGATTTAGTTAAACGGTCAACTACTACCCAAATGGAATTATGGCCTTTTTGTGTAGTTGGAAGGCCAACAACAAAGTCCATGGTTATATGTTCCCCCTTCCACTCAGGAATCGGTAAGGGTTGAAGTAAACCACTTGGCTTTTGATGCTCAGCCTTAACCCTTTGACACGTGAGACATTTACTTACCCATTCAGCTATTTCTCTTTTCATATTCGACCACCAAAAGTGTTGACTTAAATCTTTGAACATTTTAGTACTGCCAGGATGTATGGCAAATTTAGAATTATGAGCTTCATTCAAAATTTTGTCTTTTAAAGCTTGGTTTAACGGAACCCATATTCTATTTTCATACCTTATTATCCCATCCTTATCTATTCTAAATTTGTTATACTTGTCATAAGTTATATTAGACTTGTATTTCTGACACTCTTCATACTTTTCCTGTATCTCTTTGATTTTGTTAAGCAGAGATGAAACTCCCTCTAAAATGTATAATTTTTGGGTAGAGGTAGTTGGACATTCCACCTCAATTTTTAAATTTTCAAAATCTTTTATTAACCTATCATTGGTGGTTAATACATTCAACTTTTCCTGATTATTTCTACTTAACGCATCAGCTACGACATTGGCTTTACCGGGATGATATAAGATTTCACAATCAAAATCCTTTATTAGTTCTAACCATCTTCTCTGCCTTAAATTTAGTTCCTTTTATGTAAAAATATATTTCAAACTTTTATGATCTCCATATATTTCACACTTCTCCCCGTACAAGTAATGTCTCCAAATTTTAAGAGCAAAAACTACCGCGGCTAACTCTAAATCATGAGTAGGATACCTCTTCTCATAATCTTTGAGTTGTCGTGATGCATAAGCTATCACTTTCCCATGTTGCATCAACACACACCCTAAACCTCTGTGTGATGCGTCACTATATACTACAAGGCCTCTTGTATCATTTAGTAAGGATAACACCGGAGCCATGCTCAATCGCTTCTTCAACTCTTGGAAGCTTTCCTCACATTTATCTTTCCAGACGTATTTCATCGTCTTTCAAGTTAAATTGGTTAATGGGGTTGCTATTTTTGAAAAATCTTTTATAAACCGTCGATAATAACCCTCTAAACCGAGAAAACTTCATACTTCTGTTGGAGTTGTTGGTTGTTCCCAATTCATAATCATTTCGATCTTAGTTGGATCTACAGATATTCCATTCTTGTCAATCACATGACCTAAAAACTGAACTCTCTTCAACCAGAATTCACACTTAGAAAACTTTGCATAAAGTTGTTCCTTTCGTAATATCTCCAAAACGACTCTCAAGTGTTCAGTATGCTCATCCCGTGTTTTCGAGTATACCAGAATATCATCGATAAACACTACAAAAAATTTGTCAAAGCATGGTTTAAACACTCGATTCATTAAATCCATAAATGATGTCGGTGCATTTGTCAATCCAAAAGACATTACCAGAAACTCATAATGTCCATAGCGTGTTCTAAACGCTGTTTTTGGCACATCCTCCTTTCTTACCTTTAATTGATGATAACCTGTTCTAAGGTTAATTTTGGAAAAATGTTCGGCCCCCTTTAATTGGTCAAACAAGTAATCAATTCTTGGTAAAGGATATTTATTCTTAATAGTTAATTTATTCAGCTCTCTATAATCTATACATAGTCTCATAGTTCCATCCTTCTTCTTTACAAACAATACTGGTGCTCCCCAAGGTGAAACACTAGGTTTTATGTACTTTTTATCTAAGATTTCCTGTAATTGTATAAGTAACTCTTTCAGTTCTATAGGTGCCATTCTATACGGTGCCTTAGAAACTGGTGTCGTTCCTGGTGCAAGATCAATGACAAACTCAATTTCCCTATCTGGAGGTAAACCTAGTAAGTCATCCGAAAATACATCAAGAAAATCCTTAACTATTGGTATTTGATCTAGTTTTCCTCCTTCCTGTCGAGTATCAACTATATAGGCCAAATAACCCAAACAACCCTTTCTAAGTAATCTTTCTGAAATGGCCAAACATCTAGATTACTTAGGTGAACAACTACCGTTGAACACTACTTTTGACTTCGAAGCAGTCAAAAGGTTTATGCATTTTTGATGACAATCAATCATCGCGTTATGATTATCTAACCAATCCATTCCTAAAATTACATCAAATTCTCCCAACTGGATTGGTAAAAGATCTACCGCAAAGTTATGTCCTTTTATTACCACACTACAATTTTTGTATATGGTTTTAACCAAAATTCTTTCATTATTAGCAATTTCTACACAAAATGGTTTGTCTAAATTTTCACAAGGTATATTCAATTTTGTAGAAAAAAATTTAGACACAAAAGAACATGTAGCACCAGAATCGAATAACACATATGCATTTAAAGTGTTGATAGGGATGATACCTGTCACCACGTCCTATGAAACAACAACATCCCTCACCGATATATTAAATGTTCTCACGATAGGTCGATTATGAACCCCAACTGCAGCTACGGTTGATTGATTATTCTTTGGTACTCTATTCCCCTTTCCTCCATGGTTCTTGGATTTAAGACAATTCTTAGAAAAATGGTCTAACGAACCACAATTAAAACATTTATTTTTATTTGGAAGAGGACACTGTGGAGAAAAATGTCCCGATTGTCCACAATTATAACATTTGTTATGAAGGCATTGTCCTTTATGTTTCTTTCCACAAGTAGGACAAGATTTAATGATGTTATTACTAAAGTTGTTATTAGTATTTCCTATCTTTTTCCCCGGGTTGTTAGAAAAAGTATTATCCCACTTCTGTTTGTTATTAAACCCGCCTGAACTGGGTTCTGTCCTAAGTTTCCCTTTATCATTTTGACTTTTCATGTCCTGGTGAAATTTAGCAAGACTTTCATTCTCACTTTCAGCTATAGTGGCTTTCTCAAGTGTTTCAGAGAAAGTCTTTCTTTGAAGTACTGACAACTTACTCCGAATCTGAGGTTTTAAACCCTCCTGAAACCTACGAGTCTTTCTAAGTTTAGTGGTTACCTGATGAGGAGAAAACCTGGATAGTTCATTAAACTTGGTTGTATACTGGGTTACAGTCAGGTCTCCTTGTTTTAAATCCAGAAATTTTATTTTCATACAATCTTTCAGGGATTGGGAAAAATAGTTTTCAAAGAACAACTCTTGGAACCTATCCCAAGGAACAATTTTAGTTTCTACCCGACCTTTGGTTGATTCCCACCAATAATTAGCCTCACCCTTTAAGAAAAAGGTTGCAAAAGTTATCTTTTGGTTATTATTGACATTGGTTACTAGGAAAAATTTCTCTATTTCAGAAATCCAAATTTGTGCATCTACAGGTTCTGATGTACCTTTAAATTCAGGTGGTACAACTAATTTAAAGTCTTTAAAAGTTATGTTTTGGTTCATAGGTCTATTTACAACTCCTAGCATAAGGTCTACTAACTGCTGGGTAGAATTACCATCATTCATTTCTCTTTGGGGTCTTCTGGTTGGTGGCATGATTCTATACAAAATAACAAAAAAAAATCACATAAGAATTTTAATAACAAACATATTGTTTATTTTATATATCACAACAGTTGTACACGATAACTTAGTAGTTAAACATACTACTATCTTACAAGACACTAGTTACAATACAACTTTGAATTCTTCTATATTTATACTAATATAAAGCATTCAACCACCTATATTATTCTCTAGAATTCATTGATATCATCAAAGTAATCCTGAATCATGTGACAAACCACAGATCGATCAATGAGATAAGCAGTTTTCTTCTCCTCTACTGGATATCGAGCTACACAGCGCTGCAAATCATTAAAAGTATCTCGAACACCCAAAGATGTTTTAAGAAGTGTTGACTAAATTTCCTTCATGTCCCTTTGTGCATGGTGCAGTTGTACTTTTAGTCGTTGACTATGTCCCCTCTCATGTTGTAGCATTCCCTCAGCTATATCAGCCCTAAACTTCATTTTATTATTCTCATATTCTGTTGTCTTCATTAGTGATGCCATTGCTTCATCATGTTCATCAATTCTGATTAATTGTCCTACTACTGGATCTTCCTCTTCCTCAGCATCTAACAGTTGTTGATCATGAAGCAATTCTTCATCCTCTGCATCACTAGCTATAAATGACTCAATTTGTAGTGGATTATTGGTTATCACCATTTCTTCAGCATTGGAGTTGGCCATCTATAAAAGAAAACTCCTTTAATACTGGTATATAAAAAATTTACACAACATAATATTTTTAATGTTATATTTTATGTGTACTTTAAAATTTTTACGGACTCAAAGACTATATACTAAGATTTCTCTTCCTTATATCTATAGCCTTGAAGCTCTGATACCAAAATTGTAACACCCCCATATCTATACTCCCATGGTATCCGATATAGTGTTTACAGTGAATCAACATAATGCATTTAAATCTATACACCCATGGTATCTGATTAAAATATTATATTAAATAGAGGGACTATCAGATATAATTCCCATAGATTCAAGATTCACAGTATCCCATAACAGATGGTAATTCTCAAGAGAACTATTACTGTGTTTGGATACCCTCACTTGAATATATGAACTATATCTATGACTAGAGTCTATCTATCCGAAATTAAGAGTACCAGTAATAACATGAACAGTCCATATTACCAATACCCTCACCCAGATGTATAGTCTAAGCCATGCGAATTTAAACTATCGTATCGATAGTAACTATCTATCTAAAATCCAGAGTATCAATAACAACATGAATAGTCCATGCTATTAATACCCTCACTCAGATAAATAGTTCCCAATGATCTCAACTAGATTCGAAGAATTCTAATTTTACATTTATATATGTAAGAAAACACGGTTGCAGAAATAAAAGATGTTATATATATATATATATATATATATATATATATATATATATATATATATATCATAATAATAAGATTCGATTACATGATTCTCATAATGAGTTTCTTATTACAAGGTATTCAAATAGACAAGAAATATAATCTAATCTAATCTAATCTAATCTAAGCAGGGACACTTCCCTTTATCTACTCCAGATGTTCCCGGGTTACCATCTAAAACTGCAAAGGGAATAATTTGCAAGGGTGAGCTATGACATGCTCAGCAAGTTTTGTATTTATAACAATATATGATTTGAAGAAATACAACAATTCAAATTTCGACTGATAATTGTTACCATTTCACTATGGATTTTATTTATGTCAGTCACACAGACTTAGAAATTTTTTTAAGATATGAGATAGGGGATCATCCCATTCAACATCTTAGGAGTATGCATCTCATCCTACCAGTGCTCAAATGAACCCAACTTAGTGTCAATATATTATCTACCGAAAGATCCCATACGGGATACCCAACTTCAGAATAGAATGTCTTACCAAATAATTTGGTTTGACACAACAATTTAAGCTTAACAATTAATATGAATATACAACTCATTTCTTAGTTATGCTGAAGCTATAGCAATAACCTTTCAACAAGAGGTAATTCAATTGTAGGTGTAGTATATTATATCAACAGCATATCAAGATAAAATCTTGTTCAACGAATAAATAGGGTTGAGAAATTTTTAATAAAGAAATAAGTTTAGGGTTTAAGAAACTTGCCTGAGCGTAGATCAGTCAAGTAATGCTATTCAAATCGTTAAAAATACCTACGATGTTCATATATATATAATTCTAACACGTTAGTATTCATAATAATACTCAATTATGTCATTTACATATGATCGGGTTAGATTAAATAAGGTTTCGGTGTTTAATACCTTTACTGAATATTAAATCAGTTGATAAATGGACTAAATTTTATTTATAAAATTTTATTATATTTTTAGATAATTTAATTATCCTTTATAATACTTTTTAGAAGTTTTAAAGTATTTTTAAAACATTTATTTATCCTTTAAATGATTTTTAAATTATTATTTCTATTTTAAGTAATTAATAATTACTTGAAATTTTACAAAAACATTGTTTATTATTTTTAAATAATTTATAATCATTTATTATAATTTTTATATCATTAATAATATTTTTCTATAATTATTTAATATTTATAAATAATTATTCTAATTACTTTATTAATAAGTTAATTATTAATAATATCTAAATAAAATAAAATAATTATTGAATTTATGTAAAAAAATAGAATTTAATTATATTTAATTAATATAATTTTTAAAACTGTTTTTATATTTATTTATTAATTATTTCTAATTTTTATAATTTATTTTAGAAAATCAATTTAAAGGCCTTCAAGGATGTAAATTGGTCAATGTTCTTTGATCTCCATTATAGTCGAGTGACCAGTTTGACCACTAGTTAAAATGCTACTGATAATGATTTTTTTGTTAGGTCAAAAGTTGATCTTATAGTACTCTTACAGTAGTACAACATGAATCAAAATTTAGGCTTTAACCTACATATAACAAGAAGTTATAGAGGCTCAAAGTCACTATCGAGAGTCGTTTTGAGTTTCGGGTAACCTGTAACAATAGTCACGGTTTGGTCAACGCATTTTGTGGCTTGAATATCTTTGATTCTGTGTATTAGATATGTGTGGTGTTTGTTGTAACATGTAGTATATATGTTAGAGTACATATATATAAGATTAACTCGAACAAAACATAATTCTAAGGTCTCTAATTATGTTGGTCAAAGTATGTACCAAACGTCGTTTTTCAGTTCTTCAGCTTTTCTCAGGTAACCCGTAAAACTTGGTCAAGTTTCGGCCAACGATTTTGACCATTAATTCCAAAGAATCCTATTAGTTGTTTTAGCAATTTGAGATCATAGATATGTAGTACATATAACATGGTATTGATCTATAACAAAACATTAGAAAAACAACAAACAGAAAGCGATTTAAAAAGGTTGGTCAAAGTAGTCGGTTCGACTGTTCTTGAGTTTTCCGGGCAACCCAGAAAACTACAATTCGTGGACGGTCAACCCACTTTGACCACTTATAACTTGCAATCTATGGTTCTAATGAGCCTATTTTCTTTTCCAGATTAAAGACCTACTAACAGGCTACAAATACCAAACAATTAACAGACCAAAACATAAACACATATGAATCGACAGGCCCTGACATTCGGCTGTCAGACTTAGTTTTCAAAACTTCCAAATTTCTTAAAACACTTAATTAAGGCATCTAGATGTTATGAAAATGTGTTCTACCAATCTAACATACTTTCTAACATACTAATACATAATTCTAAACATCTAAACAACAAAACTAACATAGGATCAAAGAGCTAATTATGAATTAAGGTTTACACCTTTTCTTGAATGATTTTCGATTCTAGCTTCTGATTTTGTTGCTGCTAACACCCAGGCTTGATTTGGTAAGTTTGTAAGAGTGTATAGGCTTAGAGAATTCGTGAGTTTGCTCAGCCCTAAGGTTCCTATTTATAGAATTCTTCAACTTTGCTTTTTGGTCATTTTTGAGCAACTTGCCTCCACAAATATCTAATGCTAAGTTACTTGTGCTGCTTAGGGTTTGTTATCAGCTCATGAGCAGCCTTGGAACTTGGTTGGGTGACTCCTAACCTACTTGTAAGCTAATTTGATTAGTTTAGTAGCTTGATTATGTCCAAATCCTCACTAATCTTGATTAGGGTTTTGTTTTTAATGATTAGGATTGTTAAATTATGTTTATTAGTACCTAATTAAAGTTTACTAACCATGATTAGATGTTAACATAGGCTAATTAGGGTTAGGTTAGCTAATTAGGGTTAGGGTTTTGCTAATTAGTGTTAAGGTTTGTTAATCTAGGGTTGTTAACCTAAATTTCTCACTAATCCTAACAAACACAACAAAGCGTTTTGTCAGTGTAAGCACGACAAAGCAACTTGCAAAATAATTATACCGAAAAGTCTATTTTTGAAAGAAAAATTTTAAGCACGAGGTGTCAAGCACGATGTTTTTCGGACAAAAATTAATTTTTTCAAATTTGTTAAACAAAGTATATATTAACACATAACACATTCAGAACAGAGATATTTTATTGACATAACTGGATTTTACAAAACCGAATCTTATTTGGGTTTTGGGTTTTTACAAACTTAATCTCCATTCTCCCCTGCATGCTTGTAGGAAAATAGTTCTCGAAGAAAACCTTCTTGAACTGGTCCCACATAACAGCATCAGTCCTAGCCCCACCCTGGTGAGCCTCCCACTAGAAGTTGGCTTCTCCTTTCATCATATAGGTCGCAAAAGAAGTCTTTTGCTCCTCTGCTACGTTTGTAATAACAAACGCCTTCTCTATTTCCTTCACCCAATTCTGGGCCTCTATTGGGTCCGTAGTTCCTTTGAACTCCAGTGGAGCTACACTCTTAAATTCCTTAAAGGTAGTTGTTCTGGCTACCCTAGGTACCGCGGGTGCTCTACCCCCGGTTTGATTAAATGAAGCCATTAATAAATTAACAAACTCTTGCATAGGGTTATTCTAACCCCCTTGGTTATCGTTATGGGATTTCGCTTCTTTATTATGTTGTCTTCTTCTTGGCAGCATTTTTTTGATTAAATAAATAAAATTTCATTATTATCTATTTGATTACTTAGTTACTATTTATCAAACAACAACTCATACCACAACAAAACATATTTAATAAAAACTTCATTGTATTAATATGCTTCTGTCGACACTCGAAATTTTCTGCATACCTGTTACTAACACTACAGGAGGGCAGAATCGTCTTTCAGAGATAACCCTGGAGGACAGCTCAGCTCATTCCCGAAAATAACACCGAAAGTTTCAGTTTTAACCTCGGAGATAACCCCGAGGTATGCAGTTCCAATACTGAAAATGACACCGGAGAAGGCCGTTTCATCTCGGAGATAACCCTGAGATACTCAGTCTCAGTCCCAGAAACAACACTGGGAAAAACAATGTCAACCTTGGAGATAACCCCAAGGAGTTCAGTTGCAGTTCTGGAGATAACCCCGGAAATGCTCGTTTCAACCTATTCTCTTCGTTTAATTACTATTAAACAACGTTAAATTACTAAAGTCATTGATATATATATATGATATAGGGATGGTCTTACATACTATATATATACATGTTCCATAATTGTTTTGCAATAATTGGGTTTAAAAATTAACTTGGGCAACATTTCTTTCTTTCTACCGATTTGCCAAAACCTCTAAGACACCATTGGTAAGTAGGACAACTAACAGTGGGCAAGCCCTCATCTCAGCGCTGCAGCATGAGACTTAATATACATATGTGGCACTGTGGTGCCAACTAATAGTATCCCATCCTCTCTACTCGGCGCTGCGGCGCAGCATATTAAGCTTGGGGTGGCGCTGCGGCGCCTACCCTGAGCCTTTGAAATTTTTTTATATTTTCCTATTAAATTCTTCCCGGACTCGTAACTTGGTTGTTATAAGTCGAATTTAGCTCATTCAAAAGTCATTTTCTTATACATTCCATGTACTTTAATTTCATCCGGATAAAAGTAGTTTTTAAATCCGTTAACAATGAATTTACTATTTAACGTTCGATTATGCGTTCGTTTAACATTCGTGAGTGTTCATAACTCGTTTTCATCGTTTTATGTCAAAATTTGACCATTCTTGAGTCCATGACTCTTAAATACGTTGTTCTATGTTATTCCATCAAAAACTAGGGTTTCTGAGTTAAATGGTGAGTTTTGACTACTAATCTGGAAATTCTACAATTTCGACGTTTAACGCCTAATCTCATAAATTTTGCCATAACTTCGTTACTCATGTTTTATACGCCAAAACAAATGGAACCAATCCATTAATTCATTGTCTATAACCTAACCAAGCAATAAGCACAAACCATATACATGATGGTTTTCAATTTGTCCATCAACAACCAAATCAACGATTAATGGTTTCTTCGATTTAAACATACTTAAACGCTCATGATTCCTTCTTATACATGGCTTATCAATGTTTTAATTCACTAATAGCTATCCTTATTACTCTGGAAGAGACATGCTCCACAATTTCATGATTCTCTACAAAAAATAAATAGAAAAGGATCGAAGACTAAAGTTTACAAATTATTACCTTAACGTTCTTTGTGTTCTTGAATAAAACTTGTATAACGCCCCCAAAATTCATAAAATTTAGTTCTCAACTTTGGTCGTTAATAACACATCTACCTTATGGTTTTACATCATTATTCGATGTTAAACATAATAAATTGCGGAATAATTTAAACTTTATGTCTTCTTAATTTAATTTCATGAATCAAAACCTTTATCATCTATATGTCTTTGAATCATATGTAATCCATGATTCACTTCATAGTAATTATTATATAAAATTTTACATTTCAATCCGATAACCTTTGCATATCAGATAATTCAAACTTTAACTTTACAACTCAACATAAAACTATACATCATAAAACATTTAGTACATCTCTTGAATCTTAATCATGGTTTAAAGAAATAACAACTTTAGCTAAAATATTAATCTTCGTGTATTATTTCTGATCCACGTCATTCAAGTAGCACATAGTGTTACCTTCAATCTTTATCCTGCAAAAATGGTTATTTGCAAGGTTTAGCTCTACAGCCCAGCAAAATCTAACAGTTTTTATGCATCACATAGCACATAATAACATGCTCAAAATATATCTCATAAACATTGGGCTAACATAACATACATGCTACAATTCATATAACAAGTATAAAGATTGAGTTCCTTACTCAATTAGCATGCTTTACTCAATCAACGTAGTCATAAATTGACTTTAAAATTTCATACTTTCAACATATATATAACACATTATGCTCTTTACAATAAAGATTTAAAATAGTTAATCATCAAGTTCACATAGCAAATAGGAACTGAAAGACTTGCCTGATTCGTAGTTTATGAATTACGACTTAACTGCTTAACGCTTATCTGTACTTCGTGTATTCCTACACAGTTATATAATCATTCACATTAACAATTAGTCACATAGCAACGCATAGTAGTTATAATGTAAACTTTACTTTACGTCTCATAGCCCTTCCTATACACAACGTTCAATTTATTGTGTTAACTTTCGACTTATATCTCACTATATTTCATACTCGAAGTTCATTCAAGTGTTTAAGTCTTGCTACACAAGTGTAATAATGTTCGCCAATTACCCTACACATATCATTGGAATCGTAATAACAATTAGTTGTATTAACATTAGCTTTATGGGTTTAACCCACCATTTAGGTCATACCCTTAACTTAACACCTAACCATGTTGGTTAACACCTTTAACGAATCTGAAACCTCACAGTAGACTAACATAAATCTTATCATTCATCTCTAACTTTTAGAAATATCACATTTGGTTCATTACATAACTTATTTAAATGATTACTTAAAATCCTCCCATTTTATATTACATCACATTACAATCTGATGTTGTAGTCCATATTATGTTTTAACATCATTATCTTGCATGCTAAACTAGATTAGACCCTTGCTTGTCAATCCTCAAATAAATAGACTTCTCTCGCTTAAGGCTCAGATACCTGCGGCCAGCATTTGCTATTTGCCCCAAGCTCGCGCACCTACAGCAATTGCTGCCATCGCAAATAATGCTAGAGAAGGTTTGATTGACGCAAATTGTCTTGCTAGTTTTTGCAGGGTAATGCACAAGAATCTAGGCCTTGCAGCATAGATAAATCGCAGCAGAAGAAATTGTAATACCCGAGAAATTCCACGTATTATTAAATGAATATATTAATGGAAATAAAACTTCTGTGAATAAAAGAGTTATTATTTTGTGAGTGGTTAATTCAATTGATTCATATTAAACTAATGCGTGTTAAGAAGTGTGATGTGACAATGAGAATTATGAAATGCCTTGTGTGGCATATTGTGAAACGAGAGAATTCACTAAGCAAGTTAAAACAGAAATTAGGAAGATTAATCAGGAATGATTATGTGATTTCATATAAGTGATCAATACGCTCGTAGACGTGTAGCAACACCTTTGTGGACATTAATTCATGTCGTGTAAGATGAGTATGACAATAGGAGTTGACACTGGCTTGAGCTAAACAGATCTTAGACCGCTGTGGACTACGCTGGCAGTTGTGGCCGTCAAAGAAGATAGAAATCATGGAAATTGCGCCTAATAGTCGATTGGAGAAAAATAAAATTTTCTACTTTAGAAACTAAATGGAGCAATTATGTGATATGTGTGACATTGATAAACCATGAATTAAAGTATGTTATGTCCGATAACAGAGTTGTTAATCCATTAATTAATATTAATTAATGGTGGTGGAATATGGATTACTTGGTAATTAATATATGATTACTATTATTTGCAATATATTATAAAGACAAATAATGATTATGGAAATCCATAAATATATTAATTAATGGTTGGATTAATTAATATTGTTGTTAATTAAGTAAGGAAGTGCATAATTTATTTATTTAACATAAATAAGTAAGTTAGTAATATAATTATATTATATTAATAGTTATGTGCATATGAGCATATACAACTATACTATATGGTGCAGTGTGACATTGTGTGACTATATATTAAGTTCTATGAGACTGTATTGTATTAAGTGGTAATTAAACATATTGAAACTGTATGGTATAAATATATCATGAAATGTGTATGTAACAATATGAATGTGAGTAGACATTTAAAATATGGTTATATGAGTGTTAGAAATGATTATGGAACTACCCGGACAATAATACATGACTGCATTATTTTATTATATATATTTAATGTACATGGACTATATGATGTGAGAGTATAAGTTATCCTTGAAATTCCCAATATGGTAATAATTGTACATTAAGATCTCATTGTGGGAACTAAGTAGACCAAACTAAGCCTAGATAACTAGATTGCTGAGTTTTTTCTCTTGTCCCAAAATGAAAGTCACCAAGTACAATGCACAGTAACTCAAAGCTATAATACGTATTCTTCCAAAAGGCTAGCTCTAGGAGGATGATGGCTGAGCTTGAGGGTGGTTGGCCAACCCTTGAGCAACCATTGTTTCATTGCATTGCACCATGAGTTCAAGTTTTGTGTAACACCAATGCCCAGTCCAAAACTCTTTTATAAATAGCAGTAATGTTGATCAATTGGTGTTGCTTGAAATTGTCTAAGAATTGTCAAGCGTGAGGGTGAGAGCTTACAAGCATTCTTAGAGCTTAGAAGTTCATTTGAAGCAAGTTTTTATCACATTACAAAGGTATAACTCCTTTTTCCTTGTTACCATTTTCATTCTCTGTAAAAATGGAGTTTTAGTCTTGAAATTTCAAATTCTTGAATTCATAGAATTGGATGTTAGTATGGATGAGTAATGTTCACATTGTTGTTATATGACCTTACAAGCATGTTTAGACTGTTATAAGAGAGTTTACGAATGGTTTCGTGAGTAATTTTTGTGTTTGGGCTAAACAATTGCCGAGGTTCACTGTTCCTGGTCTGAACCAGACATGGCACAGCTGTGCCGGATTTACACTCGCTGCACCGGCCTCTGAAATTTGTTTTGAGCTTCTGTTTTGCAGATTGTTGAAATATTATGTAGTGTACTAGCATGCAAGCATGTTTTAAGGGTATATATAGCTATATGGACCTAATGTGAGCATGTTTAGACTAGATTCGCATGAATAACAAAAGTGTAAAATTTAAATGGATTTAGAAACTTAGAAACGAACTTAATGTGTATGTATGCCATGTATGTATACTGACTTTGAAAACATGTTATTATAACTTAGAATGCATGAATAAACATTTTGCTTGTGTTTATATGATTGGCAATAAAGTATGAACATGTTGAGCAAATTAGTATACCTTACAAATGAAAATATGACCTTTGAATGTGAATATTGTCATGATACATTGAGGACTAGAATCTGACATTTGTGATCATGTTTGATGACACTCTTAGACTCGCTCATGTAGTATAAATGTATATATACCATGCTTGTGTATCACATTTCAAGAAAAGCATAAACGAAGCCTATTTTCAACTAAAGCGGTATTAGTTTCATATATATGTTATGAATACTTGTACGCATGCTTAAAATGAGTATTATAACTATCTTGTATGTTTAGAGAGCAAGCATGCTAGACCTTGTGAGTTCATGACCTTGAATGGCCTTAAATTGTTGAAATGGTCGAACTTAGAACCATGTTATGAAAGAAGGAACCTAGATTGACTTAAGGAGCATGAAAAGATCCTTAATATGACAAATATATTATGTGTGATTATTTTGGTCAAGCCAAACAGAAACCATAAGGCGTTATTTGAGTCTTGGCATGGTGGTTAGAGGAAGATTACTTGGGTCTAAGCTTAGTCATGGCCAAATGCCACCGAATCTGGAATCCCAGATAGTGAGTTCTGATTTTGGACAACCATCTTGTATGATGCCTATGATGCTAAGTGTGATCTAAAACCTACTAATGTATGTATATATGTGATGCTTAGTCGATAAGTTGGTGTTGCATTGTAATAAAAAGTCTATGAGTAAGGAAATCGTAACCTTGAGCATTCTTGATTTGCTTATAGCTAAGTAGTTGATTCATGATGACTTATAAACTGATTTTGTACCATATGTGCATACTTGTATCGTTTCGAGCTTGATTAAGGACTGTGTTAGCTAATGAAACATTGTATACTTATAATACGCTATATTAGGATTCGAAAGTGTTGATTTATTAACATGGATAAACTACACTTAAGGTGTGAACCTCGAATTTTATAAAATGAAAGTATTCAATTTTCTTATAATTATTCTATTTAGTAAATGGTTAAATAGATAAAAGGTTAAATTTAAGGGTGATATGTGAAAAAATTTCAAAGTAGACAAGTTGTCATAAAATACCCAAATTACTATAAACCCGAATATTATTCACTCGGGTATTTAGGGCACTTTTTGTGTCGGAGTACTATTCACGAGTTATTATTCACGGGTTATTATTCACTTTTGGTTTTAGTGCATGGATAATTCATGGTCGTGATACTAAAGAATATCCTTGGCCTGTAGTGCAGGGATGATTCGATGATGTGGATTAATTATCGAAATGAGTCTCAAAGAATAAAATATTAATTCATGGATGTGATAATAATGAATATCCTCGCCCGTAGTAGTGCATGGATAATTCATGGATGTGATATTAACGAATATCATTGGTCAGTAAAGTGGGGTGATTCGATGATGTGGATTATTTATTATGCTGAGTCTCATCGATAAAATATTGATAATAAATTTTTAATTCGTAAAAGATAGTAGATATCATGCTCTACTTGACTCTTCTAAAAATACAGTTGTATGTCTTTGGCCTGTAGTGCAAAGAGAAGTGTTAATGAATATCTTTGGTCGCAGTGCAAAGATAAATTTATTAGTATAACCATGATTTAGTATAACCATGATTTTTGATGTTTCAGGTGAAGATAGGTGATGAAAATTATCTTCGTCCTGGGTGCGAAGAGGAATTTAGAATCACAATTATGATTATAAGTTATTCATATGATTGTGGATAGGAATTGTTGATTGATGTTACAGGGATAAAACATTGTTGGTGGACTTTTAACATAGAGAAGATAATAGACATTATTGTCTATTTGACTCTTCTAATGGATTACTCGTTCCGCTGCAACTATAGTTGAAAAGTTTTATCATCTACCATATGTTCTAAATCTCTGATTTATTATTGACGAAGGCTATTGATAATTTAATTATCTTTAGTCGTGATATTCTTTACTGGGCTATTTGTGCTCACTATTTGCTTCACAATTCCTTTCAGGTAATAAGAGTGTAGCTGGGTCGAGCGGGGATAACAGGGAAATAGTGTGATGGTCCGAGACTGTCGAAGTTTCTCAATACATTATAAAATGACATGACATGCAATATATAATTGTATTAAGGACCTAAGATGTGTCTGTCGTATTTTATACATCACTTAATAATTGATTTTGGCGAACAACAATAGGGTGATGAGAACCCGACTTTGAAAGCGTCTAAAGTGCACCTCATTAGAATGAATATGATAGTAATCTTCTCGTTCTTCTTTAGGGTCTTAAAATATTTGCTGCTGTATTTTTATATGGCATTGTAATAATTTGAGTTTGGATACTGTCTACGAGACAATATTGTATTAAAACTCACAGTTAACTGTGGTCGTATTCTATACGACAGTTCAACAGTTGTATAAATGAAGTTTGTATTTAATTTTTATAGTGTGATATCTGGCGACTCAGAATGGGTCGTGTGGACCTATTTTAAGGCCACAATTGGTATCGAGCTTAGGGATATGGTCATTTGGCGAGAAAAGAGTCTAGAACTAGGAGGGAGAGACGAAGTTATATACTTCGCTAGTGTGTGACTTACCTAAGCTGAAATTGTTTACTTGATAAGTTGACAAATTGTGATATGTCAATTAACCTTTATTTTGAAGATATATTCTAGAATGATATCTGAAATACAAGAGATGAGCAATCATGATAGAGAGGAAATAATCGTGAAGGTACAATCCGAAAAGAAAGTAAGGTATTCTCATCTCTTCGAATATCAGGTACGTACGTAAATTTCGAGGGCGAAATTTCATAAGGAGGGGAGATTGTGAGACCCCGAATTTTATGAAATGAAAGTATTCAATTTTCTTATAATTATTCTATTTAGTAAATGGTTAAATTAATAAAAGGTTAAAGTTAAGGGTGATATGTGAAAATTTTTCAAAGTAGACAAGTTGTCATAAAATACCCAAATTACTATTCACCCGAATATTATTCACTCGGGTATTTGGGGCATTTTTTGTGTCGGAGTACTATTCACGAGTTATTATTCACGAGTTACTATTCACCCAAATTACTATTCATCCAAATATTATTCACTCGGGTATTTGGGGTATTTTTCGTGTCGGGGTACTATTCACGGGATACTATTCTCGAAGTACTATTCACGGGGTACTATTCACCTTCTTTTCGGTCCAAATCATTTTTGAGTAAAATATTATTCCATGAAGAGATGTGCTAATTTTTCAGACCATTAATTGAAATTATAATAGTAAATCAGTTGTCACGGATGGTTTTAATGTTTTCCTGCAGGAAAGGGTAATATATATATATATAATTATATTTTATTAGTTTTGTTTTCTTATTAGTAATAAAATAAGAAACTTATCTTTCCTAAGAAGGAACTGGTTGTATTGAGGACCTAAGATGTGTGTGTCATATTTTATACGTCACTTAATAATTGATTTTGGCGAACAACAATAGGGTGATGAGAACCCGACTTTGAAAGCGTCAAAAGTGCACCTCATTAGAATGAATATGATAGTAATCTCTTCGCTCTTCTTTGGGGTCTTAAAATATTTGTCTTTGATTTTTATATGGCATCAGAATAATTTGAGTTTGAATCATCTACTGAGACAATATTGTATTAAAACTCACAGTTAACTGTGGTCGTATTCTATACGACAGTTCAACAGTTGTATAAATGAAGTTTGTATTTGATTTTTATAGTGTGATATCTGGCGACTCAGAATGGGTCGTGTGGACCTATTTTGGGGGCGTCACATAAGGCAAGTATTCGAACCCTATTATTATTGGTGTGCAATATCATTGCATTATTTTATTCGATAAATACCGTAAGCTTATCCCTTTTGAATACAAGTTAGATTACTTTCTCGTTCAAATGAGCTAGTATGTTAAACCCTTGTGAAAGCTATTATTCACATTGAAATTTGTATTACCCTTGAATATTGTGAAAGAGTCGATGCCATTTGATTCAGCTAGACTATATGCATGTTTATAAAAACTGTCCAAACCAATTGATTGGTGCGAAAATCTTGAAAACTGAGTTGAACACCCCTTTTGGTAAGGGGAATGTATGTCATTGGAAATCCCAACACATGAATGAATATTATTGTGGTGTTATGCATAACGTATAGTATTGTAGATTGATCATCTATAGTACTTGATATTTTTGGGTTATCAATTTAATATTGGTAACTCTAGTGGAAGTTCAATAGTCCTTAGTGACTACTCAGTATAAATTGTTTATTCAGTTGGATACCTTGATAGCCGTTGAATTCATATATATATCTGTTGATTTATATTGAATTATCATTCTTATTCAAAGAATCGTTGATATTTCTTATCCCTGATGTTATTTCGACACTTTGAACTATCCTAGAAATGACACTTCGATATTTCAAACCTTGTGATATATATCCTACACCCTTGTTGTATATTACTTGCTGGGCAATTTGTGCTCATCCTTGCTTATTTAAAACCTTTCAATTAAGGAGGAACAGGGAGGTGTCTCTGGAACAGACAAGGGCAAGGGCAAGGCTACCGACTAGCTTGCTCCTTTATGTTTAAAAATCATTATGTTATGTTAAGACTATTTGCAGACTATGTTTAAACTTAAGTAAGATTATGTAATAGGTCTTTATTCGATACTATTATGTAATCTATTAAGTATTGTAAGTTGCGAGACTTGGGGGAATAATTATAATAAATCATTGTATATTATTCTAAAGTAGATTTTCCGTTGTGTATGCATTATTTTAGTTATTATGGTAATACTTTGAGCACATGATGAATCGAATTCGAGTGACCAAGTGGAGGTCCAAATTTGGGGGCGTCACAAATTGGTATCAGAGTTATAGTTATAAACCTTAGGAACGAGAGTCCTTAGATTATAACTTAAGAAAACTTAGAAGTTAGGAAGGGGATAAAACTCATGTAGAGTTTTCCCTGAGAGACTTAGTATGTTATGAAATGTAACTTCATTCTACACGATGAACTTATGTTTATTTAACATTCTAATGGAGTTGTTGTTTGTGTTGTCTTATGTTGGTGATTGTAGGATGACTAACATGGGAGGACCTAGCCGAGTAGTAGAGGAGGAGCCGCGTGATATCCATGTAGTATTTGAGACACCCTTGATAGCAGAGCCTATTTCAGTAGTAGCCCCTTTTGATGATGACGATGAGGAAGAGGTGGAATCTGACCCCGAAGAGGAGCCTTTGGAGGAGGAGCCCGAGCCTGTGGAGGACTCCGACGAGGCTACTTTTGAGGATCGGATGTTAGGAGAGTATGAGGAGTAGATATTGGAGTTGGGATGTAGAGTAGAGGAGCTTGAGGTTGAGGCTAGGGAGAAGGAGTCTGCGTTCCAAAAATTAAGGGACGAGGAACATCAGGAGCAACTAGTGATGCAGGAGATGGAAGTGGAGATTGCTCATCGTAAGGAAGCAGCGATCCAGATGGGAGCTTTGTTTCACCGAGCAGTTGCGAGGAATGTTTAGGTGGTAGGAAAACTAGAGGAATTAGAGCAAAAGGTTTTAAGTGAGAGGGCGGAGAAGGAGGCTCTCCGAACTCAGTTAGAAATGGAGGTGATGGATAGGATTCACTTCGAGGAGAAGTGGGAGAAAGCCAATGATAGGGCAAATGATCTAGAGGATGAGGTGCAGTGCAAGAGGAGGAAGATGAACAAGATGGGCTATGCACTTTGCACGACCATGGAGAGATTGATCGATGGGGTACATCACTACCCAGCTGAGCAAGGACAGACCCGGATACTATAAGTCGAGACATGGTGATGCACATCACACAGAAGGAATATCAGAGCGCCGTTGAGCGTGGGATATAAGATTGAGTTTAGAGGATGAAGACCAGTAGTGTAGTAGGTTATTTATGTGTTGTAATATGTTGTTATAATCTCAATCTTTTGTGTAAGATAAGAGATAGTGGTAAACTCCCAAATTTCTGAAAAGTGTTAGAGGGGTAGTAAGTTAGTATGTCCCCATCTTTTGTGATATTAGGGGATATGTGATATCATTTATAGCAGTATGCTAGAAAAGAACATGTAATGTAACCCTTTGGCATATGAATATAAATGATCTTATTTCAGAAACGTGTTATAAACTTGTAATTCCTTTCTTTTGAGAAATGTCTAAGTATTATAATTAGATAATAAGGTGAAAAATTTTGTGATGCAGAAAATGCCGTCCAGACGTAGAATAATTGTCCCAGAAGAGTCAGTTAATGATGAGAGAGGTCCTGTAGATCCGATACAGCGATTAGTAGATTTATTGGGAGAAGCTCTGAGGGGGAGGAACGAACCCGTACCACCCATTCCCCCAGCTGTCCCAGTAACAACCTTCAAAGACTTTAAGAGTGTAGGACCCCCAGAGTTCGCAGGAACCACTGACCCGATAGTTGTGCAAACCTGGATCAAGGAGATCGAGAAGGCCTGAACTATAGCTCGCGTAGGTGAAGACCAGAAGACAGTATTCGCCACATACATGATGAGGAGCGAAGCGAACTATTGGTGGGAAACCAATCAGCAGAGAGCGGGGGAAGGAACGATATCATGGGAGAGGTTTACTACGTTGTTCTTCGAGAACTATTTCCCGAAAAGTATGAAGAGTAGGATGGAGGTAAAATTCCTAGAGTTAAAACAAGGTGATATGACAGTGGCACAGTACGCAGCTAAGTTCAATGAACTAGCGCGGTTTACAAAACACCAAGTTGTGGATGAGGAGAGGAAGGCGAGACATTTTGAGCAAGGGTTAAAACCGTGGTTATACAATAAGGTATCGGTCTTCCAGATTGATTCCTTTACGACATTGTTGGAGAAGGCAATCATTGAGGAAGGTGGCAGTGAGGCCTTAAGTCTATATCATAAGGAGAAGAAGAACAAGAACGCTGGTAGTGAACATCGTGGAGGGAGCAGCAGCGGAGGAAGTAACTCCGAAAAAAGGAAATGGGAGAATAACAACAACAGAAACAGTAACCAAGGTGGGAATCACCAAGGAAACTTCAAGAAGAAGACCGAAGCATGCAACAAATGTGGAAGAAGTCATCAAGGAGAATGCTGGAAGAGGAAAAGCACCTACTATAATTGCGGCCAAGAGGGGCACATCTCGCCAAATTTCCCAAAGCCGAAGAGATCAGAGGAAGTTTTGCTTGTGGATCGACAGAGCACCAGATAAAGGATTGCCCGAAGAAAGGAAGCGGTGGAGCTGGCGGAAGCCAAGGAGGAGGAAGTAAGTTGATGATTGGTGGACCTGTGCAACCCAACTGATCGACTGCTCGAACCTTTAACATGACCGTCCAAGACGCCGTAGCTTCAAAGGACATGGTGTCAGGTATAATCCCAATGAATAATATAAATGCTTGCGTATTATTTGATTCGGGTGCCACCTGTTCGTTTGTTTCTGAAGAATTTGCTAGTAAACTTAATACACCCCGAGAACGATTAGAAGATCCTTTGAACATAGAAGTTGCGAATAAGGAAATAATCCATTTAGAATACGTCTATCGAAATTGTCACGCGAACATTAGAGAACATGAACTGAGCGTAGATTTGATTCCTATTAAATTAGGAGAATTTGACGTAATACTGGGAATGGATTGGTTACATAACCATGCAGCAGTAATTGACTGTCAGAACAAGTGTGTGAACCTTCAGACTCCGAGTAAGTCTAAGGTAGTGTTTTATGGTAGCTCATCGCTTAAGCAATTGTGTTGCATTACGATGATGCATGCCAGGAAATTGTTAAAGAAATGATGTGTAGGTTATTTAGCTTACATCGTGGATACTTGGAAAAAGGGAGTAGAGATTAAGGATATACCCATAGTGAGTGAATTTTAGGATGTGTTTCCGGATGATCTGTCTGGCCTTCCGCCAGACAGAGAAATCGAATTCGTAATAGATTTAGCACCAGGAACTGCACCGATTTCGAAAGCTCCATATCGTATGGCGCCGGTAGAAATGAAGGAATTGATGATACAACTTCAAGAATTATTTGTGACGCCCCCAAAATAGGTATACAACACCCATTCTGAGTCGCCAAATACATGGTACAGAAAGCAAACTACAACTTCAATAATACAATTGTTGTGCAACATACGACAACACATACTGTGAGTTTAAATATAAATATTGTCTTCTAGACAATATCCACACTCAAATAAGTCCTCATTACAATTATTCATACACTATTTTACAGAAATAGTGAGGACTGCTAAAACATCTTTCTAGAACCATCACTCCATACCCGACTAGATAGATCTCGCTATGTTCTCACCTCCCGAGAAGAAAAATGGAACAAAAAGGAAAATGGTGAGCTCAACTAGCCCAGTAAAGAATATTATGACTAAGATAATATACAACAAATTATCATTAGTCTTCAACAGGGAAAAATCTGATAGAATATAATAGACAACAAGTTTTAGATCAACAAATGCAGCAAAAACAGCAATCCATTAGAAGAGTCATGTAGAGAATGAATTCTACTATCTTCTAAGATTTAAAAGTTCATCATCAATATTTTATCCTTGTAACAACAATCAATATATATCTTTAATCAAATATTCATCTTTGCACTACAGGCCAAAGATATTCATTTGTATCACCAGTTGGTCGTGTTCATCTCAACACCTGTTCATCTTTGCACTACGGGCCAAAGATATTCATCAATTAATCATTCATCTTTGCATTATAGGTCAAAGATATTCAGTAACATCATCATTTAAGACTGGGGATGATGAAAAATATTTTAAAGAAAACGAATCCAGTGAGACAGAAGGACAAATATTAGGGATTCGTATAACAATTTATCCAAGATCAATAATACTTCATAATAACCAATTGTGAAGCAGAATTCAAAAATAAAGGTCAAAACATGGATACAATCAAAGATAGTGTCGTATTCGAGAATAGTGTCGTATACGTGAATAGTGTCGTATACGTGAATAGTAACTCCGACACAAAAAGGTAGAAATTCCACAATAAAATCTCACTACAAAAAAATGGTGATTTTGCAACAAACAGTTTTCGTTGCTAAATGTGGTAAATTTCGTTGCTAAATGTCATTTGCAACGATTTTTCAGTCATTGAACATTTCGTTGCGCAATGAGCGTTGCTAATTGTCTAGCAACGAATTTTTTTTTCCGTTGCAGAAAGTAATATATTTTCGCAACGAAATGTTGTTTTCATGTAAAATCATAAATCATTTAGCAATTGTAGCAAATTTATTAAGAAATTGTTACTGAAAAACAATTTTCGTTTCAAAATACGTCTAATTGGCAACGAAAAGAATCTTTTTATTTGTCAACGAAGATAAAATTCGTTGCATTTGAAACACATTTGCCAACGAAGTTTGCCGTTACTGAACAATATAAAAATTGATGCCTTAATTAATTTTCGTTGCTAATTGTGTACTTTTTGGTAACGATGTTTGTTGCTAAATGTACAAAATAAACCGATCATATATTAATTTGCAACGAATTTTTTCATTGCCATTGATTTTGTAATGGATAATTATGATCAATTAGCAACGATACTATTCGAAGCTGATTGTTTTTCGAGAGCAACAAAAGTTGTCAATTAACGACACTATACATTGTCTTTTGTTTTTTTTATGCAACAAAAGTTATGATTTGCAACAATATAAATGTTGTCTTTTCTTTTGTTTATAGCAACAATATAAAATAAAACATAAAAAATATTATATACATCATTTAAAATCATTCACATTACAACATTACAATATAATAGTTGGATAATTCATCCTTAAAATATGATTATCATTATTATATAACACTACTAAACTAATAACTTTTTATCACTAGCAAGAATGTACAGGGTTCGGGCAACAAGGGAAGCAGTTGCTACTATGGCTGAAGAGTTGATATTAGCTGCAATAAAGCAATATAAAACATGAGAAAAGGTAATACAAAAGAAAAACAGAAAAAGATATTATGCAACATGTAAGAGTGATGAATCAGGAAAGGAGAAAGAATTTGAGAACAACTCACTAAGGTCATCAAGATGACTGTGATAGAATGTTGTTGAAAACATTATCAAAATCTTCTAGAACAATTCCAGACAAAAAAGAGTCCTGTTAAAGACAACACAAATGAAATTTAGCTAAACCACAGTCATTTACAGTCGAAGTAAAATATAGATTTTTAAGTACTATTTTTCAGCATAACTATTGAGTTTTGCTTCAAGATGTGAAATCTTTTCTCCATTAACAACTACTAACAACAATGAGTTTGAGAAATATTCCCAACATAAATTTTGAAAAAAACAGGGAAATAATGTTAAGTTCTGCTTCTCCGGGGCCAGATGGGAACATCTTTGTAATTAATGAATTTACCATCAATAACATAATTCTTGATGCAGTGCTAACATCATTGTTGAGACTTATATTAGGTAGTTAAATGAAAACAAACTACATATGGTTCACAAACCTTCTTCAAAAACGCCATCAACGATGATGGAGGTATCCCAGGATTTGAGACATTTACTGTTGAAATCTTGATGCTTTCAGTCCTGAGTGATTCTTGGGCATGCTCCAAGGCATTCAGTGTTTCACTTGTGCCAGATGAAACCTGCAAGACTACCCCATTATAAACCCTTTTCCAAGATCAACAGCCATGCTGCGGTGCGTCAAGGATAGTATGTGTAGTTCACCAGCAGTCAAGTAACAAAGATGGAAGTAGGAACTAAACTGCAAGGTGCTAAAATAGCCAGGCCAATATGATTAACAGAAATGTATTATATCTCAAAGAAAAAAAAAATTCTTACCCCTACTGTATGAGCAAAAAAGGTTTTAACCCCCTCATCAAAGCCCTTTCCAACAGATCCAATTTCCAAAACCTAAAGAAAATTATCCAACATAGTAATAGTTAGCATGTACATTCACTCCAACAATCACCAAAATGATCAACATCCAAATAAGTTAGGAGAACCCACCAGTCTGAAGCAGCAGGAAACCAAAGAGTGCATGATATGACAAATAGATATTATGTTGCAACAGAGCACTTATAGAAGACCTAGTTGGAAATACTGTAAGGATTTGATAAATCAGCTATGAGCTATATAAACATAGCAATTACTACCTTAATACCTAATATGTTTTGGTTCTGAAGTTGGGATGACATGTTGCACTTTCTAGATATATTAGATTATCCCTGGTGTCTACACTAAGAATATTCCACCTCAGTTCTTCAGATAATTTCAACTGAGGTATTATAAATTTCAACATAAGCACTAGCCTTTCTGGCTCCTAGATTACTCATAGAAAATTTAACACATCAATGTGTAAATGGTAATAACTAAATGTTAGGTCAGATAACAAATGATAAAAACTTCGAATATAGTTGTATGGTTGAAGTATCGTGACAAACATCATTCGGTTATAACTTTTGGCTAGTAAAATCAATATTCATCACAATAACATGCCCAGATGATCCACATATGCCTATGGTCATATTGTAAAATACACAATGAATTACTGTGTTTCGCATGTCAGTCAATTGTGTTTCATTTTTGTCACGATGACATGAAAAATTTCGAAGTTTTTGTCAAAGATGGGGACTACTTGAGTTAAACATGTAATAGAAATTGTGAAACCAAACAACATCAGATTGACTCTTTTGTCCTGAAAGCGTCTGATAATATATTACAAAGTAATCCAATCAGTTCAAGTGCCATCCTTTTTTGTTGACAAAAACAGTTCAAGGCCAATTCAGTTGTAACAGATTTAAAACCCCTTTCAAAATAAAATAAAATAGTTTGACTTAAACAAGATAAGAAGATTACCGTTTCAATCAATGTATGGTTAATCCCGCTAATAGCATCAGAATGTTGATCAAGTTCAAGAAGAAATCTACGGCTACCAAGGTAGCCCCAAGCCTCTCCAGTGAAAACCACAAAAACAAGCTATGCAATATCAGCAGGACAAGAAGTTTAGAATTAGATTAGCCATAAGAAACCTATGATGCACTTTAAGTATACAGAAGGATGACATTCAGTACAGCAAGTTAAAACAAGATGTAATCAATCGAATAAAAGGCAACAGGATCCACAAACTATAACAATATGTCAATATATAAAGTGCCTCCAAGTTAATTACAATGCACGCGTAGTTAGACAAAACTAATAGGTCAAAAGGGATCAACAATCGCTTTTCAATGGGTTAGTTCATCGAGATCATAACCATGTAAGGTACAAACAATGAGATTATCCACTATTACCAATACAGAGTTAATGTGTTATTAATATTATGCACCCATTTGAGCTAAAAACATGCTCTTTTGAATTTAGCAAACAAGAGTGCAAAAATTTTTAAACGCGGTGTAGAAGCTAATTTCATACAAACCTGTTTAGCAAGGTCACTCAGACCGTCAACACGTGAAAGAGCATCCACTGCAGCCAGTAGTGAGATTAACCCCTAGAGTAGTTTAAACATAATTTTCTATGTCAGTTAAGGAATAAGAATCGAAAGAAATATACAGAACTTAAGTTCAATTCATACCAAAAAAATAAGAAAAATTCACCTCATCATCTCCAACTGGTTTCTTCAGGAACCGATTGACATTCAAAACCTAAATACCAAATAAAACAAAATAATAATCAATTAATAAACTAATTACTCACATCACACCATCAAATAAAGTAGAAGAATTGGGGAAAAACTAGGGTTTTAGCGATTGGATGTACCTGGACTTGAGCGGTGGGAGCGGGAGAGTTGAGATTGTCGGAGAAAGAAGCAATGGCGCACATAAAAACCTTTTTCACCGCCACTTTCTCCCTCCTCGTTCTCCTCCGTCCGCCGCTCCATCAATTGCAGGGAATCAATCACTAAATGCCTCTTCAATTTTAGGTTTCTAAAGTAAGATTCCCAAATTTTTTATCTGATTGGACTTGAAAAAATATATTAAAAACTTACAACACAGATTCAGATCCAAATTAATTAATTTAAGAACAATTTTTATAAATAAAAAAAATTTTATTTTTAAAAAAAAAAAAATTATTTTTAAACAAATATTTTTTAAAAAATAAAAACTTCAACTACTGTCGTTGGGAGTAAAAACTCTCACATTTAATTTTAAAAAAACTATTGAACGCCATTTGAAATGGCGTTAAATTTTTGAATTTTTTTTGGCTAAAAATCAAAAAGGCAACCAATGCCACTTTAAAAAATATTTTTTTTAAAACGAATTTAAAAAAAATTATCTTTTTTTTAAATAATTTATTTTTTTAAAGAAATTTGAAAAAAATAAAAATATAATCCAATGCCAAACTAACCGGCATTGTAACTTTTTAAAATTTTTTTATAAAGTAAATTTGTAAAAAAAAAAGAGTAAGATGTAACATCACTTTAAGTGACGTTGGAATCTCTTTTTTTTTTTTTAATTTCTTTGATCTCTTGTACTTGTCTACAAACATCAATATTTTTTTTATATTTATTCTCTGTCATCGGCGTTGAAAATGAAGGAGTATATAAGACTTCAACTATAAAAAAATAAAAATAAAAATTCTAACGCCAATTAAAATGACGTTGCATCTTACTCTTCTTTTTTATAAATTCATTTTTTAAAAAAAAAAAAATTAAATAAAATAGGGATAAAATTGATATTACATTAATATGGGTCAAACTAACTTATTAGAAATGACTTATAAGTCATTTTTAAATAACTTTATTTTGTTTTAGTTCATAAAACATAATAAATTTTTCTTCATCTTTTATGTTTTCTCTTAGAAGTTAGAACTGATAGTATTATAATTTAATTTTATAATATATTTAGAAAAAAGGTAAAAGGATAACTAGGAATAGCTAGGGGTATATCATTACTATTCTTCTTTTTATGTTTTATTTTTGGACTTAAAAATATGATCATGATTTAAGTTACTCCTTTCGTCTAAAAATAAAAGTTCTTATTATTTTATGTAATCTTAAGTTAAATATTTACTTATATTAAATAATTTATTTTTTTTACAATAATTTGTGCGTAATATCCTTAGTATTAAATGTCATATTTTTATTATTTATAAATATTTATATAATATCACTAGTCATGTATAGAAAAATATGCAATTATTTATAAATATGTTTGGCAATCAGTTGTCACGGGTACTATTTCAACAACCATAATCTATACCATTGATCGCAACATTGGATGGCACGGATTGGAATGGATTTCCCCCTGCCGCTATAGGCTGTAGCGAAATGAGAAATTACTTATTTGCCCCTCATTTGCTCATGTTGTGCTACACTGTCTGCCGCTACAAGTTATGGTGGTAGTTTAGTTAACTAATAAATTAGAATGGTTCAGTGGTAGCTTAATGGCCCAATAACTCATAGGTCTTAGGTTCGAAATCTAGCTGTGAACTTTAGTGGTTTTTGGGTATTGAGCCCCTTTCTTTCTGTCAACGCAAACTAAGCCCCTTTTTATTTAAAAATTTGGACTTTGAACCCCGCTTACGTGGCACACGTGACATATCTGACATGGTATTTTATATCATAATTTTACATGTGAGCATTGCTAACGTAGCTTCTTTTGAATTTTTTTCAAAAAATTGTCTTTGCACGAATTTGAACTCACAGCCTCACATTTCAAACTTTGGTCACATGACCATTGGAGCAACCAAGTCAACTATTAATATTTTTCAATGATTAATCTTTATATCCAAATGATAATAATAATAATAATAATAATAATAATAATAATAATAATAATAATAATAATAATAATAATAATAATAATAATAATAATAATAATAATAATAATAATAATAATAATAATAATCGTTATTATTATTATTATTTTGAAATTATTATTATTTTGAAGTTATTATTATTATTTTAAAATAATAATAATAACTTCAAAATAATAATAATAATAATAATTATTATTATTATTATTACTATTATTATTATTTTGAATGATGGGCGGACCTACATTAGGGCTGTGGGGTCCACGCTCTTAGGGGCTTTGATTTTTTTTGTATATATATTAGGTACTTTTTTTGCATATTTAAAAAATATATATTTTGTTCATTTCACTGAATGAGTTTCATTTTGACTTTTTGGAATAGATTTCAAAATTGTAAAATTTAAAACTATGAGAATTAATTTAAATTAGACATTATAATCATAAATATTACTCATTCGATTTCACAAAAAGAATCTTCTTTGTAAATTTTATGAATTTTAAGGACATATTATTTATGTATTACTAAATTATAGAGTATTTAGTCTTGTATTGATGGTATGAATTTAAGATATAGTATCATATTTTATACAAGAAAATCTTATTTATTTATGTTATTTCTTTTAATTTTTTTTTTATTAAAACCAATATTTATGCATTAAAATCTTATTTATTTAGTCTCTTTATATACAAGGGTAATTATATTTTTTCTTTTTAGCTTAAAATATGTTCTATTTTTTTAAAAAAAAAAAAACTCGCTCCCATAACATAAAATAAGAGTCCCCCACTAATTGAATGTATAATATGACTCAACTTTGAATAGCAAATATATACATTCAATCTCATGTTTTGATATAAATATTAATCCTTGCAAATTACTAACAGCTAGGCTTGTGGTGCTCGGGTGGGCATATGACTAATGTTCCAATTAAGAGGTTGCAAGTTAAAATCTGAGGAGAGGTAGTTTTTTTGGGAAAAATTTAACAGATTTACGTCAAAGAATTCAACGCATGTCAATTACAATATAAAATACCACGTCATGTAAATATTTATAAATATATATTTTATATATATATATATATATATATATATATATTTACAAACAAATATTCATATAAATATTTATAAATTTATCTCTAAATATTCATATAAATTTATCTTTAAAATTTATAAACAAATATTTATTTATAAATTTATAAAATTTAGATATGAATATTTAGAGATAAATTTATAAATATTTATATGAATATTTGTTTACATATATATATATATATATATATATATTTATATATAAAAATATTCATAGTTACTTTATATATATTTAGTTTAATGTTGAGATTTGTTTAGTATTTTATTTAGTTTGACAAAAAATTTTGAAAAGAATATGTATGTATGTATATATATATATATATATATATATATATATATATATATATATATGGTAGTAAAATTTATCTAATACATAAAAAAAATATAGCACATGAAGTATGAATTTTTTTTTTAATAATGACTTATAAGTAAAAAAAAAAGTTAAAAATTTAAGTTATTGTCAAACACTAACTAATAACAAATGACTTATAACTTAGTTTGACCAACTTATAAGTCATTGCCAAACACCCTCTAATTCAAGATATAAAGAGAAATTAATATTTGATTATAAAAAAATTTACAAGTCAAGAAAAAGGAGAATTTAAAAAAGGGGAGTTAAAAAGGAACTTACACACCATTGGTGCAACTTAATTGGTCTATGCCGGAACCATAGGCGCCACTTAATTGGTGCAGTTTGGTTGATTTTTGGTGTAATTTCGGGACCGATTTCTATTTCTTGCCCATCCCTTGTTAAAAAGTATATATGTAAAATAACGAGTTACAAATAAAATTCATATAAATTATTTTAGAAATTAATTATATTTTTTTTCAAAATTATATGTGTGCGAATATGATAATTATAAACTACATCCAATTAGCTACAAACTTTAATTTTTGTAAATTAGAAAATATATCTATATGTGCTCAATTTTAATTTCAAAAATTATAACTTAAAAAAAAATAAAACTAGACATTTATTTTGAGACGGACGGAGTGAACCATTTCATTGTATAAAATTGTATCCAAATAAATGAAAAATGATACGTTTTGGGGGGAAAAAAGAGGCATGCTTATTGGGTTTGTCTTAATTTTGGGCAACAATTTACTAGTCGTTGCAAAAAAAATGTATTAAATATGCAACGAAAAAAAATTGTTGCCAATAAATGTGGTCTATATTAGGCAACGAAATATAGCAACAAAAAATTTTTCATTGCCGACGATGAAGAGAAATCTCATCGGCAACAAAAAAATAAATAGGCGGTGGGTTTTTTTTTCCCGCCAACGATTTGGCAACGAATTTTTGCAACGACTTATGAATTTCGTTGCGAAAAATGAAAGCCTTTCATACATTTTTGGTCGTTGCCCGAAAAATTGTTACCAAATATTTATTTTTTTGGAATGTCCATACCAATATTTTGGTATAATGATATTGAAAGAATAACATCATTACGAAAAAAATAACATCCCTTACCTCAAAATAATAGTATTTTTGATTGAATTTCGGATATAGTGCTGACAGAAACTTGCACTGAATAGCAACTCTTAAAGTATCAAAATACTCACAAAAATACGCTCGATAATATAGAGAGAAAGAAAACTTGTTTCTGGTGTGATTTTCAATTCTAACCTAAACGCCTATTTATAGGAAAATGCTAGAACGCCATAGGAGACTAAAATAATAAAATAATATTATTTTCTTTCTTTTTCTCTACACATGCTTTGTTGAATAAGCTAGCATGCCATTTTGGAAAAAAACTAGCAGCCCACATGCATTCAACACCAACCAAAAGTGGGTCTCACCCATAATTTAATAAAAATCATTTTATTTTCCGAAACTTCAGTAATTCATAGAAAATAGCCCATTTATCAAAAAAAATACCAATTTTATATCCATTCCACATGAAATTGAATTCTCTACAACTTTGTAGCTTTAAGTTTTTCTAAATTCCAAACAGAAAATATCCAAAATCCACAAACGGATAATTTTTAATACCTCCATTCCGACAAAATACTGATAAAACACCTCAGCATTAATTCCTTCATTTATAACCACATAAAATAAATAAATTCATCATTTATATCCATATCAAATAAATATTTTCTTATCATATAAATCAATAATTAATTATTCACAAATAATATTACAGAATCACAATTATGACAACCAGGCTGTTCCCAGGAAAGAGGGGGCTTTCCAATAAGGATTTCTCCTTACTGGCGCGCAATTAGATTATCTAACCTCTCATTGACAAAACTTTCTAGACATTGCCAATAATGCTATCTAATAATATTATTCAAATAATATGAATTATTGATCTGATAATAAAAAATACTGTGCAGTGACAATTATTGAAACAACAATAATATAAACTATCAACGCATCAATTATTGAAATAATAAAATAAAATATTGAACAGTAACTACTATAACAATTATTGAGTAGTGCATTCTTACGTAAGAATCAATAATTCAACAACATCTATGTAATACCGTAGTGCTATTATTATGCAACAACCACGTAGACATCGTATTTTAACCACCGTGTAATCCAACAAAGTGTTAATTCAGTAACAATTACGCCGTTATTTATAAAACTCAAACTTTGTCATTTTCTTCATCCGACAGTTATTCCGTTATGGGGCCCACAAATGATTGCGACATCGTATGAATATTCCTGACAAAAAGAATATTCCACGACCAAACGAATATTCCCCGACAAAAGGAATATTTTATAACCACTTGCTTATTTTGCAAAATTTGCACATTTCACCCATAACCAAAGTATTATATCAAATTAACTCCTTATTATTTCAAGATAATAAATAGAGAAAATTTCAATTTTATTTATAATAAGTTAGGGTCTTACAACCTCCCCTCCTTATAAAATTTCGTCCTCGAAATTGACGTATGTACCTGGTGTTTCGAACATGTGAGGGTACCTTGCTTTCATTTCCGATTCCAACTCCCAGGTCATTTCCTCAATAGCATGGTTCCTCCATAAAACCTTAACTTGTGGTATAACCTTGGTGCGTAGGACATGCTCTTTCATATCCAAGATCTTAACAGGTACCTCCTCGTACATTAAATCTTCGGCTATCTCGTTTAGTTCTAACTCAATAATGTGGTTCGGGTCTTTCACATAATTACGAAGCATAGATATGTGAAAAACATTATGAACACGAGACATGTTTGGAGGTAATGCGAGTCTATAGGTCACATTTCCTATTCGATCGAGAATCTCAAATGGACCAACAAATCTTGGATTGAGCTTTCCTCTCTTTCCAAATCTTGTAACTCCCTTCCATGGAGCAACACGTAACAATACATGATCCCCAATATTAAATTCCACGTCCTTTCGATGAAGATCAGCATAACTCTTTTGTCGATCCTGTGAGGTTTAAATACGTTGTCGAATCATTTGGATCTTTTTTGTAGTCATGTGTACCAATTCCGGTCCCAACAAAGTTGCTTCACCCACCTCGTCCCAGCATATTGGAGAATGACATTTTCGTCCATACAATGCCTCAAATGGAGCCATGCCTATACTTGCTTGATAACTGTTATTGTAGGAGAATTCCACCAATGGTAAATACTTATCCCAACTCCCTTTGAAGTCTAGGACACATAGTCTTAATAGATCTTCAAGAGTTTGAATAGTCTTCTCTAATTGTCCGTCCGTTTAAGGATGGTATGCCTAACTGAATCGTAAATCCGTACCCATAGCTTTCTGCAAGCTAACCCAAAATCTTGAAGTAAATCTTGGGTCACGATCCGAAACTATGGATACTGGCATGCCATGCAATATCACAATCTCATTCACGTACATACGAGCAAGACGTTCAAGGGAATAAGTTTCTCGCATAGGTAAGAAATGAGCAGACTTGGTTAATCTATCAACAATAACCCAAATCGCATCTATGCCTTGAGAAACCTTGGGAAGACTCGTAATGAAATCCATAGTAATATGTTCCCATTTCCATTTTGGAATTTCAAGTGGTTGCAATGGACCCTTTGGCACTTGATGCTTCGCCTTTACACGTTGACAAGTTAAACATCTCAAGATAAACTTCGTGATCTCTCTCTTCATATTGTTCCACCAAAATGTATGTCGAAGATTATGATACATTATAGTACTCCCGGGATGGATTGCAAACGGGGTGCTGTGTGCCTCCATCATGATTCTGTGCTTTAAGTCAGAATCGTTAGGAACGCAAAGTCTGGAGTTGACTCGAAGTATTCCTTCTTCATCGATTCTTGCTTCTAGAATAGCACCCTCTTGCACTTTCTTCTTCATCATCGCATCACTTGTGTCCGTGAAGTAGCTTGAGCGACTTTAACTTTATTGATTAAAGTCGGTTCTACTCGTATATTCGCTATCATCACGTGGGTCCCTGGAGTCTTTAATTCTATCTCCATCCTTTTCAAGCCATACAAAATGGGCCTTTGTGTTGACAATATCGCACTCATACTCGTATATGATCTTCTACTCAATGCGTCAGCTACTACGTTCGCTTTTTCAGGATGATACTGAATAATGTGATCGTAATCTTTCAACAGCTCAGGCCAATGTCATTGCCGCATGTTAAGTTCTTTTTGGGTGAAGAAATATTTTAGGCTTTTATGATCCGTATAAATCTCCACCTTCTCCCCATACAAGTAGTGTCTCCAGATTTTTAACGCTGAACGATCACGCTAACCCGAGATCATGAGTAGGGATAATTCCTCTCATATTCTTTGAGTTGTCATGAGGCATAAAGGCTATGACTTTCCCATGTTGCATGAGAACACATCCTAACCCTTTGCTCAAGCATCATCAGAGATAACAAATCCATCCGAACTAAATGGTATTGCGTAGCAAAAGCCGAAATGAGTCTCCTCTTGAGCTCTTGGAAACTCTTCTTGCATTCTACGCTCCATACTTAATTTTGTATCTTTAAAAGTCAATTTGAGTTAATCAGAGTAGCGATTTGAGAAAATCCTTCCACGAATCTCGATAATAACCAAATTAAGCCCGTAAAGCTACGCACCTCTTTGGCCACCGACTTTTGGTTGCTCCCAACTTTGTATTGCTTCAATCTTCACGGGTCAACAGATACTCCATGTTTTGACACCACGTGCCCAAGGAATGCTACTTCCTCAAACCAGGACTCGCATTTCTTCAGCTTGACATATAGCTTGTTTTCACGAAGTCTTTCAAGTATCAGCTTCAAATGGTGCTCATGATCTTCACGGCTTTTGGAATAGATGAGGATGTCATCAATAAAGACAACAACGAACTGATCTAAATATTCCTTGAATACCCGGTTCATCATATCCATGACAGCAGCAGGAGCATTAGTCAATCCAAAAGACATGACTAAGAATTCATAATGACCGTCTGGGGAAGTTCGAAGCGGTCTTTGGAATATCATCAGTTTTAATCTTCAGCTGATGATATCCAGAACGAAGATCGATCTTTGAAAAGAATTGTGCTCCTTGCAACTGGTCGAATAGGTCATCAATGTGAGGTAACGAATACCTATTCTTGATGGTGACATGGTTTAATTCTCAGTAGTCAATACAAAGTCGCATACTCCCGTCTTTCTTCTTTACGAATAAAATAGGAGCACCCCAAGGAGATGTACTAGGACGAATGAAACCGATATCTAATAACTCCTGTAGTTGGACTTTTAACTCCTGAAGTTCAATAAGAGACATTCGATATGGGATTTTAGAAATGGGTTTTGTACCTAGTTCAAGGTTAATAAAGAATTCAACATAACGTTCTGGGGGTAGACCGGGAATTTCTTCAGGAAATACATCAAGAAATTCTCAAACAACAGAAATATTATCCAAATCTGACTTGTCTTTATTCAAATCCATAACGTGGGCTAAGAAAGCTTGACATCCGTTTTTCAATAAACGAATAGCTTTATGGTTGGATATGACAGTGATTGATTTTAGTGGTTTAGTTTCTTGAATTCGCATAACAGGTTGGTTAGGAATATAAAAACTAACAACCTTACGAAAGCAATCAATTTTGGCATGATGAGTGGTCAACCAATCAATCCCTAAAATCACATCAAAAGCAAGTATCTTTAAAGAAATAAGATCAACAGGTAATGTGATAGTGCCAACTTGGATCAAGCAAGATTTATAAACTGTAGATGTAACGAAGGTTTCACCCAACGGAGTTTCAATAGATAAGTTAAAGTCCAATTTCTCCGGAGTCAAGTTTAAACGTTGAGCACAAGCAGGAGAGATAAAGGAATGGGTAGAACCGGTATCTAGTAAGGTATAAACTTCGCAAGAATTCAAGATTAGCTTACCCGTGATCACCTCATTCGGGTTTCTCGCGTTTTGGCCAGTCACGACAAACGCTCTTCCAGGAACCGCTGATTTTGACTTTTCAAGGACAGCCTTTGGAGTCACCATCCCCATTGAACTTGGTTTTGCTACAGAACAATCCCGAGCTATATGACCTTCCTTTCCACAGTTATAATATACCTTGGATTGTTGTGGGCAGTTTGGGCTGATATGTCCCTCTTTCCCGCATTTGTAACATCTAAGTGGCGGTCGTTCTCCTCCCCTAGAATTTGTTGTTGGTGTTGGTGCTGCTGCTGATGTCTTCCTGTCATTGTTGAATCTCCTCTTTCTGAAATTTCTATTTAACTCATCTCTCCTATTATCATGGCCACGATTACCACCCAAGTGGTTACCGCCTTTGTCCTTATTTTTCCCTCCTCGCTGGTTATCATCGCTCTGATGACTACTGTCACCAGTATGACCCTGGTTGTGGTCCCTCGGTTGAGTATACTCATTATCTCGCTCTAATAAATGAGCCCTGTTGACAACATCTGAATATAGAGAAAATTTATGAGAGATAAGGTATTGACGAATCTCAGGTTTTAGACCTCTCAGAAACATCCGCGTCATACGTTCCTTATTTTCTACCAAATGAGGTGCAAACCTGGATAACTCCACGAACTTTTCCTCGTACCGGGACACCATCATGTTGTTCTGTTCCAGTCTAATAAACTCTACTTCCTTCATATGACGAATACTTTCAGGAAAGTACTTGTCATTGAATAGTTTCTGAAATCTTTCCCAAGACATGTTTAGTGTGGCTAGCTGGGTACACTTCACAGATTCCCACCAGTAATCTGCCTCTCCACGGAACATAAAGGTGGCAAATGGAACCTTCTGTTCCTCCGTGCATCCCAAGACATCGAATATCTTGATAATTTGCTTGACCCATATTTCCGCCTTAATCGGATCAGGCTTTCCCCAGAAATCTGGTGGTCCCAACTCCTTGAACTGCTTGGCTATGACAAACCGCGCGTTGCCATCATTTCCACCCGTATTTTGTACACGAGTCTCCCTCGTCTGATTTTGCATGAACTGCAAAAAGCTTCTAAACATTTCATCATTCATCATTTGCTCGGTAGTGTTGTTTATGGGAGGAATATTGCCTTCTGTTATGCGTTCTCTGGTTTTGTGACTAAAGGTTGTTCCACATTTTCATACACTCCATTGTTAACGTTCTCGCAGCCCATTCTTAAATACTGCCATAAAACAAGGGTTAATTAAACAAATTAACATATCACATAATATCCCTATATTATGACCGACCAACAAATAAGCTTAGATAGGACACACTAGCAAATGATTTACTCATCTCTCCCCTCCTAGTTCTATTCCCCGATCTCCGCCAGAGACCATATCCCTAAGCTTTGATACCAACTGTGACACCCCCAAAATAGGTATACAACACCCATTCTGAGTCGCCAAATACATGGTACAGAAAGCAAACTATAACTTTAATAATACAATTGTCGTGCAAAATACGACAACACATACTATGAGTTTAAATACGAATATTGCCTTCTAGACAATATCCACACTCAAATAAGTCCTCATTACAATTATTCATACACTATTTTACAGAAATAGTGAGGACTGCTAAAACATCTTTCTAGAACCATCACTCCATACCCCGACTAGATCCTGCTATGTTCTCACCTCCTGAGAAGAAAAATGGAACAAAAAGGAAAACGGTGAGCTCAACTAGCCCAGTAAAGAATATTATGACTATGATAATATACAACAAATTCTCATTAGTCTTCAACAGGGAAAAATCTGATAGAATATAATAGACAAAAATTTTTAGATCAACAAATACAGCGGAAACATCAATCCATTAGAAGAGTCACGTAGAGAATGAATTCTACTATCTTCTAAGATTTAAAAGTTCATCATCAATATTTTATCCCTGTAACAACAATCAGTATACATCTTTAATCAAATATTCATCTTTGCATTACAGGCTAAAGATATTCATTTGTATCACCAGTTGGTCATGTTCATCTCAACACCTGTTCATCTTTGCACTACGGGCCAAAGATATTCATTAATTAATCATTCATCTTTGCACTACAGGCCAAAGATATTAAGTAACATCATCATTTAAGACTGAGGATGATGAAAAATATTTTAAAAAAAATGAATCCAGTGAGACAGAATGACAAATATTAGGGATTCGTATAACAGTTTATCCAAGATCAATAATACTTCATAATAACCAATTGTGAAGCAGAATTCAAAAATAAAGGTCAAAACATATACAATCAAAGATAGTAACCATAATAGACATCTTGGACAAAAAGGAAAAAAATCATTTTTTGGTGAATAATGTCGTATTCGTGAATAGTGCCGTATACATGAATAATGTCGTATACATGAATAGTAATCCTGACACAAAAGGTAGAAATTCCACAATAAAATCCATACCAATATTTCGGTATAATGATATTGAAAGAACAACATTATTACGAAAAAAAATAACATCCCTTACCTCAAAATAACTGTACTTCTGACTGAATTTCGGATATAGTGCTGGCAGAAACTTGCACTGAATAGCAACTCTCAAAGTATCAAACTTAGTTATGCACACACTGACTTATCTGTTTTGCATGATTATTCATATATGTGCAAGTCGGATGTACACTGGCTTTCTACAGGAGCAACCATGTCTTCATTTGCACCAGGAGCAGCGCGGCCGTGCCACTCCTCAGTACAAACCAAGCGCGGCCGCACCGCCCTATAGTGAGGTATGTTTACTGCTAATAATTTGAGAGTTGATGCATGCCTATTGTGACGCCCCCAAAATAGTTATACATCACACATCTTGGGTAGCCAAATACATGGTACATAATACAACTACAAACTTCTTTTATACAACTGTCGTGTAAAATACGACAAAACATAGCTGAGAGTTTAAACAAGAATATTGTCTTATAGACAATATCCACACTCAATGGAGTTCTCATTACAATTATTTTCACACTATTTCACAGAATAGTGAGGACTACTAAAACAACCATCTGGACCGTCAATCCATTCTCCGACTAGTCCCACCTATATTCTCATTTCCTGAAGATAATAGTGAAAGAAAAGGGTGAGCTCAACTAGCCCAGTAAGAAAAATATTATGACTAATATAATGCATAATAAATTATCCTTAGTCTTCAACAGTATAACAACTGATAGAATATAATAGACAACAAGTTTTAGATCAATAACTGCAGTGGAATAAGCAATCTATTAGAAGAGTCAAGTAGAGCATGATATCTACTATCTTCTATGATTTAAACGTTTATCATCAATTTTATCGTTGAGACTCAGCTTAATAAATAATCCACATCACTAAATTATCCATGCACTACGGGCCAAGGATATTCGTGTTTTCACCAATGGTCATGAACATGCCAAACAAGAATTCATCTTTGCACCCTTGGCCGAAGAAAACGTGTAACGCCCCATAAAATCGAACCTTTTGTAAATACTGTTATAATGAATAAAATAATATTATTTTTTATTATCATGTGTTAGTAAGATGAATGTCGTTCTATAACCTAGAAATGTTGGAACGTCGTAGTATTTTAACTATGTGAAGGAATTAAAGTGTTTGAATTTTCAAGAAGAAAATAAAAACTTTCCGAGAAATTTTCCGAAAAATACTATTCATAGATTTTCGCTCGTAAATTATTTTTGAACTTCCGAGAAATACGTAACGTTATAATATCAAGGTGAGATGGATTATGTAATAATAATCTAAGTATGGAAAACACAATATTTCACATGCGGACTTAGTTCGAGAACGTTAGGAAAATCATGTATTAAGAATATAATGTAATAATTGTATGATACCTACGTATTGTACGAGGTAACGAATACAAGTATAATACGAAGTATTATACGAGTATGTATGGAGGATGGAATAATATATATTACAAATTAGTATACAAGTAGAATACGAGAATAATAAGTAGATAATTTGTAATAAGGCTTTAAGCCATTTGTAAATGAACTTGTGAATTATGTAGGATTTACAAGTCCAATGAGAATTGGATGTGCAAGCCCAAGTGTTTGTTAATCAAAAGCCCAAAGTAAATTAATACAAGCCCAAAATGAATAAGCTAAGTTAATTAACTTAAGTCTAGATAATGATCCAATGGGTTAAGCTTGATCCATAGAGCAACCCATGTTAAAGTGGGGTAATCTTGGTGACCAAGACATTTGAGTAATGACCAAGATATAAGTGTAATGAGCAAGTAAAGGATAAGTGTTGTGATTAACAAGTAATGAATAGTAAGGAGGTGACTTAAGGAGGTGGGATGACATAATGACTAAACTACCCTAACCTTGTGTTTTCTATAAATAGAAGGAGCTTTCTAGTCATTTGCTATTTGTTCAAAACACCAATAACTTTACTTACAAAGCAATTTAATTGTTAGAGAGAATAAGCCAAGAATAAGTCAAACTTTCCTTGTTAGATTTCCAAGAAGAAGAAAACTAGTCATCAAAGGTAAATGATCTTGTGATCTTATATCTTCCATCTCTACTATTGTAGGGTGATAAGAGAAGTGTAATTGAATGAACATGTATGCTAAGAAATCATAAGAAGTGAATAAACAATGGACTTAAGCCGAATAAGTCATGAATAAGTAAGATAAACCTAAATAAGTTATGAACTTATGATGAACTTATGATAAACTTGTCATCTGAAGTTAGTATGATTTATAAAAGTTAAGAATTATGCTTAAAGGACTTAAATCTATAATAAGTCATAAGGAATGAAAACTTGTAGTTTATAATTTGTTAAGTTATAAACTTATGAAGAATAAGCCATAACATAACTTAAAAGTAAGTTGTTCTAATATGTAAGTTGAGATGTCTAGTTAATGAATTTAATCCACTTAGAATGATGATCAAATCATTAGTAACGAAGTTTTGTCAGAATTCACACGATTGGATGATAATCATCGAATTCGTGAAATTCTCGGAATGGAAGTCGGATTTTGTGTTTGAACTCGAAAATGTTGGTTTTCGATGGAGACAAGTCTTATTTGGCATTATAGAGTTATGGACTCAAAAATGATCGAATTTTGACTTAGAACGAAGAAACGAGCGTTGAATTCATGAACGTTTATCGTTTTCGTTAAAAATTAACTAATAGGTGAATTTTTAGTTAACGAAGTCAAATAGATAAAATTCTTGCATGAACATGTAGATTATGTAATTTGTGAACCGTAGACTCTTGAACGAGCCAATTCAGACTTATAACGAAGAAGTTACGAGCCCGGAAATCTCACAAAGTTAAAAAATCATAACACTATCGGTGCATGAGAGTGAGTTGCCCATGACGCCAACCCAAGGTATAATGGTGGCGCCCGATTGCCGTATGCGATGTTATCACTTCTCTTTGATAGTCGCCATGCCATGCGCTGATTGAGAGAGCTATCGTGGTGCCACGGTGCAAGGCACGTTGACAGTATCGCTAACTCGCGCATGACAAGATGGCACGCAGAGAAGAAAGGGTGGCGCCGCAGTGCCAGCCCTAGGGTTTTGACAATGAAGAAAGTTTGCAAGTATAGAATGAATGTTAATCGATTAACAAAGAAGTAAAGATTAATATTAGCATAATAAGGTATTGTTTAAACCTTAAGTATGATACATATGGGTTAAAGATAAACAATTGAACATTAACGTAAGAATAATGTGAATTATATCGAAAAGCCAGAACCAATAGTAATAAATCTAAGTCATGTTTAGATTGAGAAGAAGGGTAAGATTTATTAGGAACTATGTACGTTATTCATGACCTAATATGTTATGTGATGTTATCATCTACTGTAGAGACTTAAAGACTTAAAGTGCACGTGTTATAACCGTAACTGACGCTGAAGGCAAGTATTTTAACCCTTGTTTCAGTTCAATCTGGACAAGCTTTGAAATTCCTGTATTCTTACGCATGAAGAATTGTAGGATGAAGTCAAAGCCAATTCTTTCGGCTAGACTTATATTATGTTTCTATCAAAGCATGGTCAATGTTTACCAAGTTATATTGGTGTGGTTTTCAAATGAAGACTGAGTATGCTAAAAATGTTTTGTCGTCAAACGACAGGCACGTGAGGTTGCCACAACTTAAACGTACATACGATTAATGAATGTAGCGTTGATCAACATAGAGTACTATAGGCTGATCACCTAGACGTGCTTGTAAGAAATGTCAGACTTACGAACTTAGTGCCGGGATGTCCTTTTCAAATAAAGTATGAAATGCTCAAGGTCTTGGACCATAATTTATATTTTACTAAATATTGTTGTTGTAAAATGTTTTGAATGAAAAGAAGTGCTATTTTAAATTATAGATAGTACTTCGTAACTATTGTTCAGTTATTGAAGATATATGATTCCTACGTTTTAAGCATGCTATTTATTGAAATTGTTGTACTTGTTGAGCTAGTCATGCTCACTCTTGTTTGAACCATATGAACGCAGCTAAGATCGAATGGACTAAAGGCTCTGGCAAGGATAAGGGCAAGGCGAAGACGAACCCATAGAATATTTATGTAATAGTTTAGGGTGAATGATTGTAATATATTTTATATAGGAACAAATGTAATGGTTATAAAGAACCTAGGGGAATGTTAATATTATTTTGAATATATAGAAGACATATTCGTTCTATTGAAGCTTTTCAATTGAATGTATGTGTGAATGGTAGTAACGTGTATCACCATCTGTCGGGTTGGAAGATACTCGAATTTGGGGGCGTCACAGGTTGGTATCAAAGCTATAAGCGCAATGCATAAAGAACCCCGAGCCTTTTGCTGGTGATGTCCCTATAAGGGAATTCACCGAAGCCAGACTTTCCGTAGGGGACGCCGAGAAAGTCGGTGGCAAATTGATAGGTACCCTTGTGAGGTACTATGGTTGAAAGTACCATTAGCGTCACATGTTGGTATCAGAGCCTTAGGTTATAAAACTTAAGGGGGGAATTAAAAACCTTAAGTCATAACCTTAAAAGAAGTTAAAGAAGTAAAAGAAGAAAATAACCTTATAAAAATGCATTATGTATATGTTATGTGTTTTTATTATTCTACTGACGTGTACTAATCAACTTAATTACTTTGTGTAGATGTCAGGTGTAAATGGAATGCAGTTAGATGTACAGGCAGTTAGTGATGAATCGGTTTACCAGATAGAGGTTATATCGAACCCCATAGCGGCAGAGCCCGAAGTTGTAGTGGTTGAGTCTGGAGACTTAGAGGACCCTGATCTCATGTCAGTATTTGACGGCATGATAGAAGAGGAATTGGAGGTAGTGTCCTTCAACCCAGTAGCAGTAGCAGCAGAGATGGCTCCTGGGGAGTCAATGATGTCACTTTTTATGTCAGTGTTGGATAGAAATATCCATTACTGTCAGGAGGTTAAGGAGCTAAAAGCGGAGCTCCAGGCTATCATAGAGGATAAGACGGGTGTGGAGTCCATGTGGGAGCAGGAGAACGATGAGAGAGTTTTGGCTAAGGACAAGGTCTATGAGCTGAAACAGGAGGTCTTTGAGCTCAGGGGAGGAGCTAAAGACCAAAAAGAAGAAGATAGGGAGAATGTCCTATATTCATAGGAGTTCTCTTGCGGACTTCCAACAGAAGGTAGCTGGTTATCCCATAGAGGCAGGGCAGACGTGACATACTATCAGTCGTGATATTATTGACGGTCTTGCCAAGGCAGATTTTGATAATGCCTTAAGGCAGATGTAATCTATTAGTAGATAGAGTAGTTTAGATATATAAACATTTTGTATCTAGTAGTGACATAAAACCCTCTTTTGTATAACAAAGGGTAGTCTTTTGTAAGTCCTAATTTTTAGAAAGTAATTACGGGATAGTAATATAATAAACTTAGGCTGTGTAATGTAAACAATGTAGTATTATACTACAATGAATGAATCAATATAAGCCTTTTTACGAAACATATTAAGTAATGAAGGTTGAAGTTATTGTTTAAATATCGAATAATAACTAACTAATAAGAAAGGAATAATAACAAATTGTGTTGTTTATTGTATCAGCAAAATGCCGCCAAGAAGAGTAGAATGAAACCAAGGCGCTAATGTAAATCAACAGGAGGGAGGTCCAGTTAACCCCATGCAGGAGTTTGTTAATCTTTTAACAGCCACATTTAATAGAATCGGGGCTAATATCCTCAGAATCGGGAGTAAAGCGAGCTACTACCTTTAAGGATTTTAAAAGCGTGGGTCCGACGGAGTTTAAAGGAACTACAAACCCTATTAAAGTCCAAACGTGGGTAAAAGAAATTGAGAAGGCATTTGTGATAGCAAATGTCGACGAGGCCCAAAAGGTCGCCTTTGAAACCTACATGATGAAGGGAGAGACCAACTTTTGGTGGGATGCCAATCAGGCTAGGGCCAGAATAGAGAATTTGACGTGGGTAAGGTACAAGGAGATATTTTGCGAGAGCCACTTTCCCACGAGTATGCAAGGAAGGATGGAGATGCGATTTCTCGACTTGAAATAAGGGGACATGATGGTTCGCCAATACGCCACCAAGTTTAATGAACTGGCAAGGTTTACACCACACTAAGTAGACACCGAGGTTAGAAAGGCGCGATGGTTCGAGCAGGGCTTGAAACCCTAGCTCTATAATCCTATTGCTGTGTTCCAAAGTACTTCATTTGGGACTATTTTAGAGAAGGCGATAATCGCCGAAGGTGGTAGAGCAGTGAGACGTTGAGCCAATACCACAAAGACAAGAAGAATAAAGGGAAAGTGGATGGGGAGTGAAGGTCGAAGGAGCCAGCGGGAGTGGCAAAGGGTATAAACGGAAGATAGTTAACTCTGGGAATACTGGAGTGAAGCAAGGAGACCCGAAGAGGAGGACGGAGGCCTGCAAAACCTATGGAAAGACTTATTTAGGAGTCTATCTCAAGGGGAAGGCCGTATGCTATAACTGTGGACAGGATGGGCACATTTTACCTAACTGTCCAAGTCTCAAAAAGAACCATGGATGCTTTGTGTGTGGATCAACAGACCATATGGCAAAGAACTTCCCAAAGAAGGGGACGAACGAGAATCGGGGCACTAATAGCGGTAAGTTAGCTATTAGTGGTCCAGCGCAGCCGGGTAGGCCAATGGGTTGTACCTTTAACATGACAGTCCAAGATGCAGTTGCATCAGGGGACGTAGTCACAGGTATTATTCTGATCAACGACATAAATGCTTATGTGCTGTTTGATTCGGGTGCTACTTGTTCGTTTATAGCATGTGATTTTGCTAGACGATTAGGATTACTTCCCAAAAAGTTGCCTATAGCTTTAAATATTAAGGTAGCAAACGAAGAGATAATTCTTGTTGAAGATGTTCATAGTAGTTGTTGTGTAGACATACGAGGTTGTAAATTATCGGTAGATTTGCTACCGATAAAGCTAGGAGAATTCGATGTGATTCTCAGAATGGATTGGTTAGTAAACCATGGCGCAATTATAGATTGTCAAAAGAAATGTGTGAACCTTAGAACATTGAGACAACCTCAGGTAGTATTTTATGGGAATAGATCACCGGGACGTTCGTGTTGTCTAACCATGACACAAACTAGAAAATTATTGAGGAAAGGATGTGTAGGTTATCTGTGTCATGTTGTTGATACCCAGAGAATGGTAGCAACCATGGAACAAATACCTATAGTTAGAGAATTCGCCGATGTATTTCCAAGTGAATTGCCGGGTCTTCCACCAGATAGGGAGACCGAGTTTGTAATAAACATTGTGCCAGGAGCGGCACCAGTTTCCAGGGCACTATATCGTATGGCGCCAGTGGAGATGAAGGAGTTAATGGTACAGTTACAAGAACTGTTGGACATGAAGTATATACAACTGAGTGTTTCTCCGTGGGGAGCGCCGGTACTGTTTGTCAAGAAGAAGGACGGATCGTTAAGACTTTGTATCGACTACAGAGAGTTGAACAAGTTAACAATAAAGAATAAATACCCATTGCCCAGGATCGATGATCTTTTTGATCAGTTTAAAGGGGCTAAGTATTTTTCTAAAATAGATTTAAGAACGGGGTATCATCAATTGAAGGTTAGGCAGGAGGATGTACCAAAGACAGCATTTAGGACTCGTTATGGTCATTACGAGTTTCTGGTGATGTCATTTCGGTTGACTAATGCACCAGCTGCATTTATGGATATGATGAATAGAGTGTTCAAACAATATTTGGACAAGTTCATCGTAGTGTTTATCAATGATATTCTAGTCTATTCTAAGACGCCAGAAGATCATGCTGAACACCTAAGATTAGTGTTGGAGACACTTTGGAAGGAGAAGTTGTATGCAAAGTTCACTAAGTGTGAATTTTGGTTGGAAAAAGGTACAGTTTTTAGGTCATGTCATTGACCATGAGGGGATTTCAGTAGATCCAGCGAAGGTGGAAGCCGTGATGAATTGGGAACAACCGAAAATGTCGACTGAGGTGCGGAGTTTCCAAGGGTTAGCGAGTTACTATCGGAGATTCATCCAGGATTTTTCGAAGATAGCTACTCCGGTGACTAATTTTACAAGAAAGACGGTGAAATACGTTTGGATTGATAAATGCGAGGACAGTTTTCAAGAACTGAAGAAGAGATTGAGTGAAGCGCCTGTTTTGTCATTACCCGATGACACAGGAAATTTCATAGTTTATAGCGATGCTTCGCATAGAGGACTTGGTTGCGTGCTCATGCAGCATGGCAAGGTCATTGCGTATGCATCAAGGCAGTTGAAGGATTATGAGAAAGTTTACCCTACTTATGATCTGGAACTGGCCGCAGTAGTTTTTGCCTTAAAGATATTGAGATATTATCTTTACAGAGAAAAATGTGAGATATACATGGACCATAAGAGTCTAAAATATATCTTCACACATAAGGAGTTGAATATGAGACAAAGGAGATGTCTGGAGTTGATAAAGGATTACGACTGTGAAATCCTGTATCACCCTGGAAAAGCTAATGTAGTTGTCGATGCCTTAAATAGGAAGGGTCGGGAGAAGTTGTCTATGTTAACGGCTCAAACTGAGTTAATAACAGAGATGGCTAGGATGGAAATAGAAGTAAAGTTGCCAAGAGAATTGGAGAAAATATTGTTTGTGATAGAGATTCAATCTACCATCGTAGAGAGAGTGAAGGAGGTGCAGCTCAAAACTGTTGACTGTGACCAGATAAAGGAGCGTTTAACCGATGAAAAAGATACTAAATATAGTCTTGATAATGAGGGGTTATTGAGATTTGGAGGAAGAATTTGGGTTCTGAATGAGACGGAATTAAAGGAGCAGGTATTATAAGAGGCTCATAGTTTGAGGTTTTTGATTCATCCTGGTAGTACTAAGATGTATAAAGATCTTCGACAGAGTTTTTGGTGGCCAAACATGAAGAGGGAAATAGCTGAGTATGTGAGTAAGTAATTGACTTGCCAGAAAGTTAAGGCTGAACATCAATGACCAAGTGGCATGTTACAGTCAATAGAAATTCCAGAGTGCAAGTGGGAGAATATCACGATGGATTTTATGGTAGGACTTCCGACTACAACAAAAGGGTATGATGCGATTCGGGTAATAGTGGATCGATTGACGAAGTCGGCTCACTTTTTGCCAATTCGGGTTAAGTATAACTTAGACCAGTTAGCTAGACTTTATGTTCAGGAAATAATTTCCAGACATGGAGTACCAGTATCGATTGTGTCAGATCATGATCCACGATTCACATCGAACTTTTGGAGGAGTCTGCAGGAGCAGTTAGGAATGCAGTTGAAGCTGAGTATGGCGTATCATCCACAAACTGATGGACAAAGTGAGAGAACAATTCAGACGTTAGAAGATATATTAAGATCTTGCGTCATGGATTTCAAGGGTAGTTGGGATGATCATCTACCATTAATAGAGTTTGCGTATAACAATAGTTATCATGCAAGCATAGGTATACCGCCTTACGAAGCTTTGTACGGAAGGAAGTGCAGAACACCACTGTGTTGGGATGAAGTAGGAGAACGCCGAATGCTAGGACCTAAAATGGTACAACAAACAGCGAATATTGTCAAGTTGATACAAATGCGTTTAGTAGCTTCTCAAGACAGATAAAAGAAATTTACAGATTCGCATAGAGAAAATAGAGAATTTGAAGTAGGTTCTTACGTATTTCTGAAGGTGTCTCCCTGGAAAGGAAAGATATGTTTTGGAAAGAAGGAAAAGTTAAGTCCAAGGTTTATAGGACCTTTTGAAGTGTTAAAACGGGTAGGTGAGGTAGCTTATATGGTAGCATTACCTCCATACCTAGAACGAATACATAAAGTGTTTCATGTATCCGTATTACGTCCTTATAAGCCGGATTATAAACACATGATAGAATATAAGCCTATTCATATCGAGAAAGACTTGACGTATGAAGAGTTTCCAATTCAAATTATCGATAGAAAATAGCAAGTTCTGCGGAACAAAGTAATATCTTACGTGAAGGTGATATAGAAGAACCACGATGTTGAAGAAGCAACGTGGGAACTAGAAGAGAAGATGAAAAAGAATTACCCTCACTTGTTTGTGTAATTTTTATTTTATAGCGAGATTCTGGGGACAAAATCCTTATAAGGGGGAGAGAGTGTAACGCCCCAGAAAATCGAACCTTTTGTAATTGTTATAATGAATAAAATAATATTATTTGTTATTATCATGTGTTAGTAAGATGAATGTCGTTCTATAACCTAGAATCGTCAGAACGTCGTAGTATTTTAACTATGTGAAGGAATTAAAGTGTTTGAATTTCCAAGATGAAAATAAAAGCTTTCCGAGAAATTTTCTGAATAACACTATTCATAGATTTTCGCTCGAAAATTATTTTTGAACTTCCGAGAAATACGTAACATTATAATATCAAGGTGAGATGGATTATGTAATAATAATCTAAGTATGGAAAACGCAATATTTCGCATGCGGACTTAGTTCGAGAACGTTAGAAAAATCATGTATTAAGAATCTAATGTAATGATTGTATGATACTTATGTATTGTACGAGGTAACTAATACAAGTATAATACGAAGTATTATACGAGTATGTACGGAGGATGGAATAATGTATATTACGAATTAGTATACGAGTAGAATACGAGAATAATAAGTAGAGAATTTATAATAAGGCTTTAAGCCATTTGTAAATGAACTTGTGAATTATGTAGGATTTACAAGTCCAATGAGAATTGGATGTGCAAGCCCAAGTGTTTGTTAATCAAAAGCCCAAAGTAAATTAATGCAAGCCCAAAATGAATAAGCTAAGTTAATTAACTTAAGTCTAGATAATGATCCAATGGGTTAAGCTTGATCCATGGAGCAACCCATGTTGAAGTGTGGTAATCTTGGTGACCAAGACATTTGAGTAATGACCAAGATATAAGTGTAATGAACAAGTAAAGGATAAGTGTTGTGATTAGCAAGTAATGAATAGTAAGGAGGTGACTTAAGGAGGTGGGATGGCATAATGACTAAACTACCCTAACCTTGTGTTTTCTATAAATAGAAGGAGCTTGCTAGTCATTTGCTACTTGTTCAAAAGACCAATAACTTTCCTTACAAATAAACTTAATTGTTAGAGAGAATAAGCCAAGAATAAGTCAAACTTTCCTTGTTATATTTCTAAGAAGAAGAAAGCTAGTCATCAAAGGTAAATGATCTTGTGATCTTATATCTTCCATCTCTACTATTGTAGGGTGATAAGTGTAATTGAATGAACATGTATGCTAAGAAATCATAAGAAGTGAATAAGCAATGGACTTAAGCCGAATAAGTCATGAATAAGTAAGATAAACCTAAATAAGTTATGAACTTATGATGAACTTATGATAAACTTGTCATATGAAGTTAGTATGATTTATAAAAGGTAAGAATGTTGCTTAAAGGACTTAAATCTATAATAAGTCATAAGGAATGAAAACTTGTAGTTTATAATTTGTTAAGTTATAAACTTATGAAGAATAAGCCATAACATAACTTAAAAGTAAGTTGTTGTAATATGTAAGTTGAGATGTCTAGTTAATGAATTGATTCCGCTTAGAATGATGATCAAATCATTAGTAACGAAGTTTTGCCAGAATTCACACGATTGGACAATAATCGTCGAATTCGTGAAATTCTCGGAATGGAAGTCAAATTTTGTGTTTGAACTCAGAAACGTTGGTTTTCGATGGAGACAAGTATTATTTGGCATTATAGAGTTGCGGACTCAAAATGACCGAATTTCGACTTAGAACGCAGAAACGACCATTGAACGTTCACGAACGTTTATCATTTTCGTTAAAAATGAACTAATAGGTGAATTTTTAGTTAACGAAGTCAAATAGATAAAATTCTTGCATGAACATGTAAAGTATGTAATTTGTGAACCGTAGACTCTTGAACCAATTTAGACTTATAACGAAGAAGTTACGAGTCCGAAAATCTCACAAAGTTAAAAAATCATAACACTATCTGGTCAGTGCACAGAGTTGAAATGCATATACCAACCCAGTAGTATAATGGTGGAATAATATTGCCATTTACAAATGATATCACCCATCTGAGAGTCATGCATGGTGCCTTAGAGAGAGAGTTATGTGTGGCGCCGTAGTAGCGCAAAGGTCGATTGACAGTATCGCTAACTTTCTGCGTGCAAGTACGCAGAGAGAGAAGAAAGGGTGAAAGTATGCAGCCAACCCTAGGGTTTTGACAATGAAGAAAGTTTATAAGTATAGAAAGAATGTTAATCGATTAACAAAGAAGTAAAGATTAATATTAGCATTATAAGGTATTGTTTAAACCTTAAGTATGATACCTAAGGGTTAAAGATAAACAATTGATTATTAACGTAAGAACAATGTGAACTATATCGAAAGCCGAAACCAATAGTAACAAATCTAAGTCATGTTTAGAATTAGAAGAAGGGTAAGATTGATGAGGAACTATGTATGTTATTCATGACCTAATGTGTTATGTGATGTTATCATCTATATAGAGACTTAAAGACTTAAAGTGCACGTGTTTTAACCGTAACTGATGCTGAAGGAAAGTATTCTAACCCTTGTTTCAGTTCATTCTGGACAAGCTTTGTAATTCCTGTATTCTTATGTATGAAGTATTGTAGGATAAAGTCAAAGCCAATTCTTTCGGCTAGACTTATATTATGTTTCTATAAAAGCATGGTCAATGTTTACCAAGTTATATTGGTGTGGTTTTCAAATGAAGACTGAGTATGATAAAAATATTTTGTAGTCAAACGACAGGCACGTGAGGTTGCCACAACTCCAACGTACATACATTTAATGAATGTAGTGTTGATCAGCATAGAGTACTATAGGTTGATCACCTAGATGTGCTCGTAAGAAATGTCGAACTTACGAACTTAGTGCCGAGATGTCCTTTTCAAATAAAGTATGAAATGCTCAAGGTCTTGGACTGGAATTTATGTTTTACTAAATATTGTTGTTATAAAACGTTTTGAATGAAAAGAAGTGATATTTTGAATTATCGATAGTACTTCATAACTATTGTTCAGTTATTGAAGATATATGATTCCTATGTTTCAAGCATGCTATTTATTCAAATTGTTGTACTTGCTGAGCTAGTCATGCTCACTCTTGTTTGAACCATATGAACGCAGCTAAGATCGAACAGACCGAAGGCTCCGGCAAGGATAATGGCAAGGTGAAGACGAACCTGTAGAATATTTATGTAATAGTTTAGGGTGAATGATTGTAATATATTTGATATTATGAAAAGAACAAATGTAATGGTTATAAAGAACCTGGGGGAATGTTAATATTATTTTGAATATATATAAGACATATTCATTCTATTGAGGCTTTTCAATTGAATGTATGTGTGAATGGTAGTACTGTGTAGCACCATCTGTTAGGTTGGAAGATTCCCGGATTTGGGGGCATCACAGAACGCATGGTCATGATCATACAATAATTTTCCATCAATGCACTACGGGCCAATGAGGACTTTTACCAAATCATTTTTAACATTAAGGGTAATGATTATACTGAAAAATCCCTGGTCATAATCATACCAATCAAAAGTCCATCTATGCACTACGACCAAAGATGACTTTCATCACAATATAAGCATTGTAGATGATGACAATGATATAAGAATTCAATTAAATGAAAGCAAGGATAAATTTAAAAGATTTATAATTTAATTTATCCAGAATTCTATAATATCCAAATTGTCAACATGATACTACTTTGTGGAGTAAAGTTCAAGAATAATATTGTATCAAAAATGATTTGGACCGAAAGGAAATCAAATTTTGTCATAAATAGTACTCTGGGTGAATAGTAAGAATTAATAACCCTTACGAATAAGAAATAAATAACACCCCTTACGAATATTGAACAAAAATAATATTCCTTACGAATATTAAATGAAGACAATGAATATTGAACGAAAATGATATTCCTTACGAATATTGAACGAAAATAATATTCATACAAATACGAAAAATAATATCTCTTCAGAATATGAAATAAATAATACCCCTTACCTTAGAAGAAGACTGGAAACTGGAATAGTGAAGTAGCAGAATACTCTTCTTCTTTCTATCTATAGCTTCTGTCTCTATAGCTTCTCTCTATAATTGCTCTTGTGAGTCTTAGTGAATTGGTGAGAATGAAAGAAGAATGAGCTTCTGTGATAGCCCAAGATTTTGAATAATTCAAATTTTACGAATAATTTTTTTTATTTAATATTAATATTGACTGTTAATATTGTGCGTGTGGATCGACAGATCATCTGGTTCGGTATTGTCCGAAGAAAAATGGGGAAAAAAGGAAGCGCCAACAAGGGACCCATTAGCGGAACCTTGGCGATTAAAGAACCTTCTTAGCCAGGGAGACCAACAGCCCGTACATTTAATATGACGGCTCAAGATACAGTGGCTACCCAAGAGGTGGCGATAGGTAACGATTTCTCTTAATTAATGATATAATTACATGAATAATGTTGGATAGTTATATGCTGTAAATTTTTTTCTTTTATAGATCCAAGTCACAGGTTAGAATTTCAGACATAAAATAATATTGTGTTGATAAGAATGAATTGATGATACAACTTTAAAAGATTGTAGAGAGTAAGAAATCAGTGATTCCGAGGACGGAATCCTTTTAAGGGGGGGGGGGGGGTGAATGTGATAGCCCGGGATTTTACGAATAATTTCTTTATTATTTAATATTAATATTGACTGTTAATATTGTGTTGTGTATACGTGATACAAGTTTTGAGAATGAGTCAATTTGTGTGTTGACTGAGAAAATTAAGAGTAGAGTTGTGCTTAACTGAGAATAAAAACCCTAAACCTAAGTCTGGATAGGGATTCGATAGAAAATACAGTTATTATAACTGTATCATTGAGTACGTGTTTGTACTCTATAGAATTTTGATCAGTGATTGATCGGGTAGGGTATAACATTAGTAAACTCTAATGAGAGATTAGAAACCCTAATCTCAGGTTTAGAAACCCTATCGTATAGTTAGGAACCCTAAACCAAAGCCAGAAAACCCTAATTTCATTTTTGGGAACCTTAAACCCTAATTGGAGTTATCAAATCCTAATGGTGAGAATTAAGGAGAATGATGTTAATTGACTAGAATACCCTCAAATTTATCAGGAAAATTATGAAATTACCCTTTTAGGGGTGAAAAGACCAAAATACCCCTTAACTTAAAACTTAAGTTAAGAGAATTCTAGAATTTGGTGACTCACCAATGTTGGATAAGCCCATGTGCTCTTAAAATCTTACCAAATCTGATCTTCCATGACACCTAACATTTCTTAGATTCATTGTATCAAATATTAGAAAGATTAAAGAGAGAGAAAACTTACTAACTTAGTCACTTTTCTCTCAAATACCAAACCAACTCTCTCTCACCAAGACCCACGAAAATACTAAGTGTATCAGTCCCAAAAATAGCCCTAGATCACTCAAGATCAGATTGCTAAGGCTAGAATCAAAGATTGGACAAGAGAAGGTAAAACACTAACTCATAGTTTGATCTTGTATGCTTAGATATAAATGATGTTTATGTGTTTATATAAGTGTTAGAGGATGTTTTATAATGATCTATGGTGATATACCATAGATCTATAGCATCAAAAGGCCTTAAAGACCAATTTTTCAAAAAATGCCCAAGAACACTAAAAGTGCTCTTACAAGCCAATGTCAGTGGCCTTAGATTTTTCTCTGTTTGTGATTTTTCTTGTTTTAAGTTTAAGATCTGTTGTTTGACATGAGGTCTTTGATCTGGAAGTGGAATCACAACCATTCCATGTCCAAATTGTAAGATATGTATGGTCAAAGTGAGTTGACCGAGCTTGACCAAAACTTTCTGGGAAACCCAGAAAGTATTAAAACAGTGTCTAACAGGTTTTTTTAAGGCCTTGATCTGTCAAACGTTAAATGATATGTTAATGTTATAATAACCAGTTTGTATCTTGTTAATTGGACTATAGATACATGTCTTTAGACCATTCAAAACATCAATAGATCGAACGTATTGAGTGGTCAAACAGGGCCACTCGGTCACGGTTGAGTTTCTGGGAAAAACCCAGAAACCGTAAGAACATAGTTCTGACATCCTTTGACCGGATCATATCTTGTAATCTTATTGTAGTTGGACTGATCTGTTGATGCATAGGTGTTCTTTGACATGTGTACTACATGCTTCAACCATGAGATCGACCATTTGACCAGAACATAGAAATAATCGAGCCACTATAAGGCACCACGAACTTCCTGGGTTTCTGGAAAACCTAGAAACCGTCTCACAGCAACTTTGGAGGTTTTGATTTCCTTGTTGTGATGTCGTACGACCAAAGTGATGGTTGATAATTGTAGTACTACATGAATACTACAATATCAAAGTCTTAGATGGCCTAGAAAAAATTTGAGCACAGAATTAAGGCTGGTCAAACCATGACCCTTGCTAACTGACTGTCAGTGCTCAAGAACACCTAAGACGACAGAAAGTGTCGCTAAAGGGCTATAGTGACGGTTTTATTATTTTATTTTCCTAATTTTAGGAAAATATTTAAAAATAGAAAATAAATTATAAAAATTACCAAAAATGGTTTTAAAAATTATTTTAAATTATAAAATTAACTTTTGATAATTTGGGATATTTTTCATTAATATTAATATTTATTTGAATATTAATGATATTTAATCTTTTTAATTAGTGTATTAAATAAATTAGAGAAAAATAATTTTAATATTATAAAAATCATTTTAAATAAGAATAAAGTGTTTAAAAATATTTTGAGTTATAAAATGTAACTTTTAATATTTTTGGAGAATTTTCATTAATAATTTAATATTAATGATATTGGATTTATTTAATTATAATATTAAATAAATGAATTAAAAATGATTTTATTGATTTAAAAATCATTTAAAAATGGGAAAAATGATTTAAAAGTATTTTAAGTTATAATTAATGACTTTTAATATTTTGATAAGAATTTCATTAATATTTAAATATTAATGGTGATGGTTTAAAAATGATTTTAAAAATCATTTAAGTAGAATATTTCGATTTAAAAATATTTTAAGTTATTATTAATAACTTTAATATTTTGACAAATATATCATATTAAAATATTAATGTTGATGGAATTAAACAGTATTTAAATCATTTAAAAATGATTCCGGTGTTTGAAAAATTATTATAAATTATAATAATTGTTTTTAAAAGCTTCCGAAAATATTATAAATGATATTTGACTTATCTAAAATAATATTGAAGCTTAAAGACCAAGTTTAGTTGACAATGTAAGTATTAATTGTCGAATAGGGTGACCAATACACCGTGAATAGACTGAAGTTCAAACAGACCGAACTAGTTAGACTTGATAAGTGTTTATATAGATTATAAACACTGATATGACTATGTGGTGATGTGTCTAGGAGAAGTATTGACTGTAAATTACAGTGATACATGTTGAGAAATATTTTGCTAATTGTAAGACCGATATTGTGATATAGGTCTTGTGAACGCAAATAAGTATAGTGTACCAGTAATCAACGCGGAAGGCAAGTTTCCTAACTCAACCTTGAGTTATATCTGTTTAAATACTATGGTGGTTAATTATTATTGATTAGACCACTGACAATAATTTATTGTTGATTATTCATAGTTAGTGCATGTTTATTAATTCAAATTGAATTAGTGATTCTGAGAATATACTTGTAGAATAACTATTATTGGATATTCACATCCGTAGAAATTAGTATTCATTTCAAATAGTACAGTTAAATTTTGTCTATTGTTTAATCATATTGAAACATGTCTTAGCTAATTGTTCTGGCTAGATGACCATTTATTAGAACTTGATAGGTTTGAGAAGAGAAGAGAAGAGAATTCAATTATTATTGATAGATCAATGCCAGTTGTTTCGGCTAGATCAAAAAAGAAAACTTGATAGGTTTGAGAAGAGAAGAGAAGATAAGTGATTAGATATTGAAATCATAGTATTTTGTTGTTAAATCAAATTCTGATTCAAAGACTGAGAAGAACAACCTTTTATATAAAGGGAACATATTTGGTAGTATATTCGGCTATTGCGCGCGTTTGAATATTATGCATAATATAGGGTATAATAAAGTTAATCACTTTTTATACTTGTAGAGGGGTATGATTTAATCTATATGGTTATCTGATACACCTGGGTATATCAAAGTAAATCTTTAATAGTTACTCGAGAAGAGAAGTTCTGGATCCTTTGTGATCCCTCAACATAAACTTAGGAAAATATTTCCATCCTGTTATTTGGGTATATCAAAGTAAATCTTTGATAGTTACTCGAGAAGAGAATTTTAAGATCTTGTAAGATTAGTCATCATAAACTCTGAAGAGTATTTCTAAATTGTTATTCAATAGAATATCGTAGAAACTTTGAAAGTATTGTATACTTTCGTTAATGTGTTGCATAGGTTGCGAGAAGATTAGTTAGAGAAGAACAAATTGTTCAGCTATTTCAAAGTTCCCCAAACTTTGGAGTCATTCTATCTAATTAGATAGTCTGTTGTTCTGATTCTTATACATTTATTGTATATCTTAACTTGCGGGACAAATTTATTGCTCACCCTTGTTAAATAAAACATTTTAGATAAGGACGATGAAGCCAGAGGAGCTGTGAAGATAAAAGGCAAAGGTGCTATGCTGTGATAGTTGTGTTTAACATATATATTATGTTGTATTTGTAAACCCTTTATGTATATCTAAAGGGTATGTTTGTAATATAAAGCTTATATAACCTGGGACGAATGTATTAACTATATCAGTTAATGTGGTGTAATATTCTATTCATCAATGAATGGGTAGTTAGATGTTAATTATATTATGGATCATGAGCACCAAACTCGGGGGTTAGGTAACCCGGATTTGGGGGTGTCACAGCTTCTATTTATAGGAAAACATAGTTTCGATAATTGCATAATTAAGGGCACGAATTATTACAGTATAGTACCTTCATCTATACCTCTATTTTTAAATTAGTCCTTTAAGTATTATCAATCTTGCACCACCTCCCCTAATAGTACATGCATGTGAATCAATAGTACATGCATGTGAATCAATAGTTCCATTCATGTGAACAAATAGTTATAAACATGTGAATTAATAGCAATTAATTGCTCATTTATCCGATTAATTACCCAATTGGTCAATATAACCTCCAGAAATCAATTATTATCAAAATAAATGTTTATTTCTACTAACACAAATAATACCAACATAATGAAAATATTTTTATCAATAATTTCATTTTTGATATTTTGAAGTTTGACTTTTTTCAAAAAAGTCAATGCCGACAAATTTTGTGTTTATAGTCTATTATTACTAATTTCATCATTTCAGACTCAAATATCACGTTCGCGTTTCCAAATTTAACTCTAAACTTAAATTTGATTCTTAATAACATTCATCATTAATATTATAACTTACAATATTTAACAACCAGATCATTTCCAGGAAAGATGGGGCTTTCCTATAAGGATTTCTTCCTATTGGCGCGCAATTAGGTGACCAAACCCTTTTCCTCCATAGAACTTTCTAGACATCGTCAATAATGCAAATAATAATATGAATAACTTTGTCATCTCAATTATTGATTTAATAATATAAAATATTGTGACAATAATTGAATAAAACTAAGTGACTTCTCACGTTAGCATCAATAATCAAAAATATTGTACAATATCGTGTGCTACTATGCAACCACGCGTATTACTATACTTTTATCACCGATTATTTTATGACAACTTGCTTACTTTGAAAAAATTTCAAATATCACCCTTAACTTTAACCTTTTATCAATTTAACCATTTACTAAATAGAATAATAATTATAAGAAAATTGAATACATTCATTTCATAAAATTCAGGATCTCACACCTATATTGTTACTTTAATCAGTAATACTTGTCAAGTATAGTATACATATGTGAATAAGTATAATAGTAGAAGAATACTATAACTATACCCTTAAATCAAAGTGTGAAGGCAAGCTATGGTGACATAGTGTATTAGGAACTGATTTTCATGTTATGTGATGACATACGTATGGAAGCATACGACTAAGAGGAAACTAACACTATATGTTTAGTATTGACGAGTTATTCTTGTGTATCATGGTAAATTAAGATAATGGGTGTACATGTTGAACTTGTATAGCTAATGTGATTATACGTGAATAGGACATCATAGTGCATTGGATTTATATTAAGCTATACTTTGGTAAACTACGCTCAAGGAAAGTACTCGAACCTTACTCTTTATTGAGCATTGCTTGAACTTGTGCAATTATTGATCGTACGAGTAGAACTTTGAAGAAATAATACTTTGTAATGAAATTTCAAACTTTGATTCAAACGATAATTATTCATATATATTGTGAAAGAAACTGTCTAAGCCATTGATTTGGCTAGACTATTGATATTTTATCCAAAGCTATCCAAACCAAATTAACTTGGCGCGGACTTGTAACTGAGAAGAACAACCCTCTTGGTAGGGGAATTATATAATTATAGGGGAACCGACGTGCGCACATGAGAAAGACTAAATGTTATACATGACATAAGGTACTTTAGACTGCTCACCTGTTGTACTCATTTTTGTAGAATTGTCAGTTTATTACTTTTAATTCTAGGAGAAGTTCATAGTCCTTAGTGACTGCTCAATATCTATTGCTTTGAAATCTTGAATTAATTAACTCTAATAATATTATTGATATTCCTGTCCATAGTGATTATTGTTGGTAATCATCAATACTTCTTGCTATCTTTAACTATCATTATTGATATACCCTTGAGAAATTTAAAACCCTATTGGTTTCCCTTTTGCTATATTACTTTATGGGCAAAATTATTGCTCATCCTTGATTTCTATAAAACTTTTAGTGAAGGCAGAACGTGGTGAACCCTCTGGCAAGAACAAGGGTAAAGAGAAGGCTTTGGAGTAGTTATTTCTATGTTACTAGGAATGTACTATTATTTGGTTGTAGAAGAACTTATTAAGCTATGTTTAATTTAAGTTGTTTTATGTATGTCCAAACGGTGTTTAATTATGATTAAGTTATGTAAGAGATGCTTAAGTTACGAACCCTTGGGACAAGAATAATTATGTTATAACAATGTAATTTATTTTATTATTTCGCTGTGTGAGATTTGGATGTTGTTATTAGAGTTAGTACGTGACAACCCAATTTGAGATAAGTGTAGTCTAAATTTGGGGGCGTCACAATAACCTAGGTTTTGCCTTCCTAATGTTTATAACCTACAGCTCTGATACCAACATGTGACGCCCCCAAATTCGGGTTCTCTAACCTCAGATTCAGTACTCACGATCCGTCATCATCAGCATTCTATAAACTATTACATAATAATAAACATACATTGTTCATTAAAATAAAGTCTTACAACATAATCCCAAGGTCATCTGAACCTTAAGTTAAATATACCCTTAATATTATAAAAGGTTTACATAAATAAATACATCCGATAATATAATAATTAAACATTCTTCATAAACTACCCCTGAACCTTGCCATTGCCTTTGCCTTTCTTACTTGAACCTTCAGGCTTAACTAAAACAAACGACATGATATAGCAAGGGTAGACAACTAATTTTCTTAGCAAGTTTAAGTACAAAGGAGGTATATCATGATTAGAAAGGGATTTAGCTTTCGATGTTCAACAATGAAAGTTGATTATTAAAAAACATAAATTAAGCTTCAATAATTGAATATTCGAATAATTGAATGCTAGATGCTAAGTGGTCAGGAACGACCATGAACATATACTAAGGATTGTCAGTATTTAAACTGGTCCTTTTAATAAGTTTTGGCAATTGAGGGGATCATCCTCTTATACCCAGTGATTTATACACACACTTAATAAACGAGCATCAATTATTTTCCAATATAATGCTTTAGTAAAATTATTCTTTTTCTCAGTCACGAGTCCTTACCAAATCAATTGGTTTGGAACAAATTCTAAAACATATTTTATTTAACAAATTTAAACATGTTTGATCTAGCTGATACAACTAGTATAGATCTATCTCAAAACAGTTCATGAATGAAAGAACTTTAATTAATCCACACTTCAATAATAACAGAATAAGAATTCAACTACATAAAGTGTGAATATCAATAATCATTAAGGATGTGGAATAATCAACAATAATTATCCATTAACATGCTTTGAAATTAATAGCTCAAGTTTGAGTTAGAGAACTTGCCTCAATTGCGGACTATTATTATGCAATTTAACTTCTTTGCTTAAGCAATATAATAAACTTCCTTTGAAAGACCTATCATTGATATTTCAATTAACATCTTAAACATTTACTCATAACATTTCTTATAATAAATTATCTAATATTTAAATATTAGACATTATATTAAAATTTTAATAATATTATCACCTCTTGATAATATTATTATCACATAAACATTAACTTCAACCTCATTTAATACTATTAATCTTAATAATATTTCATTCACTTCTTAGTATTATTAATCAAATAATATTTTATTCACTTTCTAATATTATTAATCATTTAATAATATTTTAGTTATCTTCTAATATTATTAACCTTTTAATAACATTATAATCATTAAATAACACTTTACTCATTTACTAATATTATTAACTCTTTAATAATATTTTAATCAACATCTAATATTATTAATCATTTAATAATATTTTATTTAAAATTTGAATATTATTACTCATTTAATAATAATTTAATAATAATTTAATCCAATATTATTAATCCTTTAATAATATTTTAATATAATAATATTTTAATAATATTATAAATTATATTAATAATATTTGAATATAATATTATTAGTCATTAGATAATATTTTAATCATTTATTAAACCAATAAACAATTTATTTTAATTGTTTACCCTTTACTAATTCACACAACTTATTATTCTCATTTATTCGTAACTCAAATAGAATATGGTTTTTTTCAACATATTCTGATTTTTTTATCAACAGATCTGATTTTTTTTTCTGGAAATCAATAGAATATGGTTTCCCCATGAACATATATATTTTTTGGAATTTTCCAATTCAGTTTACTATTTTTAAAGGGTCCAAATCAATCAGATCTTGCAACAATTATCATAAATCGAGCTTTTGTCCAAAAAACATGAAAGTTTTAGGGTATGTTCCTTTCATATACATCTACTTCCAATAAAATTTTACAATTGTTAAAGTTAACCACAAAGAGTTATTTCAATTTACTTTTAAAATAGTCATTTCTTGTAAAAACCATAACTTTCATTCTACACATCCAAAAATTGTCATCTCTGGACCAGATCTTAATAATATATCAAATTAACATTTCAAATTTTTCCAGAATTTTTAAAGCACAAGAAAGGAAGAAAATGCCCCTGCAAGCAACAGGCCAGGAAGAAAATACAAGCATTCTTCAATTACTATAACCCTTAGGTTATTTAATTCTCATACCTAATGTGTATATTAGGTTATATAACTTTCCTTTTTTAATTCTCTTTGTAAAATAGATACACATATATACATATTATAATATATAATTATTAAATCCCATACTTCCCATAAGGTATAACTTATTTGTCATCATTGATAAATAATCATAATATCCATTTATCCATATATTTACTCATTACATGTCACAAAGTTTTCAATATCAGTAATATTTTTTATTTATAGAGTGACATAGAAATTCTTTGTTATCACATCAACAAATCCAACATCATATCCCTCCTTGATATGGAGGGGCAACCATAAGCTCCTGCCCTAGGGTCTTAATACGGGTCATAAGCTCTACAGAAGTATGCATGGTATTGTCCTGATGACTTAGAAGCTCACTAGTCTGATCTGTAAGATCATCAAGAAAAGTCCCGAGAGAAGCACTCTCAGTAACAGTAGCATCTCTGGTAGCACGTGCCTCATCCATCTTAAGGAAGACAACATCCCTGCTGGACAAAGTTGTCAACATCAATGCCCGAGCCTGATCACGCTCAAAAGTCAGAAGTTGTACTCTCTACTCCAAGGCCTCTCTATAAAGTGGTGAAGCAGTAGAAGAAGAGCTAGGAGCTGAACTAACCAAAGCCATTGTCAAATCAGGAAACAACTCATCCTTTGTAGGGGAGGGTGGAGCCTCCATAGGCTCCTCATCATCTGAGTCATTGCTCGAGACTCTAAATAAACAAAAGTGGTTGATATGTCCACCTCTAACTATGCACTGTACTCTGCTGAACGACCAGCATAATTGTCTGGGAACTCAGCTCTCTCTCGATGAATCTAGAAATCGTATACTCTCGCTAGATCATCCTCAGATAAGGATAAAGAAGATGATTTATGACCTGAAACTCCTCCAAAAGGATGAACATCCTGAAACTGATTAAACTGACCCAGAACAACTAATAGATTAAGTGGTCACCCCTCTCAAACCAGCCAATGGCAAGAAGTCCATACCCACAGCATGTGTAATGAAACTCAAAGGGGTATAGTAGCTAAAATAAAGCAAGATGGAGATTGCATCCTCAATAAATGTTAGAAAGACAAACCAAGATGATTTATTTATGCAGTTAATAGGGCAGAAAGAGTAAGACATCGCTATGTCCCACCCAAAATAATAGCCAAGAAGTCTAAATGTGCCTATCAAACTAAGATGTGTCATAAACCAGATATATAACAATAGAGCACAACCTCAGAAATACTCCTCGCTACGTGCATAACAATGAAAAACTAAAATAAGAGTCTGCTAAAATCATGGGAATAATGGTACAATCCTCCCGAATAGCGCTAACTATTGTCACTAGTCCAACATCCAGGTGATCCATGTACAGAGGCATATATAAGTACGCTATGACGCACATTAAAAAAGCGTCAACTCGAGTCATCCCCTAACACTCCTCTGAAATGGCGAAGTCCTCTAAATGAAGTAAAAAGTTATTAATGGACCCAAAATGGTAGATTAAAAGTCCATAGATATGACATGACCGGAGGTGATCTCATACAGCACGACTGTCTGCCTCAGACTAGTCATAAACTGTCAGCGCAAGTGACCGACCGCCACCTTGGCATAGGGCCCATCCAGGGACAATCCAGTAATACTATGATACTCCTCCAAAGATCGAGTCAACTCATCTGACCCAAATTTGAAAACTTCCCTCTCAAGGATGCAGCATGACAACATCCCCTCTATAAAACTGTTTGGAACATGAAAAGTCCGGAATGCCATAGAAAGTCCCAACATACCACCTGTTGATTAGCGATCCAAGTCCAGTAAACTATCATACCAGGACCGCAAACAAGAAGCGACACGGGTGTCAGGAAGGTGATCGATACATGTCACTAAAGATGAAGACATCTGTAAAACCGTATCACCCGACCATACAAGGGTCAACTCTAACTCATCCATATAAATGCAAATCCAAAATATATAATGCATGAATCATGATAAATGACAATATAATAGGTGCAGTAATAGAAAGCATTATATACATCTATGTGAAATATAAAACTAAATACATCATCATCTCTCTATTCTACAAATAAAAATAAAAAGTACATGGAAATGCGGCACAAACGCTCAATAGCTAACAAAGGCCTATAAAAAGAAATCCCTAATATTTACATCTCCAAGCCGATCAACCGAAGCTAGCTCCTCCTGAGTTAGTGTATCTCTACTAAGGGGTATATTAGGATGGTACAAAGGGGGATCTCCTCCAATCAAGCCATCAGTATCTGGGTCGCCAGAAGGACCAGAACTAGATCTGGAAGGATAATAAGTAGCAGCCTCCACAAGATCCCTGCCTAAATGGCCTATAAAAAGGGACAATTGATCTACCTCCTGTGTCAAGCTCGCTATCTGATCCAAGTGGGTCGGCTCCCAAACACATGCAATCCAAGCTATCATCATCATGGATCCAAGCACCATATCTACCAAGAACCGGGTAGCATGGGTCTGAGCCCCAATAGTGTGGGGAGTCCACCACCAATAAAAAATTATCCTGAGTGCAGAGGCCATCAGACAAAGTGAAACCATCTAAGCCCATTAGGGGCATATTTGTAACGGGATGGGAAAAAGGCCAGTACCACAGAGCAGGAGGAAGATGTGGAATATAAATTTCTCCTAAGATACATCTGATAACTCGTTCTCCTAAATAGAGCTCCCAACCTCCCTCAGTAAAAAAGGGAATTTGACGGGTAGATAAGGAATTCTTTCTGGAAACCATCCCCAAAACCCACTATAAGATGATTTGGGGTATAAGGAACCCATATAAAGTCATTAGCGGTCAGCAACTCTAGCTGCACACGACAGTGAGTAAAGACATCTATTATAGGGACCTCAGTGTAAGACCCCAACTTTTTATAAATAAAATTGAATTTCCTCTATTCATTATTTTGAAATAGTAAGGGGTGGATTTGATTAATGTGGTTAGTTATGGGTAAAATGTGCAAATTCTGCAAAATAAGCAAGTGGTTATAAAATATTCATTGTTGTCGGGGAATATTTATTTGGTCGTGGAATATTCTTGTTGTCGGGGAATATTCGTACGACGGCGCAGCCATTTGTGGGCCCCATAATGGAAAACTGTCGGATGAAGAAAATGATAAGTATGAGTTTTTATAAATAACGACGTAGTTGTTACCGTTAACACTGTTGGAATACCTGGCGGTTAAAGTGATATAATAAGCGTGGTTGCACAGTAACACACAGTATTGCACAGTATTTTTGGATAATTGATTCTTACGTAAGAGGCACTACTCAATAACTATTACAGGAATTATTGTTCAATATTTTATTTTATTAATTCAATAATTGCTACGTTGATATGTTATATTATTGTTGTTTCAATAATTATCATTGCACAGTATTTCCCATTATCAGATCAATAATTCATATTATTTGAATAATATTATTAGATAGAATTATTTGAAATGTCTAAGGAAGTTACATGCAGGAAAGGGTTTGGTCACCTAATTCTTGGCCAAGAAGGGAGAAATCCTTATCGGAAAGCCCCCTCTTTCCTGAGAACGATTTGGTTGTCATTATTGTGATTCTGTAATATTATTTATGAATAATTAATTATTGATTTATATGATAAGGAAATATTTATTTTATGTGGTTATAAATGAAGGAACTAATGCTGAGGTATTTTATCAGTTTTTTATCGGAATGGAGGTTTTAACAATCATCCGTATGTGGATTTCGATCATTTTCTATTTGGAATTTGGAAAAACTTTCTTCTACAAAGTTATAGAGAATTAAATTTCCTATTGAATGGACATAAAATTTGTATTTTTCTGATAAAAGAGCTATTTATTGTGAATTATTGAAGTTTCAGAAATAAATATTTTTTTATTAAAAACATGGGTGGGCCCCACTTTTGTTTTTTGGTGGAAAAATGCTGAAAGTTTCAAGTGTGGTGTACGTGAATAGTAGAGGGTAGAGCCACCAGTAGCAGGTTAGTCTGCTTTGGCATTTTCCTATAAATAGGGTGCTTAGGTTAGTGTTGGGTAAAATCTATATATTCACAACACGCAAGTATACGTGGTCAACAAGTAATAAAGTGATAAGTAGAGTATCGTTCCCACAGAGACTAACTAGCAATAATCTTAACTTACCATTAACAATTTTCTATTAATCCTAATTTTATTAAACAAATCAACTCAATAATTAAAATTAAAGAATCTAAATTAAAGAATAATTGAACTATCGCAAAACAATCACAAATATCAAAATCTGGAATTTCAAACAATTAATGGAGAATTAGACTTATGATTTCACCCTAAGCTTCACTTTGATTTTAACACCTTAATTCCAATTCAACTCACTATCCCAGTTTATTAATCAAGAACATGAACATAGTATTAACCACTGATGATTGGGTAATATACCCATGAATAGGATATACTTGGGCTTAGATTTGTGTATTCTCGAGTCTTTTAATAGCATTTTTACTGTATTTATGTTTTGATTTGCAAGTTTGGGAGCGGTGAGAACACTTGGGAGAATTTAAGCTAAAACATGGCATGATTGGCACTTTTTGCTTCACACAATGGGCGCCTATTCAAGATAAATCCCGGCACGGGCAATCGGGTGAGAATCTCGATTGACCAGAAAGCGCATTTGACTGGCGTTGACTTGCTTTAAAATCATTAAAGAGGTGGTTTTGTGAGCAAAAATTGAGTTGGAATTGGATTGTGGTTGGACAAGTGAAGTAAAAATTGATTATTTGTATTGAATTAGGGGACTATTCTACACAAGTGAAGGCTGATCAAGGAGTAAGAAAGGGAATTGAAGAATTTACTTGGAGTTTTCCTCTTCTTCTTCTTCTTCTTCATTCTTTAATTTGTGTAATTCATTAAGGAAGATTTTTCAAATATTGTTGGTTTTATTTTCCGTTATGAACTAATTTCTTTCATTAAGATTCCAATTGAACCTTTTATGATTATGAATTAATTATTTGATTTATTCCAATTATTTATGTTGAAGTGAATTGTTCATCTTGCTTTGTGCTGATTGATTAATTATCTGGCCAATAATTACCTTGTTACTCTAGAAGGAATTGACAAAGGAATTCTAGGGTTAGAACTGGGCATGGTGACATGTGACTTAGTTATTTGCACAGTGAATAATTAGGTTTGTGAATAGAATGGAAATATCTCTTCACCGCATGTAACATATAAGGAATTGGGATTGTAAAGAGTTTAATTCAATTATTTTGCATAGGAATATAGCAAAATTAATCTGGGTTAAATAGAAGGCAATTGATCACTTGGAAAAGGGCTTTTGGCATTTAAGAATTTCTGTTAACAATTCAGTAGACATAATAATTGGGATAATTGGATAATTAATTTATAGTTCATAATTGAGGATATTGGAGTCTTAATCCTTATTTATCTGAATTCAATTAAATCTTAGTTTGGCATACTTGCTTTCTTTTAGATTAATTTCTTTTAGTTGCTTAATTTAATTTTCTTTTAATTTGAAAAATCATAATTATTGGTTGTTTAAATAAAATTGAATTGATATAGTGCTAGTAGTTGGAATTTATTAATTAGAATTCTTTGTGGGATCGACACTCTATCTTATCACTCTATTACTTGTTGACCGTGTAAACTTGCACGTTTGCTTTGATTGTGAAATCAACCAACAAATTTTTGGCGCCGTTGCCGGGGATCAAACCCGGGTCACCCGCGTGACAGGCGGGTTTCTATAGACGCTTCATTAAAGATTTTTCCAAGATTTCAAAACCCTTATGTTCCCTGTTGGAGAAAGACGTGACTTTCAAGATGGATCAATCATGTATTGAGGCATTTGAGGTATTAAAGAAGAAGTTGGTCTCTGCTCCAATTATTGTGGCGCCCGATTGGTCTTTACCGTTCGAATTAATGTGCGACGCCAGTGACTATGCAGTTGGAGCAGTATTGGGACAATGTCACGACAAGATTTTTCACACAATATACTATTCCAGCAAGACGTTGATGGAAGCCCAATTGAATTACACAACCACCGAAAAAGAGTTACTTGCGGTTGTGTTCGTCTTCGATAAATTCAGAGCATATCTCATTGGGACCAAGGTAATTGTCTACACAGATCATCTGCTATCAAATATCTGATTGAAAAGAAGGACGCCAAACCATGACTAATACGGTGGGTGTTGTTGCTGCAAGAGTTTGATCTTGAGATCTGGGATAGAAAGGGTACAGAAAATCAAGTGGCTGATCATCTTTCTCGGTTGGAGAATGCAGACATCCAGCAAAAAGACAACATCATGATCAATGAGAAATTTTTGGATGAACAACTTCTCCGAGTAACTATAACATTGTCGTGGTATGCAGACTACGTGAATTATGTGGTTGCTAAAGTGTTACCCCCGGATTTGAACTCACAGCAACGTAAGAAGTTCCTCCACGACGTGAAGCAGTATTATTGGGATGAACCATTTCTATTTAAGGCATGCGCAGATCAAATGATTAGACATTGTGTGCCTCATGAAGAGATGGACAACATATTGGGTCATTGCCACTCATCAGATTATGGAGGCCATTATTCTGGTGATCGAACATCGACCAAGGTGTTATAAACAGGATTTTACTGGCCTTCTTTATTCAATGATGCTTACCTCTTTGTGCTGAAATGTGATCGATGCCAACGCGTAGGTAATATCTCCAAGCGCAATGAAATGCCACTCAACTCAATTTTGGAGGTAGAACTATTCGACGTATGGGGAATCGATTTTATGGGACCTTTCCCATCATCTTTTAATAATTAGTACATTTTATTGGCGGTTGATTATGTTTCCAAATGGGTAGAAGCTGCAACTTTTCCCACAAATGATGCTAACGTTGTTCTCCGATTCTTAAAGAAAAATATTTTCACACGATTTGGGACGCCGAGAGCGATAATAAGTGATGAGGGGACTCACTTCTACAATAAACAATTCACAAAGTTGCTCACAAAATATGGGGTTCGTCATAAAATTGCAGCCGCGTATCATCCCCAAACCAATGGTCAAGCGGAGGTCTCAAATAAGGAGGTCAAGTGAATTCTAGAAAAGGTGGTCAATCCGTCCTGAAAAGATTGGTCATTGCGTCTTGACGATGCTCTATAGGCATATCGAACAACGTACAAGAATTCGATCGGCATGTCACCTTATAGAATGGTATATGGAAAGGCGTATCACTTCCCAGTCGAGCTAGAACATAGTGCACACTGGGTCATTCAGAAACTGAACTTTGATCTACACGCGGCGGGTGAGAAAAGGTTACTGCAGTTAAATGAGATGGATGAATTTCGGTTCAATGCCTATGAGAACGCAAAACTCTACAAGGAGAAAGTCAAAGCCTGGCACGATAAAAAAATTCTTGATCGGACATTCGAATCGGGCCAACAAGTCTTGCTTTTCAACTCAAGATTGCGTTTATTTCCTGGGAAACTGAAATCTCGTTGGTCGGGACCTTTCAAGGTTGTATCTGTTGCACCACACGGAAACATTGAGGTCGAGGAACTAAATTCAAAACGCAAATTTAAGGTCAACGGTCAATGACTGAAACATTACTGGATTGGACCCATTAAACGTCAATCCACGGTCACGTACCTCTCTGAACCAGTGGATAACTGAGCACAACAGCAAAGTCTGGCTAACGACTTTAAACCAAGCGCTATAAGGAGGCAACCCTATCATAATTATATATATTTTTTAGTTTAATTTGTTTCATTTTTCTTCATTAGTTGTTTGTACTTTATTTCATTTGTTTTTATTATTTATTAGGATATGCTCTGCCTAATAATCTTGTTATATCATGTATACGCAGTGCATGTAGAGAGTTCAGACTAGTGGCCACACTTGAAGACTGAAGATAGCGCCCCGGCGCTTGGCTAACCCACAAACTCAGCACCCCGGCGCTTGGCTAAATCAGAACTCCCTAATATGTAGCGCCCCGACGCTCAAGAACCCACACAACTCAGCCCCTATTGAGTCCCAAAGAACAAATCAGAGTGTAGGTAATACCTCGGTATTTGAAGAATAGTGCAATTATAAAGGTTTCAACGCTAGAGGCGATCATCAGGCCCTGACGTGTAGTGCCCCAACGCTCTAGCCATGTTATAACCCAGCACCCCAGCGCTAGGGTCAATTTTGAAGTGGAACCGTACACGCTAAGGACTCTTCATTCACCAAAACTTCAAAAACCTTCTACACTTCTAATCTTTCTCCACAACTTCACACGTTAACTTCTATATCACTAGACCACCTTCCATAATTCATCTCCTAACACTTTAATTTCATTTAGGATTCAATCACTTCTACACCATAATTGATTTCAATATTTTTTAAAGGAGGAAAAGGTATGTTGAGCAATTAAATTCTTTTGTCACTTATGTTTGTTTTTGCTACATACTCTTGAAGGCAAGTGTCTATTCCCTCAATTGCAATGGGTGATTCCCAAAGTGTTCTCCTTCATATGCTACGGTTACTTTTTATGGATCATGCATGCTATTACAGGTCAATTGACTCCCATAGTTGATACATTGAGTCTTGGATTCCATGTTTATCTTGTTCTATTTCTGAGTTTGTGAATAAAATATGCCCTTATGTGTTGACATCCAAAGATTTACACATTGCCCACAGGGTGTTTGAAAATATGCCTGAGTCAATTGTTCTTGCAAATACCACACAACACCATATATGCCATCTTGACACCTCAATGTCATAGGTTTTATTTTGCTTGACATGACACATCTTTTGGGCAACTTGTGTGTTTATCCTATCAATTGTAGAAGTTGAATAACCCATACGTCTAATCGGTACAATTGTGCGTTTTCATGCTATTATGTGTCATACCACACCCCTAACCAAGGACTCAAAGGACACATATAATTTGAAGTTTGGGGGTAGTGTCATGGATACATTTATCCAAACTAGAATTCTGTCCAATGCTAATACATGTGTATGTCTTTACTTGCAGAATTTTCTAAATGGCTTCCAAGCGACAACGAGGAGAAGGGTCTGGTTCCGTCTCGGCCCCTCTAAAATTTGATAGCAGAAGGTTTGTAAGCGCCGAGGCACAAGAGCGATACAACAAGATGGCTACCCGTTCTCTCATCCCCGAACGAGGTTTAAGGCCCGATCAATCCAAAGACGAGGACATAGCGGTCATGATAGATGAGAGGAATTGGTTCACACTCACCGAGCAGCCCGATCCAGCGGTGATTGCAGTTGTAAAAGAGTTCTACGCAAACGTGCCAGAGCACTACCATTATGGAGTGTTTGTGAGGGGTGAAACAGTTGAAATTGGCGAGGAGGACATAAATGGGTGTTATCAACTGCCATTAGAGGGCCTGAATGATGAGTATGCATGACTTGTGAGTGATGGGCCGGACTATGAAAAGATAATTCGTGAGATGTGTCAACCGGGCACCACATGGACCGTGCATAAGCGTGGCAGCATGACTTTTACACTGTCTCACCTCAGTCTATATGGAAAGGCATGGTACGCCTTTGTTTTTGCCAAACTAATGTCGTGCACGCATGTTAGCCATGTCACCAGAGAAAGGGCTGTGGTACTATATTCAATTATACAAGGCCTAAAGATTGATGTTGGCCACCTTATTCAGCAGTCCATTCTCCGAGCATCACGACGAGGGACCACAGGAGGGTTACTACATCCGTCTCTCATCTGCGTTTTGTGTGCTAAGTTTGGAGTAAAATGGAAATTTGATGAGATGATTCAAGCGCCTATGCCCGTGTTGGACCACAAGTTAATTAACAGGTATAAAGTATGGACAAGTGGGGATCACCACCCTAGGGGATTGGGTTTCATAATTCCCCAAGTTGAAGATACACAAGCTCCACCACCTCAGGCTCCACCTACTTATGGTCCTTCATTCGCAGCTCACCGTGGTGTGGTCCCCGAAGCAGTCCAACGTGAGATAGACGGATGGTTCTATAATCTTAAAGCCCAAAATGTCCGCCTCTCTGAACGTCAAGATGTGATTTACAAGTACTTGGTTGACCAGTTTGCAGCCCAGAATGCTATGAACGCCCAGCTGTTTCTGGGTGTTAATCTCAATCAGTTCCCCACTACTCCAATTTTGCTTGTGTTTCCCCCTTCCGATCTAGAGATGAACGAGGATGATGAAGCTCCATCCGAGGCATAAGCGCGTCAGGGAAGTCCTCTGTTTTCTTTTGCTTTATTTATCGCATGAGGACATTGCTCTAGATAAGTTTAGGGGTAGTTTATTTTTATCTTGTTTGCGTTAGTAGGTTGTTATTTTTAAGAGTTTGTGGATAATTTGAATTTTTATTTTTAATTTTTATTGTGATTACGTGTTGCATTTTAGGATTGCATGTTAATTCCAGCCTTTGATAGTACGTATGTTTGGGGCCAATGATGAAATTAAAATTGCATGAACAAGGCTAGTAAGGATTGCTAAGTCAGTGATATGATTTTCTTGATATGATTTAAATCTTCATCTATTTGACACTGATATTATAAGGATAACACGTTTTGAAAAAAATGACCATGTTGGCTATGATAGTTTAAATGGATAGATAATAGAGTTCTAAAGGATGAATGCTAGTGAAATGAAGGAACAAGTTAAATAGCTAGTGAAGACTGAATTTAGATATGAACTCAAGTTTGGGGGAAAAATATTTGGAGTATATAAGCTTTAAAAAAAAATAAAAAATAAAATAAATACCGTGGCATGCTTGTCTAGTTTTGTGGCCTTTGTTACTTGAGTAAGTAAGCCCGAGGGGATTGTCTCTACACCTAGCGCCCTAAGGTCTTAATGGCTTGGGAGTCGTTGGTCGAAAGCTCGTTAAGGTAGCACTGAAAAGCCTAATGGAATAAGACAATGCTTAGTCATGAGAAAAAAAAAGAAAAAAAAATGGTATCAAAGTAGGAAAAGTGCAAAAGCCCCCGTTATAAAAAAAAGAGAGCATAAATACTCCATTTTGACCCCTGGACTTTGGTGATGGTTTAATTTCAGTTGAAGCAAGTTTATTTGATGAGTTCTCGAGTTGAAACTGTGTGATGCCTATTAAGAAATTTATTATCTTTCATATTTTGCTTTTCATTGCTTAGCATTGTTGTTGAACACACACTCACAATATCAATAATAACAGATTTAGATTCATTGATTGTTGGGATATTATTGAACTGCCGTAACATGATGTATTAGCATGTTTTTGTGATTTTTCTGAGGCCTAATGAATATATTTGTGCTAGTGGATTGCTGGAATTAAGATCATTTAGATAGTTTGCATGTTGTTTAGTTGTCTTTTGTGTCTTGTGTTTTGTTGCTTGAGGACAAGCAATGATTTAAGTTTGGGGGTATTTGATGATTGGGTAATATACCCATGAATCGGATATACTTGGGCTTAGATTTGTGTATTCTCGAGTCTTTTAGTAGCATTTTTTTGTGTTTATGTTTTGATTTGCGGGGTTTGGGGAGCGGTGAGAACACTTGGGAGAATTTGAGCTAAAACAGGCATGATTGACACTTTACGCCTCACACGGTCATGGGGTATTCTATTCGATGTAAATCGGTAGCCTGTATATGGCGTTGACTTGCTTTAAAATCATTAAAGAGGTGGTTTTGTGAGCAAAAATTGAGTTGGAATTGGATTGTGATTGGACAAGTGAAGTAAAAATTGATTATTTGTATTGAATTAGGGGACTATTCTACACAATTGAAGGCTAATCAAGGAGCAAGAAAGGGAATTGAAGAATTTACTTGGAGTTTTCCTCTTCTTCTTCTTCTTCATTCTTTAATTTGTGTAATTCATTAAGGATGATTTTTCAAATATTGTTGGTTTTATTTTCCGTTATGAACTAATTTCTTTCATTAAGATTCCAATTGAATCATATATGATTATGAATTAATTATTTGATTTATTCCATTTATTTATGTTGAAGTGAATTGTTCATCTTGCTTTGTGCTAATTGATTAATTATCTGGCCAATAATTACCTTGTTACTCTAGAAGGAATTGACAAAGGAATTCTAGGGTTAGAACTGGGCATGGTGACATGTGACTTAGTTATTTGCACAGTGAATAATTAGGTTTGTGAATAGAATGGAAATATCTCTTCGCCGCATATAACACATAAGGAATTGGGATTGTAAAGAGTTTAATTTAATTGTTTTGCACAGGAATATAGCAAAATTAATCTGGGTTAAATAGAAGGCAATTGATCACTTGGAAAAGGGCTTTTGGCATTTGAGAATTCCTGTTAACAATTCAGTAGACATAATAGTTGGGATAATTGGATAATTGATTTATAGTTCATAATTGGGGATATTGGAGTCTTAATCCTTATTTATCTGAATTCAATTAAATCTTAGTTTGGCATACTTGCTTTCTTTTAGATTAATTTCTTTTAGTTGCTTAATTTAATTTTCTTTTAATTTGAAAATTCACAATTATTGGTTGTTTAAATAAAATTGAATTGATATAGTGCTAGTAGTTGGAATTTATTAATTAGAATTCTCTGTGAGATCGACACTCTATCTTATCACTCTATTACTTGTTGACCGTGTAAACTTGCACGTTTGCTTTGATTGTGAAATCAACTAACAACCACCTCTCGATGCACTAATACCGTATGAACTTAAATCCACAATTAAGATAGAAACAAGTTAAACACGTTAATCAACTAACTCACTATATCTCTATGTGAATTACAATAAAAGAAGGTTTAAGAATAAGTTCTCTATCCGATTACATGCGATGTCAAGCATATCTCTACCTTAACATTCATCAAGATTCTGCTATTCACAAAATTCATGAACACATGGTATAGTAATTAGGTCTAGATTTGAATATCCTCCCTCGATTCCAAACAAATCCAAAAAGAATTGTTGATCAGGCAATTCATAAATTCAAGCTCAAATCAATATAGATAAACTGGGAATAGATTATTGAAATGGAAATCAAAGGTTACAAAATCATCGTTTCACTTAAAGATCCATTATAAGCCTAAAAAGTGAATTAGTTCATACTAAACGAAATAAACACTGAATAAATCATAGAAAACATTCTTTCAATTACAATCAATAGCCTAAGATAAAGAATATTGAAAAAAACACCCTTTTCGTAGCCTAGAATCACAATCGCCTAGAAAATCTTCTCGAAATACTCCTCCACAGCTTGCTATGAAAAACTCAGATCAATCTTCGTAATATGTCTTGTTGTATTGTTGAAGTTGTTATTGATAGAGTAGTAGATGTCCAACACACAAGCTCCAGCCGAAATTCCCTTCAATTAGAGTTCCATTGTCATGCGATAATCTAGAATCCATGCCCAAGAAGAATTTCAATCATAGCAGGACATAGCCATTACATTACCTTATTTTACATGGGTTGGGTTCATAATAGATATATCGCCCTCAAGCGGCATCCTTTCTGTCAAGCTCAACTGACTTGCCGAATTTTATGATGTGCTCCAATTTTGCTCCAAATAACTTCAAATCATCCCAATTGACTCCAAATGTACGTTAAAGGCCACAACCACCATCCTAAACATGCAATAACATAAAACGAGTAAAAATAAACATGATCACAAGAATTTAGCAACAAATAAGCATGAAATGGACATTGAATCGCGTATATAAAATCCACTTATCAAAATCTCCCAAACTTAAACCGTGCTAGTCCTCGAGCACAAAACAACTACATGCAATGCAACGAGATGAAATGAATATGACCTATCTTATATGCTTTTGAATCCAACAATACTGCAAAATCAAGATTATCTTAATGGCCTCAGCGAAAACAAACAACTATACAATATCAACCACCAGAAACCAATCTACAATTCGGTTTTAATCCTCAAATCTCAAGCCATCATCACTGGTATAGTGTACGTGTGTGATCTACATCTGTGATAACTGATACGAAATCAACTTCAATATATAATCAATCTCGTAATAGGAATCATACAGTGCAAACTTAAAAATTTCAAACATAGACAGTTCCAACTAAAACTAGACAATCACTAATCTCGGGGGTTCACGCAGGGTACTTATACTTTATTCATATATATATTTTTTTCACGGGGGCTTTTTGCTCTTTTCCCGTTTTATTCATATTTATTTTCTTATTTTTTATATATATATACATGACTGTGCAATGTCTCATCCCATTAGGCTGACAGTGCTACCCCTTAGCGAGCTTTCGACCAACGACTCCCAGACCATAAAAGACCTTAGGGTGCTAGGTGTAAAGACAATCCCCTTGGGCGTACTTGCTCAAGTAACAAAGGCCCCGAAACAAGACTAGTCACGATATATGTACACTCTTTATATATAAAGCTTATATACCCCATATATTATCCCCCAAACTTAGGTTCTTGCCTAATTTTTGCCTTTACTATCTATCCTTATCATTTTCTCCTTTACTCTAGCATTATCCTTAAGAGACCATTTAGGTATCAATTTGAACTGACCAGTCAACAACGATGTTATTATTCATGCTATCCTTATTATATCAGTTCAAACAAGCTCAAGATTCGATTCATAACAGAAATTGTATCACGGTTCTAATACTCAATACTGTATTTGTTAACCTATTATCAATCTCATCATTGGCCCATAAACAATATGAAATACAACATTGCTGGACTTACGTAAACACAATATTTAACTAACTAATTTTTTTTATATAGATAACAAAATGCACTCTTTACAAAACTAATTACTATGCAATGGCAAACATTAACCTAACTACTATGTATGCACCTAAGCTATCATGCAATACTGAAATTAAGATGCAATACTGAAATAAAAATGACAAAATGCAACCTAAGTACTACATATGCATGTAAACATGTATTTAAATCCCCCAAACTTAAGTAATACAATGTCCTCATTGGATGAATAGTCAAAATAAGTACGTGAGGACTTCCCTGCTATCGCTTAAGTCTGAGGAGGTGGTTGTTGTTCTTCTTCGTCCGAATCACTTGGTGGAAACCGTGGCATTGGCATGGGCTGTTGATATGGAAATTGGGCCATCGGGTTAAAGCTTTGAAGTGTTGTGTTGAGTGAGGCTAAAGATGCATTCATAGCATCAAACATGTGATCATGCCTTATTGCTAATCGCCTCATTTCCCGTCGTGCTGCTTTGTTATGCGTATTCATTTGATTTTAAAAACCAAGGAACTGAGAACTGGATATGGCCTTGGCCTGCGGTACCTGCTCGGCCCCTTAATCGCCCATTGGTTCATCATCATCCCCCGATGTCTCTATAGCATCAACATTATCTACTGAATCCGACGGAAAAATAAAACCCAGACCACGCGGATGTGACTCACCCCCTACCCATACAGAATACCGCGCTATCATTCAAGAATTAAGTAATGCAAACGACATTTGTGTGGGTTCGTCATTGGACCATCTAACCCCTGCATTGCGACACAACCCACAAATGAGTGATGGGTGTGGCAAACCTCCAGAAAAATTTCCACGCAAGTAGCGGCGGATGGAGGAACAGATAATGGCCTCGACGTCGATAATGAAATCTTGCACAATGGCGTACAACAGTAACGCCTTCTCTTTGGCGACGTCCGAGGTGTGTTGGGACGGAAGAAATTTAGCGCATAGGAAAGCGTACTAGATTTTGCCATACCGGCTAAGGTCTTTGCTATGGAACACGGTGCCTCCCTTACGACCTTTCATCCAAGATGTTCCCAGCTTTGTCATCTCTGTGATTATAGCGTCATAGTCCTGATCAAAATTTCATAGATGAGCATAATGGCAGTGCTGAGGTACCCACAGTTGATAGTAGGTGTTGATCGCATCGGCACTGAATGGAACCAATTGACCTCGAACAAACGCATGGAATGGTTCTTTGTCCTCAGCGTTTGCATAGAATTCTTTGAAAATGTTTACCACAGCGGGTTCCGGCTCTTCGATGAATTTTGTCCACCCCTTTTGATAAATTTGAGGCATCATCTCCCCATCGTTAGGATCCGGTGCCAACCCTTGCTCCGGTGTAAGGGCTTTGGTGAACAAGTAGTCATACCGGTTGGCGGCGGCGGCACTCGCGAATTTTCAGCGATCGAAGGTGTGGGTTGGTTGAGATGGCCTTGAACTCTCTCCCCTTTGGCGTTTAGAAGATGATTGCGAAGCCATGATTTCTCTCTAGGGCTTGACTTGCCTTAGCTCTCCCCCAAACTTTTCAATTTGATCTTCTCTAGCTCTCAAGTATACTCTATGAATGCTCTATATCAATTGTTATGAGAGATATGATATGAGATGGAGTGATATATATAGAGGTGGAAGGATGGCTACCATTGGTGGAGTGAAGAGGTGGAGAGGAGTAATGGAGTATTGGAAATAGTGGGGTAGAAGTGGGTGGTAGATGGAGTTATGAAGTAGTGGGGAAGTGGGAAAGTGGTGTATTATTGGGAAGGGGAGAAGCCTGCGTGTAACTGCCAAAAGTTTGTTAATTTCCAGGACCCCCGCCCCGGCTGGGGGTATTGTACTAGGAAGGCCCACCCCGGCGGGCTATGCTACTGTCGTCTGAGTTTAGGGATCCCCGCCTCGGCGGGGGTTGTAGTGTTATTGATGCTCATTCCACGGGTTATGCTTGTCTAACATTTTGAGACCCCCTTGCCGTGGTTATAGTAAAGAGGCCCGCCTGACGCGGGCATGCCTACTGTCAGACTTTCTCTTTTTTTTTTTCTCATTTTGCTTTAATGTAGCTCACTTAATGCTCCATTTTCCATCATGCAAGATTTAAAAATGAGAATTAGTGAGTTATTGATAACATAATGTATTGTGGAGAGATTAACGAGACTTTTATTATTCTTTTACCTAGTAATTTAATGAAAACTATGATTAAGCAAATATTAATTGAAAATATGATAAATAAACTTAAGATTGGGTTGCCTCCCAATTAGCGCTTGATTTTAAGTCTTTCAGCCTGACTACTTCCTGCTCATGTTGTGTCGGTCAATGTGGCGATCACGTCGGTGTTGGCTTCTCCACCCCAATAATGCTTTAAACGGTGTCCATTTACTTTGAACGTATCTAGTGGATTACGAATGTAGAGTTCCACTGTGCCATGAGAGAAAACCCGTTTAATAGTAAATGGTCCCGACCATCTCAATTTAAGCTTTTCGGGGAACAATCGCAGCCGTGAGTTGAACAATAATACCGATTGACTCGACTCGAATGTTCGATGCATAATTTTCTAGTTGTGCTATCTTTTTACCTTTTCTTTGTATAGTTTGGATTTCTCATAGGCGTGAAGGCAAAATTTGTCGAGTTTATTCAATTGAAGTAGTCTCTTCTCCCCTATAGCTGCTTGATCAAAATTGAGTTTTTGCACCGCCCAATATGCCTTATGCTGTAGCTCGACTGGTAAGTGACATGCCTTCCCCTACAGTAGTTGAATGGTGACATCCCGATTGGTGTCTTGTATGCAGTCCGGTATGCCCATAATGCATCGTCCAATCTAAGCGACCAATCTTTCCGACTCGGATTCACCACTTTCTCTAATATCTTCTTAACTTCTCTGTTTGATACCTCAGCCTGTCCATTGGTTTGAGGGTGATACATTGTAGCTACCTTGTGGTTAACCCCATACTGAGCCAAAAGAGTTGTAAACGATTTATTGCAGAAGTGACTACCTTCGTCACTTGTTATTGCTCTTGGTGTGCCAAACCTCGTGAAGATGTTCTTTTGCAGGAATTTGAGGACCACCTTGGCATCATTGGATGGTAATGCTGCAGTTTCAACCCACTTTGATACGTAATCCACTGCGAGTAGAATATACTAATTGTTCAAAGATGAAGGGAATGGCCACATGAAATTGATACCCCATACGTCAAAGATTTCCACTTCAAGAATCATTTGTAACGGCATCTCATTCCATTTCGAAATGTTTCCCACCCTTTGGCACCTATCGCATTGTTTGACAAAATGGTGGGCATCCTTGAATAATGTAGGCCAATAAAAACCTACTTGTAACACCTTCGTTGTTGTCCTCTCACTCCCATAATGTCTGCCATATGCAGATGAGTGGCACTCGTGCAGAATGTTCTTCACTTCACTATAGGGGACGCACCGTCGAATCATTTTGTCGGTGCACTGCTTGAACAAATATGATTTGTCCCACATCTACCATTTCACGTCATGAAGAAATTTTCTTTTCTGTTGTCTTGTGAGATCAGGTGGTAGAATGTTGCTCATAAGGAAATTTGCATAATCCCAATACCAAGGAATCTCTGCAGAAATCCTAAACAGTTTCTCATTTGGGAATGACTCATTAATTTCACATTTATCTTCTTTTGTTTTCCCTTGGTTTTCCAGCCTAGACAAGTGATCTGCTACTTGATTCTACGTCCCCTTCCTATCCTTTATTTCTAAGTCAAACTCTTGAAGTAGGAGAATCCACTGGATAAGGCATGGCTTAGCATCCTTTTTCTCTATCAAGTACCGAATCGCTTCATGGTCTGTGTAGACTATCACCTTAGTCCCGATTAAGTAATCCCAAAATTTGTCAAACGCATACACCACTATAAGTAATTCCTTTTCTCTAGTTGTGTAATTCATTTGAGTTTCTGTAAGTGTTTTGCTTGCATAGTATATGGTGTGAAACACCTTGTCTCGATGCTGGCCCAAAACAGCCCCAACCGCGTAGTCACTTGCATCACACATAAGCTCGAATGGCATGCTCCAATCTGGTGCGACTATAACAGGGGTTGTAGTCAATTTTTTCTTCAATAAGTCAAAAGCTGTCTTGCATTCTTCATCAAAACTGAAAGTCGCATCCTTCTCTAAAAGACTACATAGAGGTTTCACAATTTTAGAGAAGTCTTTTATAAACCTCCTGTAGAACCCAGCATATCCCAAGAAACTCCTAATACCCTTAACTGAGCTCAGAGGAGGCAGTTTCTCTATTGTTTCTAGCTTTGCTTTGTCAACCTCTAATCCTTGAGCCGATACCTTATGGCCCAAAATTATGCCCTCTTCAACCATGAAGTGGCATTTTTCCCAATTAAGTACGAGGTTCGTATCCTTACATCTTTGCAACACTATGACCAGATTCTTTAAGCAAATATCGAAGCTGTCCCCATAGACCGAAAAGTCATCTATGAAGACTTCAACATTTTTCTCCACTATATCTGAAAAAATGGCCATCATACACCGTTGGAAAGTTGCAGGTGCATTGCATAGCCCGAATGACATCCTTCTGAATGCAAATGTGCCATAAGGGCACGTGAATGTTGTCTTTTCTTGATCCTCCGGAGCTATGACTATCTGGCTATAGCCCGAGTATCCATCCAACAAATAATAATACTCATGTCCCGCCAATCTATCCAACATTTGATCAATAAATGGCAGCGAGAAATGGTCTTTTCAGGTTGTCTTGTTCAATTTCCTATAATCCATGCAAACCCTCCAACCTGTCACTATTCTAGTTAGTATTAATTCGTTGTCCTCATTCTGTACCACTGTCATTCCTCCTTTTTTTGGCACGCACTGGACCAGACTAACCCATTTGCTGTCGGAAATTGGGTAGATGATGTCGGCATCTAACCACTTCAAAATTTCTTTTTTCACAACTTCCTTCATGATAGGGTTAAGTCGTCGTTGTTGCTCCACTGTTGGTTTTGCCTCATCTTCCATTAGAATCTTGTGCATGCAAAATGAAGGGCTGATTCCCTTTATGTCCGCAATTGTCCACCCAATAGCTGATTTGTGTTCCTGAAGCACCCTCAGCAACTTTTCTTCCTGCATTTCGTTAAGTGCAGCTGAAATAATAATAGGTAAAGAATTTGAATTGCCTAAATACGCATACATGAGGTGTTTAGGGAGTGGCTTAAGTTCCAGCTTTGGTGGCTCTTCCAATGATGGTTTCAGTTTTTCTGCGGCTACTTCCTCCATGTGCAATGGTTCAAACGGTGTTCTGAATTTGGATACTAGTGGCAATGAGTCTAGCATTTGTAAGTAATCCACCAATTCTGGGTCGTCGACCTCTTCATCCCCCAATAAAGTCGTTTCTAACGGATCGTGGATCAAACTCTTGCTCATATCTTCACTAATGATTTGCTCAATTAAATCCATTCGAAAACATTCTTCCTCATCTGTAGGGAATTTCATGGCGTTGAACACATTGAATTTTATTTCTTGATCTTGGACCCTCATAATCAGTTCTCCTTTTTTTACATCTATGAGTGTCCTACTTGTAGCCAAAAATGGTCTCCCTAGGATAATTGGGATGTTCTTGTCCTCCTCAAAATCCAGAATGATAAAGTCCGTGGGGAATATAAACTTATCCACTTTCACTAAAATGTCCTCTACTATGCCTCTTAGATATGTAACTGACCTATCTGCCAACTGCAATGAAATATTTGTAGGTCTTCTAAAAAGGCAAACCCAATTTCGTATATACCGACAATGGCATAAGGTTTACACACTCGCCCCAAATCACATAAACACTTCTTTGAAATGCATATTCCCGATCGTGCATGGAATAGTGAAGTTCCCCAGGTCCTTGAGTTTTGGTGGTAATTTCTGCTATAATACCGCACTACACTCCTCTGTTAGTGCAACTGTCTCAAAATCTTCCCATTTGTTCTTCCTTGACAGAATCCCTTTCATGAATTTCGCGTAGCTCGACATTTGCTCTAGGGCTTCTGCAAATGGTATGTTGATCTAAAGTTTCTTGAACACTTCCAAAAACTTTGCGAATTGCTTGTCTAATTTTTGTTTTTGGACCCTTTGCTGAAATGGTAGTGGATAAATAATTGGCTTTTTATTTAGCTTTATTTCCTCACTCTGCTTATCCTCACCCTTGCTTCCTTCAATCACATTACTATCATTAACTTTTTCATCCGGAGTCACTGAATTTTCTGCATTAGTACCCTTAAGATGTTTTCCACTTCGCAATGTGATTGCCTGACACTGTTCATGGTTACCCTTCGGATTTCTCTCTGTATCACCTGGTAGGGTCCCTTGTGGCTTGTTATTTAGTGCTAAGGCAATTTGCCCCATCTGATTTTCCAAGTTCTTGATGGCTATTGCTTGAGTGTTCATGGCTGCCTCATTATTAGTTATATACTTCGACACCAATTCTTCAAAATCTGATTTCCTTTCATGATGTTGGGCTGATTGTTGGTGATTCTAAAAATCGGGGGGATATGACTGTCGTGGAGCTTGATGTTGCTGATTATTGCTCCACGAGAAATTCAGATGATTTCTATTTCCTTGATTGTATGTGTTCTGGTATGTGTTCTGTGGAATTCTGTTATAATTGCCCACAAACTTCACATATGCTAGATTTATCGCGCATTGATCCGTTAGGTGCTCTCCCACGCACAACTCACATATAACTGCCACTTGCTGTGCTTGTTGTGCCTATGCCCCTGTCATAGAATCCAACTTCTTCAAAAGTGCTGAAATATGTGCTTGTATAGCTGTCACACCATCCACTTCTAAAACCCCAGCTGCCTTTGCCTATGTCATTCTCGCTGTGGGCCACTGGTAGTTGTTAGCCGCCATGGTTTCAATCAAATTATATGCTTCCTCTTAACTCTTGGCCATGAATGCTCCGCCCGACGCTGCATCAATACTAGTACTGAGATTCTCATGTAGTCCGTTGTAAAAGGTGTTCATTTGCAGCCACTTAGGTAATCTATGATGTGGGCATTTTCTGATCAATTCTTTGTATCTCTCCCATGCCTCATATAATGACTCCCCATGTTGCTGCTCAAACATTGTTATCTCGTTCCTCATTTTTGCAATATTCGCTGGTAGAAAGAATTTGGCGAGGAATTTTTGAGCTAAGTCCTCCCATGTAGTGATCGATCCGGGTGGTAGAGATTGCAACCAACTCTTCGCCTTGTCCCATAAAGTGAATGGGAACAAGCGAAGTCTAACCGCATCATCTGACACCCCATTGTACCTAAAAGTGTCGCAAATCTCCAGAAAGCTGACTAGATGTTCGTTTGGATTGTCATTTGCCAATCCCCCAAATTGAACTGAATTCTGAATCATTTGAATCGTTCCAGGCTTAATTTCAAATGTGTTAGCAGCTATTGCGGGCCTGGTGATGCTTGACTGCAGTTCAGTCACCTTGGGTGTGGCGAAGTCCCTTAACGCTTTCTGATCTTCGGCTGCCATTTCCTCTTCCTTCTCAGATGTTTCAAATTATTGCCTCGTTTCCTTGATCCACTTACTCAACCTCTGAAACCTTTTCTCAATATCGTCCTTAAAAGGTAGCAAGTCTGGATTTTTGGACCGAGTTTGCATAAACTGCTTCCAACACCTAAAATAAGAAGAACAAAACAAAAATAAAAATGTCTAAGTAAAACTGGATTAATTAAACTGATATTGTAAAACTATTAAGATTTATACTAAATAGTCCCCGGCAACAGCGCCAAAAACTTGTTGGGTAAAATCTATATACACACAACACGCAAGTATATGTGGTCAACAAGTAATAAAGTGATAAGTAGAGTATCGTTCCCACTGAGACTAACTAACAATAATCTTAACTTACAATTACCAATTTTCTATTAATCCTAATTTTATAAAACAAATCAACTCAATAATTAAAATTAAAGAATCTAAATTAAAGAATAATTGAATTATCGCAAAACAATCACAAATATCAAAATCTGGAATTTCAAATAATTAATGGAGAATTAGACTTATGATTTCACCCTAAGCTTCACTCTGATTTTAACACATTAATTGCAATTCAACTCACTATCCCAGTTTATTAATCAAGAACACGAATGTAGTATTAACCACTTCTCGATGCACTAATACCGTATTAACTTAAATTCACAATTAAGATAGAAACAAGTTAAACACCTTAATCAACTAACTCACTATATCTCTATGTGAATTACAATTAAAGATGGTTTAAGAATAAGTTCTCTATTCGATTACATGCTATGTCAAGCATATCTCTACTTTAACATTCATTAAGATTTTGCTATTCATAAAATTCATGAACACATGCTATAGTAATTAGTTCTAGATTTGAATATCCTCTCTCGATTCCAAACAAATCCACAAAGAATTGTTGATCAGGCAATTCATAAATTCAAGCTCAAATCAATATAGATAAACTGGGAATAGATTATTAAAATGGAAATCAAAGGTTACAAAATCATCGTTTCACTTAAAGATCCATCATAAGCCTAAAAGGTGAATTAGTTCATACTAAACGAAATAAACACTGAATAAATCATAGAAAACATTCTTTCAATTACATTAATAGCCTAAGACAAAGAATATTGAAAAATACACCCTTTTCGTAGCCTAGAATCGCAATCACCTCGAAAATCTTCTCGAAATACTCCTCCAAAGCTTGCTATGAAAAACTCAGATCAATCTTCGTAATATGTCTTGTTGTATTGTTGAAGTTGTTATTGATAGAGTAGTAGATGTCCAACACACAAGCTCCAGCCGAAATTCCCTTCAATTAGAGTTCCATTGTCATGCAATAATCTAGAATCCATGCCCAAGAAGAATTTCAATCATAGCAGGACATAGCCACAATTGCCACCCACCTCCTCGCTCAAGTGGGGTTCATAGAATATATATACTTCCAATGGCATCCTTTTGTCAAGTTCGAATGAAGACCCCCGCCGACGGGTGTATAGAAAATACTCCTCGCCCGACGGCACAACTACCTTCGCTAATAAAGCGAAGTTTAAGACCCCATACTGGCAAGGTGTGTATTCTTAATGACTTCTGTCAATTTCATGTCAGACTCCACTTTTGCTCCAAATGACTTCAAATCATCCCAATTAACTCCAAATGTACGTTAAAGGCCACAACCTCCATCGTACACATGCAATAACATAAAACGAGTAAAAATGAACATGATCACAAGAATTTAGCAACAAATAAGCATGAAATGGACATTGAATTGCGTATATAATATCCACTTATCAGTTAGAATTGAAAATCACACAAGAATCCAAAGTTTTCTTTCTCTATAATATCGAGTGTATTTTTGTCAGTATTTAGATACTTTGAGAGTTAATAAGCAGTGCAAGTTTTCTTCAGGATTATATCCGTTATTTCAGTCAGAAGTACTATTCTTTTTAGGTAAGGGATGTTATTTTCTTTGTAAATGATGTTATTTCTTTCAATATCATTATACCAAAATGTTGGTATGAATTTTATTATGAAATTTTTACCATTTCGTGTTGAGGTTACTATTCACGTATACGACACTATTCACGTATATAGTACTATTCACGAATACGACACTATTCAAAAAAAAAAATTAAATTTTCTTTTCTTGGTCCAAGATGTCTATTATGGTTACTATCTTTGATTGTATCCATGTTTTGATCTTCATTCTTGAATTTTGCTCCACAATTGATTATTATGGAGTATTTTTGAACTTGGATAAATCAAAGTACGAATCCCTAATCTTTGTCTTTTTATCTCCCTGGATTCGTTTTTTTAAAATATTTTTTATCATCATCAGTCCTAAATGATGATATAACTGAATATCTTTGGCCTGTAGTGCAAAGATGAATGATTATCTTTGGCCCGTGGTGTAAAGATGGACAGGTGTTGAGATGAACATGACCAATTGGTGATACAAATGAATATCTTTAGCCTGTAGTGCAAAGATGAATGATTACCTGATGAATATCTTTGGCCCATAAAGTAAAGATGAATATTTGGTCCAAGATGTATATTGATTGATGTTACAGGGATAAAATATTGATGATGGACTTTTAAATCAAGAAGATAATAGATTTCATTCTCTACTTAACTCTTCTAATGAATTGTTATTTCCACTGCGAATATTGATCTAAAACTTGTTGTCCATTATATTTTATCTGATTTATTAAAGGCTAACGATAATTTATTCTACATTATCTTAGTCATAATATTCTTTACTGGGCTAGTTGAGCTCACCCTTTTCCTTTTTGTTGCATTTTTTCTTCTCAGGAGGCGAGAATATAGTGGGAACTAGTCGGGGTGTGGAGTGATGTTTCAAGTCAGTTGTTTTAGCTGTCCTCACTATTTTGTAAAATAGTGTATCAATAATTGTAATGAGGACTTATTTGAGTTTGGATATTATCTAGAAGACAATATTTGTATTTAGACTCATAGCATATGTGTTGTCGTATTTTACACGACAATTGTAATAATGAAGTTGTAGTTGTTTTCTGTACCATGTATTTGGTGACTCAGAATGGGTTGTGTGGACCTATTTTGGGGGTGTCACAATTTATATCAGATCTTAGGGTTATGATCTCTGATGGAGATCTAGGGTTAGAACTAGGAAGGGAGTGACGAGTAAATCCTTTGCTAGTGTTTCCTACCTAAGCTTATTTGTGTCAATTTCTTTAATTAACCCTTGTTTTATGGCAGTATTTGAGAATGACAGCTGAAAATGTTAACAATGGAGTGAATGAGACTGTGGAGACACCTTTAATCACCAACCAGGAGAACGTGCAACAGGATGGCAATGTTCCTCCTGTAAACAACACCACTGATCAAACGATGAATGATGGGATATTTAGAAGCTTTTTGCAGTTCATGCAAAATTAGATGAGGGAGACTCGTGTACAAAATACGGGTGGAAATAATAGCAACGCGCGTCTTGTCACAGTGAAACAGTTCAAAGAGTTGGGACCACTAGAGTTTTTGGGAAAGCCGGATCCAATTAAGGCAGAAATGTGGGTTAAGCAAATTACCAAGATATTTAATGTCTTGGGATACGCGGAGGAATAGAAGGGTCCATTCGCCACCTTTATGTTCTATGGTGAGGCAGATTACTGGTGGGAATCTGTGAAGCGTACCCAGCCACCCACACTTAATATATATTTGGAAATGTTTTAGAAACTGTTCAATGACAAGTACTTTCCTAAAAGTATTCGTCATTTGAAGGCGGTAGAGTTTATTAGACTGGAACATAACAACATGACTGTGTCCCAGTATGAGGCTAAGTTCACGGAGTTATCCAGGTTTGCACCTCATTTGGTAGGGAATGAGGAACGTATGACGTGGATGTTTCTAAAAGGTCTAAAACTTGAAATTCGTTAATACCTTATTTCTCACAAATTTTCTCTATATTTAGATGTTGTGAACAGGGCTCAACTATTAGAGTGAGATAATGAGTCTGTTCAACCGAGGGACCACAACTAGGGTCATACCAGTGGTAGCAGTCATCGGAGCAATGATAACCAGTGGGGAGGAAAATATCCGGACAAAAGCGGTAACCACTCTGGTGGTAATCGGGGCCATGATAGTAAAAGAAACGAGTCGGGGGGAGACTTCAAAAGGAGAAGGTACGACAATGAAAATGTAAAGATGTCATCACCAATATCAACTGTTTCTGGGGGAAGAGAACGACCACCGGTCGTATATTGTAAATGCGGGAAAAAGGGACACATCAGCCCAAACTGCCCACAACAATTCAAGGTGTGTTATAACTGTGAAAAGGAAGGTCATATAGCTCGAGATTGTCCTGTAGCGAAATCAAGCCCAGCAAGGATGGTGACTCCAAAGGTTGTCCCGGATAAGTCAAAGTTGGTGGTTCCTGAAGAGCGTTTGTCGCGACTGCCCAAAATGCGATAAACCCAAATGAGGTGATCACGGGTAAGCTAATCATAAACTCTTGCGAGGTTTATACCTTATTAGATACCGGTTCTACCCATTCTTTTATTTCTCCTGCTTGTGCTCAACGTTTGAACTTGACCTCTAAGAAATTAGACTTTGACTTATCTGTTAAAACTACGTTAGGAGAAACCTTCATTACATCCACTGTTTATAAATCTTGCTTGATCCAAGTTGGCACCATCACATTACCTGTTGATCTTATCTCTTTAAAGATACTTGCATTTGATGTGATTTTAGGGATTGATTGGTTAACTACTCATCATGCCAAAATAGATTATTTTTGTAAGGTTGTTAGTTTTCATATTCCTAACCTACCTGTTATGCGAATTCAAGCAACCAAACCACTAAAATCAATCACTGTCATATCAAGCCATAAAGCCATTCGTTTATTGAAAAACAGATGTTAAGCTTTCTTAGCCCATGTTATGGATTTAAACAAAAACACGTCAGATTTGAATAATATTTTTGTTGTTAGTGAATTTCCTGACGTATTTCTTGAAGAACTTCCCGGTCTACCCGCAGAACGTGAAGTTAAATTCTTTATTAACCTTGAACCTGGTATAAAACCCATTTCTAAAACCCCATATCGAATGGCTCCTATTGAACTTCAGGAGTTAAAGGTCCACCTATAGGAGTTGTTAGACATCGGTTTCATTCGTCCTAGTACATCTCCTTGGGGTGCTCATGTTTTATTCGTAAAGAAGTGCGACTTTGTGTTGACTACCTGGAATTGAACCATGTCACCATCAAGAATAGGTATCCGCTACCTCGCATTGATGACCTGTTCGACCAGTTGCAAGGAGCACAATTCTTTTCAAAGATCGATCTTCGTTCTAGATATCATCAGCTGATGATTAAAACTGAGGATATTCCGAAGACTTCCTTCAGAACTCGGTACGGACATTATGAATTCTTAGTCATGTCTTTTGGATTGACTAATGCTCCTGCTGCTTTCATGGATATGATGAACCGTGTGTTCAAGGAATATTTGGATCAGTTCGTTGTTGTCTTTATTGATAACATCCTTATCTATTCCAAAAGCCGTGAAGATCATGAGCACCATTTGAAGCTGGTACTTCAAAGGCTTTGTGATAACAAACTATATGCCAAGCTAAAGAAATGCGAGTTCTGCTTGAGGAAGTAGCATTCCTTGGGCATGTGGTGTCAAAACATGGAGTATCTGTTGACCCGACGAAGATTGAAGCATTACAGATTTGGGAGCAACTGAAGTTGATGACCGAAGTACGTAGCTTTCTGGGCTTAGCTGGTTATTATCGGAGATTCGTGGAAGGATTTTCTCGAATCGCTACTCCGTTAACTCAGCTGACTCGGAAAGATACAAAATTCATATGGAGCGAGGACTGCGACAAGAGTTTCCAAGATCTCAAGAGGAGACTCATTTCGGCACTTGTTCTGACAATACCATCTGGTTCAGATGAATTTTTTATCTACAGCGATGCCTCAGGAAAAGGGTTAGGATGTGTTTTCATGCAACATGGGAAAGTCATAGTGTAAAATCCCAAATTTTACGAATAAAGATTTAATTTTCTTGTTTTTTTTTTAAAATTATGGTGTGGATTTGAGATAATGTTATAGTTGTGGGTAATATTTATAAATTTTGAAAAGTATGCAAGTTGTTGTATAATATTCGATTGGTCGGGGAATATTCTTTTTATCGGAGAATATCTGTACGACGGTACAATCATTGGTGGACCCCACAACAGAATTATTATCAAATTGAGAAATCGAAAAAAATATTTTATGAAAATAACGACGAAAGTTTTACCGTTAACTGTTGAAACACACGGTGTTAAAAGTACAGTAATACGCGTGATTGCATAGTAGCACACAGTATTGATTATTGATGCTTACGTGAGAAGTCACTCAGTTTTGATTCAATTATTGTCGATATTTTATATATTATTAAATCAATAATTGAGATGACGAAGTTATTAGCATTATTATTTGCACTATTAACGATGTCTAGAAGTTCTGCTAAGGAGAGGTTTGGTCACCTAATTGCGCGCCAATAGGGAGAAATCCTTATTGGAAAGTCCCCTCTTTCCTTGGAACGACCTGGTCGATTAATAGTGTGAATAATAATAATGATGATGAGTTTTGTTTTATTAGTATTATTAATGTAATAAAACAGAAAAGCTTTTTATATAAAACAGAATACTTTTATAAAGTTATTCGTTTTATTATACTATAAATAGAATATATTATATTCTATTATGCATAGTATTTTGCATAGTAAAATCTTTTTATATAAAATAGAATACTTTTATAAAGTTATTTGTTTTATTAGATTATAAATAGAATATATTATATTTTATTATGTATAGTGTTGCATAGTGCTGCATAGTGTTTTGTATAGTAAATATTTTTATATAAAACATAATACTTTTATAAAGATATTCGTTTTATTAGATTATAAATAGAATATATTATATTTTATTTAAAATATTTTGCTTTAAATATGGACCGTCCGATTAAAAGTAAATCAACTGGATCGTTTCATGAATTAGTTACTATTCATCCATTCTTCTATAAATTGAAGCTCATTCCTTCATTATTTCTTACGAATTCCTTTGAAACTCTAGAGAGAGAAACTATAGAGAGAAAGAAGAAAAGTATTCGCTACTTCACTACTCCGATATCCAAAGACTCTTCTTTCAAAGGTAAGGGATATTATTTGTTGTACTCGTAAGGGGTATTATTTCTTTTGTATTCAGGAAGAGAACTTATGTTATTCCATTCTTTATTATTCTGTTGGAATAACCTGTTTACGTGGACTACCCTATACTTGGTGAAATTCTTCTGTTATTCCATTCTTTATTATTATGTTGGAATAACCTATTTATACGAAGTACCGCATACATGGTGAAATTCTTCTGTTATTCCATTCTTTATCATTATGTTGGAATAACCTGTTTATGCGAAGTACCGCATACATGATGAAATTCTACTATTATTCTGTCAGAATATCCTGTCTGTGCGTTTACGCATGACCTGGTTCCATTCTTTATTATTCTTTCGGAATATCTTATCTATGCGTAATGCATGACCTGGTTCCATTTTTATTATTCTGTTGGAATAACCTATCTGTGCTATCTATCGCATGCATGGTGATTTCTGTTGTTATTCCATTCTTTATTATTTTGTTGGAATATCCTGTCGGTGCGTATTACGCCTGACCTGGTTCCATTATTTATTATTCTGTTGAGAATAACCTGTCGGTGCGATCTATCACATTCATGGTGATTTCTTCTGTTATTCCATTCTTTATTATTCTGTTGGAATAACCCGTCTATGTGGATTATCACATGCATGGTGAATGATCCTCTGTATTCATTCCTTATTAAATTGTGGAAATGATCTGTCTAAGTGGATTACCGCATGGCGGACGAAAATCTATTTGCAGTTTCATATATTCTCTTATACTCAGTTGGTTAAAGCTTTGACTTCTATACTCCATGAAATTAGTGGAATATCCTTGATATTTGCGCTTCATCCAGTATCTATTCATGAAAATATTCTTCTGAGCATTCTTGAATTTTACTCTACAAAGAAGTATCGTATTGACAATTTGGACGTTATTGGTTCCTGGATAAATTAATTCTTGAACTTGTTTTATTGAATTATTATGTCATTGTCATCATCCTCATGCTTAGATTGTGATTAAAGTCATCTTTGGCTTACGTGCATAGATGGACTTGGTATGACTGTTACCAGGAATTATTCGGTATAGTCATGACCGTAATGTGACGAATGATGTGGTAAAAGTCCTCATTGGCCTGTAGTTCATTGATGGACAGTTGTTGGTGTGATTATGATCAGGGATTATTCGGTATAGTCATGACCATTGATGATTACATGAATATCCTTGACCGTGATGCAGGGATGATTCAATTTTATTTATTAAGCCGAGTCTCAGCGATAAAAATGGATGAAAACATTTTAAATTACAAAAGATAGTAGATTTTATTCTCTACTTGACTTTTCCAAAGGATTGCATGTTCCGCTGCCGTTAAACTTGATGTTTGTTATATTTTATCAGTTTAACATTGTTTAAGGCTAGTGATAATTTATCCTGCATTATCTTAGTCATAATATTTCTTACTGGGCTAGTTGAGCTCACCCTTTCTTTCACTGTTCTCTTCAGGAAATGAGAATATAGCTGGGATGAGTCGGGGAAAGGATTGACAGTCCAAATGATAGCATTAGTAGTCCTCACTATTCTATTAAATAGTGTGACAATAAATGTAATGAGGGCTCCTTTAAGTGTGGATATTGTCTAGATGACAATATTCCTATTAAAACTCTCAGTTTATGTATTGTCGTATATTACACGACGGTTGTATAATTAAGTTTGTATTTGTATTCTGTACCATGTATTTGGCGATTCAAGATGGGGATGATATATACATTTTTTGGGGCGCCACAATTAGTATCAAAGCTTAGGGATATGATCCCTGGCTGAGATATGAGGCAAGAACTAGGAGGGCCGAGACGGGGAAATTCATTCGCTAGTATGACCTACCTATGTTTATTTGGTATTTAATTGGTCGGTCAGAGTATAGGGATAATATGTGATATGTCAATTAACCCTTTTTTTGTGACAGTGTTTGAAAATGGCATCTGAAAATGTTGAGATAAGCAATGGAGCAAAATAATATGACCGTATCGCAGTTGTGACATCCCCAAATCCAGATACTTCATTCCCATAAGATTTGGTGTTCACTTATGAAAAACTATTACATCTAACTACCCATAATAAAGGATAAAGACATAATTAAAATAATTTAAATAATAATCTCTCCCATTAAAGGGTTACATCATCATCTCAAATTAAATCCCAGGTAATCTAACCTTAAAATTATTACATCAGTTTGCGAAATACATCACATATTTAAAACAAGTCTTGAAACATAAAACATAAAATTATCAAAAGTCTTCATCATTTGGACATCTTGCCCTTGCCTTTGCTAGTCGACGGCTCATTAACTTTCTCCACTTTAGCTGCAGTTTTAATTGTAAGAGTGAGCAAACAAATGCTCACTGATATAGAACGTAGCAATGATAATAAAATGAGAGTGAACAACGAAAGCTGAACAATAAGGAACTTGTTCTACAAATCAAACTAGAAAACAAGTTAGAACTTTAATTATCTAAGGGTCTTAAGACCACGAACTATGTCCCCGGTACTTAGGTATTATTACCCAACCTTAATAGTCATTTAGACTATACGGACCCTTCTTATCGTACTTAGGGGGATCAGCCCTTTGTACCATGTATTGTGCACAAACATCTAAACATTACAATGTACAAAATCCCCTATGTTAGGGTTGTTCGTGTCAGTTTGGATTTAGAATTTCCTCACTAAAGAACACTATTCGAATATAGATTAATTCAATCAATAAAGGTTTGCTTACTACTTAAAGGTTTAATACAACGATAAAGCTTTGAACAAGGTTATCAAAGTCAAAGATTGAATGACAATAATATATAATTGAGTAATCATGATATACATGCAAAGCGCTATAGAAGGGTTAAAACAATCTCCCTTGAATCAATGTATTAAAATATTATATGCTTTGAATAATAATTAGGAAACTAAATCTCGCTCAATGTAACGAATTAGGTTATATAAGCTTGTACAAACATACGCAAGATAGGTTAAGCTTGCTCAAATTCATAAAGAATGTTAGAAACATGCAGAATAATAATATAGGAATGGAAACTTGCGTTCGATATGAAAAGAAAAAAGTTTGAAAGCTTGCTCAATTGTAAAAAGATAAGGTTTAGAACTTGCACAATTATAAAAGTAGGGTTAGAGAACTTGCCTCGTGCGTAGGTTAAACAATCACTACTCACGTTCACCCCAAGTCCTACACATACCATATGTATTGACAATACACATTAGTTACATTAACATTACCTTCATGAGTTGCTTTCTACTTTTAGTATAGCTACTAACTAAGTTTAAGTTTAAACAACATCGCATCTTTTCATGAACATTACTTTTTAGCTTTATTACAACTACTTAAGTGATCATGTCATTGCACCACATACACATTAACAACTTGATACAACATCCTATTACATGTCCAACATGTTATCATTAAGTTATACTAACACACAAAGGATTGCACTTGCATTCGAGCATCCCGACGCCCTCTGATTGGCTCCAAATACACAACAGTCCTAAAGATGGCCATTTTGACCCTTCATAACAATTTCAAATTGAAAACCTTAAAGAATAAACGTTATAGGCCTATTTGTCCTCTTTCCGAATCATCTTGAATCACCTCAATCGGAGTTCGTATGAAAAAGTTATGGCCATTTTACTATAGGAGGTCAAAACTGTCCGACCCAGACCACTTTTCCGGTATTTGGGGGCGTAGTCGATTGGCACCGGTGCGAATTCCAAATTTGGGGTGCGAACTTCGGCCTATTTTTGGTATTTGAGGCGCGAATTTGGTATTGCCACTGGGGTCTCAATTACAGAACACCCAAAACCAGAAACAAAACCAAACTACTGAGTCTTAATTTCTAACACCAATTATCATGTGTAATCCATGTAAAGTACACATAAATATTACCAAGCATATATGTACCAATTTAAACAACGAAACAAAAATTTTAGAAAACTTAAATTTTGAAAACACTGTTTAAAAACAAAAAACCAAAACTCCATAGTTGATATATTTTAACACAGTAAACACTGTAAATTCTAATAACAACAAATTTGTTTACTTGAACTACAATTCTCTAAAATTCGTAACAAACGAATTAACATAATCACAGTTTAATCTCTCAATTAGTATAATCTAATTTTGTTATCATACAAAATTTACCACCATCTTATTCATATCTTTCTTTGTAAAACTATTTCCTTCTCATAATGAAGAAATTAGCATACAATCTTATCTATACATTACGCATACAATCACATATATATACATATATACATGTCAGTTATAACCAAAACACATGATTTATTAAAGCATAGTTTACAGACAATTTTGAAAGAATTGCAATTCACAGAACATAACAAATTTGACGTAACTCATATATATATATATATATATATATATATATATATATATATATATAACACAAGGGTTAGATAGAATACCTTCAATATGCTCAATAATCCCTTGCTAACCACAGTAATCACTTAGGTTTTCTAAGAGTTCATTCTTCTCTCTCAATTTCTACGCTCTCTCTTTTCCCTCAACTCTGCTCTTTCTCCTTAGCCAAATACGAGAATAAGAAAAACTGAACGCTAACCTTAGGAATATTATGCGCAAAACACAAACTGAAACTCATGTCGTCTATCAGTTAAAAAACAATGCGCTTTCATCTGTTAAGTTAGACCAAAGGCTATAAGGCCTTATTTGGCTACCACAATATTTCCAAACTAGTTTATTATTATATTATTTATATTGTATAGTTACTTGTGTCACACTTTAATTTAGTTAATTAATTTAAATAACTTAGTTTGGTTAATCTCAATAACTTATAATAATAAAAATCTTATTATCATTAATAAATAAATAATTATATATCTAATTTAATTAATAAATTAGACACATCACTATATTTAATTTATTTATTTCCTTTAAATTAACCAATTCATTTAATTTAACTAATTTCTTAAATATTAAGAAATTGATTTAATTTAATTATCTCCTTAATTAAATCCAACAAATAAAATTATCATTACTCGATTCAATTAGCATTAATTAATTTAGTTACTAAATTAATTCATCACAATTCATCAAATATTTATTTATTTTCCTCAACAACTAAATTATTTAAAATATTTATTTAATTCAATAAATATTTTTAAATTAAATTACAAATTTCTCGATTGTTACATCCTTCCCTCCTTAAAAGGATTCTGTCCCCAGAATCACAACTTGAAAAAAAATTTATTCGCTACAGGAGTACGAGGCTAAGTTTGCGGAGTTATCCCGATTTGCATCCCATTTGGTCGATAATGAGGAGCGAATGACGCGAATGTTTCTAAGAGGTTTGAAACCTGATATACTTCAATACCTCATTTCTCATAAACTTTGTTTATATTCAGATGTTGTGAACAGGGCTCAGTTATTGGAGCGCGATAATGAGTTAGCACAACCAAAAGGTAACGACCAACAACATAATAATAATCGTACCGGTGGCAATAGCCATCGGAACAATGATGACCATCATGGGGGAAATTATCATGCCAAGAATGGTAACCACTTCGGTGGTAATCATGGCCAAGCTAATAGAAGTGGAAATTTCAAGAAGAGAAGGTCATTTAGCTCAATTTTGTAGTGAACCAAAGTCAAGTCCAGCTGGGACGATGGCACCAAAGGCGGATACGGACAAAACAAAGTCGGTGGTTTCAGGAAGAACGTTTTTTGTGACTTCTCAAAAAGAGAGTAACACGAACGAAGTTAGCATGGGTTAGTTAATTATAAATTTTTTTGTGAAGTCTATACCTTATTAGATACCGGTTCTACCCATTCTTTTATCTCTCTTGCTTGTGTTCAATGTTTAAATTTGACTCCGAAGAAATTAGACTTTGACTTATTTGTTGAAGCTCCGTTAGGAGAAACCTTCATTACATGTTTTATCCAAGTCTTGGATGAGAGTCACAGTTTTGAATGATATTTCTATTGTTAATAAATTTCCTGACATATTCTTGAAGACTTCTTAGCCTACCCCTAGAGCGTGAAATCGAATTTTGTATTGACCCTAGAACAAAACCCATTTCTTAAACCCTCAAATATTTTCTTCATCCAAAATGAACGTAACATGCGCCAAAGATGTTGGCTCGAGCTGTTGAAGATTACGATCGTACCATTCAATATCATTGTAGAACAGCGAACGTGGTAGCTGACGCGTTGAGTAGAAGATCATATGCGTTTACAAGTGCGAATATACGAACCTATATGAAGATAACGAATATATGATTAGAACTGACTTTAGTCGATAATGTTAAAGTTGCTATAGCTACAGACCCAGAGCTGATGAATACGAAGAAGAAGGTTCAAGAAGGCGTTATTTTAAAAGCAAGAGTTGCTGAAGAGAGGAAATCTCAACCCTCGATTTAATTGGCCCATTTGAAATCCTCGATCGAGTAGGAACTGTGGCCTATAGACTCGTTTTACTGCCAAGTATGTCGCGCGTTCATAATGTTTTTCACGTATCGATGTTACGTAAATATGTGGATGACCCGAACCACATTATTAATTTAGAACCGGACGAGATAGCGGAAGATTTAACATATAAAGATGTACCTGTTAAAAATCTTAAAATATATTTTACGCTCAAAGGTTATATCTCAAGAGTTAGAATCTGACGAAGTGTCCTCATTTGTTCGGCATACCAGGTACGTACGTAAATTTCGAGGGTGAAATTTTATAAGGAGGAGAGATTGTAAAATCCCAAATTTTACGAATAAAGATTTAATTTTCTCAATTTTTTTTTAAATTATGGTGTGGATTTGAGATAATGTTATAGTTGTGGGTAATATTTATAAATTTTAAAAAGTATGCAAGTTGTTGTATAATATTCGATTGGTCGGGGAATATTCTTTTTGTCGGAATTTCCGTACGACGGTACAATCATTGGTGGACCCCACAACGGAATTATTGTAGGATTGAGAAAATGACAAAAATATTTTATGAAAATAACGGCGAAAGTTTTACCGTTAACTGTTGAAACACCCGATGTTAAAAAGTACAGTAATACGCGTGGTTGCATAGTAGCACACGGTATTGATTATTAATGCTTACGTGAGAAGTCACTCAGTTTTGATTCAATTATTATCGATATTTTATATATTATTAAATCAATAATTGAGATGACAAAGTTATTAGCATTATTATTTGCACTATTAACGATGTCTCAGAAGTTACGCCAAGGAGAGGTTTGGTCACCTAATTGCGCCGCTAATAGGGGAGAAATTCTTATTGAAAGCCCCTCTTTCACAGGAACGACACAGTCGATTAATAGTGTGAATAATAATAATGATGATGAGTTTTGTTTTATTAGTATTATTAATGTAATAAAAACTGAAAGCTTTTTTATATAAAATGTAATACTTTTATAAAGTTATTCGTTTTATTAGACTATAAATAGAATATATTATATTCTATTATGCATAGTGTTTTGTATAGTAAATTTTTTTTATATAAAAGCAGAATACTTTTATAAAGTTATTCGTTTTATTAGATTATAAATAGAATATATTATATTTTATAATGCATAGTGTTGCATAGTGTTTTGTATAGTAAAATCTTTTTATATAAAACAGAATACTTTTATAAAGTTATTCATTTTATTAGATTATAAATAGAATATATTATATTTTATTTAAAATATTTTGCTTTAAATATGGACCGTCCGATTAAAAGTAAATCAATCTGGATCGTTCATGAATTAGTTACTATTCAGTCCATTCTTCTATAAATAGAAGCTCATTCCTTCATTATTTCATATGAATTCACTGAAACTCTAGAGAGAGAAACTATAGAGAGAAAGAAGAAAAGTATTCTGCTACTTCACTACTCCGATATCCAGTACTCTTCTTTCAAAGGTAAGGGATATTATTTGTTGTACTCGTAAGGGGTATTATTTCTTTTGTATTCAGGAAGAGAACTTATGTTATTCCATTCTTTATTATTCTGTTGGAATACCCTGTTTACGTGGACTACCCTATACTTGGTGAAATTCTTCTGTTATTCCATTCTTTATTATTATGTTGGAATAACCTATTTATGCGAAGTACCGCATACATGGTGAAATTCTTCCGTTATTCCATTCTTTATCATTATGTTGGAATAACCTGTTTATGCGAAGTACCGCATACATGATGAAATTCTACTATTATTCCGTTCATTATTATTCTGTCAGAATATCCTGTCTGTGCGTTTACGCATGACCTGGTTCCATTCTTTATTATTCTTTCGGAATATCTTATCTATGCGTAATGCATGACCTGGTTCCATTTTTATTATTCTGTTGGAATAACCTATCTGTGCGATCTATCGCATGCATGGTGATTTCTGTTGTTATTCCATTCTTTATTATTTTGTTGGAATATCACCGTCGGTGCAGCAGACACGCTTTGACACAGTTCCATTATTTATTATTCGTTGAGAATAACCTGTCGGTGCGATCTATCACATTCATGGTGATTTCTTCTGTTATTCCATTCTTTATTATTCTGTTGGAATAACCCGTCTATGTGGATTATCAAATGCATGGTGAATGATCCTTTGTATTCATTCCTTATTAAATTTTGGAAATGATCATCTCAAGTGGATTAATGCATGGCGCATTTAAAAATCCATTTGCAGTTTCATATATTCTCTTATACTCAGTTGGTTAAAGCTTTGACTTCTATACTCCATGAAATTAGTGGAATATCCTTATTATTTGCGCTTCATCCAGTATCTATTCGTGAAAATATTCTTCTGAGCATTCTTGAATTTTACTCTACAAAGAAGTATCCTATTGACAATTTAGACGTTATTGGTTCCTGGATAAATTAATTCTTGAACTTGTTTTATTGAATTATTATGTCATTGTCATCATCCTCATGCTTATATTGTGATTAAAGTCATCTTTGGCTTACGTGCAAAGATGGACTTGGTATGACTGTGACCAGGGATTATTCGGTATAGTCATGACCGTAATGTGACGAATGATGTGGTAAAAGTCCTCATTGGCCTGTAGTTCATTGATGGACAGTTGTTGGTGTGATTATGACCAGGGATTATTCGGTATAGTCATGACCATTGATGATTACATGAATATCCTTGACCGTGATGCATAGATGATTCGATTTTATTTATTAAGCCGAGTCTTAGTGATAAAAATGGATGAAAACATTTTAAATCATAGAAGATAGTAGATTTTATTCTCTACTTGACTTTTCTAAAGGATTGCATGTTCCGCTGCCGTTAAACTTGATGTTTGTTATATTTTATCAGTTTAACATTGTTGAAGGCTAATGATAATTTATCCTGCATTATCTTAGTCATAATATTTCTTACTTGGCTAGTTGAGCTCAACCTTTCTTTCACTATTCTCTTCATGAAATGAGAATATAGCTGGGACGAGTCGGGGAAAGGAGTGATGGTCCAGATGATAGCATTAGTAGTCCTCACTATCTGTTAAATAGTGTGATAATAAATGTAATGAGGACTCCTTTGAGTGTGGATATTGTCTAAATAAAAGTATTCCTATTAAAACTCTCAGTTTATGTATTGTCGTATATTACACGACGGTTGTATAATTAAGTTTGTATTTGTATTCTGTACCATGTATTTCGTAACTCAAGATGGGTGATGTATACCTGTTTTGGGGTGTCACACAAAGCCTATGCCTAGCGACATCTCAAAGAATATGAGAGGAATTGTCTTACTCATGATCTGGAGTTGGCAGCAGTCGATTTCGCGTTGAAAATCTGGAGACACTACCAGTATGGGGGAGAAAGTGGAGATTTATATGGATTATAGAAGCCTCAAATATTTCTTTACCCAAAAGAAACTCAACATACAGCAACGACATTGGCTCGAGTTGTGGAAAGATTACGACCATACCATTCAATATCATCCTGGAAAAGTAAACTTGGTAGCTGACGCATTGAGTAGAATATCGTATGCGGGTATGAGTGCGATGTTGTTAACACAAAGACCCATTTTGTACGACTTACAAAGGATGGAGATAGAGTTAAAGGCTCTAAGTACCCACGTGATGATATCGAACATACGAGTAGAACCGACTTTAATCAATAAAGTTTAAGCTGTTCAAGCCACATACCAAGAGTTTATGTGTATGAAGAAGAAAGTACAAGAAGATGTTATTCCAGAAGTAAGAATCGATGAAGAAGGAATACTTCGAGTCAACTCCAGACTTTGCAATCCTAACGATTCTAACTTAAAGTATAGAATCATGATGGAGGCACACAACACATCATTTGCAATCCATCTTGGGAGTACCAAAATGTATCATGATCTTTGACATACATTTTGGTGAAATAATATGAAGAGAGAGATTGCGAAGTTTATCTCGAGGTGTTTAACTTGTCAACGTGTAAAGGTAGAGCATCAAGTGCCAAAGGGTCCATTGAAACCACTTGTGATTCCAAAATGGAAGTGGGAACACATTACTATGGATTTCTTTACAGGTCTTCCCAAGGTTTCTCAAGTCATAGATGCAATTTGGGTTATTGTTGATAGATTAACCAAGTCTGCTCATTTCTTGCCGATACGGGAGACTTATTCCCTTGAACGTCTTGCTTGTATATACATGAATGAGATTGTGAGATTGCATGGCATGCCAGTATTTATAGTTTGGATCGTGACCCAAGATTCACTTCACGATTTTGGGTTAGTTTGCAGAAAGCTATGGGCACAAATTTACTATTCAGTTCGGCATACCATCCTCAAACAGACGGGCAATCAGAAAGGACTATTCAAACCCTTGAAGATCTATTAAGACTTTGTGTCCTAGATTTCAAAGGAAATTGGGATAAGTACTTGCCATTGGTGCAATTCTCCTACCACAACAGTTATTAAGCAAGTATAGGCATGGCTCTATTCGAGGCATTGTATGGATAAAAGTGTCGTTCTCTAGTATGCTGGGATGTGGTGGGTGAAGCAACGTTGTTGGGACTATAATTGGTATATGACTAAGAAAAAGATTCAAATGATCCGGCAACATATACAAACCTCACAAGATCGACAAAAGAGTTATGCGGATCTTCATCGAAAGGACGTGGAATTTAATATTGGGGGATCATGTATTTGTCGACGTCGGGATTTTTATTGTTCCCTTTTCTGTTTTTGTCTTTTGGTTTTCTCATGTTAGGTGAGATTTGTTTGAAAAAACAAGTTATGAAAAGGTCCGACATTTATATATCGACGATTTGACTGTAAGAGTCGCCAGTTGGTTTTTTTTAAATGGTTGTACCAACCCAACCGAGAAAAGGTTTGCACATTGACCCAGTGATGTGACACTGCTAAAAAGGTCTGTGAAACCGAGATTCATTAGATTCCAGGGACTTGCTTATGCAGAGGGAAGGTGTTAGGCACCCCCCGACATCCGTGTTACCACGGTTACCGCTACTTTTCAATTAAACTGTTATATGAATGTGTGTGTGTGTGTGTGTGTGTGTGGGTGGGTCAATGTGCAGTTATTTGGAAGTATTGCTATGCCTCATTCGCACCAATATACACAGGGTTTGAATTTATATAAAAATTCAGTTTTAAACAAGATATAGCAATGAGGTTTTATAAAAGAGATTTTTCAAACCCTGTGCTCAATAGTAATTGAGGCCGTTAATACTTCCATTTTATTAAGTGTTCGACTTAATTGCTTTTATTTTTCGAGATGCGAAGCATCTTCGAGAAAATAATATATATAGCAGTGCCGAACTCCTCATGGGCATGAAAGCCATCTAAGGAAATTCAAACACTGAATAATTTACAAGTTGGTTACAGCTAAAAATGTCCATCACGGGAACCGAATCTAGATTCAGTAGACTAAATCTAGGCTCACATGATGCCTAGGCTCACACGATGCCGCAGTTTATATGAAAGCAGTAATCAGTTATATATATTAAAGCTATATATATATATATATATATATATATATAGATATATATATATCTGACATGATCAACCACCACGAAGCACCTCCATGGGGGATCAAAATATAAATATATAAAAATATATATATATATATATATATATATATATATATATATATATATATATATATATATATATATATATATATATATATATAGAAACATGATCAACAACTATGAAACACCTCCATGGGGATCGAGAAATGTAAATAAAGTAATAAATACGATCAACCATACTTAAGTAAACTCAAAGTGGGACGGAATATAAATAAAGCGAAGTAAAAGGCCACAAAGTAAACTCCAGTTCGATGAAATGAATATATATAGGCGGTAAACGCACATGATATATATCAATCCCGGCTCAGTTTATCATTTCAGCAATTTATCGCTATATATATATATATATATATATATATATATATATATATATATAAGTAGTAAATGCAATGGATGTAAAATCCAGGCTCATTGAATAGATTTTGACAAAAGTTCATATATATAAGTATATATATATATAAGCAAATAAATGTCCGGGATATAAAATCCAGGCTCATCGAACAAAGTTCGACAACAGTTTATATATATATATATATATAAGCAAATAAACGCTCCAGACGTGAGTTCAGGCTCAATCGAGGCGTAACTCGACAATGTTAGTCCATATATATATATATACAAACAAAGAAGACTTACAGTGGACTGCCAAAGAAGACTTTTAAAAAAGTGTGCACAGTAGAAGAGAAAAGGCTTTTAGAAAAGCAAGAAGGCTTACAATGGACTGCCAAAGAAGACTTTAATAGCTTTAAACGGATGAACACTCGGCTCCCGTCGGTAAAAATATGACTAAATATAAGCTAACAAGTGTTTAAAATAAGAAATCACTCAATTTAGGGTGTGTACAGAGCAAATTGGGCAGGGCTTCCTCGCCTTTTTATCTTGCAAATATGGCCACCCCAAGCCCTCTATTTGTAGAGGGCCTGTGGCTCCTCGGGGTGCCCCGGGCAATGTGGGTCCCGCTGTCTCGAAGTTCATGCACTTAGACGATGCGTTGTTCGCTCGAACCGTCATTACTTTCAATCCGGGAGTCTGATGGAAGCTTGCCATACCATTATAGAAAGATCTTTCTGAGAGCTATGTAATGACATAGGATTTTCCCTTTTTTGATTCCAGGAAGATGGGTCCATGACCAAAATGGCATTTCCGAGTTTCCGTCAGGCAGTCCGTTGAGCCGTTTTGTGTAGTTTGCGCTCAGAAGTTAAGATATGATTCTTGTGGGACTTCTTTTGAAAAATTTTGAGTTGAAATTATTTGATGTGATTTGGATTGAAGTTGAGTTGGCAAAATGACCATTTTGCCCCTCCTGGGGTTATTTCCGGTTTTCGCACCGTTATAGCAGTCTTTTCTCAGGGTTATCTCTAAGGTCGACCTACTGTTGACTCTGAATGTCCTCAGGGTTATCTCTGAGGTTGTCTTGACCTCCCGGGGTTGACTCTGGGCTTTGAAATTGATTTTTCGGGCTATCTCCAGGGTTAGAATTGACGTTGTGGTCCTCCAGGGTTATCTCTAGAGTGTGAAAAAGACGCTTTTGTCCTCCTGCATAGTTAGTAACATGAAAATGAAATTTAGAGTGTCTACAGTATTTTTACGTATTGCTCCATGGAAGGGAGTTACAAGAATAAGGAAGAAAGGAAAACTCAATCCATGATTTGTTGGTCCATTTGAGATTCTTGACCGAGTAAGAAATGTGGCCTATAGACTCGCATTATCTCCAAGCATGTCTTGTGTTCATAATATTTTTCATATATCTATGCTTTGTAAATATGTGAAAGACCCAAACCACATTATTGAGTTAGAACCAGATGAGATAGCCGAAGATTTAATGTACGAGGAGGTATCTGTCAAGATCTTGGATAGGAAGGAGCATGTCCTATACACAAAGGTTATACCACAAGTCAAAGTTTTGTGGAGGAACCATGATATTGAGGAAATGACCTGGGAGTTGGAATCGGAAATGAAAGTGATGAACCCTCACCTTTTTGAAACACCAGGTACGTACGTCAATTTCGAGGACGAAATTTCATAAGAAGGAGAGGTTGTAAGACCCCAACTTTTTATAAATAAAATAGAATTTCCTCTATTAATTATTTTGAAATTGTATGGGGTGGATTTGATTAATGTGGTTAGTTATGGGTAAAATGTTCAAATTTTACAAAATAAGCAAGTAGTTATAAAATATTCATTGTTGTCGGGGAATATTCGTTTGGTCATGGAATATTCTTGTTGTCAGCGAATATTCGTACAACAACGCATTGTGGGCCCCATAACGGAAAACTATCGGATGAAGAAAACGTTAAGTATGGGTTTTTATAAATAACGACGTAGTTGTTACCGTTAACACTATTGGAATGCCTGGTGGTTAAATTACAGTAATACGCATGGTTGCACAGTAGCACACGGTATTGCACAGTATTTTTGGATTATTGATTCTTACGTAAGAAGGCACTACTCAATAATTGTTACAATAATTACTGTTCAATATTTTATTTTATTGATTAAATAATTACTACGTTGATATGTTATATTACTATTGTTTCAATAATTGTCACTGCACAATATTTTCCATTATCAAATTAATAATTCATATTATTTGAATAATATTATTAGATAACATTATTGGCAATGTCTGAGGAAGTTCTGTCTAGGAAAGGGGTTTGGTCACCTATTTGCGCGTCAGTAAGGAGAAATTCTTATCGGAAAGCCCCCTCTTTCTTGGGAACGACCTAGTTGTCAATCACAATAATATTATTTGTGAATAATTAATTATTGATTTATATGATAAGGAAATATTTATTTTATGTGGTTATAAATGAAGAAATTAATGCTGAGGTGTTTTATCAGTATTTTGTCGGAATGGAGGTTTTAACAATCATCCGTATATGGATTTCGATCATTTGCTGTTTGGAATTTGGAAAAACTTTCTTCTAAAAAGTTGTAGAGAATTAAATTTCCTATAGAATGAACATAAAATTCTTATTTTTCTAGTAAAAGGGTTATTTATTATGAATTATTGAAGTTTCAGAAATAAATATTTTTTTATTAAAAACATGGGTGGGCCCCACTTTTGTTTTTTTGGTGAAAAAATGCTGAAGTTTCAAGTGTGGTGTGCGTAAATAGCAGAGGGTAGAGCCACCTGTAGCAGGTTAGTCTACTTTGGCGTTCTGGCATTTTCCTATAAATAGGGTGCTTATGTTAGAATTAAAAATCACACCAGAATCAGACGTTTTTTTTCTTTAATATCAAGCGTATTTTTGTGAGTATTTAGATACTTTGAGAGTTGATAAGCAATGCATGTTTTTTTTAGCATTATATCTGTTATTTCAGTCAGAAGTACTATTCTTTTGAGGTAAGGAATGTTATTTTCTTCGTAAATGATGTTATTTCTTTCAATATCATTATACCGAAATATTGGTATGAATTTTATTATGAAATTTTTACCTTTTCATGTCGAGGTTACTATTCACGTATACGACACTATTCACGTATACGGTACTATTCATGAATACGACACTATTCACAGAAAAATTAAATTTTCTTTTCTTGTTCCAAGATGTCTATTATGGTTACTATCTTTGATTGTATCCATGTTTTGATCGTCATTCTTTAATTTTGCTCCACAATTGATTATTATGGAGTATTTTTGAACTTGGATAAACCAAAGTATGAATCCCTAATCATTGTCCTTTTATCTCACTGGATTCGTTTATTTAAAATATTTTTCATCATCCTCAGTCCTAAATGATGATATAACTGAATATCTTTGGCATATAGTGCAAAGATGAATGATTACCTGATGAATATCTTTGGCCCGTGGTGCAAAGATGGACAGGTGTTGAGATGAACATGATCAACTGGTGATACAAATGAATATCTTTAGCCTGTAGTGCAAAGATGAATGATTACCTGATGAATATCTTTGGCCCGTGGTGCAAAGATGGGCATGTGTTGAGATGAACAAGACCGACTGGTGATACAAATAAATATCTTTGGCCTGTAAAGCAAAGATAAATATTTGGTCCAAGATGTATATTGATTGATGTTATAGGGATAAAATATTGATGATAGACTTTTAAATCATAGAAGATAGTAGATTTCATTCTCTACTTAACTCTTCTAATGAATTGTTATTTTCGCTGCGAATATTGATCTAAAATTTGTTGTCCATTATATTTTATCTGATTTATTGAAGGTTAACGATAATTTTTTTTACATTATCTTAGTCATAATATTCTTTATTGGGCTAATTGAGCTCACCCTTTTCCTTTTTGTTCCATTTTTCTTCTCAGGATGCGAGAATACAGAGGGAACTAGTCGGGGGTGTGGAGTGATGTTTCAAGTTAGTTGTTTTAACAGTCCTCACTATTTTGTAAAATAGTGTATCAATAATTATAATAATGACTTATTTGAGTTTGGATATTGTCTAGAAGACAATATTTATATTTAAACTCACAGCATATTTGTTGTCATATCTTGCACGACAATTATAATAATGAAGTTGTAGTTGTTTTCTGTGCTATGTATTTGGTGACTCTGAATGGGTTGTATGGACCTATTTTGCGGGCGTCACACTCAGCCAAGGTAGAATGATGCCATCGGCGTCCCCATGGATATGTCTCCAAGAATAAAGTAGTAACTAGACGAAGGCAAGGAAGCCTCTTGTGACATCCCAAAAATTTATAAGATTTATAAATAAAATCTTGAATGATTGAATAAGGTTAAAGTTTAAAACTTAGACTTAAAAATAGAGGACTGATTTTTTTTTTTTAAGAATCTATATAGTTTGATTTTTGAAGCAACGCAAAGAAATGAAATGTTGAAGAGTAAAAAACAAGAAGATAGAGAATAAAAGGGAGAAAATATGGGTTACGAAAATCCAAAACCCTAGAATGAATTTATATGTATCCTTGAAGTATATTAAGGATAAGGTATTAAGATATCTTTAAATTTATGTGAATTAAATAGTGAAAGAGATTATGTAATAATGTATATGGAAATTTATTAAGGAAATAAATTTCAAAGGAAGAGATATTAAAAGGCTAAAGAAAATGTGTATATATATAAACACATATACATACGTAAGAATGTGCTATTTATAATTTTTCTAGCAAAATAATAAAATTGATTAATTAGAAATTAATCATACAAGAATAAATGAAAAGCTTAATTATAGAAGCTTGTGAAAGTTATGCTTTGAATGGTAATTTAATAGAACCCAAAAATATTAAATTGAGAAGAGATAAGCTAGGTATTATGGTGGTAATTAAGTTAAGCCAACCTAATAGTCAAGTATTAGAAATTTAATAAAAGTCCAAAAAGGGATTAAGAATATGGCAAACCGAATTCATGTATATGGTAAACTGAATTCACATATATGGCAAACCATATGAAACAAGCCTCAATATTAAAAAGACTTGTAAAAATGATGTAAGTTATTAATATGGTATTTAAATGTAAGATTACGACAAATGATATTGAAAAGTTGCTTTAATATAGTCCATTATGTCAAGCCATTTAAAAGGCTTATTGAATGTAGCAAACCGTATTATAAGAATAAGACATTAAATTAAATGTCTAGCCTAATATATGAACATAATAATTATTTATCAATAATGATAAATATGTTATGACTTATGTGGATTATGTATGAGACTAAATAAATATATATATTATACATATGTATATATATTTATTTATTATATAAAGTGAATTAAAAGCTATATAACCTAATATTATATATTAGGAATGAGAATTAAATAACCTAAGGGTTATAGTAATTGAAGAATGCTAGTATTTAAATTACATACTAGTAAATTAACATTAAGAGATTTATTTTATATATCTCAACTAATTATTTATATTAGCCTAATTAAAGAAAACCTAATTTGCTTATATAATTAAATCTATGAAAGAAATTATTTAAATTCCAAAATGAGTGAAAAGAAAACCCTAATTAAATAATTAGGGTAATGTAAAATTTTTACATTGGACCATGCTTTTTTACATGGCCCAAGAAATTTAATTAGAGAGCCCAAAAAATTAAATGGATGGCCCATCTTTGGCCTAATTTTCATGGACTTCCTAAAAACCAAATGAGAGCAAAGTAAAGTAATTAAAAGTTGGCAAATGGAGGGGGTGATACCCAGCCACCATAGAGAGTTTTTGAGCACATGTTTTTTTTCAAAGATTTGGAAGATTTGCAAGATAAGAGAGAAAGAAAGATGAAATATGGAAGATTTATGCCTAAATATGGAAGAGAAGAAAGAGAGAGAGAGAGAGAGAGAGAAAGGGGTAGGGTGATGAAGCTTGGAAATGGCTTCAGGGAAAACTCAAGGAGCAAGGAGATAGACTCCAAGCAAGCTCTAACAAGATTATAGTAACCAAACATCAAAACAAAACCTCTATGGCCTTACTATTCATCATCTTCCTCAAAGCTTCAAGAAATCCTATAAAGAGAAAGAAATGAGTGGAAGAATGAAGCGTGGATAAGGCTATTGGAGGAATCAATAAAGAAGATAAAAGGATTCTATCAAGTTCTAGCAACTCATCTAGCATGCTAGAGGTAAGAAATCTAAGAAGTAAGTGCTTAAAACCCTAACATTCACTTACACCTCTTTAAGCGTCAAACATGGTTAGATCTTGTATTATGATGAGTTATAGTTTGAGGAACACCATAAGAATGATATTTAGAAGCTTAATAAGCCATTAAAAGCATCCAAGTGGAACTGAAATGAAAGAAATCCAAACATATGCGTAATGGATGGAAAGATATGTAAAGAACCCTTTTGGATAATTTTTGGACTGAGTTTGAGAACCATGTATGCTTATGTTTTATATTTGAAAGCTTAGTTTGATAATTTTATGTTATATATCTCTGAGTTAAGAATATAACCTAACTTGAATGAACCAAATCGGAGTTAAAACGAATATGTGGTGAAAGATTTAGTGAAACATGTCAAAAACATGAAAAACAGAGTATAAACTTTGAGTTTGGGTCAATATCTGATTATGTTAATGTTTCTGGAATTTGTTTAATTTTTGATATATTGTATTTCTATGTGTTAGTAGTCCATTGGGTCAAAAACGGACTCATTTGGACGTGTATAGATTGAGTTATAAAGATCGGAAAGGGAAATAGTCGAATTTTTCAAAAACAGAGCAAAGTTAGAATGTCATTCTGCTAAGAGGCGTCGCAGCGCCGGAAAATGAACTAGGTCAAGTCACCGCAGCGCCGGACACATGGCGTCTAACGAAGTTGCTGGGGTGGCATTGCAGCATCGTGAGGAAGAGTAAAACTGGCGCCGCAAAGCTGGTTGTCTGCCAGGCCCAAAGAAGAAAGATTTTAAGCATGGCCCAAGTGAAATTAATCCTAATTAATTTTAATTAATGTAATATACTTAATAAAGTATTATAAGAAGGTTTAAATACTTAATTTAATGTTAAGTATTAATTGAAAAATAAAAGTTTAAAGAATGATATGGATGTTAATTTAATAAATATATATCTAAATGATGTAAATGCAAGCTATAAGAACTTAACTAAATGTTAAGTAACCATTAAGAGAAATAATTAGAAGCATGATAAGAAAGATAAGTTAATCAATCCTAATAAATATTATTCACCTATTGTGATAATATGGGAAGCTTCTTATTTAGATATTAAGGGGCTATTTAAATGATGTAATTTGAAAGAATAAGGTGGAAGTTAATCTAATTAACTTTAATGAATGTAATACATCTAAAAGGGTGTAATATCAAGCTATAACGACTTAACCAAACGTTAAGTGTCAATTAAAAATAGGTTAGATGTGAGTTAATTTAATTAACGTTAGCGACCATATGTGAAGGCAAGCTTTAATGATTAATAATATTAGTAAATGATTAAAATATTATTAAATAATTAATAATATTAGTAAATGATTAAAATATTAATAATATTAGTAAATGATTAAAATATTAATAATATTAGTAAGTGATCAAAATATTATTAAAGGGTTAATCATATTTGTGAATGGTTAAAATATTATTACATGATTAATAATATTTGTAAATGATAAAATATTTTTAAATGATTAATAATATTAGTAAGTGATCACAAAATATTATTAAAGGATTAATAATATTAGAATGTGATTAAAATATTATTAAATGATTAAAAATATTTAGAAATGATTAAGATATTAGTAAGTGATTAAAATATTATTAAAGAATTAATAATATTTGAAAATGATTAAGATGTTAGTAAGTGATTAAAATATTATTAAAGGGTTAATAAAATTTGTAAATGATTAAGATATTATTAAGTGATTAATAATATTAGACATGAGTTTAAAATCTTTGATTAAGTGATTGCAATATTATCAAAGGAAAATAATATTATTGATGGTTTTAGAGATTATCTGATGTTTAATTTTGTGGCTAAATATAAGATAATTTATTTATATGAAAATAGTATTATGAGGTATGATATGATATACTGATTGAAATATCAATCTTATAAATGATATGTCTTTCAATAAAGAGATTATATTAGATTGCATAGAAGTAATCGACGGACAAGCCAAGTTTCCTAACTCAAACTCGAGTTATTATGTTTCAAGCATGCTAGTGGATTAGTTATTGATAATTATTCCACATCTATGACTATTTTTATTCGCACTTAGTGCAAGTTTGATATGTTTAACTCGTATGAAAGGCCGATCACCTTGATTACCAAAGTAAATGTTCATGGTCATTGTTAGTCACTCAGCGTTAATGATTCAGTTATTCATTTATTGAAATTGATTGTCGTTCTTTCATAATTATTATATATTGTTGAAAATTAGAAAGCATTTCTTTTTCAATTATGATATATCTTTATTGTATTTAAATTTGCTGAGCAAAGTAGTTGCTCACCCTTGCTATATTATGATAATATTTCAATTAAGCCTAAGTGTTCGAAGAAGGATAAAGTCAAAGACAAAGTTAGAGAACAGTTCCATATGAACGTTTAACAATTACATTTATGTAAAATGATAATGTAAACCTTTTGAATTATTAAGGTATGTATTTAGTTAAGGTTGTAGAATGTTTATATTTTTCGCGTTAGTTCATAGAATGTGTATAAGGATGACGTATCGTGACACACCAGTTCTGTAACACCCAAGTCCCATATCGAAAGATAGGGGAAAAATTTGTCTACATATAAGGAAATAATTTACTACCAATAGTACCTTCAAGTCATGACCTTTTGGGTGAGCCTGTGGTGGGCGAAGATGACCCAAGAAGATACTATTGGGCCAGTGGTTTGAGGTCTTATTTTGATTCGATTTGGACTTGGGATTTGACCTGAGATTTGTTCGGACTTGGTATTTGACCCGGGTTATTTTATATGGTATCAGAGCCGACTCTCAAAAGCTCATGTCAGGTTATCCAATCGGGTTACCGGAGGTGGGGACACAAAGGCTGGTGGTATTATCCCACAATGGAGAGATGGAGATCCAGAGGTGGGGACACAAAGCCAGCCGGTATTATCCCACAATGGCTAGAGAGGCAAAGATCTTTGGGCCCATGTGTGAGATCGATTCTGATGGGGACGTCAAAAATTTAAGTGGGAAAGTTTGTAACACCCCAGTCCCACATTGAAAGATTAGGGAAAAATTTGTCTACATATAAGAAAATTAGTTACTACCAATAGTACCTTCAAGTCATGACATTTTGGGTGAGCCTATGGTGGGCTAAGATGACCTAAGAAGATACTATTGGGCCAGTGGTTTGAGGCCTTATTTTAATGTATTTGATTCGATTCGAACTTGGGATTTGACCCAAGATTTGTTCTGGACTCGGAATTTGACCCAAGTTATTTCAAGTTCTGAGGCTCAAGGGACCCGGATTTGGGGGCGCTACACCTCTCGTAGGCCCAGAACTGAAAAAGGAAAAAATCAACTACATCAATCCATGAATCAAAAATACCCAAAGGTGAGGAATGAAAGTTGATTAAAGTTACTCACCAGCAGAAATGGGTAGAAATAGTTGTCTCTTCAATATTACCAAGAGTTATTTGCGTCTTTGGTGTTCCAAGGGTTAATTACCCCTTCGCAAATAGTAGTTGTCTCTTCAATATTACCAAGAGTTAATTACCCCTTCATAAATAGTAGTTATCCCTTCAATATTACCAAGAGTTAATTACCCCTTCGCAAATAGTAGTTGTCTCTTCAATATTACCAAGAGTCATTTTGACCCTTCGTTAAGACCAAGAGCCACTCCCAGTTTTTCTATAAATAGAAGCTCATTCCTTCATTATTTCTTACGAATTCATTGAAACTCTAGAGAGAGAAATTATAGAGAGAAAGAAGAAGAGTATTCTGCCACTTCACTACTTCGATATCCAGTGTCTTTTATGGTAAGGGATATTATTTGTTGTACCCGTAAGGGGTATTATTCTTTCTTATTCATGAAGAGAACTTCTGTTATTCCATTCTTTATTATTCTGTTAGAATAACCTGTATATGTGGCATACCCTATACATAACCTGTATACGCGGCATACCCTATACTTGGTGGAATCCTTGTGTTATTCCATTCTTTATTATTACATTGGAATAACTTTGTATACTGTGACATACCCTATACTTGGTGAAATCCTTATGTTATTCCATTCTTTATTATTGGTTGGAATATCCATGTCATGTGTTTTACAGGACTGGTTAAAATCTTTATTACTACTGTTGGAATATCCATGCGTGTGTTTTACAGGACACGGTTTCCGCCTCTTTATTATTCTGTTGGAATATCACATGCTCGTGTGTTTTACACGGACTGGTTCCATTACTTATTATTCGTTGGAATATCACCTACATGCAAAGTACCGCATGCATGGTGATTTCTTTTGTTATTCAATTCTTTATTATATTCAGTTGGTTAAAGTTTTGACTTCTATACTCCATGAAATTAGTGGAATATCCTTGATATTTGCGCTTCATCCAGTATCTTTTCATGGAAATATTCTTCTAAGCATTCTTGTATTTTACTCTACAAAGAAGTATCATGTTGACAATTTGGACGTTATTAGTTTCTGGATAATTTAATTCGTGAACTTGTTTTATTGAATTCTTATATCATTGTCATCATCCTCATGTTTATATTTTTTTGAAAGTCATCTGTGACCTATAGTGCATAGATGGACTTGGTATGATTATGACCAGGGATTATTCGGTATAATCATGACCGTAATATTACAAATGATGTGGTAGAAGTCCTCATTGGCCCGTAGTGCATTGACGGATAGTTGTTGGCATAATCATGACCATTGATGAATACACGAATATCCTTGGCCCGTAGTGCATGTATAATTCATGGTCGTGACCCTAATGAATATCCTTGGCCGTAGTGCAGGGATGATGTGGATTATTTATTAAGCTGAGTCTCAGCTATAAAAATTGATGAAAACGTTTTAAATCATAAAAGATAGTAGATTTTATTCTCTACTTGACTCTTTTAATGGATTGCTTGTTCCGCTACAGTTAAACTTGATGTCTATTGTATTTTATCAGTTTAACATTGTTGAGGACTAATGATAATTTATTCTGCATTATCTTAGTCATAATATTTCTTACTGGGCTAGTTGAGCTCACCCTTTCTTCACTGTTCTCTTCAGGAAATGAGAATATAGCTGGGACGAGTCGGGGAACAGATTGACAGTCCAGATGATAGCATTAGTAGTCCTCACTATTCTGTTAAATAGTGTGATAATAAATGTAATGAGGACTGAATTTGAGTTTGTATACTGTCTATGAGGACTCCATTGAGAATGGATATTGTCTAGAAGGCAATATTCTTGTTTAAACTTTCCGTTTATGTTTTACACAACAGTTGTATAATTATGTTGTATTTGATTTTTGTACCATTTATTTGGCGACTCAAAATGGGTGAGGTATACCTATTTTGGGGGCGTCACATGGCTAACGTTGATCAAAGGAATGAATCAAACCTGATGGATTCAAGTTGAACGCAAAAAAGAATTAGAGGTGAACTCATACCTGAGGAAGCTAGTTTTTACAAGGGTATGAATCTAATCTCCATCTCTTTTCTATTGATTGATAATTATGCACATAGTATGATCATAGTTATGGGTTTGTATGAAAATTTGAAATTCATATTTTATCGCGCTTCCGCACCTTTTATGTAATTTGATTTCATAATTGTGCTATATACAAATCAAACATTTATAGACTATCTTTCATTTTCTTGCATAGACTAGGTTAGCCATTTTTATCAAGCATAGGATACATTGTATATATCAAACAGTATTATATGGCAAGGAAATATATTTTGATTCACTTCCCTTTTAGATATGTCTTATCACTTGCTTGATAGTTTTCATTTTCTTTATGACTTACTGTGACGCCCCCAAATCCAGGTATCTTCCAACCCGACAGATGGTGCTCCACGGTGCTAAAATTCACACAAACATTCAATCGAATTACCACAAAAGAATGAATATGTCTTATATATATTGTAAATCAATATTACCATTCCCTAGGTTCTTTATAACCGTTACATTTGTTCTTGTCATAATATCAAATATTACCATTACAATCGTATACTATTACATAGGTAATTTATAAGTTCGCCTTCGCCTTTCCTTTATCCTTGCCGGATCCTTTGGTCCGTTCGGTCTTAGCTGCATTCATATGGTTCAAGCAAGAGTTAGCCTAACTAGCTCAGCAAGTACAACAATTCCATTTAACAATATGCTTGAATCATACAAATCATATATCTTCAATAACTGAACAATAGTTATGAAGTACTATCGATAATTCAAAATAGCACTTCTCTTTTCTTTAAAACATTTTACAATGACATTAATCAGTAAAACATCAATTCCGGTCCAAGACCTTGAGCATTTCATACTTTTTTTGAAAAGGACATCCCGGCACTAAGTCCGTAAGTCCGGCATTTCTTATGTAACGATCCGAAATTTTAAAGTGTAATTTAAATATTTATTGAGTTATATAAATATTATTTGAGGTGTTTATTATTAAATAAATATTTTATTGTTGTGATGGTTGATGAATCTAAATGTATAAAAGGAATTTTCTAAATTAAATTAATTTATAATTTAGAGGTTAGTATTATTACGTGAGGTGTTATGTTGTTGTGTTGATATAATAATTTAGATGATATGTTAAGTTATTAAATAAAGTTATAATGAAAATTATAATATGGTGATATTTGCGAAAAGGCTATATTTAATTAAAATATAGTATGTGATTAATTTAATGGGTTAATGTTGGATATGAAAATAATATGTGATTATAGTTGGTTGTTCATTCTGCAGACTTTGGTTGTTCGTTGTAGCTTAGCTTAAGATTATGGAATGTGAAGAATCATGTAACAACAAGGTTAAATAGAGTCATGTTATGTGGTTTATGAATTCAAAATTTGTAAAATTGATTAGTAAATCAAGAACGCGTTATGTGGTAATTTAGTATACATAATGAAAATTAGATAAATATTGCGAAGTAAAACACTTAGAGTTTCTGAAATATGAATGGTAATGAACATGTTATGATATGTTAGCATGTCTAATAGGTATTGTGGTTCTAAAATTATATGTAGGTGATCGTGAGTTTAACTTTATAGCTTACGCTCAAGGCAAGTTTTCTAACTCTATATTTACAGTGAGCAAGTCTCTAAATTCTATCTTTTACATTGAGAAAGTTTCTTAATTCTTTATTTTCGTTGAGCTAGTTCCATTATTACATTATGAAGCTTCATTCTTTGATTGAGCAAGCTTTCTATTTCAACTGTTGATTGAATAAATCAATCGTCCTAGTTCATTCGAACTAACTTTAACTCTAATGTTATTTGAATTCTAATTTTTTTGGTTCATTCTAAATTGTTTATAGTTAAGCAAGTTTCTTGAATTCTATTATTGTATAATGAACGCAGTTTTTGAATTCTCGTTTCTATTATTGAACTGTTTTAACCCTTGCATGAATTTAATACCATGTTGGGCAAGTTTTTAGTTTCCAGCTTGCTATTAGTTATTGTAAATTTAGTAAATTCATTTCCAATGTTATAAGACTCTAACCTTACCTTATTTATTGTTCAAGCAAAGGTTAACCATTTTAGTCATTTTATTGAATATTTATGCTCTATAGTTATTTCAAGCATGAGTTTACTATGTATCACCAGTTCATTTATGATTTTCAATTATTCTATGTTATGTTGTGATTATCAAACATTATTAATTCAACTAGTCCTCTAGTTGATGTTCGTTGAACTTCAAATTACCCTTGAAAGCTTATCTAAACCAAACTTTCTTTGGTGCGGACTTGTACTATAAATACTGAGATGAACAACCCTATTATTATTAGGGGATAACTTACGCATAACGTTAAAATATTTGTGCATAATATATTGTACGAAGGGCAAATCCCCCTAAGTACGAAGAGTCCTTATAGTCTTATGATTGTTAAAGTTGGAGTTGAAAGATTACTCGCAACTGTGGACATAGTTCATGGTCTTATGACCCTCAGTTAGATATATTCCATATTTTGGATTTCAGTTTCTGATTATCATCATTAGAGTACTATTCAGTTTTGTTGAGCCTATTGCTGGAAGTTATTATTATTCCTCTGTTGATTCATTGTTATACTTAGTGAGCAATTTTTTTGCTCACTCTTGCATATTTATAAACTCATTACAGCTAAAGAGGAGAAGGTAGATGAACCTTCGACTAGCAAAGGAAAGGGAAAATTATACAAGTGATGCTGATTTGTATTTTTAATTATTATTATTCTTCCTCTGTTGATTCATTGTTATATTATTATTCCTCTGTTGATTCATTGTTATATTCAGTTAGATATATTCCATATTTTGGATTTCAATTTTTGATTATCATCATTAGAGTACTATTCAGTTTTGTTGAGCCTATTGCTGGCAGTTATTATTATTCCTCTGTTGATTCATTGTTATATTCGAATTCCGCATTTGAATGACGTGTAAAGGTTACATAACCTGGGATGTTTTTGAACTTAATGATGTAACCCTATTTAAGGGGATGTTTTATGATTCAAATATTATTTTATTTGGGTAGATAGTATGAATGTTTGAAGAATGAGCACCAAATCTTGTGAGAATGAAGTACCTAGATTTGGGGGTGTTACAGGTTGGTATCAAAGCCTTAGGTTATGAACCTTAGGTGGGGGAAAAGCCTTAGGAAGTAACCTTTGAAAAGATAGTGATGATGAACTCTTATCGAGTTTTAGAAAAGAGAAAGTAATAAAATACTTATGTGCTTATGTGATTACAACTTATGTGCTCGTGAGTGTCGAGTAGTAATGATTAGTAATTAAAAACTTAAACTTTGGTTGACTGGATGACTAATATAGGAGGATCCAATCAGGCTAGAGAGGAGGAGCCTCGAGATATTCAGGTGATCTGGGAACAACTATTGCCATGGGAAACAGTTCTGTCGGTCACAGTAGTTGAGCAGGAGAGGGTACCTGATGAGGATGATGAGATAGAGATAGATGAGGAGGATCCCGTGGAGCTGCCACAGTCGGATGAGGAGGACGAGGAGGAAGATTTTCCACCTAATTCGATAGCTGCTCGTATGTATGACGAGGTATATGATCGCAATGTGGAACTTTAAGATACCGTTGAGGAGTTACAGGAGATAGTAGCTGAACAACATACCTCAATGGCACAGAAAGACGACGAGATCTAGGATCGAGAAGAACGACTGAACAATGTTGAAGAGAAGCTGATCCACACAGAAGGGGAAAATGAGAAAATGATGGAGAAGATTTCAGACCTGGAGAATAAGCTGAAAGAAGAATCTATGAAGAGGGCAAGAGCCGAGAACGCGTACAGTAAAGCTTATCAATGAGCTGGAATAGCAGAGAGGGATGCACAAGCAAAGAGGAGAAAGATGGAAGAAATGAACAATGTATTCAACACCGTGGTCAATCGAGCTCAAGATCGAGTCATGAGTTATCCGATTCAATTCGAGACGCTACTATCATACGTATTGGATCGCCGAACAATGTTCTGAATTATGGAGGAAGAGCGTCGTAAGGCTATGCAGTATCTTAGTAGGACATTGTAGAGAATGTAATTGATATGTGATTTTGAAAATAAATGAAATGTAAATCCCGGGTATGATATAACCAATGGGATAGATGATGATGATGTTGTCCTGCAACTGTTATAGTTCAGGAAAGTAATGTAAATAGCAGTGATGCTATTGTTTTGATGTTTTTATGATGAATGAATAAAAGTTATTTTTTTATTCAAAGTGTTAAGTGTTATGTGATAAACTTTTATGATGTGCAAGCTAAGTATATAATACTTAAAAAGGTTGAATAAAAGCTAATGGGTGTATTTTAACAGAAAATGGCCTCAAGACGTCAACCACCATGACGGAGAACCACTGAGGAAAACAATAACAATATGGAAGGAAACCCGGTTCAGCAGCTAGTGACGTTACTGACGGGTGCTTTGCAGAATCAACCTCAGAATTAAGGTACTACGTTTAAAGACTTCAAGGCGGTTGGACCACCAGAATTCTGAGGGACCATGAATCCAATTGAGGCTCAGACCTAGATCATGGAAATTGAGAAGGTTTTTTTATGTTGCTAGGGTAGAAGATAATCAGAAGACTGCTTTTGCAACATTTATGTTGAAAGCGGAGGCTAGCTATTGGTGGCAGGCCAACAAAACTCGGGAATGACCAGGAGTGATGACCTGGGATAGATTTAAGGAGTTGTTCTTCGAGAATTATTTCCCAAAGAGTTCAAAGAGTCAGCTAGAGGTTTAATTTTTGGAATTGAAGCAGGGAACAATGTCGGTAATACGAGTATCTTTGCGACGAGACGAACGCTTAAGGCAAAGAGGTTCGGCGAGGATTGAAACCCTGGTTGTACAAAGAGGGTTTCCTATTCCAATTGAAGACATTTCTGCGTGATGATGGAGAAAGGCGATTCTCATTGAAAGTGCAAAAGTAGGCAAATAACAAAACATAATCAAGAGCGAGAGAAAGAAGAAAGGTGAAAGTGAAGCTAAGAGTGGTGGTAGTAACGGCGGAAATGGAAACAACAACCTGAAGAGGAACTGGGATGCGAATGGGGGGGGGGGGACTGGAAATCAACAAAGAAACCAGCAAAATAAGAAGTTCGAAGCATGTGCTATGTGCGGAAAGTTTCAGAAGGGAGTGTGTTTGCTGGGGAAACGAGTATGCTTCAATTGTGGCCAGGAAAGTCACATCGCCTCAAATTGCACTCAAGCTAAGAAGAATGTGTGCTTCCCGTGAGGATCCAAGGATCACTTTGCTCATGAATGCCCTAAGAAGAGATCTGGTGAGACAAATGGGAGCAAAGGAAAGGCTAGTGGAGGAGCATTGGCTATTGCTGGACCAACATCAACAAACAAGCCCACAGCCAAAACCTTCAACATGACGGTGCAGGACGCGGTGCAATCAAAAGATGTCGTGTCAGGTATTATCCCAATTAATGATATAGATGCATATGTATTATTTGATTCGGGTGCTACTTGCTCGTTTATATCTGATGAATTTGCTAAGAGGTTAGAAATACCTTGTGAAGAGTTGAAATTCCCTTTAAACATAGAAATTGAGAATTGGAAGTGATTCCTGTTAGGTTCGTATACAAGAATTGTAGGGTGAACATTAAGGGGAATGTTATGAAGGTAGATTTAATCCCGATAAAACTTGGAGAGTTCGATGTTATTTTGGGCATGGTTTGGCTGTTCAATTATGGAGCGATAATTGATTGCCAAAAGAAGTGTGTCAACCTTATGACTCCGTCAACGGTAGTTTTTTATGGTAGCAAATCGCCTAGACAAATGAAATTTCTGACGATGATGCAGGCCAAAAAGTTATTAAGTCAAGGCTATGTAGGGTATTTAGCTTACATAGTTGATACTCAAAAGGAGAAGGGTGTGAAATTGGAGGAAATACCAGTAGTTAGGGAGTTCGTGGACGTGTTTTTGGAGGATTTGCCAGGACTTTCACCTGACCGTGAAATCGAGTTCGTGATCGACTTAGCGCCAGGAACCGCTCCGATATCGAAGCCCCCCCATACAAAATGGCTCCGATAGAAATGAAAGAACTAATTGTGCAACTGCAAGAACTGTTAGACAAGAAGTATATTCAACCAAGTGTGTCACCGTGGGGAGCACCGGTGTTGTTCGTGAAGAAGAAGTATGGGTCGATGCGTCTCTACATTGACTATAGGGAATTGAACAATGTCACTATTAAGAACAGGTATCCGTTGCCAAGAATAGATGACTTGTTTGATCAGTTGAATGGTGCTAGATATTTCTCGAAAATAGATTTGAGAAGTGGATATCACCAATTGAAAGTAAGGAAGGAGGATGTACCGAAGACGGCATTCTGAACTAGGTATGGACATTACGAATTTTTAGTGATGACATTTGGTTTGACAAACGCCCCTACAACATTCATGGATTTGATGAATAGGGTGTTTAAACAATTTTTGGACAAATTTGTGGTGGTATTTATAGATGATATTCTGGTGTACTCCAAAACTCAAGAGGAACACGTGGAACACTTACGTCTAACGTTGGAGACGTTAAGAAAAGAAAAGTTGTACGAGAAATTCTCTAAATGTGAATTTTGGTTGGAATGTGTACAATTCCTTGGCCATGTAATTGATAAGGATGGGATTTCTGTAGATCCATCAAAAGTTGAAGCTGTAATAAATTGGGAACAACCAAGAACTCCATTAGAAGTGAGAAATTTCTTGGGGTTGGCAGGCTATTATAGACAATTTATCCAAGATTTTTCCAAGATTTCCACTCCGTTGACAAATTTGACAAGAAAATCTGTAAAATTTATTTGGACGAAAAAATGTGAGGAAAGTTTTCAAGAATTGAAGAACAAGTTAAGTGTGGCACCTGTGTTGTCGTTACCAGATAATACAAGAAATTTTGTAGTGTATAGTGATGCGTCACACAAAGGATTGGGTTGTGTCCTTATGCAAAATGACAAGGTTATTGCGTATGCATCAAGGCAACTGAAAGACTACGAGAAAGGGTATCCGACTCATGATTTAGAGTTGGCGGCGGTTGTGTTCACATTGAAGATATGGAGACACTATCTCTACGGAGAGAAGTGTGAGATTTACACAGACCATAAAAGTCTAAAGTATAGTTTCACACAAAAGGACTTGAACATGCGTCAAAGAAGATGGATGGAATTGATAAAAGATTATGATTGCGAGATCTTTTATCATCCAGGTAAAGCTAATGTGGTTGCAGACGCATTGAGTAGGAAAGGGAGAGAAAAGTTGACGATGTTAACTGATAAGGAGGAGCTCATTTCAGCAATGGCAAAACTAGAGCTGGAAATCAAATTTCCAGAAGAATCCGAAGAAAAATTGTTCCAGATGGAAGCTAGTCCAACTTTGGTGGACAAAGTGAAGACCGCTCAGCTACAGGATGAATAATGCAAGAAAATAAAGCAAAGTGTATTCGAGGGTAAAGAAATGAAGTATCAAATTTATACTGCGGGAATACTAAGATTCGAGGGACGAATTTGGGTTCCAGCAATTCAGGATATTAAAGAAGAAATCTTGACGGAAGCACATAGCTCAAGATATTCATTTCATCTGGGAAGTACGAAAATGTATCAAGATTTGCGGCATCATTTTGGTGGCCGAACATGAAAAGGGATGTTGCAGAATGCATTGCAAAGTGTTTGACATGTCAGAAAGTGAAGGTCGAGCATCAACGACCAAGCAGATTACTTCAATCGTTGGAAATACCGGAATGGAAGTGGGAGCATATCACAATGGATTTTGTGGTAGGTCTTCCAATGACTCAGAAAGGATACGACGCGATATGGGTGATAGTGGACAGATTGACAAAATCTGCACACTTTTTTCCAATAAAGATTAGATTTAATCTTGATCAGCTAGCAAAACTATACGTTAAGGAGATCGTCTTAAGACATGGAGTTCCAGTATCAATCGTATCTGACAGAGATCCGAGATTCACATCAAATTTTTGGAAGAGACTACAAGAATACATGGGAACACAACTGAAAATGAGCACATCATATCATCCACAAACCGATAGGCAAAGCAAAAGGACGATCCAGATGCTTGAAGATATGCTCAGAGCGTGCATTATGGATTTCAAAGGAAACTGGGATGATCATCTACCGTTGGTGGAATTTGCATACAACAACAGTTACCACGCAAGCATTGGTATGCCGCCATCTGAAGCATTATCTGGCTGCAGAAGTGCGAACTCCACTATCTTTGGGATGAAGTTGGAGAATGACAAGCTATTAGGCCCAGAATCGGTTTAGCAGATCATTTGGAGTCGTCAAACTCATCGAGAAAGCAAGACTAGTAGGCTGCTCAAGATCGATGAGAAAAAGTATCTTTGATCAACACGCAGTCGTCGAGTTTGAAGCAGGGAAATTTCGTGTTTCTGAAAGTTTCTCCTTGGAAGGGGAAAATTCGTTTTGGCAAGAAAGGAAAGCTCAGCCCAAGGTTTATTGGACCTTTCGAGATTCTACGAAAAGTGGGGGAGGTGGCTTATGAGGTAGCCCTACCTCCAGAATTAGAGCATGTGCTCAATGTATTTCATGTGTGACGAACGAGATTTTTGTAAATTAATTTTAATATTTATTGAATTAAATAAATATTTTTTGATGATTTAATTATTGGATTAAATAATTATTTGATGCAATTGTGGTAGATTAATTTAATTATGTGTTACATTTATTAAATTAATGTAGAGAATAATTATTATTCAAATATGTAATTATGTGAGCTTATCGAATTAAATGAAATATTTAATTAAGCATGATGTTATTTAATTAATTTAATTATTAATTAGAGAGTTAATAATTTGACATTATTTATTAATGAGAGATTTAATAATGTGACTATGTGAAATTATGAGAAATTATTATATTTTATTTAAAATAAATTAAATAAGATATTGATTTATTTTATGAAGGAGTGTGACATTAATTAAACTATATGATAAAGTTTTATTAAATTAAATATTTTTTTAAATCTATTTTGCTAGCCAAACAAGGCCCTATGGGGAGTTGGAACAGTTACCCATTATTGGGTTAACTGACCACTCAGTGCGTCAGTTCTCTTATTATATCATACGTCTTCTTTTCATTCTTCATTTTTCCTAAGTCTAGAAAAGTAGAAACAGAGAGAGTTTCAGAGAGAGATTGAGAAGTGTTGAGAAAGAATTTTGATTGAAGAAGAGTTGAGAAGAAATTATTCCATATTAATCTATACTTATTCTCAGGGTAATCTCCTCTTGCCAAATTCTAAATTTCACGTCATTAGTTTTTATAAAAATGGCTTTCATACATTTTGTAAAATCTCTGTAATTGAGAAAGGGTTTGATTATGAGTTTATATATGGGTTAAGATGTATCAAATCGTATTTGATTATATATATATATTATGTGAATTATCATGTCATCAGTTTCATAATACTATGAATTGCTATTTCAAAAATTTACAGAGTATGGGTTTTGGCCTTATGGCCTTTTACGTGATATTTTATGTATTAATCGTATGGTATCCCTAAATTTTACACTCGTATATTATTATGCATGTTGATGCGAAGAGACCAAAGTTTAAATAAACGGATTCGGTGTTATAACGAATCCGTAGTGACAATTTTCATGTTTTATTTTCAAAACCTTCAAGAACATCAAGAAAACGGTGAAAGTAAATGTGTTGATTTTGCAAATTATGTGTTGTAACTTGTTAAAAAATCATGCTAGATGGGTTAAGTAATGATTATATATGTATTACAATGATTGGGTAAGTCTAAATTAGGTGTAAAAATAACTAATTGGAAGTTATGGCCATATTCATGTATAATTTTACGTGTGATTGATTTTTGGCCTAATTTGGCCTTATTATATTCATGAGCATGAAAGCTATAAACTATGAGAAAATGAGCACAGGTAACTTACTTCGTGGTGCGTTACTAAACTAAAATACCCTTGGGAGGTCAAAAAAAAAAATTAAAAATTAAAATAAATAAATAAAAAAATAATAAAAAAATAAATATTTGATGAAAATTATTATTAAAATATTTATAAAATAAATTAAATATTTTAATTGAGATATTTATGGAATAAAATAAATATTCGATGACAATTATTATTAAAATATTTATAAAATAAATTAAATATTTTAATTAAGATATTTATGGAATAAAATAAATATTCGATGAAAATTATTATTAAAATATTTATAAAATAAATTAAATATTTTAATTAAGATATTTATGTAATAAAATAAATATTAGATGAAAATTATTATTAAAATATTTATAAAATAAATTAAATATTTTAATTGAGATATTTATGGAATAAAATAAATATTCGATGAAAATTATTATTAAAATATTTATAAAATAAATTAAATATTTTAATTAAGATATTTATGGAATAAAATAAATATTCGATTAAAATTATTATTAAAATATTTATAAAATAAATTAAATATTTTAATTGAGATATTATGGAATAAAATAAATATTCGATGAAAATTATTATTAAAATATTTATAAAATAAATTAAATATTTTAATTGAGATATTTATGGAATAAAATAAATATTCGATGAAAATTATTATTAAAATATTTATAAAATAAAGTAAATATTTTAATTGAGATATTTATGGAATAAAATAAATATTCGATGGAAATTATTATGAAATAATTTATTCAAGTGTAATAATAGTAAGAGAATGAAAATATTCTAATTTAATTAAGTAATTAAATTAGAAGGGTAATGATTTGTTAAATAAAGTGGAGTTTATATTAAATAATTAAGTGAAAATGTAACTAATGAATGTCGTGAATACATATGGTATGTGTGTAGGATTTGTGGTGAACGGAAGTAGTAATCTTTTAGCATACGCACGAGGCAAGTTTCTTAACCCTACTTGTCATTATTGTTCAAGTTTATTAATTACCTCGAGTAAATTATCATTATTATTATTCATGTTAAAATGTTATATTAAAGATTGATTGTCTTTTCAAAGCTTGATTCAGTTATACAATAATTGTCCTATTGTATACTTCCTGAGATTATTATTCAATTTGAATATCATTATTATTGAACCTTATTAGACTAGCGAACCCTTATTGATTCGACTAGTCCATAGTTGATGAGCGTTCTAAATTTCCAAACCCTTGTTGAATTGTCCAAACCAAACTTCCTTTGGTGCGGACTCGAATGTCAAACTGAGATGAACAACCCTGCAAAGGGATTTACTTATGCGTTAGCGTTAAGATATTGTTGCCTGATGATTGTACTTGAAATTTGATCCCCTAAGTCACGAGTAGAAAGGTCCATAGTCTTATGATCATTAAAGGTTTCAAGTATAACCCTTGATAACCTAGGACATAGTTCAAGGTCTTATGACCCTCAAAATTCTTTTGTTTCTTGTTATTCATTCTTGATTCAAAAGTTGAGCTTTTATTCAGATGTCTTTGATTTACTCGCATGTTATTATACTGTTATTTCATTATTATACTTGTGGGCATTAGTGCTCACTCTTGCTTAATAATAACATTGCAGTTAAGAACAAAAGAACTGACGAACCTTCCACTAGTAAAGGCAATGGAAAAGTTAGCAAGTGTTGAAGACTTGTTATTTTATTTGATGATGTATTTATGTTAGACTTAAGTTAATGATGTTGTTTAAGACTTAATTGTTTATGATTCCGCACAGATGTTTAAGGTTAGAGTAACCTGGGATTGTATTTATTATGTAGTTGATGTAACCCCATAAGGGGAGATTTATTATTATTTCTATCTATTGCATGGTTTGCATTTATTATGGGTACATAGATAGATGATATTTGTACAGTGAACACCAAATCCCGTAGAATTGAAGTACCCAGATTTGGGGGTGTCACAAGTTGGTATCAAAGCTGTAGGTTATGAACCTTAGGTGGGGGAACAACGTTAGGTAGTAGCCTTATAGAAAGAAGATAGTGATGGAAAACTCTTATCGAGTTATAAGAAATGAATTTATGTAATTCATTGAAGATAATAAAAGACCGTATGTGTTTATGTGTTAAAGTATGCGTTAGATGATACGACTTAGTAACTAAAACTTAAAATTTTTTTGTCAGGATGTCGAATGTTGGAGAAGCTAGTCAAAGTCGGGAGGAAGAACCCGTGTACCTATAATGCAAGACGGAGGAGGAGCCCCGAGACATTCATGTCGTTAGGGAGGCGGTACAGGCATGAGGGAGTCATCTCCATTGATCACCGTTGTTGGTCGAGGAGCATGAGCAGAGGCGATCTGAAGAGGATCCGAGGAGGAATTTGTTGAGGAAGAGGAAGAGGAAGAAGAAGAGTTACCACGGTACACCGTTGATGCGGAGATGTATGACACGTTATCTGACCAAGTAGCGTGGAGTTACTGAGACGAGGTCCGAGATTTGTTGAAGCGGTTATTCAACATATTACTCTGGGGAGAAGGAGAGGAGATTTCGACTCTTCACTCTCATTTGGAAAATGTGGAATGGGATTTGGTCCATGAGAAGGGACAAAGCGAAGATAAGACCCAGGAGATAGAAAAAGTGAAGAAGGGCTGAAGGAAACCTCAGAAAGGTGAACATAACGAGAAGAGGGATGGGTAAGAGAATCGCATCGAGCTGATCGTGCAGAAGATGATAGTCGTGCAAAGAAGGCAAAGCTTGAAGAGACATATTCTACACTTAATCATGCAATGGATGAGGCCCAAGATCGAGTTTTGAGGTACCCCATTCAGTTCGAAGGACTTCCATCGTATATGCTGGATCGCAGGACGATGTCTCGTATCATGGATGAGGAGTGTGGCAAGGCTATTCAGCACCTTGACAGACAGTGATAGAATTTGTTTAATTATGTGAAAGACTTAATTAGTTTTTATATGTAAATTCTGACGTGTTTATGAACGAAAGAATATTTGAATGTTTTAAATCCTGTGGATTCTTTATTCTAGGATAGTTGATGTAAATAGCAGTTATGCTATCGTTTAATGTTAAAACTTTGATTTGAATGCAAATATATCAAGTTGTTTGAGATGATGTGTTAAGTGATATGTTAAATTGTTGAGTAATGCCTTAACTATTTAGAGAAATAAATAAAGTTCTAATAAAGCGTTTATTTAAGAGAAAAATGCCGCCAAGGAGAAGACAACAACGTCAACCGGCTCAGGAAGAGTCAACCAATAATAACAATTATGCCAACGCTAATCCCGTGCAGCAGTTGGTGAAATTACTGACTGGAGCCATGAATAACCAACCTCAAGCTCCACCAAACACAACGTTTAAGGACTTCAAGGCGGTGGGACCGCTAGAGTTCAAAGGTTCCATGAATCCAATCGAGGCTCAAACGTGGATTATGGAAATGGAGAAGGTTTTCGACGTTGCTAGGGTTAGAGAAGACCGCTTTTGCAACGTTTATGCTAAAGTCTGAGGCTAGCTACTGGTGGCAAGCAAACAAAGTGCGAGGAGGTGAAGGTATAATTACGTGGGAGAGATTTAAAGAGATGTTTTTTGAAATGTATTTCCCAACTAGTTAACAGAACCCGATGGAGGTTCAATTTCTAGAGTTGAAGCAGGGAAATATGAGCGTGCCTGACTATGTGGCTAAATTCAACGAATTGGCAAGGTTTGCCCCCTATCAAGTTCACACGGATGAGATGAAGGCGAGACGGTTTGAGCAAGGACTAAAGCCTTGGGTGTACAGCAAGGTATCAATGTTTCAGCTAAACACGTTTGCTGGAGTACTAGAAAAGGCCATCCTCGCTGAAGGAGGAAGCGATAAGGTGACTAAGTACAATCAAGATCAAAAGAAGAAGAAGAGTGAAGGTGAAGGAAATAACAAGGTCAGTGGAAGTGGCATAGGAGGTGGAAATTTCAATCAGAAGAAAAGGTGGAACGACAGCTCATCATCGGGGAATCAGCAAGGTAGTCAGAAGAAAAGAATTGAAGCATGCCCGACTTGCGGGAAAGCCCATCTGGGAGTTTGTATGAAAGGAAAAAGAGTGTGCTACAATTGTGGACGGGGAAGGCCACATAACACCAAACCGCCCAAACCCAAAGAAGGGTGCTTTTTTACTTGTGGTTGAAGGACCATCTGGCAAGAGATTGTCCCAAGAAGGGATCGGGGACGGTCGGGATCGAGGAGAAGCAAGGAAATAACGGTGGAAATGCCTTAACCATCACCGGACCAACATGAACAAAACCGAGCGTAACCTTTGAACTTTCAATATGACGGTGCAGGATGCAATCCAGTCTCGTGATGTGGTGTCAGGTATCATTCCGATCAATGAAATTAATGCTTATGTTTTATTTGATTCGGGTGCTACTTGTTCCTTTATATCCGAAGACTTTGCTAATAGTTTAGATTTGCGTATGGATGAGTTGGAATATCCCATGAATATAGAAATTACGAATAGAGAGATAATTCCTGTTAAGTACGTGTTTAAGAACTGTAGAGTGGATATTAAGGGTAATATCATGAACGTAGATCATATCCCTATTCGACTTGGGGAATTTGACGTTATTTTGGGAATGGACTGGTTATTCAATTACGGGGCTGTAATTGATTGCCAAAAGAAGCGTATTAAACTTATGACTCCGTTTGTATTTTATGGTAGCAAGTCGCCTAGACAAACGAGTTGTCTGACGATGATGCAGGCCAGGAAGTTATTGAGACAAGGCTGTGTACGATACTTAGCTTACATAGTTGATAATCGAAAAGAGAATCCGAAGGTAGAAGAAATACCGATTATGAGGGACTTCGTCGACGTATTTCCAGACGATTTACCAGGACTTCCACCAGATAGAGAGGTAGATTTCGTAATCGATTTGGCGCCCGGAACTACTCCAATATCGAAGGCACCATACCGAATGGCACCAGTAGAGATGAAGGAATTAATGGTACAACTACAAGAATTGTTGGACAAGAAGTACATTCAACCGAAGCGTATCGTAGTGGGAAGCCGGTGTTGTTTGTGAAAAGAAGGATGGATCGATGCGACTCTGCATTGACTACGAGAACCGAATAAGGTCACGATTAAGAACAGATATCCACTACCGAGGATCGACGACTGTTTGATCAATTGAAGGAGCGAGATACTTTTCCAAGATAGACTTGAGAAGCGATTATCATCAATTGAAGGTGAGGTAGGAGGATGTACCAAAGATCGCGCTTAACAGCGATACGGTCACTACTGAATTTTAGTAATGTCGTTTGGTCTTACGAATGCTCCTGCAAAGCATTTATGGGACTAATGAATGGTGTGTTCAAGCCGTTTTGGACAAGTTAAGTAGTGGTATTTATAGATGACATTTTGGTCTATTCAAAACCAAAGAAGAACACGAAGAGCATTTGAGATTAACGTTGAAAGTATTGAGAAGGAAAAGTTGTATGCCAAGTTTTCAAAATGCTAATTTTGGATTGAGCGAGTGCAATTTCTTGGGCACGTGATCGATAAAAACGGAATTTCGGTAGATCCATCCAAAGTCGAAGCCGTGATTAACTGGGATCAGCCGAGGACATCGTCAAAAGTACAAAGTTTTCTTGGATTACTAGGATATTATAGAAGGTTCATACAAGACTTTTCCAAGATCGCAACTCCGTTAACGAATTTAACTCGTAAAGTCGTGTGAAATTTGTTTGGACGGATAAGTGTGAGGAAAGTTTTAAAGAATTGAAGAAGAGGTTGAGTACTACCGTGTGTTATCTCTTAGGATGATACAAGAAATTTTGTTATTTATAGTGATGCATCGCATAAAGGACTTTAGGCGTGTCTTTGATGCAAAAGCAAAGCAGTCATTGCGTATGCATCACGATAATTGAAGGATTACGAGAAGGGATATCGGACCCATGACTTGGAGTTAGGCTGCAGTTTTTTTTCTTTGAAAATTTGGAGGCACTATCTCTACGGGGAGAAGTGTGAAATATATCGGACCATAAGAGTAAAAAATATATTTTTTCTGGAAGGACTTGAATATACGTCAAAGAAGGTGGTTGGAGTTAATTAAGGACTACGATTGTGAGATTTTATACCATCCAGGGGGTAAGGCGAATGTGGTTCTTAGATGCCTTAAGTAGAAAGGGTCGTGAGAAATTGATGATGTTAACTGCTCAAGAGGAGCTAATTACAGAAATGGAGAAACTGGAGTTGGAAGTGAAGTATCCTATGGAGATTGATGAGAAGCTATTTCAGATGCAATCTGGTACAACTCTACTAGATAAAGTAAAGGAGGCTCGAGCTTCAGGACGAAGAATGTAAAAAGGTGACAAAGAAGATATCTGAAGGAACAGAACCAAGATTTAAGATGGATAAGGAAGGAATACTGAGATTTGAAAATAGAATCTGGATTCCGCCAGTACAAGAAATTAAGGAAGAAATTTCGAGTGAGGCTCATAGTTCGAGATATTCGATTCACCGGGTAGTACAAAGATGTATCAAGATCTTCGACAACATTTACGGTATTTGAATTTGAAATGCGATGTTGCGAGAATGTGTTGCCAAGTGTCGACACTGTCAAAAGTAAAAGCGAGAACATCGAGAGACAAAGTGGATTGATACAACCGTTAGAAATCCCGAATGGAAATGGGAACATATTACAATGGACTTCTTGGTTGGCCTTGAACGACTTAGAAAGGCTACAACGCTTGATATGGGTTATCGTTGATGGTATCGACGAAATCCGCTTTTACTTCCTTCCAATCAAAATCGATTCAACTTAGATCAGTTGGCAAGGTTATATGTAAAAGAGATTGTTTCGAGACACGGAGTGTCGGTGTCAATTGTTTCTGATAGAGATCCGCGCTTCACATAAAATTTCTGGAAACGTCTTCAGGAATGCATGGGTACGCAATTGCGAATGAGTCTGACTTACCACCCTCAAGCGCAGAATGGATGAGTGAGAGAACGATTCAAACATTAGAAGATATCTTTGAGAGCACGTGTGATGGACTTCAAAGGAAATTGGGATGATCACCTACCGTTAGTAGAGTTCGACTACAACAACAGTTACCACGCTAGTATTGGCATGCCGCCTTACGAAGCGTTATATGGCAGAAAGTGCAGAACTCCGCTTTCTTTGGGATGAAGTTGGTGAAAGATAATTGCTAGGGCGTAATTGGTACAAAGGCACGCAACAAAAATAGTCAAAGTGATCCGAGCACACGGTGGTAGCGGCTCAAGATCGATAGAAGAAATCGTTGATCCACATCGTAAATATATCGAGTTTGAATCTGGTAGTTATGTTTTCTTGAAGGTCTCTCACGGAAGGGAAGATCGGGAGTTAGGAAAGAAGGGAAATTGAGCCCAAGATTTATTGGACCCTTTGAAGCATCTTGAGAAGAATAGGAGAAGTTGTGTACAAGGTAGCCTTACCTCCATCACTCGAGAATGTCACAGCGTATTCCATGTTTACGTATTACGACCATACAAAAGCGATTACAAGCATGTAATTGAATACGAACCCTCGCATTTTGAGAAAGACTTGTCTTTACGAAGAAATTCTCATCCAAATTATCGTATCAAAAGAACAAGTTCTCGAAATAAAGTTATACCTTACGTTAAGGTAATTTGGAGGAACCACAATTTGAAGAAGCTACGTGGGAACTCAAAGAGAATATGATGAAGAATTACCCTCATTTATTTACTTAAATTATGTGTAAAGCGATTCGGGGACGAGAATCTTTGTAAGAGGAGGGAGAATGTAAGCAGGTCGAATTTATTGAGTCGTGATTACGGGACGAGAATCCTTTTAAGGGGGGAAAGATGTAATGACGAGATTTTTGTAAATTAATTTTAATATTTATTGAATTAAATAAATATTTTTCGATGATTTAATTATTGGATTAAATAATTATTTGATGCAATTGTGGTAGATTAATTTAATTATGTGTTACATTTATTAAATTAATGTAGAGAATAATTATTATTCAAATATTTAATTATGTGAGCTTATCGAATTAAATGAAATATTTAATTAAGCATGATGTTATTTAATTAATTTAATTATTAATTAGAGAGTTAATAATTTGATATTATTTATTAATGAGAGAATTAATAATGTGACTATGTGAAATTATGAGAAATTATTATATTTTATTTAAAATAAATTAAATAAGATATTGATTTATTTTATGAAGGAGTGTGAAATTAATTAAACTATATGATAAAGTTTTATTAAATTAAATCTTTTTTTTAAATCTATTTTGCTAGCCAAACAAGGCCCTATGGGGAGTTGGAACAGTTACCCATTATTGGGTTAATCGACCACTCGATCGTCGATTCTCTTATTATATCATACGTCTTCTTTTCTTTCTTCATTTTTCCTAAGTCAGAAAAGTAGAAGCAGAGAGAGTTTAGAGAGAGATTGAGAAGTGTTGAGAAAGAATTTTGATTGAAGAAGAGTTGAGAAGAAATTATTCCATACTAATCTATACTTATTCTCAGGGTAATCTCCTCTTGCCAAATTCTAAATTTCACGTCATTAGTTTTTATAAAAATGGCTTTCATACATTTTGTAAAATCTCTGTAATTGAGAAAGGGTTTGATTATGAGTTTATATATGGGTTAAGATGTATCAAATCGTATTTGATTATATATATATATATATATTATGTGAATTATCATGTCATCAGTTTCATAATACTATGAATTGCTATTTCAAAAATTTACAGAGTATGGGGTTTGGCCTTATGGCCTTATACGTGATATTTTATGTATTAATCGTATGGTATCCTTAAATTTTACACTCGTATATTATTATGCATGTTGATGCGAAGAGACCAAAGTTTAAATAAACGGATTCGGTGTTATAACGAATCCGTAGTGACAATTTTCATGTTTTATTTTCAAAACCTTCAAGAACATCAAGAACAGTGAAAGTAAATGTGTTGATTTTGCAAATTATGTGTTGTAACTTGTTAAAAATCATGCTAGATGGGTTAAGTAATGATTATATATGTATTACAATGATTGGGTAAGTCTAAATTCGTGTAAAAATAACTAATTGGAAGTTATGGCCATATTCATGTATAATTTTACGTGTGATTGATTTTTGGCCTAATTTGGCCTTGTTATGTTCGTGAACTATGAATGAGCTAGTAAACTATGAGAAAATGAGCACAGGTAACCCAGCCCGTGGTGGCGTTACTAAACTAAATACTACACTTTTGGTGATCGAAAAAAATTAAAAAATAAAAATAAATAAATAAATAAATAATAAAAAAATAAATATTTGATGAAAATTATTATTAAAATATTTATAAAATAAATTAAATATTTTAATTGAGATATTTATGGAATAAAATAAATATTCGATGAAAATTATTATTAAAATATTTATAAAATAAATTAAATATTTTAATTAAGATATTTATGGAATAAAATAAATATTCGATGAAATTATTATTAAAAAATATTTATAAATAAATTAAATATTTGAATTGAGATATTATGGAATAAAATAAATATTCGATGAAAATTATTATTAAAATATTTATAAAATAAATTAAATATTTTAATTGAGATATTTATGGAATAAAATAAATATTCGATGGAAATTATTATGAAATAATTTATTCAAGTGTAATAATAGTAAGAGAATGAAAATATTCTAATTTAATTAAGTAATTAAATTAGAAGGGTAATGATTTGTTAAATAAAGTGGAGTTTATATTAAATAATTAAGTGAAAATGTAACTAATGAATGTCGTGAATACATATGGTATGTGTGTAGGATTTGTGGTGAACGGAAGTAGTAATCGTTTAGCATACGCACGAGGCAAGTTTCCTAACCCTACTTGTCATTATTGTTCAAGTTTATTAATTACCTCGAGTAAATTATCATTATTATTATTCATGTTCAAATGTTATATTAAAGATTGATTGTCTTTTCAAAGCATGATTCAGTTATACAATAATTGTCCTATTGTATACTTCCTGAGATTATTATTCAATTTGAATATCATTATTATTGAACCTTATTAGACTAGAGAACCCTTATTGATTCGACTAGTCCATAGTTGATGAGCATTCTAAATTTCCAAACCCTTGATGAATTGTCCAAACCAAACTTCCTTTGGTGCGGACTCGAATGTCAAACTGAGATGAACAACCCTGCAAAGGGATTTACTTATGCGTTAGCGTTAAGATATTGTGCACAATATTGTACTGAAGTGATTGATCCCCTAAGTATGAGTAGAAAGGTCCATAGTCTTATAGTGATCGTTAAAGGTTTCAAGTATAACCCTTGATAACCTAGGACATAGTTTAAGGTCTTATGACCCTCGTAATTCTTTTATTTCTTGTTATTCATTCTTGATTCAAAAGTTGAGCTTTTATTAGGATGTCTTTGATTTACTCGCATGTTATTATCTTTGTTATTTCATTATTATACTTGTGGGCATTAGTGCTCACTCTTGCTTAATAATAACATTGCGATTAAGAACGAAAGAACCTGATTGACGAACCTTCCACTAGTAAAGGCAAGAGGCAAAGTTAGCAAGTGTTGAAGACTTGTTATTTTATTTGATGATGTATTTATGTTAGACTTAAGTTAATGATGTTGTTTAAGACTTAATTGTTTATGATTCCGCACAAATGTTTAAGGTTAAAGTAACCTGGGATTGTATTTATTATGTAGTTGATGTAACCCCATAAGGGGTGATTTATTATTATTTCTATCTATTGCATGGTTTGCATTTATTATGGGTACATAGATAGATGATATTTGTACAGTGAACACCAAATCCCGTAGAATTGAAGTACCCAGATTTGGGGGTGTCACATCATGTGTCGGTGTTACGACCTTATAAACCCGATTACAGGCATGTGATCGAATATGAACCGTTGCAGTTCAGTAAAGATTTGTCTTACGAAGAGATTCCTATCCAGATAATCGACAGGAAAGAACAAGTGCTCAGGAATAAAGTGATACCTTCTGTGAAGGTGGTATAGAGAAACCACAACGTCGAAGATGCTACGTGGGAACTCGAAACTGATATAATGAAAAATTATCCTGAGTTATTTGTTTAATCTGTGTCTTCAATTCTGGGGACAAAATCTTTGTAAGTAGGGGAGAATGTGACGATTTGATTGTTTGAATTGTTATTCTGGGGACAGAATCCTTGTAAGGAGGGAAGGATGTAACGATCCGAAATTTTAAAGTGTAATTTAAATATTTATTGAGTTATATAAATATTATTTGAGGTGTTTATTGTTAAATAAATATTTATTGATGTGATGGTTGATGAATCTAAATGTATAAAAGGAATTTTCTAAATTAAATTAATTTATAATTTAGAGGTTAGTATTATTAAGTGAGGTGTTATGTTGTTGTGTTGATTTAATAATTTAGATGATATGTTAAGTTATTAAATAAAGTTATAATGAAAATTATAATTTGGTGATATTTGCTAAAAGGCTATATTTAATTAAAATATAGTATGTGATTAATTTAATGGGTTAATGTTGGATCTGAAAATAATATGTGATTATAGTTTATAAACTAACGTGTTTATTAAAATAAATTAAAAAAGATTTAAATTAGTTTTTGTTAAACAAGGCTTAAGTATTTTAATTCTTTAAAATTTAAATGGTGGCCAAACAAGCCTTATGGCTTTTGATATTTCTAATTTTTTTTGAAATTTAAATTTAATAATATAAATAAAATAAAATAAATAATAAATATAATATATTTATATTATATACGTTTATGTTGTAACTGCCATTATAATTAAGTTGGTGTATTAAGACTATCAGTTTATTTCCTACACTGGCTATCAGTTTTTGCTTAGTTTTGTTCACTATACGCATACTAGTTGCTGGGTTTTGAGAGAGTTCAGAGATTTGATAGAGCTTGTCAGTGAAGGTTGAGAGAAATTGAGAAGGATTGTCTACAATTGTAAAGAATTATCACACTAGTTGAAGGTATTTTCCCTAATTATATATGAATATGCATATCAGAGTTTTTACGCCATAAACCTTCTAAGTCTGTGAATTCAATTTGTGGAATTGTTGAAATGAATAAGTGTTAATTGTGATTATACATGTTTATGATGCTGGGGTTATGTGTAAAACAACAATTGCATGCTAATTTCGGTTTATAGTAGAAGAAAATTGTGACAGTGTATGTTTATATGTATTTTTCATATGTTCATGAAAAGTACCAAATTTGGTGGCCAATTAGTATGTGAAATTATAAATTGAAGCTTGTATATGTTAGTTCAATGAGATACGAGCATAACGTAATTTGAATGAGATGATTTGGTCATGTATTGAATTCACAGTGATGATTTTTGGGATGAATATCAAAAAATTGAGTTTTTGTATGAAAATAGGAATTTTGAGAAATTAAAATAGTTTTAGTTGGTGTTAAATTGTTCCAATTGGTTGTACATGTGAGCAATCATGTTTATGATAGTGGTATGTTTATTTTACGTGTTAATATCATTATTTGATGGTTGAAATTCGTGTTAGTTGGCTTAAGAAAAGTGTCGTGGCTCATTACGCAAAGCGTGTTCTGCAAGTAGTCGGCAAGGTAGCAATTTCTTTAAGCTTGTGGCCTTGTTGTTGTTTTACATGTGGCATGTGCATACATACCATACAAAACTCACGCTGCCGCATGAAAGTGGCTATTTTCGAATTAATGAAGTCTCATTTCATTCTATGCAGACTTTAGTTGTTCGTTGTAGCTTAGCTTAAGGTTATGGAATGTGAAGAATCATGTAACAACAAGGTTAAATAGAGTCATGTTATGTGGTTTATGAATTCAAAATTTATAAAATTGATTAGTAAATCAAGAACGCGTTATGTGGTAATTTAGTATACATAATGAAAGTTAGATAAGTATTGCGAAGTAAAACACTTAGAGTTTCTGAAATATGAATGGTAATGAACATGTTATGATATGTTAGCATGTCTAATAGGTATTGTGGTTCTAAAATTATATGTAGGTGATCGTGAGTTTAACTTTATATCTTACGCTCAAGGAAAGTTTTCTAACTCTATATTTACATTGAACAATTATCTAAAATCTATCTTTTACATTGAGAAAGTTTCTTAATTCTTTATTTTTGTTGAGCTACTTCCATTATTACATTATGAAGCTTCATTCTTTGATTGAGCAAGCTTTCTATTTCAACTGTTGATTGAATAAATCAATCGTCCTAGTTCATTCGAAGTAACTTTAACTCTAATGTTATTTGAATTCTCATTTTGTTGGTTCATTCTAAATTGTTTATAGTTAAGCAAGTTTCTTGAATTCTATTATTGTATAATGAACGCAGTTTTTGAATTCTCGTTTCTATTATTGAACTATTTTAACCCTTGCATGAATTTAATACCATGTTGGGAAATTTTTAGTTTCCAGCTTGCTATTAGTTATTGTACATTTAGTAAATTCATTTCCAATGTTATAAGACTCTAACCTTAGCTTATTTATTGTTCAAGCAAAGGTTAACCATTTTAGTCATTTTATTGAATACTTATGCTCTATAGTTATTTCAAGCATGAGTTTACTATGTATCACCAGTTCATTTATGATTTTCAATTATTCTATGTTATGTTATCATTATCAAACATTATTAATTCAACTAGTCCTCTAGTTGATGTTCGTTGAACTTCAAATTACCCTTGAAAGCTTATCCAAACCAAACTTTCTTTGGTACGGACTTGTACTCTAAATACTGAGATGAACAACCCTATTATTATTACGGGATAACTTACGCGTAGTGTTAAAATATTTGTGCACAATAAATTGTACGAAGGGCTGATCCCCCTAAGTACGAGGAGTCCTTATAGTCTTATGACTGTTAAAGTTGGAGTTGAAAGATTACTCGCAACTGTGGCCATAGTTTATGGTCTTATGACCCTCAGCTAGATATATTCCATATTTTGGATTTCAGTTTCTGATTATCATCATTAGAGTACTATTCAGTTTTGTTGAGCCTATTGCTGGAAGTTATTATTATTCCTCTGTTGATTCATTGTTATACTTAGTGAGCAATTTTTTTGCTCACTCTTGCATATTTATAAACTCATTACAGCTAAAGAGGAGAAGGTAGATGAACCTTCGACTAGCAAAGGAAAGGGAAAATTATACAAGTGATGCTGATTTGTATTTTTAATTATTATGATGATCTTAGACTTTATTTTAATGTTGTTATGTAATAATTTATTTCCGCATTTGAATGACGTGTAAAGGTTAGATAACTTGGGATGTTTTTGAACTTAATGATGTAACCCTATTTAAGGGGATGTTTTATGATTCAAATATTATTTTATTTGGGTAGATAGTATGAATGTTTGAAGAGTGAGCACCAAATATTGTGGGAATGAAGTACCTAGATTTGGGGTGTCACATCTTACGAGCACGTCTAGGTGATCAGCCTATAGTACTCTATGTTGATCAATACTACATTCATTAAACGTATGTACGTTTAAGTTGTGGCAACCTCATGTGCATGCCGTTTGACGACAAAACATTTTAGCATACTTAATCTTCATTTGAAATCCACACCAATATAACTTGGTAGAACATTGACCATACTTTAATAGATTATAAGAAATCCAACATAGCATAAGTCTAGCCTAAAGAATTGGCTTTGACTTCATCATACATCAATTTATGCGTAAGAATACATGAACCACAAAGCTTTTCTAGATTGAACATAGATAAGGGTTAGAATACTTGCCTTCAACGTCTACTACTGTAATTACACATTCACTTTAAGTCTTTAAGATCTCTACAGTAGATGATCACATCACATAACACATTAGGTCATGATTAACATACATGGTTCCTAAAGAATCTTACCCTTCTTCTCAATCTAATCATATCTTAGACTTGTTACTATAGGTTTCGGCTTTCCAATATAGTTCACCTTGTCATTACGTTAATGTTTGATTACTTATATTTAGCCTTTATGTATGATAATTAAGGTTTAACAATGCTTTAACAATGTTATAATTAAGCTTTACTTCATTGTTAATCCATTACCATTCTTGCTCTACTTACAAACCTTCTTCACTATGCACTCCTTAAAACGCGTATTTGTGGCGCCTTGATCATTCCTATACAACTTCATATTTGTGGCGTGAGTTAGTAGTAATGTATGGCTGGACTCGTGCTGCTAGATGCGAGTCGATTCTATATGTCGCGTTGTGGCATGACTCCTCGAGGTCAAGTCGAAGATACTATACGCGGGCATTTGTAGCGCTTGATTCAAGTCACCGAGATAGTTAGAAATTTTTCTTTATATAACGAACTTACTGGACTCCAAATTTGATCATTTTAAGTCTGAATTGGCTCATTCAAAAGCCATTAGCTCACAAATTAAATACTATACGTGTTCATGCAAGAATTTTATATTTTCAACCTCGTTAACTCAAAATTCACCTATTAGTTCATTTTTAACAAAAATGATAAACGTCCGTGAACGTTCAACGCTCGTTTCTTCATTCTAAGTCGAACTTCGGCCATTTTTGAGTCCGAAACTCTATAATTCCAAATAAGACTTGTTCCCATCGAAAAGCAACGTTTTCGAGCTCAAAATAAAAATTCGACTTCTAATCCGAGAATTTCACGAATTCGACGATTATCGTCCAATCGTGAGAATTCCGGCATAGCTTCGTTACTTATGATTTGATTGTCATTTCAAGTGGATTCTATCCATCATATTGACATCTCAACCTACATATTACATCAACATATTTTCATGATAAATTATGACTTATTCATCATGAGTTTATAACTTATCAAAGTATAAACTATATATAGTTTCAATTCTCATGACTTATGATAGTTTAAGTCCTTTAATCAACATTTGCACATCTTATTAACATATAACTTCAATCATGTAAATAGGTTACAAGTATTACAAGTTTTTCCTTAGTTCATAGCTTATCCATGAACAAAGCACTTATTCTCGGCTTATTAAGACTTAAGTCTTTAGTTTATTTATTCCTATCATTTCTTTGCATACATGATCATTAATCCACACTTCTCTTATCAACCTACAATGGTAGAGATGGAAGACTAATGAACAAGAATCATTACTTTTGATGAACTAGCTTTCTTCTTCTTTTCTATCAAATGAAAGTCTAACTTATTCTTGCTTAATCTCTCTAACCAATAAGTTAATTGTGTTGGATGAAAATGAACAAGCAAATAATGAAATCCAAAGCTTGGTATTTATAGGATTTACTAAGTTAGGGCATTATGGAAAAAAGCCACATCCCACCTCCTTTGTAACCTCCTTACTATTCATTACCTAGTAACTAAGTTAACTTGCTCCCTACATCTTTTTCTTGGACAATACATAAATTACTTGGTCACCACATTAATATATTGATCACCATGATTAACCACATTATCATGGGTTGCCCCATGGATCACCTTAACCCATTGGATTAATAGTTTGGGCTTAGGTTAAATTAACTTAACTTATTCCTTTGGTCTTACATTAATTCCCTTTTAACTTTTACTTTAATAACCACTTGGGCTTTGCACATTAGTTTACTTCTATTGGACTTTACAATTGTTACACAATCCACAAGTCCATATCATTTGGTTAAAAGCCTTATAACGTATTGTTTATGTATTATTCTCGTACTCTAACTCGTATACTAATTCATAATATACAATATTCCATCATTCATATATACTCGTATAATACTTTGTATCATACTCGTATTCATTACCTCGTACAATACCTATGTATCATACGATCATCACTTTAGTTCCTTAACGCTTTATTTTTCCCTAACATTCTCGAATTACGTCTGCATGCGAAAAATTACGTTTTCCATACTTGAATTATTATTACATAATCTAACTCACTTCGATATTCTATCGTTATGTATTCCTCGGAAGTTCAAAAATAATTACCGAGCAGAAATCGGTGAATAGTGTTTTTCAAAAAATTTCTCGAAAAACTTTTATTTTCGTCTTGGAAATTCAAACACTTTAATTCTCTCACGTAGTCGAAATACTACTATGTTCCAACATTTTTAGGTTATAGAACGATATTCATCTTACTAACACGTAATAATAAAAAGTAATATAATTTTATTCATTATTTTATTAAATAAAATTATTTTATAAAGGATCCGAATTTCTCGGTCGTTACATTCTTCCCCCTTATAAAGATTATGTCCCCAAAATCTCGTCTCTCACTATATAAACAAATGAGGGTAATCCTTTTCATCTTTTCTTCCAATTCCCATGTTGCTTCTTCTGCATCATGGTTTTTCCATAACACCTTCACGCACGGTATAACTTTGTTCCGCAGAACTTGCTCTTTTCTATCAATAATTTGAATCGGCATCTCTTCGTACGTTAAGTCCTTCTCAATACGAATAGGCTCATACTCTATTACATGCTTATAATCCAGCTTATAAGGATGTAACACAGATACGCGAATCACGTTATGTATTCTTTCTAAGTCTGGAGGTAATGCTATCATATAAGCTACCTCACCTACCCGTTTTAACACTTCAAAAGGTCCTATAAACCTTGGACATAACTTTCCCTTCTTTCCAAAGTGCATCTTTCCTTTCTAGGGAGATACCTTTAGAAACACGTAAGAGCCTACTTCAAACTCCCTATTTTCTCGATGCGAGTCCGCATAATTCTTGTCTGTCTTGAGCTGCTACGAGACGCATTCGTATTAACTTCACCACATCCGTTGTTTGCTGCACCAATTCTGGCCCTAGCATTCGGCGTTCTCCCACTTCGTCCCAGCACAGTGGTGTTCTGCATTTCCTTCCATACAAAGCTTCGTAAGGTGGCATACCTTTGCTTGCATGATAACTATGTTATACGCAAACTCTACTAATGGTAGATGACCATCCCAACTACCCTTGAAATCCATGACGCAAGATCTTAACATATCTTCTAACGTCTGAATTGTTCTCTTGCTCTGTTGTGATGCCCCCAAAATAGGTATACATTAGCCATCTTGGGTCGCCAAATACATGGTACATAAATCAAATACAAACTTAATTATACAACTGTTAGGTAATATACGACAAAATATAGCTGAGAGTTTAAACAAGAATATTGCCTTCTAGACAATATCCACTCTCAATGGAGTCCTCATTACAATTATTATCACACTATTTCACAGAATAGTGAGGACTACTAAAACAACCTTCTGGACCGTCAATCCATTCCTCGACCAGTCCCAGCTATATTCTTATTTCTTGAAGAGAATAGTGAAAGAAAAGGGTGAGCTCAACTAGCCCAGTAAGAAATATAATGACTAAGATAATGCAAAATAAATTATCCTTAGCCTTCAACAGTATAACAACTGATAGAATACAATAGACAACAAGTTTTAGATCAACAACTGCAGCGGAATAAGCAATCCATTAGAAGAGTCAAGTACAACATAAAATCTACTATCTTCTATAATTTAAAAAGTTTTTCATCAACTTTATCGCTAAGACTCAGCTTAATAAATAAAATAAAATCATCCCTGCACCACGGCCAAGGATATTCATGTAATCATCAATGGTCACGATTATACCGAATAATCCCTAGTCATAATCATACCAACAACTGTCCATCAATGAACTACAGGCCAATGAGGACTTTTACCACATCATTCATTATATTACGGTCATGATTATACCGAATAATCTCTGGTCATAATCATACTAAGTCCATCTATGCACGTAAGCCAAAGATGACTTTCATCGCAATATAAGCATGAGAATGATGACAATGACATAATAATTCAATAAAACAAGTTCAAGGATAAATTTTAAAGATTTATAATTTAATTTATACAGAATTCAATAACGTTCAAATTGTCAACATGATACTTCTTTGTGGAGTAAAATTCAAGAATGCTTAGAAGAATATTTCCATGAAAAGATACTGGATGAAGCACAAATATTAGGGATATTCTACTAATTTCATGGAGTATAGAAGCCAAAACTTTAACCAAATGAGTATAATAGAATATATGAAACTGCAAATGGATTTTCACCCGCCATGCGGTAATCCATGTAGACATATCATTTCCACAAATGAATACGAAGGGTCATTCACCATGCATGCGATAGTCCGCGTAGACAGGTTATTCTAACAGAATAATAAAGAATGGAATAACAGAAGAATTCACCATGCATGCTGTGACACCCCCAAATTCGGGTACTTCAATTCCACGGGATTTGGTGTTCACTATAAAAATATCATCTATTTATCTACCCATATTAAATGCAAACCATGCAATAGATAGAAATAAATCCTCCCATTATGGGGTTACAACATCTGAATAATAAATACAATCCCAGGTCAAACTAACCTTAAACATCTATGCGAAAACATAAACAAATAATAAGTCTTAAACAACATCAAGTCTTGAAAATAACATTCTTAAAATTAAATAACAAGTCTTCATCACTTATTAGCTTTGCCCTTGCCTTTGCTAGTAGAAGGCTCGTCGGACCTTTTGTTCTTAACTACAATGTTATTATTACGCAAGAGTGAGCACGATTGCCACAAGTATAATAATACAACAATAAAATAATAACATGTGAGTGAATCAAAAAAAACTTCTGTAACAAGAAAACTCGGCTTTTTAATCAAGAATGAATAACAAGAATCAAAAGAAATTCTGAGGGTCATAAGACCTTGAACTATGTCCTAGGTTGTCAAGTGTTTATACTTGAAACCTTTAACAGTCATAAGACTATGAACTCTTCTTTTCGTACTTAGGGGGATCAACTTTTAGTACCATACTATGCACAATATCTTAACGCTAAAGCGTAATTAATCCCCTATAACAGGGTTGTTCATCTCAGTTTGACATTAGAGTCCGCACCAAAGGAAGTTTGGTTTGGATCAGCTCAACAATGGTTCTCAAATTTAGAACGTTCATCAACTATGGACTAGTCGAATCAATAAGGGTTCGCTAGTCTTACAAGGTTCAACAATAATTGATATTCAATTTGAATAATAAAGTTCAAGATGTATACAATCGAATAAGTATTGTATAACAAGAATTATGCTTTTAAAGAATGATAACATGTATATGAAATCTTGACTTGAACAATAATAAACAAGATAGAATAAGGAACTTATTTTATGTAAAGAAACAAGGTTTAGGAACTTGCCTCGTGCGTAGGCTAAACAATTACTACTTCCGTTCACCACAAATCCTACACACATACCATATGTATTCACGATATTCATTAGCTACATTGTCACTTAATTATTTAATATAAACTCCACTTTATTTAACAAATCATTACCCTTCTAATTTAATTACTTAATTAAATTAGAATATTTTCATTTCCTTACTATTATTACACTCGAATAAATATTTTAATAATAATTTCCATCCAATATTTATTTTATTCCATAAATATTTCAACTAAATATTTATTTTATTTGATAAATATTTTAATTAATTATTATTTTTATTTTATATTATTTGTTTATTTTGTTTATTTTTTTTTGCCCACCTGGCGGGGTATTTAGTTTTAGTAACTTGCAGGGAGCATGGGTTACCAGACTCGATTCTACTTTTAGCTTTTGCGATAAAGACACTACCAAATTAGGCCAAAAAAAATCTCTCCCAATTTCAAGTATACGTTCTGTGAAGAACACAAAACAGAGCCATAACTTCCAATTTCCTTGTCCATACATTAATTTAAGTATACCCATTTACTATAATTCATATATGATCATTATCCAACCTTTCTAACATGATTTTAACAAGTTAAAACACATAATTTATAGAATCAAAACATGTAATTTTACTTTTCTTGATGTTCTTGAAAGTTTTGAACACAAAACATGAAAATTAACAGTAAGGGTTCGTTATAACACCAAATATGTCCATTCGAAGTTTGTTTTCTTCGTTTTAACATGCATAATTATATACAAGCATAAAATTTATGAGATAATATATGATTGACGTATTAATTTTGTGAGTAAGGGCCATATGGCCATATTTCTCTACTCTGTAATTTTGTAGCAACAATATACGACGTATTTTCATAAAACTGATGCTATGGAACCATAATATATAGCTTAACACATTATAAAACATCTTATCACATATATAAACACATAATTATTACTCTTTCCAACTACAAAGATTTTAACAGAAACTTGAAAACCATTTTCAAGAAAACTTTAATGACGTAAAATAGAAATTGGGTTGAAGAGATTACCCAAAGTGTGGATGAGTAGAGATGAAAATCCCTTTTTCAGATACTACTTCAATCATAGAGTTTCTCACACAATTCCTCTGAATTCTCTCTGAGCTCTCAAATTTTATTTAAAATTAGCATACAAAAACAAATAATAAGCCTGATGCGTATAAAACTGGCGTGGTGGTGGTCAGTTACTCAATCATGGGTTAACTGCTCTCAACCCCCACTAAGGCCTTGTTTGGCTATTCATAATAACTCATTCCCAATAATTTGATAAACTTCTTATACTATAGTTTAATATAATGTCACGTTCATTTACACAATAAATCTAATATCTTATTTAATTTAATTTAAATAAAATATAATATTTTCTCATTTAATTCATATAGTCACATAATTAAATTTCTCGTTTATTAATTATGTCAAATTTATTAATTCTCTAATTAATTATTAAATTAATTAAAATAATATTAGGCTTATTAAATATTTTTTAATTCAATAAGCTCACATAATTACATACTTGAATAATAAAATTTTCCACATTAATTTAATAAATATAATAAATATAATTAAATTAATCTTCCACAACTTCATGAATTAATTATTTAATTTAATAATTAAATCATCGAAAAATATTTATTTAATCCAATAAATATTAAAATTAAATTACAAAATCTCGTTTGTCACATCTTTCCCCCCTTAAAAAGGATTTTGTCCTCAGAATCACGACTCAATTAATTCGACCCATTACATTCTCCCCCCTACAAAGATTCTGTCCCCAAAATCGCTTACACATAATTTAAGTAAATAAATGAGGATAATTCTTCATCATATTCTCATCGAGTTTCCACGTAGCTTCTTCAGCGTTGTGGTTCCTCTAAATTACCTTAACAAAAGGTATTACTTTATTTCTTAAAACTTGCTCTTTCATTTCGACAATCTGAACAAGAATTTCTTCATAAAATAAATCTTTTTCAAAATGTAGGGGTTCATATTCAATCACGTGCTTGTAATCGGGTTAGTAGGGTCGTAAAACTAAAACATGGAAGACATTGTGGACATTCTCAAGTGCTGGAGGTAAAGCTACCTCATACGCAACTTCTCCGATCCTTCGCAGTACCTCAAAGGGTCCAATGAATCTTGGGCTTAATTTTCCTTTTTTTTTGAACTTGATCTTTCCTTTCCAGGGAGAGACCTTTAAGAACACATAACTACTCGATTCAAACTCAACATTTTTACGGTGTGGATCGACGTATTTCTTTTTCCTATCTTGAGCTGCTATCAGTCTTGTTCGGATCACTTTGACTATTTTTGCTGTCTGCTGAACCAATTCCGGGCCTAGTAATTGTCTTTCGTCAACTTCATCCCAGTGTAGCGGAGTTCTGCACTTTCTGCCGTATAACACTTCATAAGGCGGCATGCCAATACTAGCGTGGTAACTGTTATTATAGCCAAACTCTACGAGTGGTAAATGATCATCCCAATTTCCTTTAAAGTCCATTATACAAGCTCTTAACATGTCTTCTAATGTCTGAATTGTTCTTTCACTCTGTCCATCTATCTGAGGGTGATATGCCGTACTCATTCGCAATTGTGTACCCATGCATTCCTGCAGACGTTTCCAAAAGTTCAATGTAAAGCACGGATCCCTATCGGAAACAATTGACACCAGAACTCCGTGCCTCAAAATAATCTCTTTCACATATAACCTTGCCAACTGATCTAAGTTGAATCTGATTTTGATCGGAAGGAAGTGTACGGATTTCGTTAATCGGTCAACAATAACCCATACTGCGTCGTAGCCTTTCTGAGTTATCGGTAGGCCAACCACGAAATCCATCATAATATGTTCCCATTTCTATTTTGGAATTTCTAAAGGTTGTAGTAACCCACTCTGATGTTCTGCTTTCACTTTCTGACATGTCAGACACTTGGCAACACACTTTGTAACCTTTCGTTTCAAATTTGGCCACCAGAAGTGTTGTCGAAGATCTTGGTACATCTTAGTACTACCAGGGTGAATCGAATATCGTGAGCTATGAGCCTCATTCAAAATGTCTTCCTTAATCTCTGACATTGGCGGTACCCAAATTTCGCTCTCAAATCTTAGTAGTCCCTCAACGCTGTCTATTTTGAATCTCTTTTCTGTCCTTCAGATATTTTCTTTTCACTTTCTCACATTCTTCATCACGAAGTTGAGCTTCCTTAATTTTATCCAAGAAAGTTGTACTGACTTGTATTTGGAGCAACTTTCTCGCTCATCTCTATAGGATACCTCACTTCCAATTCCAAACTTTTCCATTCTTTGAAATTTGCTCCTCCGAGCGATCAACATCATTAATTTCTCCCGACCCTTTCTACTTAAGGCGTCGGCAACCACATTTGCCTTACCCGGATGGTATAGAATCTCACAATCATAGTCCTTAATTAACTCCAACTACCTTCTTTGGTGCATATTCAAACCCTTCTGTGTAAAAATATATTTCAGACTCTTGTGGTCTATGTATATTTCACACTTGTCCCCATAGAGATAGTGTCTCCAGATCTTCAAAGAGAATACCACTGCAGCTAACTCCAAGTCGTGGGTCGGATACCCCTTCTCATAATCCTTTAATTATCGTGACGCATACGCAATGACTCTGCCGTTTTGCATAAGCACACAACCAAGTCCTTTATGCGATGCATCACTATAAACCACAAAATTTCCAGTGTCATCTGGAAGGGATAACACAGGTGTCGAACTCAGCCTCTTCTTAAGCTCTTGGAAACTTTCCTCACATTTCTCCGTCCAAATGAATTTCACTGATTTCCTAGTCAAATTTGTCAACGGAGTCGCGATCTTGGAAAAGTCCTGACTGAATCTCCTATAATAACATGCTAATCTAAGAAAACTTCTTACCTCCGACTGTGTCTTCAGCTGATCCTAGTTAATCACAGCTTCGACTTTGGAGGGATCCACCGAAATTCCGTCCTTATCGATCACATGTCCAAGAAATTGTACTCTTTCAATCCAGAATTCATATTTCAAAAATTTAGCGTACAACTTCTCTCTTCTCAACGCCTCTAATATTGCCTTCAAATGTTCTTCACGTTCTTCCTATGTTTTTGAGTATACCAAAATGTCATCGATAAAGACCACTACGAATTTGTCCAAAAATGGTTTAAATACCCTATTTATCAGGTCCATTAACGTTGCAGGAGCATTTGTTGGACCAAATGACATCACTAGAAATTCATAGTGACCATACCGAGTCCTAATTGTTATCTTTGACACATCTTCTGGCCTCACCTTCAGTTGATGATAACCACTCCTTAAGTCTATCTTTGAAAAATATCTTGCACCCTTTAATTGATCAAAGAGATCATCAATCCTTGGTAATAGATATCTATTCTTAATTGTGACCTTATTTAGTTCTCTGTAGTCGATGCAAAGCCTCATCGTCCCATCCTTCTTCTTCACAAATAACACCGGCGCTCCCCATGGCGATACGCTCGGTTGGATATACTTCTTGTCCAGTAACTCTTGCAGTTGTACCATCAATTCTTTCATCTCTATCGGGGCCATACGGTATGGTGCTTTGAATATTGGAGCCGTTCCTGGCACCAAATCAATCACAAACTCAAGCTCTTTGTCTGGTGGGAGTCCTGGTAGATCATCTGGAAATACGTCTGTGAAGTCCCTCACTACTAGTATCTCCTCTATTTTCGGGTTCTCTTTACGACTGTCAGCCATGTAAGCTAAATATCCTGCACAACCTTATCTTAACAGCTTCCTGGCCTGCATCATCGTCAAAAAACTCGCTTGTCTAGGCGACTTGCTGCCATAAAACACAACCTTTGACGAAGTCATAAGGTTAATACGCTTCTTTTGGCAATCAATTACAACCCCGTAATTAAATAGCCAATCCATTCCCAAGATAACGTTAAATTCCCCAAGTTTGATAGGGATAAGGTCTACGTTCATAATGTTACCCTTAATATCCACCCTACAGTTCTTGTGTACGTATTTAATAGGGATCACTTCTCTATTCGCAAATTCTATGTTCATGGGGTATTCTAACTCATCCTTAGGCAATTCTAAGTTCTTAGCAAAGTCATCAGATACAAATGAACAAGTAGCACCCGAATCAAATAATACATACATATTAACTTTATTGATCAGAATGATACCTGACACCACATCGCGAGACTGCACAACATCCTGCACTGTCATGTTAAATGTCCTGGCGGTCTGTCGGTTGGTTGCGGTTGGTCCCGTGATAGTTAAAGCACTTCCACCGCTATTTCTCCTGTTCCATCCTGATCCTGCCCCTCCAGATCCCTTCTTGGGACAGTCCCTTACCAGATGGTCCTTTGAACCGCAAGTGAAGCAGGCGCCTTTCTTTGGGTTAGGACAGTTAGGCGGTATATGGCCTTCCCGACCACAATTGTAGCACACACGTTTTCCCTTCATACAAACCCCCAGGTGAGCTTTTCTGCAGGTCAGGCATTCTTCAATTCTCTTCTTCTGACCTCCTTGCAGATTTCCAGTTGATGAGTTATCAGACCACTTTCTCTTCTGATTATTACTACCTCCTGTGCTACTTCCACTAGTCTTGTTAATTCCTTCATTTTCACTCTTTTTCTTCTTCTGATCCTAATTATATTTAGTTACCGCATCGCTTCCACCTTCAGCGAGTATGACCTTCTCTAACACCCAGCAAAAGTGTTCAATCGGAACATTGACACCTTGCTATACAACCAGGGCTTCAATCCCTGCTCGAAACATCTTGCCTTTCTCTCGTTAGTATGCAGTTGATATGTGGCAAACCTAGCCAACTCGTTAAATCTTGTCGCATAGTCTGATACGGACATATTCCCCTATTTCAGCTCTAGAAACTGGACTTCCATTTGGTTCTGCGAGCTAATCAAAAAATACATCTCGAAGAACCTCTCCTTGAACTTCTCCCACGTAATCACACCTTCTCCTCCCTGGACCTTATTTGCTTGCCATTAATAACTGGCTTTGGATTTTAGCTTAAATGTTTCGTAGGTGGTTTTTTGGTCCTCTCTGACTCTTGTGACGTCAATAACTTTCTCCATCTCCATAACCCAGGTTTGAGCTTCTATCGGGTTCATGGAGCCTTTAAACTCTGGCGGTCCAACCGCCTTGAAATCCTTGAATGTTGTATTTGGTGGGGCTTGAGGTTGATTGTTAATTGCTCCAGCCAGTAAATTCACCAACTGCTAAACGGGGTCTGCATTGGTGTTGTTATTGTTGTTATTCGTTTACCCTTCCTGGGCTGGTCGACGATTTGGTCGTCTTCTTGGCGGCATTTTTCTGTTAAGAATATACGCTTATTAAGTCTTTATTCAATCCCTTAAACATTTTAGGCTTAACTAAAACATTTAATCATAATCACTTAACTCATTATATCAATAAACTCTGATATTTATTCAAATTGAAATTTTTAACATCAAACGATAGCATCACTGCTATTTACATCGACTATCCCGAGATAAAGAATCTACAGGATTTAAAACATTAAAATATTCCTTTGTTCATAAACACATCAGAATTTACATCTTTAACTACCAGATAGGTTTTCACATAATTAAACTAATCCCATCACTGTCTGTTAAGGCGTTGAATAGCCTTGCCACGTTCCTCTTCCATGATGCGGAACATCGTCCTGCAATCTAGCATATACGACGGTAGTCCTTCGAACTAAATTGGGTATCTCCTAACTTGATCCTAGGCCTCATCCATTGCATTTTGAAGTGTAGAGTACGTTTCCCCAAGCTTAGCCTTCTTCGCACGACAATCCTCTTCTGCAAGATCAGCACGATGTGACTCTCTTACCCAGCCCTCCTCTGCTATGGTCAGCCTTTCTGAGCTCTCTTTCAGTTCCTTCTTCAACTTCTCTATTTCTTCGGACTTCTCTTCGGTTTGACCCTTCTCGTGAACCAAATCCCACTCCACGTTTCCCAAATGTGTGTGAAGAGTCACAATCTCCCTATCCTTTTGCTCGATGGTAATCTGTTGAATAACTGTCCGCTCCTTCAGCTCCTGAACAGTGTCTCATAACTCTATGTTACGATCATAAAGAGCATCATACATCTCAGCATCAATGGAGTTCGGTGGGAACTCCTCTTCTTCCTCTTCTTCCTCAAAATCCTCCTCTAGATCAGTCTCAGGCTCATGCTCCTGACCAACAACAGTGATTAACGAAGATGGCTCTCTTTGTACCAACTACTCCCTGACGACATGAATGTCTCGGGGCTCCTCCTCTATAGGTACTCGGGGTTCCTACTCCCCAGCTCGACTAGCTCCTCCAACATCCGATATCCTGACAACACAATTTTAAGTTTTAGTTACTAATCCGAACTAGCGAGCACATAATTTAACACATAAGCGCATAAAGTCTTTTATTATCTTTAATGAATTAAGAAATTCATTTCTTAGAACTCGATAAGAGTTTACCACCACTATGTTCTCGATCTCCTACAAGGCTACTACCTAAGTTTGTTCTCCCACCTAAGGTTCATAACCTACAGCTTTGATACCAACCTGTGACACCCCCAAATTCGAGTACTTCAATTCCACGGGATTTGGTGTTCACTGTACAAATATCATCTATCTATCTACCCATATTAAATGCAAACCATGCAATAGATAGAAATAAATCCTCCCCTTATAGGGTTATAACATCTGAATAATAAATACAATCCCAGGTCAAACTAACCTTAAACATCTATGCGAAAACATAAACAAATAATAAGTCTTAAACAACATCAAGTCTTGACAATAACATTCTTAAATTAAATAACAAGTCTTCATCACTTATTAGCTTTGCCCTTGCCTTTGCTAGTAGAAGGCTCGTCGAACCTTTCGTTCTTAACTACAATATTATTATTACACAAGAGTGAGCACGATTGCCCACAAGTATAATAATACAACAATAAAATAATAACATGCGAGTGAATAAAAAAAACTTCTGTAATAAGAAAACTAGGCTTTTGAATCAAGAATGAATAACAAGAAACAAAAGAAATACTGAGGGCCATAAGACCTTGAACTATGTCCTAGGTTGTCAAGTGTTTATACTTGAAACCTTTAACAGTCATAAGACTATGGACTCTTCTTCTTGTACTTAGGGGATGGATCCTTAGTACCATACATCATGCACAATATCTTAACGCTAAAGCGTAATTAATCCCCTATAACAGGGTTGTTCATCTAAGTTTGACATTAGAGTCCGCACCAAAGGATGTTTGGTTTGGATCAGCTCAACAATGGTTCTCAAATTTAGAATGTTCATCAACTATGGACTAGTTGAATCAATAAGGGTTCGCTAGTTTTACAAGGTTCAACAATAATTGATATTCAATTTGAATAATAAAGCTGAAGATGTATACAATCGAATAAGTATTGTATAACATGAATTATGCTTTTAAAGAATGATAACATCTAATATGAAATCTTGACTTGAACAATAATAAACAAGATAGAATAAGGAACTTGTTTTATGTAAGGAAACAAGGTTTAGGAACTTGCCTCGTGCGTAGGTTAAACGATTACTACTTTCGTTCACCACAAATCTTACACATACAATATGTATTCACGACATTCATTAGTTACATTTTCACTTAATTATTTAATATAAACTCCACTTTATTTAACAAATCATTACCCTTTTAATTTAATTACTTAATTAAATTAGAATATTTTCATTTCCTTACTATTATTACACTCGGATAAATATTTTAATAATAATTTTTATCGAATATTTATTTTATTCCATAAATATTTCAACTAAAATATTTATTTTATTTGATAAATATTTTAATTATTATTATTATTATTTTATTTTATTTTATTTTTATTTTATTTTATATTTTATATTTTTATATTGTTTTTTTTATTTTATTTTTTTTTTTTTTTTTTTTTTTTTTGGTAGGGTAATTTAGTTTAACGCTTGCGTCGAGAGCTGGGTTACCCAAACTTCGATTCTGTAGCTTTTTTAAAGATACACTACCAAATTAGGCCAAAAAAATCTCTCCCAATTTCAACTATCGTTCAAATGAAGAACACAAAACAGAGCCATAACTTCCAATTTCCTTGTCCATACATTAATTTAAGCATACTCATATACTATAATTCATATATGATCATTATCCAACCTTTCTAACATGATTTTAACAAGTTAAAACACATAATTTATAGAATCAAAACATGTAATTTTCTTTGTTCTCGATGTTCTTGAAAGTTTTGAACACAAAACATGAAAATTAACACTAAGGGTTCGTTATAACACCAAATATGTCCATTCGAAGTTTGTTTTCTTCGTTTTAACATGCATAATTATATACAAGGATAAAATTTATGAGATAATATATGATTGACATATTAATTTTGTGAGTAAGGGCCATATGGCCATATTTCTCTACTCTATAATTTTGTAGCAATAATATACGACGTATTTTCATGAAACTGATGCTATGGAACCATAATATATAGCACAACACATTATAAAACATCTTATCACATATATAAATACATAATTATTACTCTTTCCAACTATAGAGATTTTAACAGAAACTTGAAAGCCATTTTCATGAAAACTTTAATGACGTAAAATAGAAATTAGGTTGAAGAGATTACCCAAAGCTTGGATAAGTAGAGATGAAAATTCCTTTTTCAGATACTACTTCAATCATAGAGTTTCTCACACAATTCCTCTGAATTCTCTTTGAGCTCTCAAATTTTATTTAAAATTAGCATACGTGAAAAACAAATAATAAGCCTGATGCGTATAAGAACTGGCGTGGTGGTGGTCAATTACTCAATCATGGGTTAACTGCTCTCAACCCCTACTAAGGCGTTGTTTGGCTATTCATAATAACTCATTCCCATTAATTTGATAAACTTGTTATACTATAGTTTAATATAATGTCACGCTCATTTACACAATAAATCTAATATCTTATTTAATTTAATTTAAATAAAATAAAATATAATAATTTCTCATTTAATTCATATAGTCACATAATTAAATTTCACGTTTATTAATTATGTAAAATTTATTAATTCTCTAATTAATTATTAAATTAATTAAAATAATATTAGGCTTATTAAATATTTCTTTTAATTTAATAAGTTCACATAATTACATACTTCGAATAATAAAAATCTTCCACATTAATTTAATAAATATAACACATATAATTAAATTAATCTACCACAACTTCATGAATTAATTATTTAATCTAATATTTATTTAATCCAACAAATATTAAAATTAAATTACAAAATCTCGTTTGTCACACATGCGGTAGTCCGCATAAACAGGTTATTCCAATAGAATAATAAAGAATGGAATAACAGAAGAATTCATCATGCATGCGGTAGTCCGCGTAGACAGGTTATTCCAACAGAATATTAAAGAATGGAATAACAAAAGAATTCACCATGCATGCGGTAGTCCGCATAGATAGGTTATTCCAACAAAATATTAAAGAATGGAATAACAAAAGAATTCACCAGGCATGCGATAGTCTGCATAGACAGGTTATTCCAACAAAATAATAAAAAATGGAATAACAGCCCTTACGAGTATTGAAAGAAAATAACTTTCTTCATGAATACGAAAGAAATAATACTCCTTACCTTAGAAGAAAACTGGATACTAGAATAGTGAGGTAGCAGACTTCTCTTCTTCTTTCTCTCTATAATTTCTCTCTATAATAATTGCTCTTATGAGATTTAGTGAATTGGTGAGATTGAAAGAAGAATGAGCTTCTATTTATAGGAAAATATAGTTTCGATAATCGCACGTTTTGGGGCTCGAAATATTACAGTATAATACCTTCCTCTTTTTCTTCATTTTTAATTTAGTCCTGCAAGTATTATCAAACTTGCACCACCTCCCCTAATAGTAAATCATGTGAATTAATAGTTCATTCATGTGACTCAATAGTATAATCATGTGAAAAAACTAATTACAATATAATACATTCATCTATACCTCTATTTTTAATTTAGTCATGCAAGTATTATCAATCTTGCACCAACTCCCCTAATAATAAATCATGTGAATCAATAGTACACACATGTGAAAACATAGTTATAAGCATGTGAATTAATAGCAATTAATTGCTCATTTATCCGGTGAATTACCCGATTGGTCAATATAACCTCCAGACATCAATTAATTATCGAAATAAATGTCGATTTTCACTAACACTAATAATTTCCACATAATGGAACTATCAATTTCATCTTTAATCAACACGAACTTATTCATCATTAATATTATAACTCTGAATATTTAACAACCAAAGTTGTTCCTGGAAAGAGGGGCTTTCGATAAGGATTTCTCCCTATTGGCGCGCAATTAGATTATCTAACCTCTCCTTGACAGAACTTCTAGACATTGTCAATATTACAAATAATAATATGAATAACTTTGTCATCTCAATTATTGATTTAATAATATAACATATTATACAGATGATACTGTGACAATAATTGAATCCATAATATGAGAGATATGATGCAACAATTACTGTAGCAATAATTGAGTATAACTGAGTGACTTCTTACGTAAGCATCAATAATCAATACCGTGTGCTACTATGCAACCACGTGTATTATTGTACTTTTACTACCGGGTAGTTCAACAGTTTTAACGGTAACACTTTCGTCGTTATTTTTATAAAATGATAATTCTGTGGTTTTCTAACTACGACAATACTTTCGTTGTGGGGTCCACCAATGATTGTGCCATCGTACGGATATTCCCTGACAAAAAGAATAGTCCCCGACCAAACGAATATTTTATAATAACTTGCATACTTTGCAAATTTTCACATATCACCCTTAACTTTATCCTTTTATCAATTTAACCATTTACGAAATAAAATAATAATTATAAGAAAATTGAATACTTTCATTTTATAAAATTTGGGGTCTTACATCTGTCCCACAGGTTGTGGATGATACGCCGTATTCAACTTCAGTTACGTTCCCAACTGCTCCTGCAGACTCCTCCAAAAGTTCGATGTGAATCGTGGATCACGATCTGACACAATCGAAACTGGTACTCCATGTCTGGAAATTATTTCTTTAACATAAAGTTTAGCTAACTGGTCCAAGTTATACTTGACCCTAATTGGCAAAAAGTGAGCCGACTTCATCAACCGGTCCACTATTACCCAAATGGCATCATACCCTTTCGTTGTAGTTGGAAGTCCCACCACAAAGTCCATCGTGATATGCTCCCACTTCCACTCCAGAATCTCCAATGACTATAACAAGCCACTTGGTCATTGATGTTTGGCCTTAACTTTCTGACAAGTTAAGCACCTACTCATATACTCAGCTATCTTTCTCTTCATGTTCGGCCACCAAAAACTCTATTGAAGGTCTTGATACATCTTAGTACTGGCAGGATGAATCAAAAACCTCAAACTATGAGCCTCTTGTAATACTTGCTCCTTTAATTCCGTCTCATTCGAAACTAAAATTCTTCCTTCAAATCTTAATAACCCCTTGTTATCGAGACTATACTTTAAATCCTTTTTATTGGTTAACCACATCTTCATTTGGTCACACTCATCAGTTTTGAGTTGCACCTCCCTGACTCTCTCTACGATGGTAGATTGAATCTATATCGTATACAGTATCTGTCCCACCTCTCTTGGTAACTTCACTTCTATTTCCATCCTAGCCATCTCTGTTATTAACTCATTTTGAGCCATTAACATAGACAACTTCTCCCAACCCTTTCTACTTAAGGCATCGACAACTACATTGGCCTTTCCAGGGTGATACAAGATTTCAAAGTCGTAATCCTTTATCAACTCCAGCCATCTCCTCTGTCTCATATTCAACTCCTTCTGTGTGAAGATATATTTTAGACTCTTATGGTCCGTGTATATCTCACATTTCTCTCCGTAAAGATAATGTCTCCATATCTTTAAGGCAAAAACTATTGTGGCCAGTTCCAGATCATGGGTAGGGTAAACTTTCTCATAATCCTTCAACTGCCTTGATGCATAAGCAATGACCTTGCCATGCTACATGAGCATGCAACCAAGTCCTCTATGTGAAGCATCGCTATAAACTACGAAAGTTCCTGTGTCAATGGGTAATGACAAAACAGATGCTTCACTCAACCTTTTCTTCAGTTCTTGAAAACTGTCCTCGCATTTATCAGTCCACACGTATTTCACCGTCTTCCTTGTCAAGTTATTCAACGGAGTAGCTATCTCTAAAAAATCCTGGATAAATCTCTGATAGTATCCTGCTAACCCTAGGAAACTCCGTACCTCAGTCGGTGTTTTTGGTTGTTCTCAATTCCTCACAGCTTCCACCTTCGCTGGATCTACTGAAATTTCTTCATGGTTAATGACATGACCTAAAAACCGTACCTTTTCCAACCAAAATTCACACTTAGTGAACTTCGCATACAACTTCTCCTTCCTCAGTGTCTCCAACACTATTCTTAGGTGTTCAGCATAATCTTCTGGAGTCTTAGAATAGACTAGAATATCATCAATAAACACCATGACGAACTTGTCCAAATATTGTTTGAACACTCTGTTCATCATATCCATAAATACAGCTGGTGCATTAGTCAACCCAAATGACATCACCAGAAACTCGTAATGACCATAACGAGTCCTGAATGTCGTCTTTGGTACATCCTCCTTCCTAACCTTCAACTGGTGATACCCCGTCCTTAAATCTATTTTACAAAAATACTTAGCCCCTTTTAACTGATCAAAGAGATCATCGATCCTGGGCAATGGGTATTTATTCTTTATCGTTAACTTGTTTAACTCTCTGTAGTCGATACAAAGTCTTAACGATCCATCCTTCTTCTTTACGAACACTACCGGTGCTCCCCACGGCGAAACACTCAGTTGTATGTACTTTCTGTCCAACAGTTCTTGTAACTGTACCATTAACTCCTTCATCTCCACTGGAGCCATACAATACGGTGCCCTAGAAATTGGTGCCGCTCCTGGCACAATGTCTATTACAAACTCGGTCTCCCTATCCGGTGGAAGACCTGTCAATTCACTTAGAAATATATCTGCGAATTCTTTAACTATATATATTTGTTCCATGGTTGCTACCACTCTCTGGGTATCGACAACATGGCAAAGATAACTTACACATCCCTTCCTCAATAATTTCCTAGTTTGTGTCATGGTAAGATAACACGAACGTCCCGACGATCTATTACCATAAAATACTACCTGGGGTTGTCTTAACGTTCTAATATTCACACATTTCTTCTGACAGTCTATAATTGCCCCATGGTTAACCAACCAATCCATTCTGAGAATTACGTCGAATTCTCCTAACTTTATCGGTATTAAATCTACCGATAATTTACAACCTCGTATGTCTACACAACAACTCTTATGAAGATATCTTAAACAGGAATTATCTCTTCGTTTGCTACCTTAATATTTAAAGGTATAGGCAACTTTTTGGGAAGTAATCCTAATCGTCTAGCAAAATCATATGCTATAAACAAACAAGTAGCACCTGAATCAAACAACATGTAAGCATTTATGTCTTTGATCGGAATAATACCTACGACTACGTCCCCTGATGCAACTGCATCTTGGACTATCGTGTTAAAAGTACGGCTCATCGGCCTACCCGGCTGCGCTGGACCACTAATAACTAACTTACCGCTATTAGCTCCCTTATTCCCGTTCGTCCCCTTCTTTGGGCAATTATTTGCCATGTGGTCAGTTGACCCACACACAAAGAATCTATGGTTTTTCTTCGAACTTGGACAATTAGGCGAAATGTACCCCTCCTATCCATAATGTAGCATACGGCCTTCCCCTTGAGACAGACTCTTAGATGAGTCTTCCAACAGGTTTTTATAGGCCTCCATTCTCCTCTTCGGATCTCTTTGTTTCACTCTGGTATTCCCAAAGTTAAACAATTTTCGCTTCTGTCCCTCGCCACTCCCATTGGATCCTTCTGTCTTCACTCCCCCATCAACCTTCCCCTTATTCTTCTTATCTTTGTGGTATTGGCTTAAAGCCTCGCTACCACCTTCAGCGATTATCGCCTTCTCTAAAATAGTCCCAAACGAAGTACTTTGGAACACATATATACGGTTATAGAGCTAGGGTTTTAATCCCTGCTCGAATCGTCGAGCTTTCCTAACCTCGGTGTCCACTTGGTGTGGAGCAAACCTCGCCAGTTCATTAAACATGGTAGCATATTGGGAAACCGTCATGTCCCCTTATTTCAAGTCAAGAAACCGCATCTCCATCTTTCCCTGCATACTCATGGGAAAGTAGTTCTCGAAGAATATCTCCTTGAACCTCACCCACGTCACATTCTCAATACCAGCTCTAGCCTGTTTAGCCTCCCACCAAAAATTGGCTTCACCTTTCATCATATAGGTTGCGAAGGCAACCTTCTAACCCTCTTCGACATTTGCTATGATAAATGCCTTCTCAATTTCCTTTACCCATGTCTGGGCTTTTATAGGGTCTGTAGTTCCTTTAAACTCCGGCGGACCGATACTTTTAAAATCCTTAAAAGTAGTAGCTCGTGCTACTCCCGGATTTACAGGGATATTAGCCCCATTTCTATTAAACGCGGCTGTTAATAAGTTAACAAATTCCTGCATTAGGTTAACTGTACCTCCCTCCAGTTGATTTACATTAGCGCCTTGGCTTCGTTGCCCTCTTCTTGGCGGCATTTTGCTGTTACAATAAACAACATATTTCGTTATTATTCCCTTTTTATTAGTTAGTTATTATTCAAGATTAAACAATAACTTCAACATCCATTACTCAATATGTTCCGTAAAAAGGCTTATATTGATTCATTCATTGTATTATAATACTACATCATGCCATTACACAGCCTAAGCTGTTTACATTACTATCCCGCTGTTGCTTTCCAAAAATTGGGATTTACAAAAGACTACCCTTTGATATACAAAAGAGGGTTTTATGTCACTACTAGATACACAATTTTTACATATCTAAACTACTGTAGCTACTACCAGTTTACATCTGCCTTAAGGCATTATCAAAATATGATGTGGCCAGACCAACGATAACATCCTGACTGGTAGTGTGTCAAGTTTGCCCAGCTTCTATTGGATATCCAGCTACTTGCTGCTGGAAATCCTTATGAGAACTCCTGTGAATATAGGGCATTCTCCCTATCTTTTGCTTCTTGGTCTTTAGCTCCCCCATGAGCTCAAAGACCTCCTGCTTTAGCTCATGGACCTTGTCCTTGGCTAAAACTCTCTCGTCTTGTTCCTGTTCCCACATCGATTCTACATCTGTCTTATCTTGTAAGATAGCCTGGAGCTCTGCTCTTCACTCTTTCACCTCCTGACAATAGTGGAGGTTCCTGTCTAACACTGCCATGAACAGTGACATCATAGACTCCCCTCAGAGTGTCTCTTCTACAAGTGTCATAGGGTTGAAGGACACCACCTCCACCTCCTCTTCTAACATGTCATCAAATACCGACATGAAATCGAGGTCCTCTGAGTCTCCAGACTCAATCACTACTACCTCTGGCTCCTTTGCTATTGGATTCGGTATAACCTCTATCTGGTTAACCGATTCTTCACTGTCTACCTGTACGTCTATATACATTCTATTTCCACCTTACATCTATAACAAAATAATTAAGTTTGATTAGTACACGTCAGTATAATAATAAAAACACATAACATAAATATATAAAGCATTTTTATAGGGTTAATTTCTTCTTTTACTTCTTTGACTTCTCTTAAGGTTATGACTTAAGGTTTTAATTACCCCCTTAAGTTTTATAACCTAATGCTTTGATACCAACCTGTGACGTCCCCAAATTCGGGTATCTTCCAACCCGATAGATGGTGCTCCACGGTACTACAATTCACATAAACATTCAATCGAATTGCCTCAAAAGAATGAATATGTCTTATATATATTGCAAATCAATATTACCATTCCCTAGGTTCTTTATAATCGTTACATTTGTTCTTGTCATAATATCAAATATTACCATTACAATCATATACTATTACATAAGTAATCTACAGGTTCGCCTTCGCCTTTCCTTTAACCTTGCCAGATCCTTCGGTCCGTTTGGTCTTAGCTACGTTCATATGGTTCAAGCAAGACTGAGCATAACTAGCTCAGCAAGTACAACAATTCCATTTAACAATATGCTTGAATCATACAAATCATATATCTTAAATAACTGAATAATAGTTATGAAGTACTATCGATAATTCAAAATAGCACTTCTCTTTTCTTTAAAACGTTTTACAATGACACTAATCACTAAAACATCAATTCCGGTCTAAGACCTTGAGCATTTCATACTTTCTATGAAAAGGACATCTCGGCACTAAGTCTGTAAGTCCGGCATTTCTTACGAGCACGTCTAGGTGATCAGCCTATAGTACTCTATGTTGATCAACACTACATTCATTAAACGTATGTACGTTTAAGTTGTGGCAACCTCACGTGCCTGTCGTTTGATGACAAAACATTTTAGCATACTCAATCTTCATTTGAAATCCACACCAATATAATTTGGTAAAACATTGACCATACTTTGATAGATTATAAGAAATCCAACATAGCATAAGTCTAGCCGAAAGAATTGGCTTTGACTTCATCATACATCAATTTATGTGTAAGAATACATAAACCACAAAGCTTGTCTAGATTGAACATAGACAAGGGTTAGAATACTTGCCTTCAACGTCTGCTACTATTATTACACGTTCACTTTAAGTCTTTAAGATCTCTACAGTAGATGATCACATCACATAACACATTAGGTCATGATTAACATACATGGTTCTTAAAGAATCTTACCCTTTTTCTCAATCTAATCATATCTTAGACTTGTTACTATAGGTTTCGGCTTTCCAATATAGTTCACCTTGTCATTACGTTAATGTTTGATTACTTATCTTTAGCCTTTATGTATGATAATTAAGGTTTAACAATGCTTTAACAATGTTATAATTAAGCTTTACTTCATTGTTAATCCATTACTATTCTTGCTCTACTTACAAACCTTCTTCACTATGCACTCCTTTAAACGATGTATGCTGTGGCGCTTGATCATTCCTATACAACTTCATGTTGTGGCGTGGGTTAGTAGTGTATATGTGTATGGACTGGACTGTATGTATGCACATGAGTCGATTCTTCTATATGTCGCGTTGTGGCATGACTCCTCAGTAGGTCAAGATACTATGCACGACGCTGTTTCAACTGTTGATTGAATAAATCAATCGTCCTAGTTCATTCGAACTAACTTTAACTCTAATGTTATTTGAATTCTCATTTTGTTGGTTCATTCTAAATTGTTTATAGTTAAGCAAGTTTCTTGAATTCTATTATTGTATAATGAACGTAGTTTTTGAATTCTCGTTTCTATTATTGAACTATTTTAACCCTTGCATGAATTTAATACCATGTTGGGAAATTTTTAGTTTCCAGCTTGCTATTAGTTATTGTACATTTAGTAAATTCATTTCCAATGTTATAAGACTCTAACCTTAGCTTATTTATTGTTCAAGCAAAGGTTAACCATTTTAGTCATTTTATTGAATACTTATGCTCTATAGTTATTTCAAGCATGAGTTTACTATGTATCACCAGTTCATTTATGATTTTCAATTATTCTATGTTATGTTATCATTATCAAACATTATTAATTCAACTAGTCCTCTAGTTGATGTTCGTTGAACTTCAAATTACCCTTGAAAGCTTATCCAAACCAAACTTTCTTTGGTGCGGACTTGTACTCTAAATACTGAGATGAACAACCCTATTATTATTACGGGATAACTTACGCGTAGTGTTAAAATATTTGTGCACAATAAATTGTACGAAGGGCTGATCCCCCTAAGTACGAGGAGTCCTTATAGTCTTATGACTGTTAAAGTTGGAGTTGAAAGATTACTCGCAACTGTGGACATAGTTTATGGTCTTATGACCCTCAGCTAGATATATTCCATATTTTGGATTTCAGTTTCTGATTATCATCATTAGAGTACTATTCAGTTTTGTTGAGCCTATTGCTGGAAGTTATTATTATTCCTCTGTTGATTCATTGTTATACTTAGTGAGCAATTTTTTTGCTCACTCTTGCATATTTATAAACTCATTACAGCTAAAGAGGAGAAGGTAGATGAACCTTCGACTAGCAAAGGAAAGGGAAAATTATACAAGTGATGCTGATTTGTATTTTTAATTATTATGATGATCTTAGACTTTATTTTAATGTTGTTATGTAATAATTTATTTCCGCATTTGAATGACGTGTAAAGGTTAGATAACTTGGGATGTTTTTGAACTTAATGATGTAACCCTATTTAAGGGGATGTTTTATGATTCAAATATTATTTTATTTGGGTAGATAGTATGAATGTTTGAAGAGTGAGCACCAAATATTGTGGGAATGAAGTACCTAGATTTGGGAGTGTCACATCTTACGAGCACGTCTAGGTGATCAGCCTATAGTACTCTATGTTGATCAATACTACATTCATTAAACGTATGTACGTTTAAGTTGTGGCAACCTCATGTGCATGCCGTTTGACGACAAAACATTTTAGCATACTTAATCTTCATTTGAAATCCACACCAATATAACTTGGTAGAACATTGACCATACTTTAATAGATTATAAGAAATCCAACATAGCATAAGTCTAGCCTAAAGAATTGGCTTTGACTTCATCATACATCAATTTATGCGTAAGAATACATGAACCACAAAGCTTTTCTAGATTGAACATAGATAAGGGTTAGAATACTTGCCTTCAACGTCTACTACTGTAATTACACATTCACTTTAAGTCTTTAAGATCTCTACAGTAGATGATCACATCACATAACACATTAGGTCATGATTAACATACATGGTTCCTAAAGAATCTTACCCTTCTTCTCAATCTAATCATATCTTAGACTTGTTACTATAGGTTCCGGCTTTCCAATATAGTTCACCTTGTCATTACGTTCATGTTTGATTACTTATCTTCAACCTTTATGTATCATAATTAAGGTTTAACAATGCTTTAACAATGTTATAATTAAGATTTACTTCATTGTTAATCCATTACCATTCTTGCTCTACTTACAAACCTTCTTTACTATGCACTCCTTAAGGTTGGCTACGCTGCCATGGCCATTCATTCTACACAACTTCGTCTTTGTGCAAGCAAAGTTAGCGATGTGTATGGTCGGACTCGGTGCTCTGCCATGAGTCCCAATTCTATATGTCATGTAAGTGCACACGACTCCTTAGTAGGTCAAGACATTATGCACGCAACTGAAGGCCACCCATTAACCTTCGGTGGCAGCAATGGCCTTGACTCAGTGCACTAGATAGTTAGAAATTTTTCTTTACATAACGAACTTCTCGGACTCCAAATTTGATCATTTTAAGTCTGAATTGGCTCATTCAAAAGTCATTAGCTCACAAATTACATACTCTACGTGTTCATGAAAGAATTTTATATTTTTGACCTCGTTAACTCAAAATTCACCTATTGGTTCATTTTTAACGAAAACGATAAACGTCCATGAACGTTCAACACTCGTTTCATCGTTCTAAGTTGGAATTCGGCCATTTTTGAGTTCGTAACTCTATAATGCCAAATAAGACTTGTTCCCGTCGAAAACCAATGTTTCCGAGCTCAAAATAAAAATTCGACTTCTAATCCGAGAATTTCACGAATTCGACGATTATCGTCCAATCGTGAGAATTCTGGCATAGCTTCGTTACTTATGATTTAATTGTCATTTCAAGTGGATTCTATCCATCATATTGACATCTTAACCTATATATTACATCAACATATTTTCATGATAAATTATGACTTATTCATTATATGTTTATAACTTATCAAAGTATAAACTATATATAGTTTTAATTCTCATGACTTATGGTAGTTTAAGTCCTTTAATCAACATCCGTACATCTTATTAACATATAACTTCAATCATGTAAATAGGTTAAAAGTATTACAAGTTCTTCCTTAGTTCATAGCTTATCCATGAATAAAGTGCTTCTTCTCGGCTTATTAAGACTTAAGTCTTTAGTTTATTTATTCCTATCATTTCTTTGTATACATGATCATTAATCCACACTTCTCTTATCAACCTACAATGGTAGAGATGGAAGACTAATGAACAGGAATCATTACCTTTGATGAACTATGTGAGACCCCAAATTTTATGAATAAAGATTTAATTTTCTCAAAATATATTTTTTAATATTATGGTGTGGATTTGATATAATGTTATAGTTGTGGGTAAAATTTACAAATTTTGCAAAGTAAACAAGTGGTTATATAATATTCGATTGCTCGGGGAATATTTTTTTTAACAGGGAATATTAAATACGACCAAGACAATCATTAAGTGGACCCCACAACGGAAGTATTGTCGTAGTTAGAAATAGACAGAATTATCTTTTTATAAAAATAACGGCAAAAGTTTTACCGTTAAAAATGTTGAACTACTTGGTAGTAAAAAAAGTCGATGAATGGCTGCGTGGTTGCATAGTAATATTACCAGTATTGATTATTGATGCTTACGTAAGAAGTCACTCGGTTATACTCAATTATTGCTATAGTAATTGCTGCATCATATCTCTCATATTATTGATTCAATTATTATCACAGTATCATCAGAATAATATGTTATATTATTAAATTAATAATTAAGACGGCAAAATTATTCATATTATTATTTGTAATATTGACAATGTCTAGAAGTTCTATCAAGGAGAGGTTTGGTTATCTAATCATGGCATGATAGGAGAAATCCTTATCGAAAGCCCCTCTTTCCCGGAATGACACAGTTGTTAAATATTGTGAATTATAATATTAATGATGAATAAGTTCGTGTTGATTATAGATGAAATTGATAGTTCCATTGTGTTGGAATTATTAGTGTTAGTGAAAATCGACATTTATTTCGATAATAATTGATGTCTGGAGGTTATATTGACCGATCAGGTAATTAACTGGATAAATGAGCAATTAATTGCTATTAATTTGCATGATTATAACTATTTGTTCACATGTGTGTACTACTGATTCACATTCATTTACTATTAGGGGAGTTGGTCCACGATTGATAATACTTGCATGACTAAGTTAAAAATTGAGGTATAGATGAAGGTACTATACTATAATTTGTATTTTCACATGTCTAGAACTATTGATTCACATGATTTACTATGGATTCACATGATTTACTATTAGGGGAGGTGGTGCAAGTTTGATAATACTTGCAGGACTAAATTAAAAATAAAGAAAAAGAGGAAGGTATTATACTGTAGTATTTTGAGCCCCAAAATGTGCAATTATTGAAACTATATTTTTCAATAAATAGAAGCTCATTCCTTCATTATTTTTCACCAATTCACTAAAGCTATAGAGCAATTATTATAGGGAGAAATTATAGAGAGAAAGAAGAAGAGAAGTCTGCTACCTCACTATTCCAAAGATTATCCATCTTCTTTTTGAGGTAAGGGTATTATTTCTTTCGTATTCATTAAGAGAGCTATTGTTATTCCATCCCTTATTATTCTGTTGGAATAACCTGTATACGCGGACTACCGTATACGTGGTGAAATTTTTTTGTTATTCCATTCTTTATTATTATGTTGGAATAACCTGTCTATGCGAAATACTGCATACATGGTGAAATTCTTATGTTAATCCATTCTTTATTATTATGTTGGAATAACCTGTCTATGAGAAGTACCGCATACATGGTGAAATTCTTTTTTTATTCCATTCTTTATTATTCTATTGGAATATCCTGTCTGTGCAGATTACGCATGACCTGGTTCCCTTCTTTATTATTCTGTTAGAATATCCTGTCTATGCGGATTACGCATGACCTGGTTCCATTCTTTATTATTACATTTGAATATCACATACTCGTAAGCGATTACGGATTACGATGACTGTTCCGCTTCTTTATTATTACATTTGGAATTTTACATTCGTGTGGATTACGCATGACCTGATTCCCTTCTTTATTAATCTGTTGGAATATCGTGTCTGAGCGGATTATGCATGACCTGGTTTCACTCTTTATTATTCTGTTGGAATAACCATTTGTGTGGTCTATCGCATGCCTGGTGAATTCATTTGTTATTCCATCCTTTATTATTCTATTGGAATAACCTGTCTGTGTGGACTACCGCATGCATGGTGAATGATCCTTCGTATTCATTCCTTATTAAATTATGGAAATGATCTGTCTACGTGGATTACCACATGGTGGGCGAAAATCCATTTACAATTTCATATATTCTATTATATTCAGTTGGTTAAAGTTTTGGCTTTTATACTCTATGAAATTAGTGGAATATCCTTGATATTTGCGCTTCATCTAGTATCTTTTCATGAAAATATTCCTCTAAGCATACTTGAATTTTACCCCACAAAGCAGTATCATGTTGACAATTTGGACGTTATTGGTTCCTAGATAAATTAATTTATAAATCTTTAAAATTTATCCTTGAACTTGTTTTATTGAATTATTATGTCATTGTCATCATCATCATGCTTATATTGCGATGAAAGTCATCTTTGACTTACGTGCATAGATGGACTTGGTATGATTATGACAAGGGATTATTCGGTATAATCATGACCGTAATGTAACGAATGATGTGGTAAAAGTCCTCATTGGCCTGTAGTTCATTGATGGACAATTGTTGGTATGATTATGACCAGGGATTATTCGGTATAATCATGACCATTGATGATTACATGAATATCCTTGGCCGTGGTGCAGGGACGATTTTATTTTATTTATTAAGCCGAGTCTCAGCGATAAAGTTGATGAAAAACTTTTTAAATCATAGAAGATAGTAGATTTTATGCTCTACTTGACTCTTCTAATGGATTTCTTATTTCGCTGCAATTGTTGATCTAAAACTTATTGTATACTGTATTCTATCAGTTGGTATACTGTTGAAGGCTAAGGATAATTTATTCTACATTATCTTAGTCATAATATTTCTTACTGGGCTAGTTGAGCTAACCCTTTCTTTCACTGTTCTTTACAGGAAGTGAGAATATAGTTGGGACGATTCGGGGAACGGATTGGCAGTCCAGATGGTTATTTTAGTAGTCCTCACTATTCTGTGAAATAGTGTGATAATAATTGTAATGAGGACTCCATTGAGTGTGGATATTGTCTAGATGACAATATTCTTGTTTAAACTCTCAGCTATGTTTTGTCGTATTTTACACGACTGTTGTATAATTAAGTTGTATTTTAATTTATGTACCAAGTATTTGGTGACTCAAGATGGGTGATGTACACCTGTTTTGGGGGTGTCACAGTTGGTATTAGAGCTTAGGGATATGATCCCTGGCTGAGATATGAGACAAGAACTAGGAGGGGAGAGGCGGGGAATTCATTCGCTAGTATGACCTACCTAAGTTTATTTGGTATTTAATTGGTCGGTCAGAGTATAGGGATAATATGTGATATGTTAATTAACCCTTGTTTTGTGGAAGTATTTGAAAATGCCATTCAAAAATGTTGAGATAAGCAATGAAGCACATGAGACTGTTGAGTCACAAACGATCAATACCCAGGGTAATGTGAAACAGGAAGACAATAATCCTCAGGTAAACAATAACACCGATAAAATGATAAACGATGGGATGTTCAGAGGCTTTATGCAATTCATGCAACATCAGGCGAGAGAGACTCATGTTCAAAATACAGGTGGAAACAATGGCAACCCACGGCTGGTCACTACTAAGTAGTTCAAGGAGCTGGGACTGCCAGAGTTTTTGGGAAAGCCAGAACCACTTAAGGCGGAGACGTGGTTAAAGCATATCACCAAGATATTTGATGTCTTGGGATGCTCCGAGGAACAAAAAGTTCCCTTTTCCACCTTTATATTACGTGAAGAGGTAGATTATTGGTGAGAATCTGTAAAACGTACCCAACCTGACGCACTTAAGATGTCTTGGGAGAAGTTCCAAGAGTTGTTCAACGACAAGTACTTTCCCGAAAGTATTTGTCACATTAAGGAGGTGGAATTCATCAAGTTGGAGCAAAACAATATGACTGTGTCACAATACGAGGCTAAATTTGTGGAGTTATCCCAGTTTGCATCCCATTTGGTCGATAATGAGGAGCGAATGACGTGAATGTTTCTGCGAGGTTTGAAACATTATTCCATTATACATGGTGAAATTCTTCTATTATTCCATTATTTATTATTATGTTGGAATAACTTGTCTATGCGAAGTACTGCATACATGACGAAATTTTTCTGTAATTCCATTCTTTATTATTATTTTGGAATAACCTGTCTATGCGAAGTACCGCATACATGGTGAAATTCTTTTGTTATTTCATTCTTTATTATTCTGTTGGAATATCCTGTTTATGCTGATTACGAATGACCTGGTTCCCTTCATTATTATTCTGTTGGAATAATAATGAAAGTGCGGATTATGCATGACCTGGTTCCATTCTTTATTATTCTGTTGGAATATCCTGTCTGTGTGGATTACGCATGACCTAGTTCCATTCTTTATTATTCTGTTGGAATATCCTGTCTCTGCGGATTACACTTGACCTGGTTCCGTTCTTTATTATTCTGTTGGAATATCCTGTCTATGCGGATTACTCATGACCTGGTTCCCTTCTTTATTATTCTGTTGGAATATCCTGTCTATGCGGATTATGCATGACCTGGTTCTACTCTTTATTATTCTAATGGAATAACCTGTCTGTGTGGTCTATCGCATGCCTGGTGAATTCTTTTGTTATTCCATTCTTTATTATTCTCTTGGAATAACATGTCTGTGTGGACTACCGCATACATGGTGAATGATCATTCGTATTCATTCCTTATTAAATTATGGAAATGATCTGTCTACGTGGATTATCGCATGGCGTGCAAAAATCCATTTACAGTTTCATATATTCTATTATACTTAGTTAGTTAAAGTTTTGGCTTTTATACTCCATGAAATTAGTGGAATATCCTTGATATTTGTGCTTCATCCAGTATCTTTTCATGGAAATTTTCCTCTGAGCATACTTGAATTTTACCCCACAAAGCAGTATCAAGTTGACAATTTGGACGTTATTGGTTCCTGGATAAATTAATTTATAAATCTTTAAAATTTATCCTTGAACTTATTTTATTGAATTATTATGTCATTGTCATCATCATCATGCTTATATTGTGATGAAAGTAATCTTTGGCTTATGTGCATAGATGGACATGGTATGATTATGACCAGGGATTATTTGGTATAATCATGACCGTAATGTAACGAATGATGTGGTAAAAGTCCTCATTAGCCTGTAGTTCATTGATGGACAGTTGTTGGTATGATTATGACCAGGGATTATTCGGTATAATCATGACCATTGATGATTACATGAATATCCTTGGTCGTGGTGCATGGATAATTCGATTTTATTTATTAAGCTAAGTCTCGACGATAAAGTTGATGAAAAACTTTTTAAATCATAGAAGATAGTAGATTTTATGCTCTACTTGACTCTTCTAATGGATTGCTTATTCCACTGCAATTGTTGATCTAAAACTTGTTGTCTATTGTATTCTATCAGTTGGTATACTGTTGAAGGCTAAGGATAATTTATTCTGCATTATCTTAGTCATAATATTTCTTACTTGGCTAGTTGAGCTCACCCTTTCTTTCACTGTTCTCTTCAGGAAGTGAGAATATAGCTGGGACGAGTCGGGGAACGGATTGATGGTCCAAATGGTTGTTTTAGCTGTCCTCAATATTCTGTGAAATAGTGTGATAATAATTGTAATGAGGACTCCATTGAGTGTGGATATTGTCTAGATGACAATATTCTTGTTTAAACTCTCAGCTATGTTTTGTCGTATTTTACACCACTGTTGTATAATTAAGTTTTATTTGAATTTATGTACCATGTATCTGACGACTCAAGATGGGTGATGTATACCTATTTTGGGGGCGTCACAAAATAGCTTTCTTCTTCTTTTCTATCAAATGAAAGTCTAACTTATTCTTGCTTAATCTCTATAACCAATAAGTTAATTGTGTTGGATGAAAATAAACAAGCAAATAATGAAATCCAAAGCTTGGCATTTATAGGATTTGCAAAGTTTGGGCATTATGGACAAAAGCCACATCCCACCTCCTTTGTAACCTCCTTACTATTCATTACCTAGCAACTAAGTTAACTTGCTCCCTACATCTTTTTCTTGGACAATACATAAATTACTTGGTCACCACATTAATATATTGATCACTAAGATTAACCACATTATCATGGGTTGCCCCATGGATCACCTTAACCTATTGGATCAATAGTTTGGGCTTAGGTTAAATTAACTTAACTTATTCCTTTGGGCTTACATTAATTCCCTTTTGACTTTTACTTTAATAACCACTTGGGCTTTGCACATTAGTTTACTTCTATTGGACTTTACAATTGTTACACAATCCACAAGTCTATATCATTTGGTTAAAAGCCTTATAACGTATTGTTTACGTATTATTCTCATATTCTAACTCGTATACTAATTCATAATATACAATATTCCATCATTCATATATACTCGTATAATACTTAATATCATACTCATATTCCTTACCTCGTACAGTACCTACGTATCATACGATCATCACTTTAGTTCCTTAACGCTTTATTTTTCCCTAACATTCTCAAATTACGTCTGCATGCAAAAAATTACGTTTTCCATACTTGAATTATTATTACATAATCCAACATACTTTGATATTCTATCGTTACGTATTCCTCGGATGTTCAAAAATAATTACCGAGCAGAAATCGGTGAATAGTATTTTTCAGAAAATTTCTCGAAATTTTTTTATTTTTGTCTTGGAAATTCAAACACTTTAATTCTCTCACGTAGTCGAAATACTACTACGTTCCGACGTTTCTAGGTTATAGAATGACATTCATCTTACTAACACGTAATAATAAAAAGTAATATAATTTTATTCATTATTTTATTAAATAAAATTATTTTATAAAGGATCTGAATTTTTCGGTTGTTACACTTACTATCTTGATGTGTCCTGAACTTCTCCCTTATGGATTGACATTGAGATGCCCTAGGATCTTTCAGGATGGGTCGTTAATCCTTGGGTTTTTCTGGTGTACCAACTTTTTGGTGTCTTGGGACTGGTCTTTTGATGTGGTTAAGGTTTAAGCAAATGGTTTGGCTTTCCTCTTTGAGGGTTCAACCGCACCATAGATGGATGCCTACGTACTCCCATCGATGAGGAGATCAGGTCTTACGTAGTTTAACTTGACCTGAACAATTTGAGAAGTGTTTATTGGGTTTTTGGGTTTTTTGTTTAGTTTGACCGGACCATAAATGGATGCCTACGTACTCCCTGTCGACGTCGGGATTTTTAAATGTCCCTTTTCGTTACTTGTTCTTTGGTGTTCTCATGTTAATGTGAGATTTGTTTGAAAAAATAAGTGAAAAAGGTCCGACATGTATAATGTCGACTTTTTGACTTTAAGAGTCGCCAGTTGGTGTATTTAACTAGTTGCACCAACGCAACCGAAAAGGTTTTCACATTGACCTAGTGATATGACATTGCTAGACGGGTCTGTGAAACCGAGATTCATTTGAGTTCGAGGGCTTGATTATGCGGAGGAAAGGTGTTAGGCACCCCCCGACATCCGTGTTGCCACGGTGACCGCCACTTTTCAAGAAACTGTTGTATGAATGTGTGTGTGTGTGGATCAATGTGCAATTATTTGAAAGTAGTGCGAGGCCTCGTTCGCACCTATATACAAATAGTTTGAATTTATAGAAAAATTTCATTTTAAGCAAGATATAACAATGAAGTTTTGTAAAAGAGGATTTTCAAACCCTGTGCTCAATAGGAATTGAGACCTTTTCATACTTCCATTTTATTATTAAATGTTCGGCTTGTTTGCTTTTATTTTTGAGATGCGAAGCATTCTCGAGAAAATAATACACACAGATCTTCGAACTTCTCACTGAGCATGATAGCCATCCAAGGAAATTCGAGACAATCGTAAATAATGTACAAGTCGCCATCTCTTTGAAAAATGTCCATCACGGAACTAAATCTAGATTCGAAGAGATCAATCTGTGATCACATGATTCCTAGGCTCACATGATACCATAATTTGTATGGAAAGCGAAGAAGTTTATATATATTAAAGTCAGTAAATATATATATACGTACATGATCAACCACCACTTAAACAACTCCACTGGGGGATCGAAATGTAAATACATAAAAGCGGTATATATATATATATATATATGGACATGATCAACCACCACGTAAGTAAACTCGGGTGGAACGAAATGTAAATAAAGTTGTAAAAGCAATCAAGCGCCACGTAAGTAAACTCCAGTGTAGGGACGTAAATATAAATAAAGGTGTAAAAGCAATCAATCGCCAATAAGTAAACTCTAAGCGGTGATTTAAATATAAATAAAAGTCAGAAAGGCCACTTGAGTAAACTCCAGCTCGACATGAAATGTATATATATATATATATATATATATATATATATATATATATATATATATATATATAAAAAAGAACGCATTCCGGATGTAAATCTGGCTCATTGGATATGTTCCGACAACAATTATATATATAAGTATATATATATATAAGCAAATAAATGCTCGAGCATATAAGTTCAGGCTCAATCGAGGCATAACTCGATAATGTTAGTCTATATATAAAATATATACATATATAAGTATATATATATATATAAAGAAATGAAAGCCACGGACCGAAGTCCGGGCATACACACATAACACGACTCTCAATGTGTATAACAGTGTGTGCAGAGATGAAAAGAAAGGCTTTATAGAATATAAGAAGGCTTATAGTGGGCTGCCAATGTAGACTTCTATGACTCTATATGGATAAACACTCAGCTCCCGCCAGATAAAAGTATAGCTATATGTAAGCTAACTGATGTTTAGAATGAGGAGACACTCAATATGGGTGTGTACAGAGCAAATTGGACAGGGCTTCCTCTCCTTTTTCTCGCTCTCTCCCTCAAAATGGCTAGCCCAAGGTCTATATTTATAGACTGATGCCCGCAGGTGTACCTGCGGCAGCCGCAGTTACACCTGCGGCTGGTCGAGGTGTCCCCGGGCTTCAATTCGTGGGTCCCGTCATCTTGAAGTACGTGCACTCATGCACTGTAATTTTCGCTCGAACTTGCAGAACTTCAATCCGAGCATCCGAACGAGGTATATACAACCTTCTTCGGACCGCTTGTGTCGAGAGTTATGCAATGACATGGATTAGAGGTTGTACGAAGTCAGGAAGAGGGGACCACGCCCATAGTCTTCAAGCTTTAAATTCTATCCGGTGTACTACCACGCGTAATAGTCACTCGGGATTGTAACTCATCGGTTCTTGTGGGAAATTGTTGGATGTATGTATGTATGAAGTGTTGAGACGATGCGCAGGTGTTGAGGTGGCGAGATGACGTTTGACTCTTCGCCGGGGTTATCGCCGGTTTGAGTTGAAAGTAGACATTGCTCAGGGTTACATCTGAGATTGGATTACTTGTTTGTATGCGGCAATGTCATCTAGTGAGAGTATGCCTGTCTGCCCGGTGTTAGCTCCGGGTCTGAGGTATGAGTGCCTCGGCAGGAGGTCTGAGCTTGAAGCTGATAGCATGTATTTGAAATAAACATTTTTGGAGTTATCGCCGAAACTGCAACAACATTCCTTTGGGTTATCGCCAAGGACGAAACTCAGGGTTATCTCTGAGATTGGAAATGATCCTTCCGGTGTGTGTTCCGGGTTTGGAGATAATGTTCCCGGTGTGTGTCCTGGGTTTTGAGATTGACATCCGGTAGTCTCTGAAATGGATGTGAGCTATCTTCCAGGGTTATCTCCGAAAGACGAATCTGCCCTCCTGCAATGTCAGTAAGTAACAGATGTACAGAAAATTTTGAGTGTCTACAGATGCCCCTCTTTATCATATTTATGCAATGCAAGGCATGGATAGGATAAAGAATCCTAGACACTTGAAATGCAAGCAAGATAAACATGATGCTATGTGCAGCAACATGATGCAAATGTATAATGCATGTATGAATGATTGTCGGTTCCCTGCTAATCCTGCTGGGTTGACAATAAGTGATGGCTTGGACATGCGATCCAAGTCCTCAAGGATGTTGACGTTAGGGCTATCACCAATGTCTTGAATCCTAGACAATGGCTTATATTCCATAAAGGTGCCTCTTGTGTACAAGAGATCTGTGGGGATAAAGCTTTGTCTGTTTGAGGATGTGTATAACATATTCCCTCATCCTGTCGGAGTTACTGCCAACAGTTGGTTGTTATCAAGGTTACCTGATCTTCGTTGATGTGTGTATCACCGGATAGATCCCTGCTGGGTGCATTGTAAAGGTTGTTTGAGCTTCATTAATGTATGTGTCAATGGTCGCACCGTGTTGTAACCCCTGCCGGGGATACTTGGATAAGTTTCTTCGATGGGTTTACTTGCCATCGGCTGACATGACGTCAAGGCTGCTTGACCCTCATTGATGTGTGTATCAATGGTTGAAAATGCGCTGTAACCCCCGCCGGGGATACGTGGATGCAAGCATGTTTTAAGGGTATATATAACTATATGGACCTAATGTGAGCATGTTTAGACTAGATTCGCATGAATAACAAAAGTGTATGATTTTAAATGGATTTAGAAACTTGGAAGCGAACTTAATGTGTATGTATGCCATGTACGTATACTGACTTTGAAAACATGTTATTATAACTTACAAATGCATGAATAAACATTTAGCTTGTGTTTTTTGGCAATAAAGCATGAACATGTTGAGCAAATTAGTATACCTTACAAATGAAAATATGACCTTTGAATGTGAATATTGTCATGATACCTTGAGGACTAGAATCTGACATTTGTGATCATGTTTGATGACACTCTTAGACTCGCTCATGTAGTATAAACGTATATATACCATGCTTGTGTATCACATTTCAAGAAAAGCATAAACGAAGTCTATTTTCAACTAAAGCGGTATTTGTTTCACATATATGTTATGAATACTCGTACGCATGCATAAAATGAGTATTATAACTATCTTGTATGTTTAGAGAGCAAGCATGCTAGACCTTGTGAGTTCATGACCTTGAATGGCCTTAAATTGTTGAAATAATCGAACTTAGAACCATGTTATGAAAGAAGGAACCTAGATTGACTTAAGGAGCATGAAAAGATCCTTAACATGACAAATATAGTATGTGTGATTGTTTTGATCAAGCCGAACAGAAACCACAAAGCAGCAGCTGAGTCTTGGCATGGCCAGAGGATAACGCAGCTGCGCCGGTCCTAGGCTTAGCCATGGCACAGCTGCGCCTGTGACGCCCCCAAAATAGGTATACAACACCCATTCTGAGTCGCCAAATACATGGTACAGAGAGCAAACTACAACTTCAATAATATAATTGTCGTGCAAAATACGACAACACATACTGTGAGTTTAAATACAAATATTGTCTTCTAGACAACATCCACACTCAAATAAGTCCTCATTACAATTATTCATACACTATTTTACAGAAATAGTGAGAACTGCTAAAACATCTTTCTAGAACCATCACTCCATACCCTGTCCTGCTATGTTCTCACCTCCTGAGAAGAAAAATGGAACAAAAAGGAAAATGGTGAGCTCAACTAGCCCAGTAAAGAATATTATGACTAAGATAATATACAACAAATTATCAGTAGTCTTCAACAGGGAAAAATCTGATAGAATATAATAGACAACAAGTTTTAGATCAACAAATGCAACGGAAACAACAATCCATTAGAAGAGTCACGTAGAGAATGAATTCTACTATCTTCTAAGATTTAAAAGTTCATCGTCAATATTTTATCCCTGTAACATCAATCAATATACATCTTTAATCAAATATTCATCTTTGCACTACAGGCTAAAGATATTCATTTGTATCACCAGTCGGTCATGTTCATCTTTGCACTACGGGCCAAAGATATTCATCAGTTAATCATTCATCTTTGCACTACAGGCCAAAGATATTTAGTAATATCATTAATTAAGACTGAGGATGATGAAAAATATTTTAAAGAAAACGAATCCAGTGAGACAGAAGGACAAATATTAGGGATTCGTATAATAGTTTATCCAAGATCAATAATACTTCATAATAACCAATTGTGAAGCAGAATTCAAAAATAAAGATCAAAACATGGATACAATCAAAGATAGTAACCATAATAGACATCTTGGACAAAAAGGAAAAATTTCATTTTTCGGTGAATAGTGTCGTATTCGTTAATAGTGTCGTATACATAAATAGTAACCCCGACACAAAAAGTTACAAATTTGATAAAAAGTTCAGACCAATATTTCAGCATAATGATATTGAAGAAATAATATCATTTATGAAGAAAATAACATCCCTTACCTCAAAATAACGGTACTTCTGATCGGAATATCGGATATAAAGCCGAAGGAAACTTGTACAGAACATCAACTCTCAAAGTATCTAAATACTCACAAAAATAAGCTCGACAATATAGAGAGAAAGAAAACTTGTTTCTGGTGTGATTTTCAATTCAAACGTAAACGCCTATTTATAGAAAAATGCTAGAACGCCAAAGGAGACTAAATTAATTAAATAACAATTTAATCATCCTTTTTTCCTATGCATGCTTTGTTGAATAAGCTAGGATACCATTTTGGGAAAAAAAACTAGCAGCCCACATGTTTTCAACAAACAAAAATGGGTCCCATCCAATTTTAATAAAAATCATTTTATTTTCCGAAACTTCAGTAATTCATAGAAAATAGGCCGTTTATCAGAAAAATACAAATTTTATGTTCATTCCACACGAAATCAAATTCTCTACAACTTTGTAGCTTTGGGTTTTTCCAAATTCCAAACAGAAAATATTTGAAATCCACAAACAGATGATTTTTAATACCTCCATTCCGACAAAATACTGATAAAACACCTCAGCATTAATTCCTTCATTTATAACCACATAAATAAATAAATCCATCATTTATATCCACATCAAAAAAATATTTCCTTATCATATAAATCAATAATTAATTATTCACAAATAATATTACAGAATCACAATTATGACAACCAGGCCGTTCCCAGGAAAGAGGGGGCTTTCCAATAAGGATTTCTCCTTACTAGCGCTCAATTAGATTATCTAACATCTCCTTGACAAAACTTTCTAGACATTGTCAATAATGCTATTTAATAATATTATTCAAATAATATGAATTATTGATCTGATAATAGGAAATACTGTGCAGTGACAATTATTGAAACGACAATAATATAAACTAACAACGCAGCAATTATTAAAACAATAAAATAAAATATTGAACAGTAATTATTGTAACAATTATTGAGTAGTGCCTTCACGCATTTAATCAATAATTTAACAACATCGTAATACCTGCAGCTACTATGCAACCACCGCCAGACATCGTATTTTAACCACCAGGTAACCCAATAGTGTTAACGGTAATAATTACGCCGTTATTCATAAAAACTCATACTTTTTTGTTTTCCTTCATCCAACCGTTTTCCGTTATGGGGCCCACAAATGGCTGCATCGTCGTACGAATATTCCCCGACAACAAGAATATTCCACGACCAAACGAATATTCCCCGACAATAATGAATATTTTATAACCACTTGCTTATTTTGTAAAATTTTCACATTTCACCCATAACCAAAGCATTATATCAAATTAACACCTTATTAATTTAGAATAATGAATAGAGGAAAATTCAATTTTATTTATAATAAGTTGGGATCTTACAACCTCCCCTCGTTATAAAATTTCATACTCGAAATTGACGTATGTACCTGGTGTTTCGAACAGGTGAGGGTACCTCACTTTCATTTTCGATTCCAACTCCTAGGTCATTTCCTCAATAGCATGGTTCCTCCACAAAACCTTAACTTATGGTATAACCTTGGTACGTAGGACATGCTCTTTCCTATCCAAGATCTTAACAGGTACCTCCTCGTATGTTAAATCTTTGGCTATCTCGTCTGGTTCTAACTCAATAATGTGCTTCGGGTCTTTCACATATTTACGAAGCATAGATATGTGAAAAACATTATGAACACGAGACATGTTTGGAGGTAATGCGAGTCTATAGGCCACATTTCCTATTCGGTCAAGAATCTCAAATGGACCAACAAATCTTGGATTGAGCTTTCCTCTTTTCCCAAATCTTGTAACTCCCTTCCATGGAGCAACACATAACAATACATGATCCCCAATACTAAATTCCACGTCCTTTCGATGAAGATCCGCATAACTCTTTTGTTGATCCTGTGCCGTTTGTATACGTTGTCGAATCATTTCGATCTTTTCTGTAGTCATGCGTACCAACTTTGGTCCCAACAATGTTGCTTCTCCCACCTCATCCCAACATACTGGAGAGCGACACTTTCATCCATACAAGGCTTCAAATGGAGCCATACCTATACTTGCCTGATAACTGTTGTTGTAGGAGAATTCTACCAATGGCAAGTACTTATCCCAACTTCCTTTGAAATCTAGGACACATAGTCTTAATAGATCTTCAAGAGTTTGAATAGTCCTTTCCGATTGTCCGTCCGTTTGAGGATGGTATGCCGAACTGAATCGTAAATCCGTACCCATAGCTTTTTGCAAGCTAACCCAAAATCGTGAAGTGAATCTTGGGTCACAATCTGAAACTATGGATACAGGCATGCCATGAAATCTCACAATCTCATTCAAGTACATACGAGCAAGACGTTCAAGGGAATAAATTTCTCGTATAGGTAAGAAATGAGCAGACTTGGTTAATCTATCAACAATAACCCAAATCACATCTATACCTTGAGAAACCTTGGGAAGACCCGTAACGAAATCTATGGTAACGTATTCCCACTTCCATTTTGGAATCTCAAGTGGTTGCAATGGACCCTTTGGCACTTGATGCTCCGCCTTTACACGTTGACAAGTTAAACATCCCGAGATAAACTTCGCGATCTCTCTCTTTATATTATTCCACCAAAATGTATGTCTAAGATCATGACACATTTTGGTACTCCCGGGATGGATTGCAAATGGGGTGTTGTGTGCCTTCATCATGATTCTATGCTTCAAGTCAGAATCGTTAGGAACGCAAAGTCTAGAGTTGACCCGAAGAATTCCTTCTTTATCGATTCTTGCTTTCGGAATAGCACCTTCTTGTACTTTCTTCTTCATAAGTATCAGCCCCAGGTCCGTAGCTTGAGCAGCTTTAACTTTATCAATTAAAGTCGGTTCTACTCGTATATTCGCCATCATCACGTGGGTCCCTGGAGTCTTTAATTCTATCTCCATCATTTGCAAGTCATACAAAATGGGCCTTTGCGTTGACAATATCGCACTCGTACTCGCATATGATCATCTACTCAATGCGTCAACTACAACGTTTGCTTTTCCAGGATGGTATTGAATAGTGTGATCGTAATCATTCAACAGCTCAAGCCAACATCGTTGCCGCATGTTGAGTTCTTTTTGGGTGAAGAAATATTTGAGGCTTTTATGATCCGTATAGATCTCCACTTTCTCTCCATACAGGTAGTGTCTCCAGATTTTCAACGCAAAAATGACTACTGCCAACTCTAGATCATGAGTAGGATAATTTCTCTCATATTCTTTGAGTTGTCGCGAGTCATATGCTATGACTTTCCCATGTTGCATGAGAACACATCCTAACCCTTTGCCTGAAGCATCGTTGTATATAACAAATCCATCTGAACCAGATGGTATTGTGACGACTCCAAATCCAGGTACTTGAAACCCGAACTCGGTGCTTCACGATACCATTTCTATAAGCTGAATAATGCAATAATAATATTACATTCAAACTTAATTTACATACATCAAAGTTTACTTCCCAGGTACGAGACCTTCAAATACATTCCATACCATACCTGAACAGATACTAATACTAACTATAACCATTAACTCATAATATAACTCATTCGAACAACTTCCCTTTTTCCCTTGTTCGTGCCTGAGCCTTCTTGTTGCTCATGCATAATTGAAAATATTTAATTTAAGCAAGGGTGAGCATTTGAGTGCCCAAAGCAAGTAATAGCAATTATATATATAAGCTGAAAGAATATAAGTATTCTTCTTACATAACACTTCTACAACGAATTGAAAGTTGTGAAGTAATCTGTACTGATAAAAAATTCACATAACAACTCTCTTTCAAATTCTTTAAATTTGGCTCTGGCTCTACCCTTGAATAGGGTTTAAGAAACATACTATGAACATTCTTTTCATTTTCGAAAAGGTTTAGCAGAAATCCATTTGTAAACCATCATAACTTATGGGCATGGAGGGTGATCAACCCCGTTGTACCTTGTATTGATCAATACTACATAACTTGAACGAAATTCATCGCTCACTCTATCCGCCTTGAGCGCAAAAATTTCCCATATAGGGATGTTCATACATGTCTAGTTCCAAACCCGAAGGTTTTTAATCTTGCTCAACAATAATATTTAATTCGACATATATATACGGGTAATTGACAAAGGTGTATCAACATGTGAATAAATGTCATGATTATCCAAGTGGGGACACTTGTATAACCATTTGTAGAAATCAATGAACAGAATATATATCTGAGCTAACATGTCGATAATCAAAGAGTACATAATGCATGCACAGGATAGAATAATTTCAAACTTCTTACTCATGTCCATCAGATAAAGGAAGTGCAAAAGGTAGGATACTCACCGACCAACGATTACAAATCTCAACTTAGGTTTTATCTCTTTATCACAACCTATCAATAATCGATCATTTGTTCGATTGGAACAATATATCTTAACACATAGTATCGTTCTATTACAATAAAGACATAGTCTAATCACATAATCACAAAGTGATCATACTTTTAGTTCCTATTCTATACTTGAAATATTTTTATACATTTTCAAATATCTCATCCATGCTCTTACAAATAGCCTTTTCTTTCTTTATAAGGTTCGACATTTGGTTTGCTGCATCGACTCCTTTTTTATTGGGTAAATAATGAGTCTAAGACTCTTATTCAATACCTCAACATCTGTAAATATCAGACATCTTATTTTTAATCATTTTCGAAATTTCCAAAAATTAAAAATTTTAAAATGATTCAAATCATTACTAAAGTGCCTATAGTGATATAACTGTTATTATAGGTGTTCTTCTTCAAATTCGAACTTCATAATGGGTTCTCAAGTCACCTAGTTTGGCTTTATTTATAACTTTCAAATATCGGAATCATAATTAAATGATTTAAACATTAAACAATTCCATTATCATTAATAGTTTAATTAATACTAAACTATTAATGAAACCATTGCCAAAATATAAAAGTTATTTATAATAACTCAAACTATTTTTAAAACATTTATATTACCTTTTAAATGATTTTTAAAACAATAAAAATCATATTTAAATAATTACCATTAATATTTAAATATTAATGTACTATTTATCCAAATATTAAAAGTCATTAATTATAACTTAAAATATTTTTAAATCCTTAAGTCTTTAAATGGTTTTAAATAAATAAAACTATTTTTAAACTATTTATTTAATAATAATTATTAAATAAACTAAATATCATTAACATTATCTTAATATCATTAATATTTAATTATTAATGAAATTATCATTTAAATATTAAAAGTTATATTTTATAACTTAAAATATTTTTAAATACCTTATTTTCATTTAAAATAATTTTTTTAATATTAAAATCATTTTTAAACTAAATTATTTAATATAATCATTAAATAACTTTAATATCATTAATAATAATTAATTAATAAAATTCATCACAAAATATTAAAAGTCATCACAAATAACTCATTTACATAATCAATTCCAAGCTAAAATAAACATAGTAAACTAACTAGTTTATTAACAACACTAACTAAACTTCAAAAATTCAAACTTAACTAACAATTAAAAATAATAACATTACAAAATTAAATAAGAAATAATTCAGAAAAAATACTTAATTCCACAAACCGAATACGTATTTCCATAAAAAAAATTTAACTAAGGAGATCTTTATAAAAGTCCTCCCACAACAAAGCCTTTCTCAAAAATTGGAGGCCTTATTGTTGGTGAATGAAACAATGGCCAAGCCCTTCTATTTATAGGTTTAGAAAATAGTGAAGTTCTCAATTTAGTCGATGTGGGACTTGGTTTAAACTAATCTTTCAATAGCTCACTTTGCGATTTTCTCACGCCTTGCTCATCTATCAGAAAATTCCCAACTTTGGATATGTTATACATGGTATACCAGAGTATTTTTAAAAAATATAACCCAGTAATTTCTGACCTCTTAGGAAGCCTAAAACAGACCTAAAAAATGTCCACTCGCAACCATTTTTATCTATTTCCCAGATTTACCCTCTTTCGCTAAAACAGTCATAACTCTTTCGTTTTAAAACATTTTCAGACGATTCTTGAGCCCACGTGAAGCTATCTTCCGAGACTACAACTCTTCCCTACTGACTTATTTCCAAATTCTGAACACATCAGTCCAGAAATTCCGTTCAAGTGGACTACACCGCACTTGTTGGACAGTTTTGACACTACTACTTTGAAATGTCATAACTCTCTCCTCCGATATCGGATTTAGTCCGTTTCGGAGTCTATGGAAAGCTTATTCAGTGTACTACAACATATCAAAAGCCCAGACCTTTTAAAGCACAAAAAGTGGACGAGAATGCCCCCATTATAGACTTCCCAAAAACAGTTTATCATAATCGGTCAACCATGTTTGACCATCTATAACTTCTAATCTATACATGATATGGACTTGATTCTTTTTTGCAGATTAAAGGCCACATATCAGGCTACACATAACAACTTTTAAAGAAAAAAACTCATGATCTAGCAAAGAGTTATGGCCTCTGACATTTGGTGAAAAATAACAGAATTCAGTTTTTCCAACTAGCTTAAATCTTCAAATTCGTGCACTTTGATGTTATGGGTCTTTGATTTATCAACCCATATCATCAATTAACATCCTATTACACAACTTTAAACAATCAATTGCATCAAATAAAATCGAATCAAAGGATTTCTAGGTTTAGTGTTCTTATACCCTTTTTGCCAAAAATTCTTGATTCTTGCTTCTGATTTGTTATGGGTGATGGTTGGGCTTTGTTTATGAGTGTATGGGCAATCTTGTACAAGGAAATTAAATGTAATATTTAATCACTAGATTTAATTCTTATAATTTACCAATTAACTTCTATCCTTTGGTAAATTAAAACACTTATACAATAACATCGAAATTAAATCCGGTAATTAAAATTAGGGTTTTCTATAGAAAATTTAAGATTCTTTAATTAGGGTTTCTCAACGTCATCAATTAGGGTTTCTAATTGACCATAAGTGGTTCTTTAATTATCTGTGTATGTTACTAAAACAGTCGTTACGGTTTCTAATTTCAACTAGTTAGGGTTATAATAATTAGGGTTTGTCCTAATTATCGACGCACAATGATAATTAGGGTTCTTCTAATTACCGATATTCTTATACACAAGAACTTCATATACACAATACTACTCGTAAATATCTCATAACCGAGTTTAATAATTAGGGTTTCACAAAGACGCGGTAATATGCTATGACCTAATTGGACCGTCATCGCTCAATATTATCTCTGTCTCACATATACCAAAGACATAATTATGGTAATCAGTAAAATTATTATATAAATAATATAATATTATTATTCTCATCTCTTGATCACAATCCAAATCTAGGGTTTGGATCTCATGTCTGACTTATTCTTCGTACACATCATCAACAATCAAGTTAAAATAATTAACTTAAATATTCTGAACAATTCATATAATAAAATATTTATTATATAAATCTAATTATCACTTCATATATTATTTCCAATCATGTTTTCATGGAAAATAATTAATAAAAACATTTCGGCTTAAAGAAATTTATTACCATATAATTTGTGGTAATTAATAATTCCAAAATTATTTCTAATTTTTCAAGTAATAAATGTATTCGCATTTATCGCTCACTTTACTTGACACTTAGTCTCGCCATTAAATAAAAAAAAAAATTTATACATAAAAGTCTCTTATTTATTTTATCTAGAAAATCTCAAGTTACTACATTCACCTTCCTTTATAAGGATTCCGTCCCCCTAATCACCGCTTTAAAAACTCATATGTAGAAGGGTACATAGCATATAATCATCATCAGACGTAGATCTCGATCATACTTGATCGAATCGATCTTTAATTATTCTTCATAACACTTGTCTATTCGATTAAGCGTAAATTTGATTTCTAATAGAACTCAAATTCCTCCTTCAAAATTTCTTTTCCTTTTCTCACCTCTATTTCCACTATTACCTTCTACCTTTATAGATCCTTCTGCCTTGCTTCTGTTCCTCTTTTCCTTGTTGTAGAGACTCAAGGTCTCACTTCCTTGTTCAGCTATAATAGCTTTCTCCATAAGTGCTGCCAAAGTATTGAGTTGCAATACTGCCACTTTATTGTAGAGCCAGTGTTTTAAGCCCAGCTCAAATCTCCTAGCCTTTGTATCCACTTGATGTGGAGCAAACCTAGCCAACTCATTAAATTTTGCGGCATACTCCGCAACAGTCATGTTATCCTGCTTTAACTCCAGGAATTTTACCTCCATTCTAGACTGCATACTAACAGAGAGATAGTTTTCAAAAAATAAATAAATCCTTAAACCTATCCCAAGTAATTTCTTCTTCTCCTGCCCGAGTCTTATTTGCCTCCCACCAAAAGTTAGCTTCCCCTTTCATCATATAAGTGGCAAAAGCGGTCTTTTTCCCCTCATCTACTCTAGCGATTACGAATGCCTTTTCTATCTCGTTCACCCAAGTCTGGGCTTCTATAGGGTCAGCTGATCCTCTGAATTCTGGTGGTCCTACGGCTTTGAAGTCTTTGAATTTTGCCAAGCGATTGTCTCGGTTGGTTTCCAGAATCGGTGTTCCTCACGTCAGATAGCTTTGAGCTACCATGTTTGCAAAGTTTTGCATCAGTTCTGGCTGTCGTTTCCCAGCATTAGTAGATTCTTCTATCCTTTGGTTTCGAGTTTGACGTTTTTGGCGGCATTATCTGGTTAAATAAAACCATAAATTATACCCTTACATTTTAAACCTTATTGCATAAGATTAATGTATTAAACTCGTTTCATTTCTCAAACTTAGATTCATATTCATTTATCGAATATTTACATAGCACATCCTGCTTTAATCAACAGCTATCCCTTTGTGATTACGAAAGTCGGGATTTAAAATCTTGACCAACATAAAAGTTATAAATAGTTCATTACTTATCACACATATTACATACATAACCCATACTACTTATTTACCAAGCCTTTTTCTAGGACATTCATTCGCTTGATGTCCTTCCATCCCACAATTAAAACATCCACCTTTCTTATAGTCGGGGCAACGAGGAGAGGTATGTCCTTCACGGCAGCAAATATAACATATCTTCTTCCCTTTCTTCTTATCAGGTTTTCCTAAGTCGGGATCTTCTATCTATCTATCTTTCTTTTTTTTTCTTTTTTTTTTTTACCTCTCGGAGCTGCACACGATGTGTTGCTTGAGGCTCCATCTGGTTAATTTGGATTTTGAGCTTATCCTGCTCTTCCATTGTTTCCATTAACGCCTGACGCAACAACTTTTCTATCTCCCACAACCTTTTCAATGAAGAAACCTTGTTCTCCAGATCCTGCACCTCCGTTGATGCTTGAGCAGCTTCAACTTTAGTGTCTGAATCACTATCTGTCAAATCCAACATTTCTGGATCTGATGCTACGTTTTCCATGATAGCCACCTCGTCCGATTTGGGTTCCTGGTGAGCTTCTATTTCAGCTGTTGGCCTCGATATTAGCTCGAGGTTATGGATCTGATCCTTCTTATTCCACATATCTTTCTCACCAGACATCTACACACATAAGTTACCCTGATTAACATATAGTATATATACACAGCAATCAAGAGTTCTATATACGTTGTCTCTTATTTTTATTGAGGATAAATTTATTCAATTCTCATCAACGCCTATCTCTGCCGAAAGGCGCTCCATCCATCGTGATCGAATCGCATGAAGGTGATGACTAAAGCCTAGTCCAAGGTATATATATCCGGTGTCTTTGGCTTCTATTTCAACCTTCAACTGTCTTATCTCGAATATCTCCTCTCGCTCCAACCTCCTCATAACTCTGGCTTAACTCTATCTGTGCTTACAACATCACACACATATCATCACATGCTACCCAATACGCCTCTCACAAGAGTAAAAGTTTTCAAATTGTGCTGAGGGGTCATATAGACCATGAACACATAGTTTTAACGGTATTCATACCGCAAAACAAAACATTACCTGGTATGTTTACAATCACAAAGAAGGTAAACTACCATTAATAGTACTTTTAGGTGATTAGCCTATTGTTGAATTTCTACGCCATGCATAACGTATTAATCATGCTTAGCTTAATATTTACGCTTATTAGATTGGATTATTTTATCCAAACAACATTGTTCACCTCAGTCTTATCATAGGATTCCGCACCAAAACAATTTGGTTCAGGAAATTTCTTTCAATGAACACTTAGAGTTTTCATAAACATTAGTCTAGCTGATTCAAATAGCATAGACTCATATCAATAATTCAATTCAATCAATTATTTAGATGTAGCCAAACCCCGTTGGCAAATTAAACTTTTGAAAACATTTTAGAGAATGACGTCATGATGCCGCATCAGATTAACAATCCGTTGAGGATGCCGTCATTGTATGACTTTGTCATAACACATCATACAATAGTGGAACAAATGACTTGAGTTAAATTCACACTAAGTATTCCTGTATTTACAACTCCATCACATTTTTATCATCTCTCGCACTAAAGTTACATGGTACATGAGTGATAATTAAAAATAAATTTTGATATTTCAAATCATTTGCGTCTAGCCGAAATAAGTAGCATAGACCGTACTTTAAACTGTTTCAAAAATGGTTACGAGTCTACATTTTAAAAAAAAAAAAAAAAAAACACAGTGTGCATATTTAGCTTGATGTAAAAATTTTGAAGTTTAGCATAGCGCTAGGAGTTTAGGAAAACCTAACACCTTCACTAAAAATCATTTACTTAACAATCTATCTGTTCCTATAATCCATAACACTTCATTCACACAAAACTATACCCAGTTCATCAAACCACACTTATGAGTTCATAAATTGCCACAATCATATGAGTTTAAGAACTTATCCTAGTCAGACCTTTGGCGTCCATTCGCTGAGGGGTTCATAAACATTTCATATAATTATGAGTCAAGAATGTCTCATAAGTATGAGTTTTAAGAACTCGTACTTAATCTTATATTCTCTATCTATGACCTATCTACCTGTTATACACCTAAGAATGGAGTCATCCTCTTAATGTGCATATAACAAATAAAGCGATACGAGACATTTCAATGATTATCGGTGCGTAAACTAAGTGGTTTTTATACCAAGTACAATTCAGCTCCCATACGAAGAATCATACAACTCAGCTGCCGACATGAGTCCTCAATTGAATCCCCATCTAACACTAACCCCATTCTCCATATGAATTTAATTCGTATTTATAATCTTTTTCTGGATCTGTACCAATTCATAGCATAAATCATACACAGCAATCTTGCTGTAAACTTTCCAATCATCAGATTGATTCTTTCTGGCTGTCATAGCCTTATCAGATCACGGAATGATCTCATCGTATATATTACGATTTAGTTTTATATCTTGATCGTTTTATTTTACGATCTCTCATAACTGCACTTTCAGTCTTCTAGACTTAATTTATTCCCCACTATTGTTTAACTTTATTATCAGAGTTAGGGAACTCTGTGTCTTTACACTCGCCGAGATTCATCTTTGAATCTTATCGACCAACTAACTCTATATGAGTTAGTACTTATCCTAATCATTGCGGTTATTAGTCTCAAGTATTCCTACCTAAGCTTCATAACCAACAACTTTGATACCAACTTGTGACGACCCCAAATCCAGGTACTTGAAACCCAAACTCGGTGCTTCACGATACCCTTTCTATAAGCTGAATAATGCAATAATAATATTACATTCAAACTTAATTTACATACATCAAAGTTTACTTCCCAGGTACGAGACCTTCAAATACATTCCATACCATACCTGAACAGATACCAATACTAACTATAACCATTAACTCATAATATAACTCATTCGAACAGCTTCCCTTTTTCCCTTGTTCGTGCCTGAGCCTTCTTGTTGCTAATGCATAACTAAAACTATTTAATTTAAGCAAGGGTGAGCATTTGAGTGCCCAGCAAGTAATAGCAATTATATATATAAGCTGAAAGAATATAAGTATTCTTCTTACATAACACTTCTACAATCTAATGAAAGTTGTGAAGTAATCAGACTTGATAAAAAAATTCACATAACAACTCTCTTTCAAATTCTTTAAATTTGGCTCGCTCTCACCCTTGAATAGGGTTTAAGAAACATACTATGAACATTCTTTTCATTTTCAAAAGGTTTAGCAAATCCATTCGCAAACCGTCACAACTTACGGGCACGGAGGGTGATCACCCATTTGTACTTTTTGTATTGATCAATACTACATAACTTGAACGAAATTCATCGCTTCACTCTATCCGCGCTTGAATAAAAAAAATTTCCCATATAGGGATGTTCATACATGTCTAGTTCCAAACCCAAGGTTTTAATCTTGCTCAACAATAATATGTAATTCACATATATATACGGGTAATTGACAAAGGTGTATCAACATGTGAATAAATGCTATGATTATCCAAGTGGGGACACTTGTATAACCATTTATAGAAATCAATGAATGTAATATATATCCGAGCTAACATGTCGATAATCAAAGAGTACATAACTGCATGACAGGATAGAATAATTTCAAACTTCTTACTCATGTCCATCAGATAAAGGAAGTGCAAAGGTAGGATACTTGCCTCGATTCAACGATTACAAATCTCAACTTAGGTTTTATCTCTTTATCACAACCTATCAATAATCGATCATTTGTTTGATTGGAACAATATATCTTAACACATAATATGTTTATTACAACAAAGACATAGTCTAATCACATAATCACACGGTGATCATACTTTTAGTTCCTATTCTATACTTGAAATATTTTTATACATTTTTCAAATATCTCATCCATGCTCTTACAAAGAGCCTTTTCTTTTTTTTATAAGGTTTGACATTTGTTTATTGCATCAAAAGCCTTTTTTATTGGTTAAATAATGAGTCTAAGACTCTTATTCTATACCTCAACATCTCAGAATATCGACATTTTATTTTTAATCATTTTGAAATTTCCGTAAATTGAAAATTTTAAAATGATTCAAATCATTACTAAAGGGCCTATAGTGATATAATCTGTTACTATAGGTGTTCTTCTTCAAATTCGTAACTTCATAATCGGTTCTCAAGTCATCTAGTTTGGTCATTATAACTTTCAAATATCTAATCATAATTAAATGATTTAAACATTAAACAATTCCATTATCATTAATAGTTTAATTAATACTAAACTATTAATGAAACCATTGCTAAAATATAAAAGTTATTTATAATAACTCAAACTATTTTTAAAACATTTATATTATTCTTTAAATGATTTTTAAAACAATAAAAATCATTTTTAAATAATTACCATTAATATTTAAATATTAATGTACTATTTATCCAAATATTAAAAGTCATTAATTATAACTTAAAATATTTTTAAATCCTTAAGTCTTTAAATGGTTTTAAATAAATAAAACTATTTTTAAACTATTTATTTAATAATAATTATTAAATAAACTAAATATCATTAACATTATCTTAATATCATTAATATTTAATTATTAATGAAATTATCATTTAAATATTAAAAGTTATATTTTATAACTTAAAATATTTTTAAATACCTTATTTTCATTTAAAATGATTTTTATAATATTAAAATTATTTTTAAACTAAATTATTTAATATAATCATTAAATAACTTTAATATCATTAATAATAATTAATTAATAAAATTCATCACAAAATATTAAAAGTCATCACAAATAACTCATTTACATAATCAATTCCAAGCCAAAATAAACATAGTAAACTAACTAGTTTATTAACAACACTAACTAAACTTCAAAAATTCAAACTTAACTAACAATTAAAAATAATAACATTACAAAAATTAAATAAGAAACATACCCAAAATACTTAATTCCACAAACCGAATAATGCATTTCCACGCCAAAATTTAACTAAGGAGATCTTTATAAAAGTCCTCCCACAACAAAGCCTTTCTCAAAAATTGGAGGCCTTATTGTTGGTGAATGAAACAATGGCCAAGCCCTTCTATTTATAGGTTTAGAAAATGGTGAAGTTCTCAATTTAGTCGATGTGGGACTTGGTTTAAACTAATCTTTCAATAGCTCACTTTATGCATTTTCTCACGCCTTGCTCATCTATCAAAAAATTCTAACTTTGGATATGTTATACATGGTATACCAGAGTATTTTTAAAAAATATAACCCAAGAATTTTCGACCTCTTAGGAAGCCTAAAATGCACCTCAAAAATGTCCACTGCAACTGCTTTTTATCTATTTCCCAGATTTACCTCTCTCTTCGCTAAAACAACCATAACTCTTTTTCTTTTAAAACATTTTTAGACGATTCTTGAGCCCACGCGAAGCTATCTTCCGAGACTACAACTCTTCCCTATTGACTTATTTCCAAATTCCAAACACATCAGCCCATAAATTCCGTTCAAGTGGACTACACCGCACTTGTTGGACAGTTTTGACACTACTACTTTGAAATGTCATAACTCTCTCCTCCGATATCGGATTTAGTCCGTTTCATAGTCTATGGAAAGCTTATTCAGTGTACTACAACATATCAAAAGCACAGACCTTTTAAAGCACAAAAAGTGGACGAGAATGCCCAAAAACAGTTTATCATGATCGGTCAACCATGTTTGACCATCTATAACTTCTAATCTATACATGATATGGACTTGATTCTTTTTGCAGATTAAAGACCACATATCAGGCTACACATAACAACTTTTAAAGAACAAAACTCATGATCGAGCAAAGAGTTATGGCCTCGACATTTGGTGAAAAATAATGTAATTGCTTTTTCCAACTTGCTTAAATCTTCAAATTTGTGCACTTTGATGTTATGGGTCTTTGATTTATCAATCCATATCATCAATTAACATCCTATTACACAACTTTAAACAATCAATTGCATCAAATAACATCGAATCAAAGGATTTCTAGGTTTAGTGTTCTTATACCCTTTTTGCCAAAAATTTTTGATTCTTGCTTTCGATTTGTTATGGGTGATGGTTGGGGTATGGGCAAGATTTTTGTTTAAGAGTGTATGGGCAATCTTGTACAAGGCAATTAAATGTAATATTTAATCACTAGATTTAATTCTTATAATTTACCAATTAACTTCTATCCTTTGGTAAATTAAAACACTTATACAATAACATCGAAATTAAACCCAGTAATTAAAATTAGGGTTTTCTATAGAAAATTTAAGATTCTATAATTAGGGTTTCTCAACGTCATCAATTAGGGTTTCTAATTGACCATTAGTGGTTCTTTAATTATCGTGTATGTTACTAACACGATCGTTATTTATTTCTAATTTCAATAGGTTAGGGTTATAATAATTAGGGTTTGTCCTAATTATCGACGCACAACAAGAATTAGGGTTTCTTCTAATTACCGATATTCTTATACACAAGAACTTCATATACACAAATACTACTCGTAAATATCTCATAACCGAAGTTTAATAATTAGGGTTTCACAAAGACGCGGTAATATGCTATGACCTAATTGACCGTCATTGCTCAATATTATCTCAAAGTACATACCCAAAGTACATAATTATGGTATTGTAAAATCATTATATAAATAATATAGTATTATTATTCTCATCTCTTGATCACAATCCCAATCCGTGGTTTGGATCTCATATCCGACTTATTCTCGTCAGACACAAGATCAATAATCAAGTTAAATAATTAACTTAAATATTTTGAAAATTCATATAATAAAATATTTATTATATAAATCTAATTATCACTTCATATATTATTTCCAATCATGTTTTCATGGAAAATAATTAATAAAAACATTTCTAGCTTTTTAAGAAATTTATTACCATATAATTTGTGGTAATTAATAATTCCAAAATTATTTTTAATTTTTCAAGTAATAAATGTATTCGCATTTATCGCTCACTTTACTTGACACTTAGTCTCGTCATTAAATAAAAAAAAAATTTATACTTAAAATTTCTTATTTATTTTATCTAGAAAATCTCAAGTTATTACATTCACCTTCCTTATAAATGATTATATAAAGATATAATCCCCTAATCACCGCTTTAAAAACTCATATGTAGAAGGGTACATAGCATATAATCATTGACGTAGATCTCGATCATACTTGATCGAATCGATCTTTAATTATTCTTGAAATTGCTAACACTTGTTCTATTCGATTAAATGTAAATTTGATTTCTAATAGAACTCAAATTCCTCCTTCAAAATTTCTTTTCCTTTTCTCACCTCTATTTCCACTATTACCTTCTACCTTTATAGATCCTTCTGCCTTGCTTCTTTTCCTCTTCTCCTTGTTGTAGAGACTCAAGGTCTCACTTCCTTGTTCAGCTATAATAGCTTTCTCCATAAGTACTGCAAAAGTATTGAGTTGTAATACTGCCACTTTATTGTAGAGCCAGTGTTTTAAGCCCAGCTCAAATCTCCTAGCCTCTGTATCCACTTGATGTGGAGCAAACCTAGCCAACTCATTAAATTTTGCGGTATACTCCGCAACAGTCATGTTATCCTGCTTTAACTCCAGGAATTTCACCTCCATTCTAGACTGCATACTAACAGAGAGATAGTTTTCAAAAAAAAAAAAAATCCTTAAACCTATCCCAAGTAATTTCTTCTTCTCCTGCCCGAGTCTTATTTGCCTCCCACCAAAAGTTAGCTTCCCCTTTCATCATATAAGTGGCAAAAGCGGTCTTTTGCCCCTCATCTACTCTAGCGATTACGAATGCCTTTTCTATCTCGTTCACCCAAGTCTGGGCTTCTATAGGGTCACCGATCCTCTCAATTCGTGGTCCTACGACTTTGAAGTCTTTGAATTTTGCCAAGCGATTTGTCTCATTTGGTTTTCCAGAATCGGTGTTCCTCGCCGCGATAGCTTCGAGCTACCATGTTTGCAAAGTTTTGCATCAGTTCTGGCTGTCGTTTCCCAGCATTAGTAGATTCTTCTATCCTTTGGTTTCGAGTTTGACGTTTTTGGCGGCATTATCTGGTTAAATAAAACCATAAATTATACCCTTACATTTTAAACCTTATTGCATAAGATTAATGTATTAAACTCGTTTCATTTCTCAAACTTAGATTCATATTCATTTATCGAATATTTACATAGCACATCCCCGCTTTAATCAACAAATACTATCCCTTTGTGATTACGAAAGTCTGGATTTAAAATCTTGACCAACATAAAAGTTATAAATAGTTCATTACTTATCACATATTACATACATAACCCATACTACTTATTTACCAAGCCTTTTTCTAGGACATTCATTCGCTCGATGTCCTTCCATCCCACAATTAAAACATCCACCTTTCTTATAGTCGGGGCAACGAGGAGAGGTATGTCCTTCACGGCAGCAAATATAACATATCTTCTTCCCTTTCTTCTTATCAGGTTTTCCTAAGTCAGGATCTTCTATCTATCTATCTTTTTTTTTTTTTTTTTTTTTACCTCTCGGAGCTGCACACGATGTGTTGCTTGAGGCTCCATCTGGTTAATTTGGATTTTGAGCTTATCCCCGCTTCTTCCATTGTTTCCATTAATTAACGCCGACGCAACAACTTTTCTATCTCCCACAACCTTTCCAATGAAGAAACCTTGTTCTCCAGATCCTGCACCTCCGTTGATGCTTGAGCAGCTTCAACTTTAGTGTCTGAATCACTATCTGTCAAATCCAACATTTCTGGATCTAATGCTACATTTTCCACGATAGCCACCTCGTCCGATTTGGGTTCCTGGTGAGCTTCTATTTCAGCTGTTGGCCTCGATATTAGCTCGGGGGTATGGATCTCGATCCTTCTTATTCCACATATCTTTCTCACCGTACATCTACATACATAAGTTACCCCGATTAAATATATAGTATATATACACAACAATCAAGAGTTCTATATACGTTGTCTCTTATTTTGATTGACGATAAATTTATTCAATTCTCATCAACGCCTATATCTCCGTAAAAGCGCCTCCATCCACTCGTGATCGAATCGCATGAAGGTGATGACTAAACCCCGTCCAAGGTATATATCCGTGTCTTTGGCTTCTATTTCAACCTTCAACCGTCTTATCTCGAATATCTCCTCTCGCTCCAACCTCCTCATAACTCGGCTTAACTCTATCTCGTGCTTACAACATTCACACATATCATCACATGCTACCCAATACGCCTCTCACAAGAGTAAAAGTTTTCAAATTGTGCTTTGGGGGTGATATAGACCATGAACACATAGTTTTAATTCAGATTCATATGCAAAAACAAAACATTTACCGGTATGTTTACAATCACAAAGAAGGTAAACTACCATTAATAGTACTTTAGGTGATTAGCCTATTGTACCCTCTACGCCATGCATAACGATTAATCATTCCTAGCTTAATATTTACGCTTATTAGATTGGATTATTTTATCCAAACAACATTGTTCACCTCGGCCTTATCATAGATTCCGCATCAAAACAATTTGGTTCGGAAATTTCTTTCAATGAACACTTAGAGTTTTCATAAACATTAGTCTAGCCGATTCAAATAGCATAGACTCATATCAATAATTCAATTCAATCGAATTATTTAGATGTAGCCAAACCGATTGGCAAATTAAACTTTTTAAAACATTTTTCGAGAATGACGCCATGATTCCGCATCATGTATTAACAATCCGTTGAGGATGCTGGTCATTGTATGACTTTTTGTCATAACACATCATACAATAGTGGAACAAATGACTTCAGTCAAATTCACACTAAGTATTCCTCAGATTTACAACTCCATCACATTTTTATCATCTCGCACCAAAGTTACATGGTACATGAGTGATAATTAAAAACAAATTTTGATATTTCAAATCATTTGCGTCTAGCCGAAATAAGTAGCATAGACCGTACTTTAAACCATTTCAAAAATGGTTACGAGTCTACATTTAAAAAAAAAAAAACACATATGTGCATATTTAGCTTGATGTAAAAATTTTGAAGTTTAAGATAAGCGCTAGGAGTTTAGGAAAACCTAACACCTTCACTAAAAATCATTTACTTAACAATCTATCTGTTCCTATAATCCATAACACTTCATTCACACAAAACTATACCCAGTTCATCAAACCACACTTATGAGTTCATAAATTGCCACAATCATATGAGTTTAAGAACTTATCCTAGTCGGAATTTTTGGCGCCCATTCGCCGAGGGGTTCATAAACATTTCATATAATTATGAGTCAAGAATGTCTCATAAGTATGAGTTTTAAGAACTCGTACTTAATCTTATATTCTCTATCTATGACCTATCTACCTGTTATACACCTAAGAATGGAGTCATCCTCTTAATGTGCATATAACAAATAGCGCGACATGATACATTTCAATGATTATCGATGCGTAAACTAAGTGGTTTTTATACCAAGTACAATTCAGCTCCCATACGAAGAATCATACAACTCAGCTGCCGACATGAGTCCTCAATTGAATCCCCATCTAACACTAACCCCATTCTCCATATGAATTTAATTCAGATTTATAATCTTTTTTCCGGATCAAGCACTCAATTCATAGCATAAATCATACACAACAATCTTGTCAGTAAACTTTCCAATCATCGATTGATTCTTTCGGGTCATTATAGCCTTATCGATCACGGAATGATCTCATCGTATATATTACGATTTAGTTTTATATCTTGATCGCTTTTATTTTACGATCTCTCATAATCGCACTTTCATTTTTAGACTTAATTTATTCCCCACTATTGTTTAACTTTATTATCAGAGTTAGGGAACTCTGTGTCTTTACACTCGCCGAGATTCATCTTTGAATCTTATCGACCAACTAACTCTATATGAGTTAGTACTTATCCTAATCATTGCGGTTATTAGTCTCAAGTATTCCTACCTAAGCTTCATAACCAACAACTTTGATACCAACTTGTGATGACCCCAAATCCGGTGTACTTGAAACCCCAAACTCCTGCTTCTTCACGATACCATTTCTATAAGTTCTAATAATGCAATAATAATATTACATTCAAACTTAATTTACATACATCAAAGTTTACTTCCCAGGTACGAGACCTTCAAATACATTCCATACCATACCTGAACAGATACCAATACTAACTATAACCATTAACTCATAATATAACTCATTCGAACAGCTTCCCTTTTTCCCTTGTTCGTGCCTGAGCCTTCTTGTTGCTCATGCATAACTAAAAATATTTAATTTAAGCAAGGGTAAGCATTTGAGTGCCCAGCAAGTAATAGCAATTATATATATAAGCTGAAAGAATATAAGTATTCTTCTTACATAACACTTCTACAACGAATTGAAAGTTGTGAAGTAATCAGACCGATAAAAAATTCACATAACAACTCTCTTTCAAATTCTTTAAATTTGCTCTCGCTCTACCCTTGAATAGGGTTTAAGAAACATACTATGAACATTCTTTTCATTTTCAAAAGGTTTTAGAGAATCCATTCAGAAACCGTCACAACTTACGGCACGGAGGGTGATCACTTTCTTTGTACCCTGTATTGATCAATACTACATAACCTGAACGAAATTCATCGCTCACTCTATCCGCCTTGGGCGCAAAAAAATTTCCCATATAGGGATGTTCATACATGTCTAGTTCCAAACCCAAGGTTTTAATCTTGCTCAACAATAATATGTAATTCGATATATATATACGGGTAATTGACAAAGGTGTATCAACATGTGAATAAATGCTATGATTATCCAAGTGGGGACACTTGTATAACCATTTATAGAAATCAATGAATGTAATATATATCCGAGCTAACATGTCGATAATCAAAGAGTACATAAACAGACAGGATAGAATAATTTCAAACTTCTTACTCATGTCCATCAGATAAAGGAAGTGCAAAGGTAGGATACTTCACCGATTCAACGATTACAAATCTCAACTTAGGTTTTATCTCTTTATCACAACCTATCAATAATCAGATCATTTGTTCGATTGGAACAATATATCTTAACACATAGTACTGTCTATTACAGTCAGCACATAGTCTAATCACATAATCACAGTGATCATACTTTTAGTTCCTATTCTATACTTGAAATATTTTTATACATTTTTCAAATATCTCATCCATGCTCTTACAGTAGCCTTTTCTTTCTTTTATAAGGTTTGACATTTGTCGGCGTACCGAAAGCTTTATTGGTTAAATAATGAGTCTAAGACTCTTATTCTATACCTCAACATCTGTAAATATCAGACATTTTATTTTTAATCATTTTCGAAATTTCCAGAAATTGAAAATTTTAAAATGATTCAAATCATTACTAAAGGGGCCTATAGTGATATAACTCTACTATAGGTGTTCTTCTTCAAATTCGTAACTTCATAATCGGTTCTCAAGTCATCTAGTTTGGTTAATTTATAACTTTCAAATATCGGAATCATAATTAAATGATTTAAACATTAAACAATTCCATTATCATTAATAGTTTAATTAATACTAAACTATTAATGAAACCATTGCCAAAATATAAAAGTTATTTATAATAACTCAAACTATTTTTAAAACATTTATATTACCCTTTAAATGATTTTTAAAACAATAAAAATCATTTTAAATAATTACCATTAATATTTAAATATTAATGTACTATTTATCCAAATATTAAAAGTCATTAATTATAACTTAAAATATTTTTAAATCCTTAAGTCTTTAAATGGTTTTTAAATAAATAAAACTATTTTTAAACTATTTATTTAATAATAATTATTAAATAAACTAAATATCATTAACATTATCTTAATATCATTAATATTTAATTATTAATGAAATTATCATTTAAATATTAAAAGTTATATTTTATAACTTAAAATATTTTTAAATACCTTATTTTCATTTAAAATGATTTTTATAATATTAAAATTATTTTTAAACTAAATTATTTAATATAATCATTAAATAACTTTAATATCATTAATAATAATTAATTAATAAAATTCATCACAAAATATTAAAAGTCATCACAAATAACTCATTTACATAATCAATTCCAAGCCAAAATAAACATAGTAAACTAACTAGTTTATTAACAACACTAAATAAACTTCAAAAATTCAAACTTAACTAACAATTAAAAATAATAACATTACAAAAATTAAATAAGAAACATAATTAAAAAATACTTAATTCCACAAACCTAATAATGCATTTCCACGCCCAAAAATTTAACTAAGGATATCTTTATAAAAAGTCCTCCCACAACAAAGCCTTTCTCAAAAATTGGAGGCCTTATTGTTGGTGAATGAAACAATGGCCAAGCCCTTCTATTTATAGGTTTAAAAAATGGTGAAGTTCTCAATTTAGTCGATGTGGGACTTGGTTTAAACTAATCTTTCAATAGCTCACTTTGCGATTTTCTCACGCCTTGCTCATCTATCAAAAAATTACCAACTTTGGATATGTTATACATGGTATACCAGAGTATTTTTAAAAAATATAACCCAGTAATTTCTGACCTCTTAGGAAGCCTAAAACAGACCTCAAAAATGTCCACTCGCAACCGTTTTTATCTATTTCCCAGATTTGCCCTCTTTCACTAAAACAGTCATAACTCTTTCGTTTTAAAACATTTTTAGACGATTCTTGAGCCCACGCGAAGCTATCTTCCGAGACTACAACTCTTCCCTACTGACTTATTTCCAAATTCCGAACACATCAGCCCATAAATTACGTTCAAGTGGACAACACCGCACTTGTTGGACAGTTTTGACACTACTACTTTGAAATGTCATAACTCTCTCCTCGGATATCGGATTTAGTCCGTTTCGGAGTCTATGGAAAGCTTATTCAGTGTACTACAACATATCAAATGCCCAGACCTTTTAAAGCACAAAAAGTGGACGAGAATGCCCCCGTTACAGACTGCCCAAAAATAGTTTATCATGATCGGTCAACCATGTTTGACCATCTATAACTTCTAATCTATACATGATATGGACTTGATTCTTTTTGCAGATTAAAGAACACATATCAGGCTACACATAACAACTTTTAAAGAACAAAACTCATGATCGAGCAAAGAGTTATGGCCTCGACATTTGGTGAAAAATAATGTAATTCAGCTTTTTCCAACTTGCTTAAATCTTCAAATTCAGGCACTTTGATGTTATGGGTCTTTGATTTATCAACCCATATCATCAATTAACATCCTATTACACAACTTTAAACAATCAATTGCATCAAATAACATCGAATCAAAGGATTTCTAGGTTTAGTGTTCTTATACCCTTTTTGCCAAAAATTCTTGATTCTTGTTTCTGATTTGTTATGGGTGATGGTTGGGCTTTGTTTAAGAGTGTATGGGCAATCTTGTACAAGGCAATTAAGTGTAATATTTAATCACTAGATTTAATTCTTATAATTTACCAATTAACTTCTATCCTTTGGTAAATTAAAACACTTATGCAATAACATCGAAATTAAACCCGGTAATTAAAATTAGGGTTTTCTATAGAAAATTTAAGTTTCTATAATTAGGG